>CM056577.1:6916089-7516089 GCA_029721435.1 Gymnothorax reevesii
CTCAGGTTTGAGGTATAGAAGAGACCAGCTCAGTGCACTTCACCTGCTCAGGTGTGAGATACAGGAAAGACCAGCTCAGCTCACTTCACCTGCTCAGGTGTGAGATATAGGAGAGATCAGCTCAGTGCACTCCACCTGCTCAGGTTTCAGGTATAGAAGAGACCAGCTCAGCTCACTTCACCTGCTCAGGTGTGAGATACAGGAGAGACCAGCTCAGCACACTACACCTGTTCAGGTGTGAGATACAGGAGAGACTAACTCAGCTCACTTCACCTGCTCAGGTGTGAGGTATAGAAGAGACCAGCTCAGCGCACTTCACCTGCTCAGGTTTGAGATACAGGAGAGACCAGCTCAGCTCACTTCACCTGCTCAGGTGTGAGATACAGGAGAGACCAACTCAGCGCACTTCACCTGCTCAGGTGTGAGATACAGGAGAGACCAGCTCAGCGCACTTCACCTGTTCAGGTGTGAGATATAGGAGAGACCAGCTCAGCTCACTTCACCTGCTCAGGTGTGAGGTATAGAACAGACCAGCTCAGCGCACTTCACCTGCTCAGGTGTGAGATACAGGAGAGACCAGCTCAGCGCACTTCACCTGCTCAGGTGTGAGTTATAGAAGAGACCAGCTCAGCGCACTTCACCTGCTTAGGTGTGAGATACAGGAGAGACCAGCTCAGCGCACTTCACCTGCTCAGGTGTGAGATACAGGAGAAACCAGCTCAGCGCACTACACCTGCTCAGGTGTGAGATACAGGAGAGACCAGCTCAGCGCACTTCACCTGCTCAGGTGTGAGATACAGGAGAGACCAGCTCAGCGCACTACACCTGCTCAGGTGTGAGATACAGGAGAGACCAGCTCAGCGCACTTCACCTGCTCAGGTGTGAGATACGGGGAGAGACCAGCTCAGCTCACTTCACCTGCTCAGGTGTGAGATACAGGAGAGACCAGCTCAGCACACTTCACCTGCTCAGGTGTGAGATACAGGAGAGAGTAACTCAGCTCACTTCACCTGCTCAGGTGTGAGATACAGGAGAGACCAGCTCAGTGCACTTCACCTGCTCTGGTTTGAGATACAGGAGAGACTAACTCAGCTCACTTCACCTGCTCAGGTGTGAGATACAGGAGAGACCAGCTCAGCGCACTTCACCTGTTCAGGTGTGAGATACAGGAGAGACTAACTCAGCTCACTTCACCTGCTCAGGTGTGAGATACAGGAGAGACCAGATCAGCTCACTTCACCTGCTCAGGTGTGAGATACAGGAGAGACCAGCTCAGCGCACTTCACCTGCTCAGGTGTGAGGTATAGAAGAGACCAGCTCAGCGCACTTCACCTGCTCAAGCTTGAGGTATAGAAGAGACCAGCTCAGCGCACTTCACCTGCTCAGGTGTGAGATACAGGAGAGACCAGCGCAGCGCACTTCACCTGCTCAGGTGTGAGATACAGGAGAGACCAGCTTAGCGCACTTCACCTGCTCAGGTGTGAGATACAGGAGAAACCAGCTCAGCGCACTACACCTGCTCAGGTGTGAGATATAGGGGAGACCAGCTCAGCGCACTTCACCTGCTCAGGTGTGAGATATAGGAGAGACCAGCTCAGCTCACTTCACCTGCTCAGGTTTGAGGTATAGAAGAGACCAGCTTAGCACACTTCACCTGCTCAGGTTTGAGGTATAGAAGAGACCAGCTCAGTGCACTTCTCCTGCTCAGGTGTGAGATACAGGAGAGACCAGCTCAGCTCACTTCACCTGCTCAGGTTTGAGGTATAGAAGAGACCAGCTCAGTGCACTTCACCTGCTCAGGTGTGAGATACAGGAGAAACCAGCTCAGCTCACTTCACCTGCTCAGGTTTGAGGTATAGAAGAGACCAGCTCAGCGTGCTTCACCTGCTCAGGTGTGAGATACAGGAGAGACCAGCTCAGTGCACTTCACCTGCTCAGGTTTGAGGTATAGAAGAGACCAGCTCAGTGCACTTCACCTGCTCAGGTGTGAGATACAGGGGAGACCAGCTCAGCTCACTTCACCTGCTCAGGTTTGAGGTATAGAAGAGACCAGCTCAGTGCACTTCACCTGCTCAGGTGTGAGATACAGGAGAAACCAGCTCAGCTCACTTCACCTGCTCAGGTTTGAGGTATAGAAGAGACCAGCTCAGCGCACTTCACCTGCTCAGGTGTGAGATACAGGAGAGACCAGCTCAGTGCACTTCACCTGCTCAGGTGTGAGATACAGGGGAGACCAGCTCAGCTCACTTCACCTGCTCAGGTTTGAGGTATAGAAGAGACCAGCTCAGTGCACTTCACCTGCTCAGGTGTGAGATACAGGAGAAACCAGCTCAGCTCACTTCACCTGCTCAGGTTTGAGGTATAGAAGAGACCAGCTCAGCGCACTTCACCTGCTCAGGTGTGAGATACAGGAGAGACCAGCTCAGCGCACTTCACCTGCTCAGGTGTGAGATACAGGAGAGACCAGCTCAGCGCACTTCACCTGCTCAGGTTTGAGGTATAGAAGAGACCAGCTCAGCGCATTTCACCTGCTCAGGTGTGAGATACAGGAGAGACCAGTTCAGGGCACTTCACCTGCTCAGGTGTGAGATACAGGAGAGACCAGCTCAGCTCACTTCACCTGCTCAGGTGTCAGGTATAGAAGAGACCAGCTCAGCGCACTTCACCTGCTCAGGTGTGAGATACAGGAGAGACCAGCTCAGCGCACTTCACCTGCTCAGGTGTGAGGTACAGGAGAGACCAGCTCAGCGCACTTCACCTGCTCAGGTGTGAGGTATAGAAGATACCAGCTCAGTGCACTTCACCTGCTCAGGTGTGAGAAACAGGGGAGACCAGCTCAGCGCACTTCACCTGCTCAGGTGTGAGATACAGGAGAGACCAGCTCAGCTCACTTCACCTGCTCAGGTGTGAGGTATAGAAGAGACCAGCTCAGCGCACTTCATCTGCTCAGGTGTGAGATATAGGAGAGACCAGCTCAGCGCACTTCATCTGCTCAGGTGTGAGGTTTTGAAGAGACCAGCTCAGCGCACTTCATCTGCTCAGGTGTGAGATACAGGAGAGACCAGCTCAGCGCACTTCACCTGCTCAGGTGTGAGATACAGGAGAGACCAGCTCAGCGCACTTCACCTGCTCAGGTGTGAGATACAGGAGAGACCAGCTCAGGGCATTTCACTTGCTCAGGTGTGAGATCCCTGTGGGAGATTTGGCGTACACCCATTTTTTTGGTGTAAGCACGTTTGATAAATGAGGGCCATTGTGTTCATGAAATTTTGCATTAAATCTTGATTTGCCCCTTTGATGAAGCAGAAAGCCAATCTCAATCTGTTAGCTTCGTCTCTTTAAATAATTTATTTTATAAAAATGTAAACGAGAAAACTTTTAGAATCACAGGCGATTAATCAACCGAGGTTTCATGAGGGTCAGAGGAGATTTTTTTCCTCCTGAACGTTATCGATTGCGCGGCCTGACAAATGTACCTTACACAAGCTTGTGTTCACGCCAGCGCACAAATGAAACAGCAGGCCTGACTGACTCCACTCATTGGCCCTTATTCATCAATCGTGCGTACAGCCATAAAATGGGTGTACGCAAAAACTCCTGCAAGGATCGGCATTTATCAGTCTGAACGTGAGCGAACGGTCCGCAAAAATCTCACGCCAGCTCTTACCAGGAGTACGCAAATTTGAAACCAGCGAACAACATGCAAGAACAAGGGCAGCCGTCCAAATTAGCAATAAACCATATGCAGCGATCCAGACGTCATGCTGTTGTTGCTCTTATTCGTAAAATGAAAAAATAGGCTAAATAGATAAATAGGCTAAATTAATAAATGAATGAATGAATAAATAAATAAATAAATAATACACCTGTCTTGAGAATTGAATAGACAACCTGCTTGTCAGGCCAGACGGCTGACAATTATAATCAATTTGATTAAGCGCAAAGCGCAGTTTGGCAGATATGCAGTCTGGTTCGTCAGATGCACATCCAATCAGATATATACTGAACAACAAAAGAAACGCAAGTGAGCCTCATTAAAGCCAGAATGGAAAATAAGTTTGGGCGTAATTATTTTAGAAAATAAAATTTATAACTGGTGCGTCCACATTTACACTGGTTTCATCAAACTTTTCTTTATTTTGTGGTCACTTTGACTTAATAACCATAGAGTTTTAAGTTCTTAAGTTTTATACATTGTTTTGTGTGGTCTTTTTCTCTTCTCTATCGTCACTTTTTACTCTGCTGTGGTCAGAAGGTATAGACTGGAAATGGAGAGACTGAAATCTGTGTTTTTTGGAACTTTTGCTTTACTTCTACTTGTGCAGATGTTCACGTTTGTCTTCACATGCTGCCATAACCACAATGTTTTAATTCAGGACGGACATTCTGAACTTCTTCTTCAGTTCTCGGATTACTCTACTACAGACCTGCATTCGGATATACCGTCGGAATGCTCCACGGAATCACAAACTATCAAGAAACGCAAACTAGGTAAGAGAGGGGGTTAGAGCTCGGAAAACCAAACCTCCATTACCCACAATGTTACTCTCAAACGTTCGATCCCTACGAAGACAGTTTACTGAAGTGGAAGCCAGCGTTAAGTTCATGTATGAGTACAGAGAAAGCTGCTTGCTCTGTTTTACCGAGAATGTTTGGAAAGAATTATCAAGAAGATTTTAGTTTTGGATTCTTGACAGTTTGCTTACAGGTCCCGGCTTGGTGTGGAAGACGCAACTTTAACTCTTTTACATCACGTGTACAGTCATTTAGAAAATTCCAATTCTTATGTCAGAATTTTGCTTGCTGATTTTTCTTCAGCTTTTAATACTATTCAGCCTCACTGTCCCATTAACACACTTATTAAATTTGGTGTAAATTCTCATATTATTAAATGGATTAAATCTTTGATTGTACATTGATCCCAGTTTGTTACAGTTAACGGCCATCAATCATCTGTGTTACACTTCTACTGGGGCGCCACAAGGCTGTGTTATATCTCCAATCTTGTTAATCTTATATACAAAATAATGCCAAAGTTCCAGTGCAAATTGTTTTACTGTCAAGTTTGCTGATGACGCAGCTTTGGTCGGCTTTATTAGAGAATCAGAAATTAATCACAGATATGAAATTTCAAAATTCATATTATGGTGTCAAGATAATTTTCTCACATTGAACGACCAAGGAGTTGATAATTGATTTTAGAAAGAAGAAGACACCTCTACGTCCAGTCGTTATCAATGACAAAGACATTGAAATTGAAGCACCTATTACTAAAACCCCATAAGTCACACTTGACTTGACTTGACTTGTGGGGTTTTAGTAATCAGTGCTTCAATTGTGGATGAGTACAAATACCTTGGCACTTTTTTAGATTCAAATCGAAATTAACTTTTAATGCTAACACGGATTTTATTTATAAGAAAGGTCAACAGCGTTTGTATTTTCTGTGTCGTTTAAGACATTTTAACATGGATCCAACTATTATGAGATTATTTTATAAAAATTTCATTCAAAGCATTTTGACTTTTAATTTCTACTGTTGGTATGGTGCTCTGTCTGTTCGAAATAAAAGCTAAATATTCAAAATTGTAAATACAGCAAATAAAATCATTGGCATCTCATCAGAAAATATCGGCATCCTCTTTGAGCAGCAAACTGAAAAAAGTTCGAAATATTTTAAATGACGGCTCACACACGTTGTGTCAGTATTACCAATTTCTTCCTTCTGGTCGCCGCCTGCGTCTGCTGATTATGAGAACCAACAGGGCTCAACAATTGTTCATACCAACAAGTATTTGCTTTTACTACAAATTTCATGCTGCTTAGTAACAATTTATTTTTGTAATTTCCACTGCTCTTACTTCGTGTTCTTTGTCTGCTTTTCTTTCATTAAGCTTTTGCTTAAACTACATCTTATGTGTACAAAGTGCTTTCAGTTATTTCTTCCGGAGTTATACTGTATGTTCAACCATGCTATACAATGTATATACGCTATTCATCTATTTACAATGCTCTTCTTTGTTAACTGTTTTTTTTTAATATGCATTACTGAGATCTTATACTCTGTAAAACAAATTTCCTTCGGGATAATAAAGTATTATCTTATCTTATCTGAGTACATTAACAAACTAGCTAACTTGCGTTTCTTTTGTTGCTCAGTATTCATAGGCCGACGGACACTTTGACCGTGATCACATTTTGACGATGGCAGATCTTCTATTGCTATAGGAATAAGCTTCTGTCCGAAGTGATAGGAACTGTCGGCACAGAGAAGATCTCCTCCGGGAAAGTGACGATTGGCTGGTCGTTTTGTGTGACTACCAATAAAATGCCATGGAGTAACACTAATAAAAGCACAATGAAGAGTGATCTCTGCAGAATGTATTTTAACAATTACCCTCATGCAGCCCCGATCGAGGCGGTGGGGCGGTGGGGCGGTCCCCACCACCTCGTATTCCCACGATGGAGGGGGAGCCCTGCTGCCACGTACGCGCTCCTCGAACGGTGACAGATGCTGGTTTTTGGTGGCGATCTTTGAATCTGACCACTTTTTTAACCTACATGTAAAGCATTTGGATTGTCAGCTATGCAGGTTATATAACATGAGATATCATGGATTTATAAATAGAATTTATTAAGGCTGATGTTATTCGCACTTATACGTGTGGCCAATGCTGAATTTTTTTCTTGACCACACTTGCAAGTGCGCTTGTTGATGACCATTCCAGTGCCGCTTAGAAAGTACCGCTTAAAATAACTGATTATTTTATTTTACACTTATTTTAAGTGTATCTTGGCCACACTAATAAGTCCATAAGAATTTCTGGCAATTCTTGTGCTTGGACGCACTTAATTATGTGCGAATAGTCACTTTGATTTATTAATGAATTAAATCAAACCTCTGCTGCACTCCGGTTTTCACCCCAACAGTGTTCACCGCAGCAGTAGTAGTTTTCCAAACTGCAGCCTTCTGGGGTCCCTTTATGCCACTCTTAAGGCTTCCAAATAAAATTATTTTGTTTTTCTCCACCTCGGACGTGATAATTTATATTTCCTCCACGGTGAAGTTCTTTCTTTTTGGCCGTTTTTCAAGAGTTCATGTCGTAAAGTGGGCAGAACTATGCCTCCCGGAGCATGAATTAAAAAGGGGCGTGTCATGTAAATTACGACGGTTTCAGCTGCCAGATTTATCAACGCCACTGCAGTTTTACACCGAAATCAGCGACGTACACACTTTTAGTAAATCAGACGTGACACCTGGCGAACGCTGATATTTACACCAGAATCTACACCAGATCCGACACAAGTTTGATAAATGAGGGCCACTGTGAGCCAGTGGGTGCATCTCAAAGCGTAGGCTGCATCCTGTGAAGGCTGCTTTCTTAGGGGTTGTCACAGGTCCGTTCACTAAACTGACATTTAAGGTAAGAGACGAGGTTAAATTTAGGGTTGATATAGGTTCAGGGGCTAGAATTATGGTTAAAGTTAAGGAAACCAGTGACTACTCGCTTAAAACAAAGCTGTTTAACGGAGATGACATGAGGTCCATTAATTTGGTGGATGGAATTAAGCGACGACCCCTAAAAATATAGCCTTCGAAGGCTGCAGCCTCATTTTGAGAAGCACCCAATGTGTCATCACAGCAGCTCAGCCCAATAACGTCAGGACGCTTTCACCCGCCTCTCATGAGTCAGAAACCAGGCGCCTCGTCCCCCTGTACGCGCTCGCTTGCGATGCGTCACCACCCAGGAGATTTAGCTGTCAAAAAGTTCTGCCGCCTCAAGGTTCACCAAAGTCACTCTGAGCAGAGAAATACTCTCACAACAACAGGAGGAAAAGCCTTAACGAGACTCACAGCGAGACGTAAAATTCAATTTCTCCTCTAACGCTAAAGATCGTAGTTTGTGTGTCTGAGAGGCGAAATTTCCCTCCCCATGGAAAACCTTTTATGGAGTGAAATTGCTAATATTTTTTTATTTTTATCTGGTATCTTTAGACACCACAAAATAAACAAATAAAGATTTAAGATATAATATAAGAATAATAAGATAAAAAACCTTTTAAATAATTATTACGGATTAGTTTTGGGCCTTAGCACTGAGGATCTGCTGAGACACCAGTGGCTCTCTTTTTACCCGAGAGTAAAATCATTCTGAGCCGAGCCGAGCCGGGCCGGGCCATGCCAAAACTGTGCGCCTGGGCTGTGCACCAGGCAAGAGGATTAAGAGAACATCAGGTTGTCTCACACTGCACCTGAGCATGGGCCAGAAAGCAGACATGTTCCCTGACAGACGCACGAGCTGTCAGGAGTACGAGATGTTAATTTGCTGTGAGAATTGGGAACTCCGTTAGCAGTGTTTGTATTTGCTAAAGCAGAGCTGTCGGTAATAAATGAGGTGAATTGATAGATACTGCTTTCTGGCACCCATATTGATTGAGGACTAAAACACACTACAAAAACACACACACACACACTGAACACACACATATATTCATCTCTGCTTACATGCATCACATATAGATTTCCTCTGTCACAAACTCAAACATGCAGAAGATTTCTCTGGTGTTCACAGACACACATTTTCTTGCATACGCACACAGAAACATGCTCTCTCACACACAGTCTTTCTCCACCTCAACACAGACACACACACACACACACACATACCGTCGCCGGTCTCCATCCGCTCAGCGTTGCCGTATTTGGGTATGGTTCGAGACGCCGTGGACACCTGTGGTCTCTCCCCCGGGATGGACGGGTCTGATGTGTAGGTGGTGACATCGGGTGGAGCAGAGTGGTTTTCTAGAGGTGGAGCAAAGGTCAGGAAGCCTGTCAATCAATCTCAAAGCCCTGGCCCTTTCCCTCAGTACATCATGATGGGCCTGGTTAATGCTTAAGCTACGGCTAATGTTCACAGTAATTTTGAAGCTAATGCTAACGACACCACAAATGCTAGGGCTTATGCTAACTGTAATGCTAACACTAACGTTAATGCTAACAGAAGCTCCTTTGGGCTCGAGAAGAATGGACGACAGGAATGAGAGTCTCTAGCAGGAAGATGGAAACAGTTAACAGGCATGACACAAACTTCCAGAAATTGACAGATCCTTCAGCAGGGGTGTGTTAGTCTGAGTGAGGCTGAAGAACGGTGAGCCTAATGTGTAACATCACTTTTTACAAAACAGATAAATCAAGTGGATGTGCAGTAGGACGATCGATAAATTCCACCATCAGCAACTGCTAAATTCCGCACAGCCACTGGGAAGCGTTTTCCCCTTGTTTGAACAGGAGCAGCGGATGAGTAGAATTATTCCTCAGGTCATGTGGTGCCCAACAGCAGATGACCTGTTCTGTGTTCACAGAAACACGTTGAACACACAGTACAATTTTCAGTGTTAAATTAACTCTCATAGAGCACTTAAGGATTTCTACGGGACTCGTATGTGCTCGGCCACAGTTCAGAAAAGAAACTAGACGTTTGATGGTGCAAACTGGTGTGAAGCTTGCAGGTCAAAGATGAGCCTTATCTCTCCATGTAATTGTGTTCTCACACTGAACCTGACTGTGCACTACAGTCCACAGACACATCCCTGTGCCATCTTACTGAAGGCTAGACTTCCTCTGAGAAACCCTGGATTCTCCCAAGCCTGTGTTTACACTGCCAGAGAGAAGCAGGGCAGGTAAATGTCACTCTCACAGCTCCAGTGTGTCACCATGTGTGCACCACACACTCCAACTGTCAGGGGTACAGCACAAGGCTTCCTCTCCCAAACATTTACCTGAAAACAGAGGAGCAGTGTGGGGTTAAGGGTCTCGCCCAAGAGTCCCACAGCTGCGCGGATTGTATTGTCGACGCACCGGGGAATTAACCATCTCCCGTGAGGCTCTGAGCCGACCCACTCGTATCCTGCAGCTTCCGACCCATATTCTACAGCTTCCGGAACAGTACAGCCGCCACAGAATTGTGAAACAAATTTCCTTTCAGAAATTTAGAAGTTCCGAAGAAATGCAGTCCCTTACCAAATAACCTGCCATCATTTAAATCGCAATTGTGCTCTGATAAACAAAAAATAAAACTTACTTATAAAAATAAGACTTTAGTCATGGGAATATGATTTAAAACAAATTCCCAGTCACAGCAATACATGGTATCAAATACCCTTCATCAGCATATGCAAACCACGATAGTGTAATACGATCACAGTGGCCCTCATTTATCAAACGTGCGTAGGATCTGGTGTAGATTCTGGTGTAAATATCGGTGTCGTTCTCCAGGTGTCGCGTCTGATTTACTGAAAGTGTGTACGTCGCAGAGTTCGGTGTAGAACTGTAGTGGCGTTGATAAATCCGACGGCAGAAACCATCGTAATTTACATGACACGCCCCTATAAATTCATGCTCCGGGAGGCATAGTCCTGCCCACTTTACGACATGGACTCTCGAGAGACGGCAAAGAAGAAAGAACTTCACTGAGGAGGAAATATCGTCGGCCTGCTGATAAACCTCATATCTACAGTTTGATGAGAAACAAAAACTCGTATGTCCACGATAATAACATAAACATTGCAAAATACGAAATTTAATTGATTGGATACATTCTTGGAGGAAAAATAGTCATCCTACCCAAACACAGCTCAACTGCATTCTTACATGCAAAGTTAAACTTTTTTTTTTTCTCCCTCCTGTTAAGTTTATCATTTTGAAGATTTTATCAGGTTTTATCAGCAGGCCGACGATAGATGGAGAAAAACTAAATTATTTTATTTGGAAGCCTTAAGAGTGTCATGAAGGAAGCCCAGTAGGTTGTAGTTTGGAGAACGATTGCTGCTGCAGTAGTAAACACCGTTGGGGTGGAAAACCGGAGTGCAGCAGAGGTTTGATTTAATTCATTAATAAATGGAAGTGACAATTTGCACTTAATTTTTGTGCTTGGACGCACTAAAATGACCAAAATTCTTGATAGATGCAGTTATTATTGTGGCCAAGACGCACATTTCTCCATTGCCCACACTTATTTTAAGTGTGTCCAAAGCTAAAAATTTTTTCTTGGCCTAACTTATTTTAAGCTGTACTTCCTAAGCGGCCCTGGAATGGTCATCAACTTGCGCACTTACAGGTGTGGTCAAGAAAAAACTTAGCATTGGCCACACGTAAAAGTGCGAATAACATCGGCCTTAGTAAATTCAATATATAGATCCACAATATTTCATGTCATATTGCCTACATAATTGACAATCCAAACTCTTTACATGTAGGTTAAAAAAGTGGTCTGATTTTTAGATCGCCTCCCAAAAACGGGTTGCAACAGCGCAGGGACCGGTGGAGGCCAACCAGACTCGAACCTCCAGCTGTCACAGCACTGATAGGCTCCCCGTCCATCGTTGGAATACGGGCCGGTGGGGACATGGATGAGTCCCCCCCGCCTCGATCGGGGCACCATGAGGGTAACTGGTAAAATATAGTCTGCAGAGATCACTCTTCATTGTACTTTTATCAGTGTTACTCAGTGACATTTTATTGGGTGCCACACAAAAAACGAGCAGCTACTCGTCACTTTCCCGGATGAGATCTCTGTGCCGAAAGTTCCTCTCACTTCGGACAGAAGCTTATTCCTCTAACAATGGAAGATCTGCCATTGTCAAAATGTGATCACAGTCAAAGTGTCCGTAGGCATCTATATACTGAGCAACTAAAGAAACGCAAGCTAGCTAGTTAGATAATGTAGGCTACTCTTATGGTTACTAAGTCAAAGTGACCACAAAATAAAGAAAAGTTTGATGAAACCAGTGTAAATGTGGACGCGCTAATAATAAATTTGATTTTCTAAAATAATTACGCACTAAGTTATTTTCCAGTCAGGCTTTAATTAGGCTCACTTGCGTTTCTTTTGTTGTTCAGTATATATCTGACTGGATGAGCATCTGACATACCACACTGCATATCTGCCAAACTGCGCATTGCGCTTAATCAAATTGATTGTAATTGTCAGCCGTCTGGCCTGACTAGCAGCTTGTTTCCAAATAAGAGTAACTAATTTCTCAACACAGGTGCAATTTATATATTTATTAAATAAATTTATTAAATAAATAAATGAATAAATAATGACATCTATGCAGAGAAGTTAATTACACTTATATTTGGAAACAACCTGCTTTTATTCATTTATTTATTCATTCATTTATTTAGTCTATTTATTTTACTAATAAGAACAACAACAGCATGACGTCCGCATCGCTGCATATGGTTTATTCCTCATTTTGACAACTGCACTCGTTCCTGCATGTTGTTCGCTGTTTTCAGACTTGCGTACACCTGGTCAGAGCTGGCGTGAGATTTTTGCGGACCGTTCG
The DNA here is from genome assembly GCA_029721435.1 of Gymnothorax reevesii. Lineage (NCBI taxonomy): Eukaryota > Metazoa > Chordata > Actinopteri > Anguilliformes > Muraenidae > Gymnothorax > Gymnothorax reevesii. The sequence goes on from CM056577.1 coordinate 6,928,441, forward strand.
CTTACGCTCAGATTGATAAATGCCAATTCTTGCGGGAGATTTGGCGTACACCCATTTTTTTTTGATGTACGCAAGTTTGATAAACGAGGGCCAGTATGTGTAAAAAAAAAAAACACTATAGCCACTGTGGTATCTCAGGACGAAACAGTGAATGAACAATTAATGTGCATGAACTTTATACTTCATCTCTCTCTCCATATCTTATTCAGGAAGTCATCAAAACTCAAACAGCTCACCTGATTACGGCATTGTGAGATACTGAATTTGAAAGAGATACGAAATTAAAATAAGTGCCTTAAACCTGGATTCTGATTTACTCTTTTTAGGTTTTCCTTCCACGTCTTTGCCCTGCGGATGTTTTTCATCTTTCATCAAACGATCAAAGTGACGTCAGGGTTGGATTTAACTCGAGAAACGCTCTCCTCTCTGACTCACAGGTGGCGACGCCGAGAGCTCAGTTCTGATGCGAGTGATGACATCATAAAGGGATGATGCAGGAGGACTGTGGCCACAGAGAGACCGTTTCTGGGGGAAAACTCATTTAAAGATGCGAAGACTCCGACCTGATCTGAGCGCTGCCACATCCCTGACTGTGGCGTGGATTACTTCTACTGTGAAAAATGTACCAATTTTTTCCCTTCACCCCAGGGAAACCAATTTGTTTTAGTCATACATTAGACCCATAGAGCTATAAATCACTGTCTGTGGTTCGAGCTCTTCTGTCTGACCAACGCTCAGAGTCCTGATAAAGCCAGTCTCGTGATCGGCACAGTTTAAGACCCTGTTTATTTATTTATTAAACGCTCTTCGCCGATGTCGACCCAGGCACGGGCTGTCAGCCTGCTTTACACTCCGTCTCACACGAAGCGGATGAGCAGGACACATCCGCCCAACTGAGTGAAGAGCTTTTCAATAACGCGCTCGCATGAAGCTTTCAACAGCAAACTGAAAGAACCGCTCCCGCGCTTTGAAAGTTCGACTGTCATGAGCAAAGCCAGCTTTCCACAGCAGAGAGAACAGGCTCGGCTGATTGGCTGGCTGGGACAGCAGGTATTGCGGCACATGGTGGCTGTTATGACATGAATTCTAGAATAATATATTTTTTTATAATACAGAAGCTGTTTAATATTCCCTTAAATCTCTGGTTGTGCGATAGGTGTGAGTGTACTCAATCTTTTCTGATGGGCACTGCACACATCCATATCCATCACAGCCTTTTCAATAGCAGCTCATGACACAACAAAACCACTGCAGAAGCAGTTTTAAATCACACCATTTGAAAAGCAAAAGCTTGGCTTTCAAATGACCCTCGATTTTGCTCATCAATCGTCAGGAACAGCGACATCAACACAGTATTTTTTGTCAGCACCCAGTTTCCCAGCACAGGGTGACACTGACCAAAGACTGTGGCCTGAACTATAAAATAGGGAGCAACTACAGCCATTTGTTCTCAACCAAAAGTAATCAGAGCAAAAGTTTTCAAACATAAAAATGATCATTTGCAAAGCAGAAGTGACTATCACGTTGCGGGTTCGATTCCCGCTTCGTACAAGCGGACAGTGGTCGGCAGCTTTTTCAGAGTAGCGCACAATTGGCTATTGCCCTACAGGGTTGAAAATTGGGTAGGGACTGCCGGGGGAGCAGGGGTTAATAATATTTGCCTTGTTCATTGCTCAAGCGCCTCCTGTTGGCCAGACGGGCGCTCGTCAGGAAGATTCTAAGTCTGTTCATGTCCGGGTATCCTCCGCCCTCGTTCTGAACTTGCGAAGATTCAACCAATGAGTGTATAAGAAGCAGTGGCTGACGGGCACGTGCTTCGGAGGAGAGCCGTGAACTGTCTTCACTCTCCTGAGTTGGCAGCAGGGGGTCGCATATGAGCAAGCTTTGTACATAGTTCCCCTATTGGTCATTCCAGATTCGGGTGGGATTGGAGATGCCAAATTTAAAAAAAAATAAAAATCATTTGCGAGAAACGTCCCCGATTCCCTAGAAGACTCTGCAACTGGACACCATAGGCTGTACTTAATTAACTTTATTAATGAAACTATATAGTACACAGAGATATGCAGACTTGCAAGTTTTCTGTTGAAAAAGATTTAAAATATCTGGCTAGCACTCTTCAAATGTATCTGACACGTTAGCGGGAAGGGAAACAGATTAATGAAAAACCATGGCAACAGCGCGGGCCAGAGCAGATGTGATTAAACACGACAACGGTGCGGAAATCTTGAGGTAAATGATTCGGAGGAAAGCACATGGCACAGCACCCACTCATGGGCATCTGTGCGGCTTCAAACATGTAAATGAAGCGGAACATCAAAGACATTTCGCCGAAAAAACACTGCTGCAAATGTTTACTCGAAACGATAGCGCGAGTCGCAGGTGAGAGCTAAACAGATTATCGCCAAACAGGGAGCGCAGAGAGGCAGATGGACGTGGAGGCACACAAACGGTAAGTACCGCATCTGAAAGCAGACATTTAGCCGGCAGTGTTCTGGTTCAGCCTTTACTCCCGACACACTTCAAAAGACAGAATTATCTTGGAGCTCAAGCTGTTCCGTATCGCAATCTGCAGCTCCAGAGATCGCTAACGTGGGAACAGAGCGTCTCAGTGGGAACAAGCGCTGCTGTGAAGTAAAACACAAGGGCCCACACCTTTAGCCTTCTCTTCCCCGCTTATTTCGTAAAATATCTTTGTTTTTGAGAGAGAGGAGAGTCAGGTCTTGTTGCATTACCTTCTGTTCAAAGACAAGACTGAGGAGAGTGCAGACATGTCCACTCAACGCACCTCTAAGTTCAGAGAAATTTAACCAGCCATGGTGTCACTCACATCCACAGCAAAGGATGGAAATATACCTGCTGTTCAACCACGCGCTCGCGTGGTCGACCGGCAAACATAGCGAGAGCGTTTGTTCACATACAGTACAGGCCAAAAGTTTGGACACACCTTCTCATTCAATGCATTTTCTTTATTTTCAAGACTTTTTACATTGTAGATTCTCACTGAAGGCATCAAAACTATGAATGAACACATGTGGAATTATGTACTTAACAAAAAAAGTGTGAAATACCTGTAACTGAAAACATGTCTTACATTCTAGTTTCTTCAAAGTAGCCACCCTTTGCTCTGATTACTGCTTTACACACTCTTGGCTTCTCTTGATGAGCTTCAAGAGGTCGTCACCTGAAATAGTTTTCACTTCACAGGTGTGCCTTGTCAGCGTTAATGAGTGGAATTTCTCGCCATATCAATGATTTTGGGACCATCAGTTGTGTTGTGCAGAAGTCAGGTTGATACACAGCCGACAGCCCTATTGGACAACTGTTAGATACATACGTACATAATTCCACATGTGTTCATTCATAGTTTTGATGCTTTCAGTGAGAATATACAATGTGAATAGTCTTGAAAATAAAGGAAACGCATTGAATGAGAAGGTGTGTCCAAACTTTTGGCTTGTACTTTACACGCCTGTACACTACGCGAGTTACCAGAGAATTCCAATAAGGGGCACACCAGGGAATTCAATCAGACAGTTTCGCGTGAAGTAAACAAACACTGCAATCTCGACACTCCTGTGCCTGGTGACACCACTGCCCCCTACCGTTTAGGTGCATATTGCACCTTGTGTATGTGTCACATTAATTTTTGAGGACGCGCACAAATTATACGCAACACAAATGCAGGATGCATGTGCCTGCTGTCTTGCATATGCGTACGTGTATTTAAAAGCATGAATATTTCCCGCCTAAGAGCGACAGACCATCTGAGACACGCAGATAAAAAAACCCAACTGGAAACTCCGTCTTACACCAATCTTTGCCGGTAAAGCCAGTTTAAACAGTGTTTTAAATCATTTTTGTCAACCAGTTGAGCTTCATATAGTCAGATAGTCCATAGATGTGGCTACCAGCAACTGTAGAAAGCCGCAAAAAAGCAGTTAAAGCACATCTAAATCCATTCTACCGCAGCATGGAGTCTGAGCGTGTCTTGGCAGTGTTTATCGATACAAAAGCAAACGGAGATGGATGGATGGGTGGCTAAGCGCGAGGGTGCAAGGGGGGCACGGGGCTGGCCCTTCGCAGCGGGTTTTCTGGGATACTGACCCTCCAAGCGCGAGCGAGGCCACGGCAGGTCTGAGCCGAACTCGCAGGAGCGACGCAGCGCGCTCCCGTTCTCAACCGCCGCCGGCCCTGTCTTTCTCTTCAACGACAGGTGCGCGATCGGCCCTGCGCGAGATAAACCACAGCCTTAACCCGCACACACACAGCCACAACCCCATCCACCGAATACACCAATAACAGTCATGCCTTAAACACAGCCACAGTAACCGAATACACCAATAACAGTCATGCCTAAAACACAGCCACAGTAACCGAATACACCAATAACAGTCATGCCTTAAACACAGCCACAGTAACCGAATACACCAATAAAGACTGAACTGAAATTAAAAACCGTGCCAAAAGAAATGGGCATGCAAAACCTTAACAAAGCTCTCCAGATGGACTCAAGCGCAATATTCCCAATTCCATGTAGACGGGAGGATGAATGGGGAGTTATATTTAATGAGGATGGAGAGAATGAAGGTCTCATAAGGTAGAGGAAGAAACATCCTTCAGAAAAAAAAAATGACTGGGAATTTTCCAGTCATTCCAAAAAAGAAAACTGGGCAAGAATCTACGAAACAGAAAATTATAAACATGACCTCCAAGATCAGCAAAGTGCCTCTGAAAAAGTTTCAGAGAAAAAAAAAATAAAAAATCAACCAGCAAATGCAAAATCTCCACGTCAGAGAGACCACATCTGCTGTATGAAGGTGCAGATTAATTCTGCTCTTGATATGAAAGCACTTTCAGGATTTATTTTCTTGTATTCATGATAGCAGTGAAGAAATAAATGCATATTAGATAAGGTCAGGGTTAAGCAGCAGTATGATATTAAATACGTATTAGTTATTCAACAAAAGCAGGGAATTTCACCATTTATGCCCCAGATACATGTGCATTACGCTGCAATTCTGAAGATTTATGCTTCATCAAATTTGAGGGTCGAAATTCCGCATTATTTCTGATGCTCTTCAAATGCTGCTTTAAAGCTAGTTAACTATTTAATGAATAAAATGTATTCATACAAGTTAATACAATTAACAAGGCAAACAAGAAGTATACAAAAGCCCATATTCAGGATTTAAAAAAACTATGTAAGCAAGCACAATCATCACCCACTCACAGACTGTAATCAAAAGTTAATTGAAGAATTTACTGGTCAAAGCCAAATAAATCGATGCCATTTGTTTCTACAGAAAGAAACTGCCGTTAGGAGTTTACTTTTTTTAATTAATGTGACTTCCAATAGTGACATCATGGGAAGTTTAGTAAGGGCCTGTAGTTATTTCTGAAATAGCGGAATGCAAACTGACTTCTCGCCCTGTGTAAAATCACAGGCACTCGTCCATTCAGGGTTCCTGCATTATATTCCATTTACCACCTTCCAGAGCTGTGGGACAGAACTAATCACACAAAACACCTCATTTTATGCAGTTTCACACCTAACTGTGTTCAGTTCAACTGCTAATGATGAAGCGGAGTAGTATCTAAGGGCTCGAAATATCATTCAAGAGTCCATCTGTATTCCATTAGTAATGAGCTGTTACTGTAACTCACATTTAAAACTGTAAAAGACTACAGACATTCATTTTTCACAGATGGCAAATTTAGTTGAGCTACAGCACATGGTCTGGGGTATAAATGTTTTATATATATATAAATGAAGTCTGAGAAAGAAATAAACTCTTCAGGAATGAAAGAGGTTTGTGCAGCCATTCGCAGACAGAATTTGACTTCAACAAGAGAATAAGCTTTGGAAAAAAATATCCCAATCCCACAATGTCAAGCTTATCGTCGTACCAGGGCCTAAATTGTGTGTCTCTTGAGTTTAAAACCTGACATTAAACGAGCACTGGTGTTCCTCTCGCCAACTTTTATTTACAAACAATCATGACAATTTTGTGTGAATTAGTCTGGAATTCAGATAAACACACAGTCTTGAAAGTGTTTTGAGTGAGATGATAGTGGCAAGTTTCGGTGAGAAGGAGTTCTCAGGTGTGTGAGGTTTCAGGTGTGTGAGTTCTCAGGTGTGTGAGTTCTCAGGTGTGTGAGGTCTCAGGTGTGTGAGGTCTCAGGTGTGTGAGTTCTCAGGTGTGTGAGGTCTCAGGTGTGAGGTCTCAGGTGTGTGAGGTCTCAGGTGTGAGGTCTCAGGTTTGTGAGTTCTCAGGTGTGTGAGTTCTCAGGTGTGTGAGTTCTCAGGTGTGTGAGGTCTCAGGTGTGTGAGTTCTCAGGTGTGTGAGGTCTCAGGTGTGTGAGTTCTCAGGTGTGTGAGGTCTCAGGTGTGTGAGTTCTCAGGTGTGTGAGGCAGTGGGGGCTGGTGAACTGGCGATAGGGGAGGGTCAAAACAATCCCTAAAAATTAATTATTGGTCACGACCTGTTTTCAATCATTCATTTAAATTACCATTACAGAAACTCCAAAAACGTTCGACATTATTAGATGTGGCCACTTTCCATTAATAATGCATACTGATTACGACTCCGAACTTCTCAAACTTTTCTTTATTCAGGGGTTGGAAGCAATGCATGTGTTTCATTATCGTTTAAAGGAAATAAGATCATTTGAAACGTCTTAATGCAATTATATTGCTTCCAACCCCTTCAGTGCACAACTTTAGTTCCACGTGAGAATCCCTTACATACGCATTAATTGAATAATTGCTGACTACAGCAGAGGAACGTAAATATGCCACTTAAACTCACACCGAATGCGTGAGAGTTGACAAGTATGCGCTATAAATGAAAACTGGCCACACCTGATAATGTTGAGAGTTTGCGGAGTTTCTGTAATAGTAATTTAAATGAATGACAGAAATTAGGTTGTGACCAATCATTAATTTTAAGGGACTGATTAGACCTTCCCCTATCGCCAGTTCACCAGTCGCCACTGGTGTGAGGTCTCAGGTGAGTGAGGTCTCAGGTGCGTAAGGTCTCAGGTGTGAGAGTTCTCAGGTGCGTAAGGTCTCAGGTGTGTGAGTTCTCAAGGTCTAAGGTGAGTGTATTCTCAGGTGTGAGAGTTCTCAGGTGCGTAAGGTCTCAGGTCTGTGAGTTCTCAGGTGCGTAAGGTCTCAGGTCTGTGAGTTCTCGAGTTCTCAGGTGCGTAAGGTCTCAGGTGTGAGAGTTCTCAGGTGCGTGAGTTCTCAAGGTCTAAGGTGAGTGTATTCTCAGGTCTGTGAGGTCTCACGCATGTATGGTCTCAGGTGAGTGAGTTCTCGGGTGCGTAAGGTCTCAGGTGTGTGAGTTCTTAGGTGCGTATGGTCTCAGGTGTGTGAGTTCTCAGGTGTGAGAGGTCTCAGGTCTGTGAGTTCTCGAGTTCTCAGGTGCGTAAGGTCTCAGGTGTGAGAGTTCTCAGGTGCGTGAGTTCTCAAGGTCTAAGGTGAGTGTATTCTCAGGTCTGTGAGGTCTCACGTATGTATGGTCTCAGGTGAGTGAGTTCTCGGGTGCGTAAGGTCTCAGGTGTGTGAGTTCTTAGGTGCGTATGGTCTCAGGAATGTGAGTTCTCAGGTGTGAGAGGTCTCAAGTGCATAAGGTCACAAGTGTGGGAGTTCTGAGGTGTGTGAGGTCTCAGGCGAGTGAGTCCTCAAGTGCATAAAGTCTCAGGTGTGGGAGTTCTCAGGTCTGTGATATCTCAGGCGAATAAGGTCTCAGGTGTATGAGCTCTCAGGTGCATAAGGACTCAGATGTGTGAGTTCTCAGGTGCGTGAGTACTCAGGTCTGTGAGGTCTCACGCGAGTGAGTTCTCAGGTGTGTGACGTCTCAGGTGTGTAAGGTCTCAGGTCTGTGATGTCTCAGGTGAATAAGGTCTCAGATGTATGAGCTCTCAGGTGCGTAAGGTCTTAGATGTGTGAGGTCTCAGGTGTGTGAGTTTTCAGGTGCGTAAGGTCTCAGGTGAGCAAGTTCTGAGGTGTGAGAGGTCTCAATGAATAAGGTCTTAAGTGTGGGAGTTCTGAAGTGTGTGAGGTCTCAGGCGAGTGAGTCCTCAGGTGCATAAGGTCTCAGGTGTATGAGCTCTCAGGTGCATAAGGACTCAGATACGTGAGTTCTCAGGTGTGTGAGTACTCAGGTCTGTGAGGTCTCAGGTGTGTGAGGTCTCAGCCGAGTGAGTTCTCGTGTGTGAGGTCTCAGGTCTGTGACGTCTCAGGCGAATAAAGTCTCTGGTGTATGAGCTCTCAGGTGCGTAAGGTCTCAGATGTGTGAGGTCTCAGGTGAGTGAGTACTCAGGTGCGTAAGGTCTCAGGTGCGTGAGTTCTCAGGTGTGTGAGGTCTCAGGTGCATGAGTTCTCAGGTGTGTGAGGTCTCAGGTCTGTGAGGTCTCAGATCTGTGACGTCTCAGGCAAATAAGGTCTCAGATGTATGATCTTCTGGTGCGTAAGGTCTTAGATGCATGAGGTCTCAGGTGAGTGAGTTCTCAGGTGTGTAAAGTCTCAGGTGCGTGAGTTCTCAGGTGTGTGAGGTCTCAGGTGCATGAGTTCTCAGGTGTGTGAGGTCTCAGGCGTGTTCTAAGATGAGTTCTCAGGTGAGTTACCTGACCCGCCAATGTGCGTTTGGCCCATGACATCGGCCAGTCTACTGGCGGCGCCGCTGCCTGCGCTGTGATTGGAGGAAGAGGAGGTGGTGGAGGAGGTGCTGGAGCCGTGGATAGCCCTGCTGATCCAGTGCTCCACATTTATACTGCCCTGACTGGAGGTGGGAGTCCCCTCCCCCTGCAGCGAACCCTCCCCGTCAGAGCCTGAGGAGGTGTCTGGGGGGAGAGAGAGAGAGAGAGAGAGAGAGCGGGGGGTTAAAATAACACCAGAGCATCCATAAAGCATTCTCAGATTTGACAACACAAAAGCTCAATGACAACACTTAACATAATTCATTTGACAAGGTCCTATTTTTAGTTATATACATCATTTATTCATACATAGTTAAAAAAACAGGTGCAGTGTTTTAAAAAATAATACAGTTAAATACAGTCTTACATACATTACAGTGGTATTAAGCTTATTTTAGTTCGGTCGGCCAAGTCAAACACCTGATTTGAATTTGCATTTTACACGCTGAAGAGGAGACTGAAGGGCAGGGAAGAATCCCTGTGTCAGGTGATGTCTGTGTGTTTCAGACTTTAAATAAGCTCTCAGTGAATGCAAAGGTTATGTGACCAAATCTTAAAAAAGATTACCATTTTCTACATTATGATAAACTGCCCAATATTTTTTAGCTGCCCTAAACTACATACAAATAGAGGTGGCCTAAGTTCAAAAGTTCAAAAAATCATTTTTGAGCAGTTCATCCAATATGGATGAAAACACTCTCAAAGCTGACAGTCTGCGCATCAACTAATCACCTCCACCACTCGACAGATATGGGTGGAGTTTATGTATTCACCTGTGTCCATTTGTTTAACTGTCCAGACAATCTCTCTCAAATTTCCCAATCAGTTTAGATGATATTTTGCACACATGTACGAAACCCAAAACTAGTGAAGTCGGCACGTTATGTAAATCGTAGATAAAAACAGAATACAATGATTTGCAAATCCTTTTCATCTTATACTCAATTGAATACACTGCAAAGACAAGATGTTTAATGTTCAAACTGAGAAACTTTTTTTTTGCTTGCAAATAATCATTAACTTAGAATTTAAAAAAAGTTGGCACAGGGGCCTTTTTACCACTGGGTTACATCGCCTTTCCTTTTAACGACACTTAGTAAACGTTTGGGAACTGAGGAGACCAATTTTTGAAGCTTTTCAGGTGGAACTCTTGCCCATTCTTGCTTGATGTACAGCTTAAGTTGATCAACCATCCAGGGTCTCCGTTGTCGTATTTTACACTTCATAATGCGCCACACATTTTCAATGGGAGGCAGGTCTGGACTACAGGCAGGCCAGTCTAGTACCCGCACTCTTTTACTACGGAGCCATGCTGTTGTAACACGTGCAGAATGTGGCTTGGCATTGTCTTGCTGAAATAAGCAGGGGCGTCCATGAAAAAGACGTTGCTTGGATGGCAACATATGTTGCTACAAAACCTGTATGTACCTTTCACCATTAATGATGCCTTCACATATGTGTAAGTTGCCCATGCCTTGGGCACAAATACACCCCCATGTAGCAGATGTAGCGACGAACTGTAGTTACTGACAGTGGTTTTCTGAAGTGTTCCTGAGCCCATGTGGTGATGTCCTTTACACACTGATGTCGGTTTTTGATGCAGTACCGCCTGAGGGATCGAAGGACACGGGCATTCAATGTTGGTTTTCGGCCTTGTCGTTAACGTGCAGTGATTTCTCCAGATTCTCTGAACCTTTTGACGATATTACGAACCGTAGATGATGAAATCCCTAAATTTCTTACAATAGCTCGTTGAGGAATGTTGTTTTTAAACTGTTCGAGAATCAGCTCACGCATTTGTTCACTAAGTGGTGACCCTCGCCTCATCCTTGTTTGTGAATGACTGAGCATTTCAGGGAAGCTGCTTTTATACCCAATCATGGCACCCACCTGTTCCCAATTAGCCCGTTCACCTGTGGGATGTTCCAAATAAGTGTTTGATGAGCATTCCTCAACTCTCAGTCTTTTTTGCCACTTGTGCCAGCTTTTTTGAAACAGGTTGCTGGCATCAAATTCCAAATGAGCTAATATTTGCAAAAAATTACAAAGTTTACCTGTTCGAACATTAAGAAACTTGTCTTTGCAGTGTATTCAATTGAATACAGGTTGAAAAGGATTTGCAAATCATTGTATTCTGTTTTTATTTATGATTTACACAACGTGCCAACTTCACTGGTTTTGGGTTTTGTAGGTCACTGCTCAAGGAACAATCCATTAGATTATAGTGGTGATCGGGATCACCATCCAGCACCAGGAATCTTTTAAAGGACTCTTCACCATTGTATAATTGCAAGATTGGAATAAATGCAACACATTTTACAATCCACCAGGTGGCAGTAAAGTTCCAAATGAGTTGACGGAGGCATGCGATCTGAGTGCTTTCTAGTTTTCTGAATTCTTTCAAAATCAAAGTGATAAAGCACAAAACCAAAATATAAAAGGCATTACAATTCAATAAATTACAGTGCTCAAGGAACAAAGGACGTGACATAATCACGGAACTCAAAGAGTTCGCAGAAGAACTGGTTTTCTTTGAGCTGCATTCGAGACTGAAAATCTTCGGTTGCGGTCAGCGGCTGTAAACACTGTCCTCTCTCACTGCCTCAGCGGGAAGATAAAATTAGGCTACACCAGTATTTATTTGCAGTTCAGCAATAGCATAAAAAGAAAGTATAAAAGAATGGAAGAACTAAAGAAGGCTTTGAAATCCATATTCTGCGCAAAAACGAAACCCGATTGACACAGGAGAAAGCTGAATCCTGCTCATTCTTACGGAGCAGAGACACACGCGAATCCCAGCTGGCACTCAGTGCTGCCACAACTCTACGGGAAAGTTTGTTAAAGTTATAAAGCTGTACCAATTCATGACAGTAAAGCTGCTTTCACACCGGACGCGATACAAATTTTTCGCACGGCAGATTACATTCAGAGTCTTTGCATTGACTTTGAATGTAATCTGTCGTGCGAAAAATTAGTTTCGCGTCCAGTGTGAAAGCGGCTTAACACTGCGAGAAGGACTTCAAGGTTTGCAGGGGTTGCACTGGAATGGGGGCGGGGGTTTATTTGCATGTGTTTTGCATGTGCAGTTTCCAGGTGTGGGGAGGCTAGGTCTACGCAGGTGTAAACAGACTCACACACACCTCAAAACTGAAAACGAGAGGCTGACCTACTTTCAACATGCTGCCATGTGACCTTCTGAACATAACAGAGTTGTCACTAACCAAAGGTGTGAAGTGCACAGGTCAAATAGTCAAAGTTCTGCCGCGAGTTCTTCTCAGTCAGCTAATGCCAGCCCTTTGTTAAACTATTCTGTTAAATAATTGCACTGATTATTAGATTTATTTGGCCGGCAAATATTCCAGGGCGGACTTCTACTTTCTAAAACAGGGTTTCACTCCTCTAACACAGGTACACACATCGCACACTTCAGCGCAAATTATCTTCACAGGGACACATCTTACACAATCAAAACAAACAACCTACAATTCCCTTGTATTCTAGCAATCAATTCAAGAGCAAGCAATTTTTCCAGCATGAATAATACAATTTATATCAACACACTGAAGGGAAAATGCATTTATGGTGACAAAGCATTTGAATTTGGCAATTTTAAAGGGCTTTAAAAAGAACTTAAACTCCTACACTCTCACAGTTACAAGACCTATCAATCTCGTCATACATATCTCTCATTAAACATACCAAGAGTGCCAGTCATCACTGTTTTATTTAACAAAAAACTGAACTAAAGGAGGCAGAGAGTATCAGAAAGATTTCCATATGCACCAAACACAATAAAGCAGCACATCACGCGCTCCGGTCAGGCAGAAGCTGACACCAAACAAACAGAAGCGCATTGGAAGGACAGAAGCACTTTTATAAAAGGAGTGAAAGATGTCTGACAGTTTGATGGTGGAGAGAGCGGCTCAGGACAGGAACACAGAGAGGCCCACAGCTGCAGGCAGACTGTACCGTACTTCCCCAACTCCTGAACAGCACCGTCAGCAACAGAGAACAACACTAAAGGCGCTCTGACGACAAGCTGGCCGCGAGGCCCACGGTCTGCCGTTGTCAAAATAAATATGTACCCAGTGACATTAAAGGAGGTCAATTCTGTTCAACGTGAAAGTGGATATTTTGTAAAAGATGACAAGGACCTGGGTCCATGAAATTTGACCATCAGGTTAAAGAGAATGCCGCAAAACACCACGGCGAACAACTTTGAGCTTGTAAATCAAGTTTGAAAAAAAAAAAGGTCAAGTACCAATATTTGACCTGCTAATTGCAAGGTCAAATAATAGGTCAAGGGCACTGATATTAAATACGAGACTGGTTCATAATCTAAGCTTCTTATATGCACAACATTGGGTCTGTAATCCATTTTCTTCTTGAGTTATCCTGTTAATGCCACTTTTCGGACAGATGGACGGATGGACACGCACACACGGATGGGGCACATTCCTATGTCTCCCCTTCGCCAGAGGCGACAGGACACGAAAATCGGGTCATACAGGCTTAAAACTCAGGCCTGGAGTTGGGTCATATAGGCTTTTAATCTAGGCCTAGAGTTGGGTCAAATAGGCTTTAAGTCATACAAGCTATAAACTCAGGTCTGGAGTTTAGTCATTTAAGCTTTAAACTTGAGTCATATGGGGTTTAATCTCAGGCCTGGAGTTGGGTCATTTCGGCTTTTAACCTAGGCCTAGAGTTGGGTTAAACAGGCTTTAAGTCATACAAGCTATAAACTCAGGTCTGGAGTTTAGTCATTTAGGCTTTAAACTTGGGTCATATGGGGTTTAATCTCAGGCCTGGAGTTGCAGCCGTGGGCCCACAGCGGCTGCGTCGCTCGGTCATGAAAGGTTGAGCACTTGTGGATGTTTGTACATGCACCGTTCAAAAAGGCCAAAAAAAAAAAAATATCCCAAAAACCATGAACCCTTTTTCAGAATTTTGAGATTTTTGAAGTGGGTTCAGTCATGCCAAAGCAGCTGGACCCACAAACGTCACCACACGGAGCACCAATTAACCCAACAAATATAAAAGCATACTCCGAGAGTCTTTGCTCTCATTGGTCCTTTATGTGTGACCACAAGAATGTTTTGACGATAGATTTCAAAACAGTATAACAGACAATGTCATTGGGTAATTTTCTCGGGAATGTGTTTATAATGGGTGACATCTTGGTTCAGACTGAAACATTGTTGTGAACTGCAGTGACATCAGATAAATCAGACCAGAGAATTCTGCACAGGCAGGCCAACGGTAAAAGGCAGCAGAGGTCTTACCCCATATGACAGGCACATCCACTTAACTGTCAGTTCTGTTGTGTTGGTTTAGACTTCCATGGTCCCTGTCCGCATGTTGTAGCACTGATGTAACCATCATTACTGGTGAGCTAACCTGGAGCTCCAGAACACTACTGTGGAACAGTGGTGCCCAAACTCAGCCTTAGTTTGCTGTTTTCCTTGTTCCAAGCGCAATTAAAATCCAAAAATGTTACCAAGCTGATTAATTTCGCTCATACCTGGGCTCTGCTGAATACTAAATTGTGATTGGCTAAAGGACCGTCTAAGGGTGTGCAGTAATTTACGATAATTGTACACCTACAAAGCAGTTCGGAACATGTCAGCCTTCTGACACTTTGTGTTAATTCGCCCCGTTTTAATTCTGAGATAAATTTAATTGACACTTTGAGTCATAAATTTATGAACATTGGAAGTGAAGGCTAAAATAGACACTGACGCCATTTTTTTTTTAAATAAATTTGGCATCTCCAATCCCATCCGAATCTGGAATGCCCAATTAGTGAACTATGTACAAAGCTTGCTCGTATGCGACCCCTTGCTGCCAATTCAGGAGAGCGAAGACAGTTTAGGGCTCTCCTCCGAAGCACGTGCCCGTCAGCCACTGCTTCTTATACGCTCATTAGTTGAATCTTCAAGTTCAGAACGAGAGCAAAGGATACGCGGACATGAACAGACTTAGAATCTTCCTGAAGTGAGCCCGTCTGGCCAACAGGAGGCGCTTGAGCAACGAATAAAGCTATTTATTTCTTTGCCTTTTCCCCACAGTCCCTTCCCAATATGAAACCCTGTAGCGCGATGGCCAATTGTGCGCTACTCTGAAAATGCTTCCGACCACTGCCGGTTGGTACAACCGGGGCTCGAACACTGACACCATTTTTGAGTTTACCATTATACTATTAAAAAATACCGTGCTAATCGCACTTAAGACCCCTCGGCCGCGTATGTAAGCTGGAATTCGATAGGTAAGTAAAGGTTCCATTGATGAACCACCCACCCAAAAATAAGAAACCTAGAAGCAAACCTGAGGGCGCTAGAGCGGTAACGTCGTTGAATTCAAAGATCGGCAGCATTTACGCAGAAGACAGAGGAAAATAGGTGAAATCAAGAACGCATCTGATATGTGATAAAGGGTGATCCCATGTACCTTCAGTGAAAATTTGAGCGTCCTAGCTCAAGGAATAAGGAAGTTATGACAATTTTTTATTTTTCACAATAAGCCCCCTGGTGGCCAAAGTAAGAGTCGAAAATGGCCGGAATTGGAGAGGTAAGTGAGGATCCATAGACGTACCAGCCACCCAGAAATGAGAAAGCTTGAAGCAAACCTTAAGGCGCTAGAGCGGTAATGTCCTCAATGGACAGACGGACAGACGGATGGCCGGACAGACGGATAACCAGACGCCACAGGGGACAACAATACCCCTCGGCCGGCCGACGTGCCACTGGCCAAGGGGTATAAAATGAGTCTGGAGAATATACCAAATGGGAGAAAACACAATATGAAAACAACCCTGTGAGTGGAACCAGGACGCTGTGAAATGAGTAAACAGAACTCTTTCATAGCAAAATAAGAAAAATAATTAACGACTGCACTCTTGCACAAGGCAGCTAAAAAATTCAGCTGTTTCAAAGCAATAAAAGTCAATAGCGGCGAAAACAAATATTCCACATATAAATGCAACCTTTGGACAAAAACAGGAGAAATAACTCTTTTTCTAAGCATTTGTGTACACTAACCGTGGTGTAACCACAATTTACTACTCCGTCCTGGACAATAATAATTTCACACCTAAGAACTCAATGGCTCTCTGCTTTGTGTTGAGCTGCATTAATCATTTTTGCTTAATGTCTGTGCATGTCTGTGTTTATCAGGTCGGACGGACATTTCACCATATAAAACCACATTAAGACAGAAAAAGGCATCGCATTCCATGCTATGTCGAAGTCTAGTGTTCATACTGTGTTGAATTTCACAAGAGGAGCCAATATATTTTTACTGATCAAATTCAAGACTGTGGTGAATTAATAAGCTGCTAATTTGGCCTCTGAATGCAGGTTTGAGTGACCACGTGACCTAAATCTAACCAATGAGATGCCAGTTCATTTCTTATTTCATCAGAAAGAAATTTCCCATCTTTTTAAACTATACACCATCACTGCATGCTAAACTTCGGCTCTTCATGACACACACAGCTACACTACTGCTCAAAAGTTTTAGGACACCCCAATTTTTCCAGTTTTTTGATCGAAAAATTATGCAGTTTAATGTCTCATTGTACCCTGGAATGAAAGCAAGGACATGATAAAACAAATTAACAATAAAAGTGAAAAAATAAATAATGGAATCAATTTATGAACCAAAATGTTTTTTAAACTTTTGACTCTTTTTGAGTAGCCACCTTTGGCAGATATAACAGCTGAACACACTGGTGCCATTCTTTCAACAATGGAAATCAAATATTCTGCAGAAAGTTCTTCTGAACTCTGTTGCAGAAGTTCCCATAAATGTGCGGCACTTGTTGGTTTTGCTTTTACTCTTCTGTCCAGTTCATCCCAAACTATCTCGATGGGGTTTAAGTCTGGAGACTGTGCTGCTACTCCATGTTTTCAAGCTGATCATCTTGTTCCTTTTACCTGTGTCACCGAAGGCAGAGCAGGTCTAGGAATGGCTTTTTCCCTTCTGGATCCGAACTCCGAAAAAAAATGCTTGGGGGACAAAAATCTCTAGGGAGAGCGCCAGATAGAGCAGGTGAAATTTTGTCGTCCATTGTCCGTCCGTCCGGCTGGCCGGACGTCCATCCAAAGTAATGACGTGATCGAGATAACTCAAAAAATAATTAGCCGAGGAAGTTGTAATTTTGTAAGATGATGTGTCTTGACCCAAGACAGGTCGTAGTTGAAAACGGGCATGCTGCGTTTGTCAAAATCCAAGACGGCCGCCGCATTTTTGTACAAACTATGTTATCGAGATAACTCGAAAAATAAGTGGCCTAGAAACTTCTAATTAGGTAATGTGGTGCATCTTGACCGATTGCATGTTCCAATTGAAAATTATTTCACAACATCAAAATCAAAGCTGCCCACCAAAAGACGTTATTGAGATAACTCGCAAAATAAGTGGCTGACCCAAGGCAGGTCATTATTGAAGATGAGTGTGCTACGCCAAAATCCTTTCTAGTTTCTCTTTTTCATATGGCTACATCTACCTATCATCATCATCATCATCATCGTCGTCATAACAATTCACCATCACTCCATCAATGCAAATTTTATTCACCAAAGCATACTTCAACATAACACCCAAGAACAACAAGGTAGTTCTGGCAGAGCTTGGACTTATGTTTTGGGTCATTATCTTGCTGTAGGATGATCCCCTGACCAGAGGGCACTGCATGGTGCTGCAGGATGCTGTGGCAGCTGTTTGGTTCCGGGTGCCTTTCACTGTGTACGTCATTGACCACGGATCCAGCAAAACAGCCCCAGACCATCACACTTCCTCCTCCATGTTTGACAGTTGATGTCACACACTGAGGAACCATCCTTTCACCTCCTCGACAGCGTACAAAAAACCTGGGTAACCTTACCTTTTGTTTAAAAGTTCTGACAGTTCACCACGTACCTTTGTACCATTTCAAGCTATTCATTGGACTGGAACTGCATAATTTTCAATGAAAATCACCGGAAAAATTGGGGTGTCCCAAAACTTTTGACCGGTTGTGTATTTCAGACGTAGTTAAGAAGGGTGAAAGAGAATCCGAAATGAAACGAACAGTGTAATAAAGAACACTTCACAGCGGATTAACATTATGAGACTGTAATGGCGGCTGGAACAGATGCTGGTGTAGACAGCGGTCCCTCAGTACTGAGTCACGGAAGCGATGACTTATACCACTGAGGAAAACACATTCGCTAAAGCTGGACTCCTCACACAGACATGTCCGCCCGTCTCTTCCTTCATATCGCCTACTTGCAGCGCGACAGTGAGGGCACAGAGGGCAGATCGAGACGGACCTCAATTCTGTCACAGCAGTTAGCCGCGACAGTCACCGGCGAAAATTAATTGTTGCCTGGCAACCCTTCTATGCCTTTACACCCCGGCAAAAACTCAGCTGAGTTCCCCGACAACGTCGTCACTGCGGACTCAGCCAGGTGCGGGACGTTGTAAGGGAATAGGCGGGGAAGTGAAAGTTATCGCGACCGCAGTCCTTCGGAGCGAACAGAGGAGAGATCGGGAAGGCGCCAAAGACGACTCCGGCCTCTCGGCTCCTCAACTGAATACGAAGGATTATCCTTCATCCAGATCCAATCTCAACCGCCAGTGTTCTGTTCCGCTGTTCCTCCAAATCTTAATCTCATTCCAGAGACGAACAAAAGGAATTAATTTACATTTGATTTGACCACCTAATCTGTAGCTACTAATACAGAACAGAAAGTCATTACTCATCAGGTTTTAATGAGTTGATTATCATAATTAGCTACGAAACAAATACAACGTAAAGAACCCTTTCTCACACCTCAGTCTCTCTCTGATGGAGGAAGCTGTGCTCGTAAGAGGCCGCAGTGCGCCGTACATGGAGATTCGCTCCGCTGGTCTCTGTCACTTTTAGAGGAAATTCGAGAAAATCTCTGATATTTCCCCCGGGAGGAGAGCGCAGACAAAGTTTTAGACTGTAATTACAGAGCGAAGCCGACACGAAGTGAACAAATCTATGCTCATTTACATTAGCAAGCCCTGTGGGGTCTGTGTGTGTGTGTGTGTGTGTGTGTGCGCGTGCGCGAAACCAAGGGAATCTATGTATGTGCGTCTGTGTGGGTGTGTGTGTGTGCATGTGTTTGTGTGTGTGTGTATGTGTGGGTGTGAGTGCGCAACCAAGGGAATCTATGTACAAAGTATGTGCGTATATCCGTGTGCGAGTGTGTGATGCGCGCACGCATGCGCGCATGTGTGTATGTGTGTGAGACTGAGGGAGTCTATGTCTGTGTGTGTGTGTGTGTGTGTGTGTGTGTGTGTTAGTGTGTGCGTGAGTGCGTGTGTGCGTGTGTGTGTGTATGTGTGTGTGTGTGTGTGTGTGTGTGTGTGTGTGTGTGCGTGAGTGCGTGTGTGCGTGTGTGTGTATGTGTGTGTGTGTGTGTGTGTGTGTGTGTGCGCGTGAGTGCGTGTGTGCGTGTGTGTATGTGTGAGACTGAGAGAGTCTATGTGCATGTGTATGTGTGTGTGAGTGCAGATGCACATACGTCTGTGTTTGAATGCGTGTGTGTGAGATCAAATGAGTGGATTTGCGTAGTTGTGCAGCGTATGTAGTGAGTGAAAGAGTGAGTCTGCGTGAGCATGTGTGTGCGTGCGCATGCCTGTGTGTGTCAGATCAAAAGAGAGGGTCTGTTTTATGCATTCCTGTGTGCATGTGTGTGTGTTCGTGTGCATGTCTGTGCATTTGTGTTAGTGTGTGTGTGTGCGTGTGCGTGTGCATGCGCGCGCGCGTGTGTGTGTGTGCGCGTTAACCCAGAGCAGCTGAGGTTCTGCGAGCGAGAAACACTGAGAGGAATGTGGAACCTGACTCAGGAAAAACGTCACTGTCGCCTCCTCTCGACACTCTCTCGATGTGATAAGATCGGTTTGTGTTGGGCTCTAACAGGCTTCACCGTAACACCATCGCACAAAACCAGGAATCAAGAGACGATACTTTCGGCACTTTTAGTTTTTATCAGACTCACAGAATACCTCACACATGTCTGACCAACAGAAATGCAGTCAGTCAGAAATGCTTAATGCAGTCAGTAATGCAGTAATGCTTCATGCAGTCAGTGATGCAGTAATGCTTAATGCAGTCAGTAATGCAGTAATGCTTAATGCAGTCAGTGATGTGGCTCGAAGAACATGACGCTGCTGCTGTAACAGAGATTAGCGTTTCAGATAACCCATGGGATGCTGTTATTGTACCGCAGGACAAAGTGCTTCACCCGAATGCCTTTAGTGAAATATCCAGCTGTCTGTAGGCTGCATGTGAAAGGTGTTCAGGTCCGTGTGTGTCTCAGGGTGTGTAAGGGCTAAGCTCATGTTTTTGTGCCCGACGGGCAGGTCTAACTCCATCAGCTTAGTGTCAGGTTTCGGAGGTGCTTATGGGGACGTGACAGATAAGAGCACAGGAATGGGATATCAACTTTCTCTCTCACAAATTGAAATCAGTTCTTTAAGGGGTAATAAATACTAGGAGTGAGAGATTATCATTATGTGCACAAAGACTCGCATTTCCAGGTTTTAAAAAGTGTACACTGTCAGGACAACCGACAGTTAAACTGACCAAAGCTTTCGGATAGCAAAGCCCCAAATAAGATTGTGTCACACTTTTGTACAGCCGTCACTGACAGATAATCAGGGTAGTGAAGCCAGAGAAAGTTTAAACAGGAAATATTTTGTCTTTGATTCCAGCAACTGAAAAGATTTTTTTTTTATTTCAAAAGCACAAAACTCATGACTTGTCCTTTCAGGAATAACACTTCTGAGGTCTGATCATACCTGCGATGTACCACAGACACATCTGACATCACAACACAGGGAATAGAGTGGGACAGGTCCACACTACTGTCAATCACCACAGAACACTCGAGAACTAGAACTGCCAATGATTTCGCCTCCACCACTCACAAGGTAGAGAGACGATGGCGAAAGCAGTAGAGTTTTAAGTGTGTCTAAGTGTGTATCTTTGATTTAGGTCTGTAATCCAGAAAACTGAGGTTAAGGCTTAAAACTGGGAACTAACTGCAGCTCTTCCGGTACAAACATCGTCACTGTTCAGACACTTACAGACAGCACTGGACTCAAAACTGGACGATATGTCCTTAAATTTCACATGTAGCCCGTTTACACTGCAGGGTACTGTGTCAAACATCTTACTTATGATAACGACTAACTGAAAACCACCTGCAGAGCCAATCAAAGCTGCAGACTTTCAGCGGCAAGTTCAGTGTGATCACTCACAATACAAAGGAGAAATACACTCACACACACACACACACACTCACACACACATACACACACAAACACACACACACTGACACTCACACACACACAAGCAAGAGAGCTCAGTAACAGCACACACACACACACACACACACACACACACACAGACAGGTGAGAAAGCTCAGTAACAGCACACACACACAGACACACACACTCCTGCTGGATTTACCTGTGATGGACACAAGAGCCTCACCTGGAGGAGTGTAGGCTTCCATGGAGGTCTGTACCACCAGCGAGCGCCTCTTCGAGGGCATGGGCACCGCCATCTTACGCTCCCTCTGTTTGGCCAACGCCACCTGCACCGCCTCCGTGTGCACATCTGAGACAGAGAGAGAGGGGGAGAGAGAGAGTTTACGCTCTGTCCCAACTATTTTGGACTTGGGGTTGTGTTTACTTATTGATTACTATTTATTATTATTTATATTATTTTATGTACAAAACCCAAAACCAGTGAAGTTGGCACGTTGTGTAAATCGCAGATAAAAACAGAGTACAATGATTTGCAAATCCTTTTCAACTTATATTCAATTGAATACACTGCAAAGACAAGATGTTTAATGTTCAAACTGAGAAACTTTCTTTTTTTTTTTTTTGCAAATAATCATTAACTTAGAATTTAAAGGCAGCAACACATTTAAAAAAAGTTGGCACAGGGGCCTTTTTACCACTGTGTTACATCGCCATTCCTTTTAACGACACTCAGTAAACGCTTGGGAACTGAGGAGACCAATTTTTGAAGCTTTTCAGGTGGAAATCTTTCCCATTCTTGCTTGTTGTACAGCTTAAGCTGTTCAACAGTCCGGGGTCTCCGTTGTCGTATTTTACGCTTCATAATGCGCCACACATTTTCAATGGGAGACAGGTCTAGACTACAGGCAGGCCAGTCTAGTACCCGCACTCTTTTACTACAGAGCCATGCTGTTGTAACACGTGCAGAATGTGGCTTGGCATTGTCTTGCTGAGATAAGCAGGGGCATCCATGAAAAAGACGTTGCTTAGATGGCAACATATGTTGCTCCAAAACCTGTATGTACCTTTCAGCATTAATGATGCCTTCACATATGTGTAAGTTCCCCATGCCTTGGGCACTAATACACCCCCATACCATCACAGATGCTGGCTTTTGAACTTCGCACCTATAACAGTCCGGATGGTTCTTTTCCTCTTTGGTCCGGAGGACACGACGTCCACAGTTTCCAAAAACAATTTGAAATGTGGACTCGTCAGACCACAGAACACTTTTCCACTTTGCATCAGTCCATCTTAGATGAGCTTGGCCCCAGCGAAGCTGGCGGTGTTTCTGGGTGCTGATGATAAATGGCTTTCGCTTTGCATTGTAGAGTTTTAACTTGCACTTGCAGCGACGAACTGTAGTTACTGACAGTGGTTTTCTGAAGTGTTCCTGACCCATGTGGTGATGTCCTTTACACACTGATGTCGGTTTTTCATGCAGTACTGCCTGAGGGATCGAAGGTCACGGGTATTCAATGTTGGTTTTCGGCCTTGTCGCTCACGGGCAGTGATTTCTCCAGATTCTCTGAACCTTTTGACGATATTACGGACCATAGATGATGAAATCCCTAAATTTCTTGCAATAGCTCGTTGAGGAATGTTGTTTTTAAACTGTTCGACAATCAGCTCACGCATTTGTTCACTAAGTGGTGACCCTTGCCCCATCCTTGTTTGTGAATGACTGAGCATTTCAGGGAAGTTGCTTTTATACCCAATCATGGCACCCACCTGTTCCCAATTAGCCCGTTCACCTGTGGGATGTTCCAAATAAGTGTTTGATGAGCATTCCTCAACTCTCTGTCTTTTTTGCCACTTGTGCCAGCCTTTTTGAACATGTTGCAGGCATCAAATTCCAAAAGAGCTAGTATTTGCAAAAAATTACAAAGTTTACCAGTTCGAACATTAAGTAACTTGTCTTTGCAGTGTATTCAATTGAATATAGGTTGAAAAGGATTTGCAAATCATTGTGTTCTGTTTTTATTTACGATTTACACAACATGCCAACTTCACTGGTTTTGGGTTTTGTACATCATCACTTACAGTTTGTTACCTGTCTGTTACCTGAAGTTGTGAGGTCTGTCAAAGTGTTGTCTGGAATATTTTAGGCGGGCTTTATTGTGGGATTGGTGCAATAAGGGCTCTCTTCCAGTCCTCGACCATGCAGCTCATTGTTGTTTAACCCCTTTGCACAGAAGCCTAATCTGGCTATTTTTGTGTTACCTTATTTAAGGCTTTATAATTCAAGATAACAGCTTCGCAGACAGGAAAGGAATGGCTTATCTGAGTCAGGACACTTGAAGCGTTTAAAATTCCATCGTATTTTAGTTTATTTTCATGATTTTGGGAGAGAAAACGGGCTGCAAACACAAAAAAATCTTCATAAAAATTCAGCAATTAAAGAGTAAAAAAATAATCCAGAGAATTGAAAAAATTCTGGGTCTTAAAACTCTACATTTCTGGGATCAAAAACCTTGGTAAATGGTAAATGGACTGCATTTATATAGCGCTTTCTAGTCACATGACATGACCCCAAAGCGCTTTACAATCATGCCTTTCATTCACCCTGATGGCGGAGGCTGCCATGCACGGCGCCAACCAGCACATTAGGAGCAGCGTGGGGTTCAATGTCTTGCTCAAGGACACTTCGGCACGTTGTCCGGAGGAGCCGGTGGAACCAGCAACCTTCTGATTCCTAGACCACCCGCTCTACCTCCTGAGCCATGCTGTCCCGTGGCCTTGACCACAAGTGCAAGTCATCTGACCACTGAATTCTAAATTACCAACTCTCTAGGACCCAAATGAGACAGCTATCCAGGTGGCTCCCCAATGTCTTAGATCCCTCAAAATAGCACACTGTCAAATCATAAAATAATCAAATATTTAACACAAGTCAACTTTTGATGCATGAAATTTAATATGAAGTAATTTTCTCATTGAATTTAGCATGAGTTTATCAATATCAGTGCAGTTGGACATCAGTGGTCACCAGTAACCTCTCCAAACACAAAACATGCCTTTTCTGCATGATGAAGTTTAGAATTTTGTCAATTTTTCTTCAGAGTCCCACTAGCCAGCATGCATACTAATTGAAGGAACTGCTTATTTAGCAGTAAGAACATTCACCCTGTAATGAGAAGCTAGCAGTTCCCACTTCCAAGCTCGCGACCTTATATTAACACTTACCACACCTTATAAGAAACAAGTATAACTCACTAACTCTGTAATATCTGAAATATTCCCTATTTTAACAAAATAGACATTCCATTATCAGGAATAATCAGGCAATTTTCTACCCCAAATTAAACAGTGAATGAACATACCAGGGGGTCTACCAAAGTGCGCGAGCTGCTTGCATTTTGAAGAAAAAAAAATCTCGGCATTCGATTTCGTTGAACACGGTATAAATTCTAAAACAAAAAGCCACATTGAGCAAAATGCAAACAGAGTAGCAGTATAACCTTTCTTCATTGAATCCCTCCTCCAGAGACAGATGTGTTGGGTAGAAGGAACCCTCCAGTCCTGTTTTATTTGGAATAATTCCCATTGATTATATCCATACCTCATTTAAATCCTGTAAATGTAACTGAACACTTCAGGTCGGTTTTGGATGTCTTTTATTCTTTGAAATTGTGTCATTTTCAGCTGCGAAACCATGCCCAAAAGTAGGAGAATACAACTTACCTTACTTTTATGAACAGGTTTGTATACTATTCTTATTGTCCAATCAATGTCTTTCAGTTACAGTGGAAAGTTTAAACTCTCTGGAATTGGATAAAAAAACTAGTCAATCAATACATTATTACCGCGGAAGTTTCACGTGTGAACTAGTGATGCGCGGCTCGAGGTTTTTTAACATCCGCACCAACCCGACGTGACAGCAAACCCGACCCGCCCGCCCCGCTAAAACTCGCACTGATTTTCAACCCGAACCCAACCCGACCCGACACAAAAAGGAGGCAAGAGAAAAAGAATACAGTGGGTCTGTGTGACATGAGTTTCAATGGAAAAAAACGATTCCTCTGTTACGCTATGGATTTGAGTGGAGCTCTACATACATTTGGCTTTTGGCTGGAATTCTTAATACAAAGTTTAGGCGCAGTCTATTAATTGAACCTTACCGTGATTTCTGATCTTTGTAACCAAACGAAATGCCATCAGGCAAAATATTGCAAACAGGCTGTTTTATTGGAACAAAATTAACATGACAGTGGCGCACTGGCGCTATCGCCTACTCTCCCATACAGTGTTGCGATATCCTGTCTACGAGGATTTTTTTTCCTCATATATTTATTTCAAGATTTTTTGGGGGGCTTTTAGGATATTTTTTTAATACAGCTTATAATGTAGGACTAGGCGTATTTTTCCCCAAACTATGCAAAAACAAAATTGCCTCAACAGTGCCGGGGTTTAAGCGATTACGGCGCGCTTCCAGGACACGGCCAGCCGAACTGAAGGTTCGCTCGCTTGTTGCACTAGTTGCTGAGACGCAGAGGTCTGCTTAGGCCACCATGTTTTACACAATTATTATTTGTCTCATGGTATGATAATTAATGAGAGCAAGACTTAGTTCATGACCATACATGCTCTAGTAATAATAAGTTAGCTATTCGTTTGGATGATATGTGTATAGAATGATGTTACAGATACTTATATCTAAAAAGTGTCTTTACTGTCGATGGCAGAACATGCTCTGCTGTTAGAGAACTTGTAGCTGATAAATGGAAGCACCTCAACAAGTTGATTTTATTTTTGAATAAGAATCGTGATATGCCTTTCACTGTAAAGTGGCGAAAAAATGTTTTGTCTATGTGTTGTTTGGACCCACAGGTCAATAAAATTACTACAGCTATATAATATTTCAGTGCTGACTGCAGAACGATTTATAAGATGAACTATCATTCAACCTTTAGATCCTCAGTCTAACCGTGGAGGATTAAGCCACGCACCAGTGAGTGGGTGTACATCCAGAGTAGAGAGTAGGAAGAGGGAGAGGTACAATTGGCATTCTATTCTGCTTAAGGTAGCGTTACATCGTTTGACAAGAGCATATCATCTAGGCTGTATGTCTAGAGCCCTCAAGTGGCCAATAGCCTATTATACTTTGTCTTCGCAATTTCCTGGGAATTAGACGTCGCCACTGTTTGGCCCAACCCGCCCGCACCCGCTAAATGTTATTGAAATATTGACCCGCCCCGCCCAACCCGCGGGTAAACCCGGGCCGACCCGCGCATCACTAGTGTGAACTATAAGTGTGCGTTATCCAGATGAGCCTTAGTAAATAACTGAGTTATTGGCCATCAACATAAGTACTTACAAGGAAATAAGGCAGTGCTGAATTCATCGATGGAGGAGTCTATGCGTAAATTCATGGTAGGGAACTATGCGTTTTTCTTATGTGATGACTATAATTGATAGTAGCTTGATAGATTGTGTCCCAAACTATTCTCCAGGCAGTTTGGGCTGAAATCTTTCTTAGCCTTCCAGACCTTGGCTTTGTATCAATATATCCCCCAATTTTCCACCTCTTAATCTTTAAAAAGTTTAAAGAGACCTATAATGCTGATCTTTCTTTTAATGCATATCAATAATGTTACAATGTTGGTTGTCCTTACTCAACCTCTGAAAAGTGTCTAAACATAAGATACAGAGGTTTTGCCGTAATCCAAGAATGTGATTTTGTGAACGTGATTTCCTCTCTGAACAGCTCCTCCCGAGATCTTTGTGAGATGTGGGCAAAACCTGACGTCAGGTTGTGCCGTCCAATTAGTACAGAATTAGCCAGAGGCAATCACGGCGCTGGACCAGCCCACACCGGAAACTATTCTGGCAGGCACTAACAACGGCAGATCATACTATGCCTTAGTAGCGTCTACACTTTTGGAAATACAAAAGAAGAACCGCAGATCATTTGAGGTGCAGTTTTGTCAGTATCTCTCCCGCATTTCACCAAAGACAGCTTTGTCAATAAAGTATAATTCGATATAGGATATGCGTTTCAGCTGCTTTTCAAACCTGAAGCAGTTGCATCGATCAAGTTCTCAGAGCCACAAGCTGAAAGTAACGATTTAACAGCAAATAATGTAAGAGAAGTTAACGTGTTACGGGTGGCTAGCAGGACTGCTAGCCATAGTTAGCACTAACAACAAAAAAAGCAGGCTTTGTAAAATATCTGAAGATAAATCCTGGATCAGGCGCGACTGTCCGTGACTGACAGACACAGAAGCAGTAAGTTGCTTTTACTGCATAAGCTAACCTGACGTGATAGCCAGTTGATTGCACAGCGGTAGCACAGTGGCTAACATAGCCAATTTACTGTTGCAAATGTTTGTGCCCTTAATATGCAAGAGTGATATCAGGGGAAATTCTGCAGAAGGTGTGTGAACATAAACCTCATTTGAAGCTAACTTTTAATACTTGTTTGTAATTTGGATGCTTGGTACAACTGTTCACGGTAACAGAACTTGCTGTCTGTAAAACCTGAATTGCAAGGGTTTGTCTCTGTGGTTATGACCACTCGGTTACCAGCTACTGCATGTTAGTTTGCATGCTAACTTATATGCAGGAATTCTGATCGGTATGCTTGTGTTACTTCGGCAAGCATCAATGTGGCAGTTTCATCATAACGTTGCCCGATTGTAGCCACAACAGTTGAAGCTAACCGAAGAGGTGCTGTATGTGTCCACAAAGTTAGGCTGAAAATCACAGTTAGACCAGACCTAGGTTTTCCAGATACTTCACACATGTCTGGGCAAGGTCTCTAATGCTGCCGTGAAAGCAATGCGAGACGCAGAGGCTCTAGCGTGTCTGGTATAACAAAGGATTTATCTGCAGTACCTTGACATAATTTCATCCCCCTTTCAAAGTTGTTGTGGCTAATAAAAAGCCGAAAAGGGCGGAGATTAAATAGGAAATTCTTTACTGTAGAAGTGATCAATTCGCTAGCTACAAATAAGCAACATGTCTGCGCTAACGGAACTTATGGTCTGTAAAACCTGTATAATGTTCATAACATAACCAGAGCTCTCTCTAGCTGTCGTGTACTACCCATAAAGCTGCTTTCACATCGGATGCGAAACAAATTTTTCCCACATTAGCCTACATTCAAAGTCAATGCAGAGACGCGAATACACGTGTTATAGGCGCGTTAAGCAGCTTCCACATCGGACTTGAAACTAATTTTTCGCACGACAAATTACATTCAAAGTCAATGCAAAGACGCGAATACGCACGTTATGGGCGCGTTAAACAGCTTGCACATCGGACTTGAAACAAATTTTTCGTGCGACAAATTACATTCAAAGTCAATGCAATGACGTGAATACACGCATTATGGGCACGTCAAGCCACTTTCACACCGGACGCAAAACGAGTATTTTAGGCACAGATTACATTAAAAGTCTTGACCACTTCTCAGCTACTGCATGTTAGTTCGCGTGCTCTGCTAATTAAAAATGCACCTGGCTAACTTATATGCAGCAATTATGATCGATATGCTTGTGTTACTTCGGTAAGCATCAATGTGACAGTTTCATCACGACGTTGCCTGATTGTGGCCACTACAGTTGAAGCTAACTGGAGAGGTGCAGTTAGACCAGACGTAGGTTTTGCAAAGTTTGGGGTGCATTTTTGGGTGCTTGTGAAACCATCGCTTTACTTATCCATGACCGGGGTCTGCCTGATACTTCTCCAATATCTGGGCAAGCTCTCTGATGCTCCTGGTGAAAGCAATAGGGAAACGCACAGGCTATAACGTGTCTGGTATCACAAACGATTTCTCTGCATTGCCGTCGATTGAACATTAAATTCTTTCCTGTAAAAGTGATCAATTCGCTAGCTCTACATAAAAATTGGTTCACGCAAACGGAACCTACAGTCTGTAAAACCTGTATTATTCTCGTAATATAACTGGAACTCTAGCTAGCCTTCGCGCACTATCCATAACGCGCCCATTCTTCGTGACGAAACGCTGGTAATTCTGACGCAATAAGCAAAACATTACCATGGGCAATTTCCGAAAAGGCTGTTTAGCCTGGAGCTTTCGCCCATCCGTCATATACCAGCGCAGCAGCTGTTGATTCCTCCACGCTAACAATACACCACAATTATGCACACGAAACAACAGGTCCTAATACACACCGAAGCGGTCCATAAGCTGTTGGTCCACTTTTAGCTGCTCCTCACTGGCCATGTTTCCCTCTAAACTCAGACCCACCAGATTTCTACGGTCTCCGGTCTACACGTGGTTATGTCGACCCGTTCCACAAATATGTCTATATGGGGTGGATTCTAGCTTTCCCTGCATCCTACCTATAGAGTAGAAAACCGCTGTACTCACCACTGTTGCCGTAGCAAAATGTAGCTGATAGCCAATTCGTGCTTGAGCTGCCAGACTTTCGCTCTGCGTCCTCCACTTTCACCGCTGTCTTTATGAGAACAAGTTAATTTCATTAGATCTATATTCAAGTCTAATGTTAGATTGTGGAATTTGCCCGCCGCTTCTGTATCAGATGGCAGCCATGTCTCATGTTTTACTCTGGGGAGGCGGAACCGGAAAACTGCGTTCTGTAGCCTCGTCCTGCCCGACTCCGCCCTCCACAAAGCTGGCCAGTCAGAGGAAAGTGGGCACACAGGGAGAGGGGGCCATAGAGGAAGAGCCACCCCAATGAGGCGTTTCAGGCAGAGACTACTATAGACTACAAATGGGTTTTTTGAGGATGCCAGTATGAGCTAAATAAGGACCCTGTTTTGGACTTTGAACGATCAGGAGTACTCTAGGTGGGTTCAAGATCAAAATGTAACCTTGAAAATATAGCAAATTAGGTCTCCTTTAATTACCATGTTAGCAAAAGTCCTCAGACAGTTCTTTTCCACTCCCTATGGCTTAGTGTCTAGCCAGATCAGTGCATCCACACGGCAGCTAACAAACTCAACACTAATAACAATTTAAAAAGCCACAGGTGTGGAACCCTTAAAACTATTTGAACCTGAGTGTGACCCCTTGTGTCTATATAACAAAGTCAAACATTCAAGGGTATGTAAATTTATGATCAGGGCCGTTGGGTGATTTCAGTTATCACTGTGATTTAAAAAGGAACTAAATACCTCATTGATAATAAATGACTTTACATGATCACTATCCTTAAATAAAAGACAGGGTTTTTGCACAATGAGCCATATTTTCAAAATAAATTGCAGCATTTCACAAATACAGCTCAGGTATTCAAACTTTTGAGCACAACTGCATTGTCTATAATAAGACATTTCTAACTGCAAGTCATGTTTCCCAGATAAATTTTGGACTATATACTTATAAATTACTGTTTTTAAGGCCTCAAATCTCGAGGCTAAACATCTTCGGAAGCGTTTAACTCAGAGGGTATTTTTATCCATTTTCCGTCATATTTAAGAGTAGCAAATACAGCTAAAATTTATGAACATGACATTAATGACTAAGATGATTAAAGTATAAAAAGAGTAAGTCCACACAGTAAGTGACTCTGGATAAGAGCATCATCTTAACTCCTCTGAAAACCAATAACATCAGGGGGATTCCGCCCAGAGCCTAAAATAAATCTGTGTGAGAAACTCCATATCCTCGCTGCCAGGTGAACTATTGCACAGTGTTGCATCACCCACATGCATTAGGCAGTGCATGACTCCAGTGTCTTTTCTAATGCCTGTAGACTAGCTTGCTAAAGTCATAGCCACAGCTCCCACTCCTGAATCCCAATCCACAGCAGCCAGGTTCCGTCCCAGGTTTTACTGGAAGCAGGTTAGTATGGCCACAAGTTAGCGGCTTCAACACAAAACACATTAAAAAGGTCATTTATACGACAGGACTGTAACAGCAGGCCATAACGACAAAACTGTGTCCAGGTATCTCGCATTAATCTATGAAATTAATTCTGCAGTTATTAAGACCACAAAGCAAGGTGCTTGTTGCATAAATTAAATCACTATCGCCTGTAAACACCAATGAGATTTTTTTTTTAACACCGATTAAGTGTTACGCAAGATGCACTGCCCCTGGAATAAACGATACAAACACAACCCCCAGATTTCAAACACCAAGCATCCAATGAGCGGGCTCTATTCAGCCTCAGGTAAGACCTGGGATGGCTCTGAGTGCCGGATCTGAGCAGATTAGGACAGTGCGCTGATTTAGTGAAAAGGGTTTGAGAATAACTGAAAACAAACACACCCTCCCTATGGCTGTCAGTCCCGGAGAGTGTAAAGGCAGATCTGCATAATGAGCTTCCTCCTGTGGTAAATACATCCTCTGAGAAAATAACAGCATACATTCAACTATCAATAAAATCTCATCGTTTCCTCTTCCAAGGCTTTGGAAAAATGCATTCTGTGGATAAACACAGCAGAAGTGATGTAATTAGATTCAGTTTAATCAGGACAAACATCAAACAGTTTTCTAATCCTAATTAAAATGCAGGGAAACCAGCCTGATCAAGTATCGCATTCAAAAATAATACATTCAGATCGTGTCTGATACTGATTTTAATCAACTGCCAGGAGTGCGGCTCTTTTTTTCATGTCAGAAACGAGCAAAAATGAAATCACTAAAGGCAGCAGAGGACGTGGCATGAAATCCTTCCCTGAGTCCAAAAGCCCAGTCCCCAACTCTCTGTGACAAATACTCCAAAAGTTCTGAGATCAAAGATCATCTCTTTGGGAATATGTGGGATGGAGTGATGAGAAAAGGTGAAGGATGCTCCAGATCTGAGTGTATGTGTACGGAAAGAGAGGGGACAGCGACATCAACGTCTATCCTTTGGGAAAGTTTGAAGGCTCTAACTAGAAAGTTGCAAGACTAAGCAAATGAACTGAGATTAATGGAGGATGGAGTGACAAAAAAGGAAAGAAAGTGACAGGGCAGGGCTACTAGCCATCAAATAGTGGGAGTATGAGGGCTTTTTGAAATGAATGGAAGCTCACGGAGCTGGAAGGAGGGATGTGAGAAAAGAGGGATGAAAGATCTTTACTTGACTGAGTACCCATTGCTGATGCCCAGATAAATGGCCCAGTGATGAACGATATACATCTCTCTTCCATTAGCGCCTGGTGGAGACTTTTTTTTTAAAACTAGATTATGGGAGCACAGCTCAAGACTCGCGTTAGCAACAAAGAAAGACCGCTTCCATCACGGCTACGTCAATAACTGACCACAGACCTTTTCTACGAGCGATCCCACAGCAGATCGGTCAAGAAGAGCAAGTAGGACACAAATACAATCTGACATCACATCATTTATTTTTCTTTTCGGTTGTGGCTGATTGATGTGGGATGAACAGAATATCAGCGGGTAAAATCAATATTTCTCGATTTTATGGTAATTTTTTTTTTACGGGCGAAAAGGACTATTCCGGAAAACGCACGCAGGCACGCTGTGAGCACATGGCCCTGACATGGCTTCACCGGCAAAGACGCATCGGCGGTTTGGCCCCGAGGCGCTTCCGTCAACATTAGTAATAAACCGCTTTCAGGAAAAACGCTGTCGGCGCTCGCCAGTTTAAATATTCCTGCGGGAAAATCCAAAGCTCGATAAGTTCAAATACATGAATCTCTCAGCGCATTAAGACGGTGATGGTTTTCTGATCGGAGGCAGATGACGGCGCTCCAGTCCAGAGGCAGACGGCGCAGGTCCCACCTCTCACGATAAGGAGCGGCGCAGTTGCCCACTGTCAGCGTTGCGCGCTTATCTCTCCGCCGCGCACCCGCGCTGCAAATTACAGGACACAAAGCGCCTGCTGTAAAGATCAGCATCAATCAGTCGGCGACGTGCGCCGAAGCCCGCGCATATACGCGCAGGAAGGGATTTACAGCGGCTCGTATCTGCACAGGAAGCTCTCTGCTCTCATCACTATCTCCGCTACAGATCGGGCCGGACCGTGAGCGCCACAGAGACAGAGGCGCTGAGAAGTCAACGTATTGATATCCAGTCATACAAAGAGCGTCTTTTTACAGCCAGCGCTGCTCAATCACACAACCCAACGAGCATAATGGGCTACGCATGTGACATAATGCGAACATACGTAGATTCACGAAATCACTCACAAGTTTACACACTTAACACAACCACACACTTGCTCTCTCACCATCAAACACCCTCACTCTCAGCACACACACACACACACACACACACACACACGCACACACACCCACACACACGCACACACACACACACACACACACACACACACACACACAATAAACAAACTACTGAACACAATTTCAACAGAGAAAAACTTCAGTAAACAAATCTAATGCCATATTCACCCTGACATGTACAACTGGGCTGCACTCAGAGAATTCTGCTTGCGGAAGTTTTGCAGACACGTCCAACTGAATTATCCTGAGTGAGACTAAAAGCTAAACTAACGAATCCGCTACTCCGAGGAGAAACTGACTCCCTCGATTTCCCTCTCCAGTTAATTCTGTTTCTCAGCTACCGCGCCTGCTGTCCTCGTAGGCCTATTCAAATGATCCTGCCCGCAGTTATGTACTGCACTGGAATTCTTTCCTTTAACCTTTCCGTGAATTTCAAGAGGAAATGGTTTGCTTTTTTTAAAAGCTTTTTCAGAAAAAATGTTGATATTGTTAATACTTTTAACCTGAAACTCCATGACCTTGGCTTCTACACTACAAAAGAAACAGACACGAAAGTTTTAACCATACAAAGGACACACCTGCAACTTGGTACACTATTCAACCACTGTCCTGTAGGCCCATCTAAAACCTCCCGTTGCCAATTCACAATGATCGTGAGAAATCACATTTTGGAGCCCGTTTTTGATTCAGAAATCCATGATCTATATATAGAACAGCTACAGAACACAGCATCGGGCAACGAACAGTGCCGAGAAATCCCGACAAGCCGTTTTCAGCCACCAATGCGAAGATCACACAAATTTCTACCCAGCCCGGCAAATGCACACACGCGCTTTCGCCCTCTCTGACCACATGATTTCTACAAGCTCACGGGTACTAATAGGCTAGTATTTTCGGAAAGTAACATGAAATTACAAATTTTTATTGAGTACTCAAAAACACCTCCCATCATCAGAATCTCCAAAACATGACACCCAAAGAAACCTAACCGAACATAAGAGTTAAATCCTCAGCAACAGCTACAAACAACAGACGTACTTTATGTGATAAAGGTTTTTCTGAAATAAACTGTGGTAGGATGTAAAGCAACAGTGGGGTATAAAGGGCTTCAGAAAAATAAATCCAGAATAATTGGCTGTCGTACAAAACAGCCCTTCAGGAATATAGCAGTGATGCGCTCTTTAGATGAAGATGTGCTCGGTTTGTAAAGCCTCACAGTAATGCATCTTCCTACAGTGCAGTATCTCTGCGACAGTGTTGCTCATGACACAATATTTAATTATTACAAGGTTTAGTTCAGCCAAATAACACTTACTGGCCTATTATTCTGGGTTTTTTTTTTTTTTATAAATGCTGTAAACAGAGGTAAAAAATGACAAAGGCACCAGAGTAGATTTTTTTTCCCCAAAGAGAATGTTTAAAAGAAAAATATCAAGCAAAATTTTCAGTGCAAAATACAGTGTATCTGAACACTATTCTTACTACGTCAATTGAAGTGATGGCTCAAATTTAACCTTAGAGTGCAGAAATACATCTGTCAAAAATATACATTTAATTATCTTGTGCTGTTAAAAACCTGTAGCAACTTGTTTCAAAAAGTTCCCCTGTGGGACACAAGTTGCCACATCATAGGTTTTCAACAGCACCTGATTTTGTTATCTTACATCATTGGGTAACTATAGTTGCCTACAGCACTGTAAGGGTTAAAGTGTGAAATTGAGGCCATCATGTGATACACCTGTACCTGAGAGGACAGACACATGTCGCGTGCGTATGAGTCTCAGTGTGTGCGTGTGCAAACACACCTGATCTGTAGCGCTCGTCT
Source organism: Gymnothorax reevesii (assembly GCA_029721435.1). Lineage (NCBI taxonomy): Eukaryota > Metazoa > Chordata > Actinopteri > Anguilliformes > Muraenidae > Gymnothorax > Gymnothorax reevesii. The sequence continues at coordinate 6,963,425 of CM056577.1, forward strand.
CGTGACCCTGAGGAGCGTCGCCGGTGGTAACGGGAGGAGGAGGGGGTGATGGGTCCTCGCCTCTCCTGAGGGAGGGGCGGCTCCATTCCTGAGGGGAGAGATAGAGGCATCAGCAAACTGAGCAGCTCAGAGACTCACACACACACACACACACACACCTGTGCGCGCACACTCACACACATACACACACACTCACACTCACTCACTCACACACACACACACACACAGTCATACTCACTCACTCACTCACTCACTCACTCACACACATACACACACACGCACACATACACACACACACTCACACACAATCACACAAACACACACACACACACACAGTGTGTACTGACTAACCCACTGACACTCCCACACAAACACACACAGAACAGTGTGTACTGACTCCAGAGTACCCGGAGGAGACCCATGTGATTAGAGGGAGAAGATGCAAACCCCACACAGACAGGCCTCAGGCCGGGTTTGAGCCCAGGCCCTTCCTGCTGTGTCACTCACTGCAGGAGTCATTTGAAAACACCATCAGCATCTTGTCTGCATTTTTAACTGAGCTAAGGAGGATTCTCTCGCCCCAGTTTGTTGGTTCATAGGTCTGTCTGTTCACAATTAAGCTCATGAACAGATTTTGTTGAAATATTTCAGAGGGATACAACGTGGCTCAAGGAACAATTCATGACACTTAATGACCCAGATCACCATCCAGATTCCAGGAGTTTTCCAGAAGATCCTTCCTCACAGCATGATGGGGGTCATTTCCACCTGGAGAACTAAGCTGCCTTTGGGGAGGTTTGCGCTCTCTGAGCGCTGCCTAATAAAATCAATGCCATTGCATCTCGGTGAATAAATGTATCAATTCTAAAAACATAAAAATGACTCAGTGATTTCAGACCTTTGAAGAGCCCTCCATATTAGGTAAATATTGTACAGCAGAGACTTCTCTATTGGCCAACAATCGTTCATTAAGACACATCTGTAATCAGGCCCTTTGAACAGGCGAACATGTTAACCCTTAGAGCGCAGAAATAAATGTTTAAAAAAACGTAAATTTAAATAGGCTTATGCCGTCGGAGGTGACTGCTTGGGGTATATCCCTGAACGCCCCCAATCCTCTAATTCCCCAATCCTTGAATAGACCTTGAATAGACTTTCTTTTGAACTTAATTTCAGGTCAATCGGACAAATGGTTCTGAAGATATGGCCAAAATGGTCATTTACCATCACAAAGCGCCACCTGGTGGCAAAATATTGAACTCTACAGGTATGATGCCATCATGTGACACGTTGTGAGGTCATGCCCTTGCAGTTGCACATAGTTTCATGTCAATTGGACAAATGATTCCAAAGATATGGCAAAAATGCTGAATTTTATGTGACAAAGCTCCACCTTGTGTCAAAATTTTGAATCAAACAGGTATAATGTAATTGTGGGACACATCCTCAGGTCATGGCCTTTCATTTGCACTTGATTTGAGGTCAATCGGACAAATAATTTCAGAGATATGATAAAAACAGTGATTTTTCAGTTTTTGGCCCCTGGTGGCCAATCTAGGAATTGTAAATTGTCCAAAATCGAATCAGTTCTTCCTCTTTATGATACTTACTTATAAGCAAAACATGAAATTTCTAATTGAAATATTACTGAAGTTATCGCGTTAACACGTAGGGTGGCGTGGCGGCGGCAGTCGGACCAAAAACATATATCCCCGAACGGCGAATGTTATGCTGTTGAAAACCTATCATGTGGCGACTTGTTAAGTTGCCAAATGATAGGTTTTCAAAAGCTTTGATTTTGATTCCTTACATCATTGAGCGACAAAAACTGTAATTAGCACCCTAAGGGTTAAAATGTCCAGTGTAATTCTGACTCAAGCAGAGTTCTTACAGAACAAAGCCCGCATAAACTCTAAGTGGTGATTTAACTCAGAACATTCAGTGAAATAAGTCCTGCTTTTCATCCAGCTTTGAAAAAGCAAACTGTTGAAGATGGTCTTAGTCCCCCAATTTCACTCAGGCTCTGCCCTCCTATCCTTATTTATTTTAGCACGCGCATTACGCTCCAGTCGCCGCGCGCATCTCTCGCCTCATTGTCATGGCCGCCACGTTGCAATTTAACTAAATTTACACTTGCCGGGTCTCTCCAGCCGAGACCACCCATCCATCACACTGGTAATTGGCTCTCATCCATCGAAGTTCTGCAGCAGTGTAACACAGGATCGTGGAACCTTTTTATGGTTAATGGTGTGACTGGGGAAGATATTAATGGCCGGGCAGGAGATGGCTAAGTGATGGACACTGCAGAAAACAGTATCTTTATACAGACACCACAGACTCGCCCGCTGGGGACACATTTCTCTCTCACAGCAGTAGTGTGTGACGCGATAACAGCCCTGTGAATTTCAGCTCCCGAGAAAAGAATCTGGTAGATTTCTCAAGTAATTCATAATGATTCAATTAGCTTTTGCACTCTTTCAAACACCATCTTCACTAACTATTCTCACTTCTAAAAGTGCTGATAAGAGGTGGTAATGTGGCGCGATAAATTTCAGCTTCCATATTTTCCGAGGAAAGTAAACAAAATGTTGATAACCCCTAGCTAGAATTCCATAACGGTGTTTAAAACAATTCTGCAGAAAAAATTAAGCCCCTGCTGAAGGACACACCAGTGAGCTGTAAAACAGTGCAGTGCGCAGTCATTGTATTTACGGTTCATTTTCATTCACAGCAGGTGCAGGGTAACAGAGGACAGGTGAAGACTGATAACACAGGCTGCGTACATCAGTCTCCGCCCGTCCCCCGTTACCTGTCAGCTGCAAATTAAAATCAAGACACAAATGAAAAAATACACAGAAAAAAGTTATGCAAAAATATTACAGTATACGAGTTACACTTTTCTCCCAGTTATATTACGTTACTTTTATCATCATACTGAAGAGCAACAATGAATTTATTGTGGGGCCGTACCATCTGAACATCTGAAAAAATCTGAATTTATTTTTCCTGAGGGCTCAAATTAGGCCGTTGATGGAAAATTAAACACATAAACCCTCAGACAATGACATAGTCCTCCGGGTCTGAAGTTACACAGCTCTGCTGTGTAATGGGTGCGAAAGTAATATCTTTTCAGAAGTAACACTAACACTGTGACAGTAATATCTTTTCAGCAGTAACACTAACACTGTGACAGTAAGATCTTTTCAGCAGTAACACTAACACTGTGACAGTAAGATCTTTTCAGCAGTAACACTAACACTGTGACAGTAATATCTTTTCAGCAGGAACACTAACACTGTGACAGTAATACCTTTTCAGCAGTAACACTAACACTGTGACAGTAATATCTTTTCAGCAGTAACACTAACACTGTGACAGTAATATCTTTTCAGCAGGAACACTAACACTGTGACAGTAATATCCTTTCAGCAGTAACACTAACACTGTGACAGTAATATCTTTACAGCAGTAACACTAACACTGTGACAGTAAGATCTTTTCAGCAGTAACACTAACACTGTGACAGTAAGATCTTTTCAGCAGTAACACTAACACTGTGACAGTAATATCTTTTCAGCAGCAACACTAACACTGTGACAGTAAGATCTTTTCAGCAGTAACACTAACACTGTGACAGTAATACCTTTTCAGCAGGAACACTAACACTGTGACAGTAATATCTTTTCAGCAGTAACACTAACACTGTGACAGTAATATCTTTTCAGAAGTAACACTAACACTGTGACAGTAATATCTTTTCAGCAGTAACACCAACACTGTGACAGTAATATCTTTTCAGCAGTAACACTAACACTGTGACAGTAATATCTTTTCAGCAATAACACTAACACGGTGACAGTAATATCATTTCAGCAGTAACACTAACACTGTGACAGACACAAAGTCCCATGCAGAAACAGGACCTTCCACTTTCTTTATAGGATGTTAAACTCTTATTAACCTCTCTTCATGAGTGTAATATCTCTGCGAGTGGAGACTGGGTTATCATATCACAGTCACAGTATAAAGACTAGCGAGAGATCCAATACACTCTGACCAAATTTAATTTTGTCTCGGGAGCAGAGAGATCGAATAGCCTACAGCCACCTGCCTGTCACATGTACGGGGCATTATGGCTTTGGAATACAAAACAAACGCATACAGAAGGCTAACTCTGCAACACACTGGCTTAACTGGGGGTAATATGATTACCATTTCTGCAAAAGAGACACTCGAAAAGGAGCCAGATGTAACTGAATTACATTATTAAAAAAGATGTATAAACAATAGCATGGCCTTAAAATCTTCCTGGCAAACGCAAAACTATATCAGCAAGGTGAACACACTTGAGCAGGCATCCCAGCGAACACAATATGTTTCAGTGACCTTGCGACCTTTTTTATGGCAATGTTATGATACTGGGAAAAACATTCCGCCAACATTGCGAGAACATTTTGAGCAAGGGGAAGGACACTCATTATACAGGATGGTGAGTGCGCCCGTGAAGTCACAAACATCATCGAAGTGTTCGTCCCTGACATTCTAAAGGTGATGTAACTATAATCACCGCTGCTAAATGCTGAATTCGAGAACACAGAATTTTACCCTAAGGCCTGTATGCATGGATGAGGTCTGCATTGTACTGGGTGTGAGCTCATACCGAGAACAGTTATTGCAGCCCCTGTGGTGTAAGAAAATTGGTATGCATGAAACGTAGTTTAACTTTTCGCAGATTAACTATTGTGCGAATAAGCTATTCCATAGTCGTAGGGTAATTCAATGATTTATTGCTGTCGTTTACCACAAATCTATTAATCGGCCTGCCCTCACGCTTCATTACTCAGAATAGGGAGTTTTCGCGAGCTGGTATGCGAACGCCAATCTATTTGCCGACCGCTGTTTTTGTGGTCAACGCACAAAAGATGGTGGTTCGCCTACACGTTTCGGGGGAGTTTGCGAAAACTCCCGAATCACAATAGGGTGACGCTGACGCTGAGGACGATGAGGTGGAGCCAAATGAACATGTCGAGGACAATATGCGAGGGGTTCGAGTCAGAGCCAGGCTGATTACCGATCGTTTCGCCGGTTAAATGAATATGCACCGCAACCTTGAATGTTTGTTCAGGGATTCAGTTATATATATATATTTTTTATGGTAAAGACAAGTATAAAATGAATAGAAAATTTACATCTCCAAATGAGTGTCAATCTATACAGGGTAATTAGAACATCACTTCTCGCCAGTATCCTAAAAACAGAAGGCACAGTTTTGAGACATCCACTGAAAGCGGACCGAAAATTGTCTCATTCCACTCCTTCAACCTACCCCTTGATTGGTATAAGTTCCACCAGGAAATCTGCAGCATTTACACCACAGATTAAGCTGTTCCATATTTCTACATACGGCTCCCTATTCCAGGTTTAAAGTTACACCACAGTTTAACTTATACCACGTCCATGCATAGCAACAGTGGTAAAACCATTGATTTATACCTGGTAAAGGCTATTCTACCCCTATTCCACTGTCATGCATACGGGCCAAAGGGTTTCGGAAACAGAACAGAAACAGTAAACACTGAATGAGATGTTTCACATGTTTGGCTGCCAGTATTCCTGCATATGTGGTCATTAGGGAATTGTACATAACCTTAGTAAAGTATATGCACTGCTCCCTAACTACATGGTTTCTGTTGTGTTTGTTTCCGCCACTGTTACGGGAATCCCGTACTGCCGTTGGTATTCTGCGTGTGTGTGTTTTTGTGTGTCTCGTTTTTCCTGCAGGTGTTCCATTCCGGTATTCACTCTCCATGATTCTCCCATTCCGCTGTCAATCGCCAGGTCAACGCCTTCCGAATCCTTCATCTCCGTTCCGCCCCGAAATTCCACCCAATTCCATCTTATCCAATCCTCCGTTGCCCCGTTGGATCCTGGTTTATTTAGCGCGTCCCTTCCCAGTCTTCGGGAGCGCTCGGTCATTTTGTGTTGTGGCTATTCGTATGTTTGTGCTTAGGTTATTGTCATTATTATAATTATATTTCATTCGTTATACACTGGGGTGTGGGATTCAATGATGGTCTAGGTTAGATGGGGCCCTGTACATTTGCACTCACGCAGGATTTCTTTTGTTAGCGCACTAGTTAGAGACACCTGCCACCCTTTGTTGTTCGTTTTGAGTACATCAGTATAGGTAGGCTTTTTTTTCTGTAACGCAGTAGTTAGTTGGTTTCTTTTTATTAGCGGTGTTTATGGTTTTGTTATTTTCTATTATTTGGCAGTGTGTTGTTGACCATATTGTTTTCCCCACACCCGTACCCTGTACTGACCCGCTGTTTCTGTCATTTTTCTTTTCTGCATCACAAAATATACCTTTTTTTTTTCACTTTAAAACAGTTCCGTTTCCCCGTTTATTTATTGGCGCTATTAATGCGTCCGACATATCGTCCTCTGGACGTAACAGCCACTGACAAACACACCACCAACCCAGGGGATGTAGCATGAAATAAGATTACAGAGTTAGCTAGGTGAGTTTAACTGATGAACACCCAGAACAGCTGCTTTTAGAGCAGGGTTCCTGAGTTAGCTGGATTACAATACTCAGCAACACCCAGAACCTTCCAGAATCTGGAACATGGACCGAAGTTAAACAAAAGCCATTGCAGGTGTTACTCAGTGCATGTATCCAGCTAAAACAATAATCCTGCTTTGTGAAACACCCCCTGGTAAATGTAAACCTGGACAGGGAGCAGTAACATTAAGACTGTTAATAACATTCCCCCATGGTGACGACTCTCGTTGGCCTGGTTTATGTTACTCTTACGTGACAAACAGCCCGCGGTTTCGTACAGATTTGGCCCGGACTCCATAAACTGGGCCGAGGTGTCCCTCGGAGAATATACCTCCAGAAGATTCTATTCCTCCCTTATAATATTAACCCAACGACCTTTTAAAAAAGGCTGTAAAAGCTGTTCCCACATGGCCGCAGTTGAACTCTGGATTTTATTTATCATTATTTTCGAGCAGATGGTCTTCATTCTCCTGAGTACCTCCTGGTCAGTACCGGCAGGAGACTGTGGGGGACCCCATGCTAAGACTGGACGCATTTATGGATGTATTCACCCCCCATCCACAATCCCACACGCCCCTTAAATATTCCAAACTGAACCCCAGGACTCTAGATCCCAGTCACACCATACATCCACACCAGAGGAGAAATGCAAAATATCACCTTCCCCGCTGCAGCAATGCATGCTATGTGGTTTATATTGTGGCAGATATAACTTGTATAACCACATTTGAGCTTAGCTTAAGCCTTGGATGTGGAATGCTATTGATTAGATTAGTTTTGTGGCAAATGCAGGGGATCTAGGGAAACACGGCCATTAATACCAGCTCGGAGAAGCTGACGTTATGTTTTTGTTGAGACTGATTCAGATATGGATTGCTTACATTCTGTGGTGATTTTTAGCGCTGTAGCGAGAGCTGGGATTATTTGCATGCATCTCACTGAGTCTGTCCCTCTGACTCGCAGCGCAGTTCTTGGCTGCAGACCCTGTTTTCTGCTGGTCAGCACTCAGGAATACTGTCATAATTTTTTGACGAGGTTCCACTGGCCACCTAAAATAATTTGACCATATTTGTGATTGACACATCTGCAATTTCTGGACCAACTGTTTCGCCCCTTTGCTTGGTGAGTCGCTAATGTGAGATGATACTAACAAAGTATCAAAGTTTCGGTTAGATCACTTAAAAGCAGATGCTTATTATGCGCCTCATTAGCATACAAATTGATAGTAATACCAATAGGAATAGTATTTTTAATGCTGGAATAGAGTATAAATAATATCAATTCGATGCTTTTGTAATCGTGGTTTGGAGAGTTCAGTCATTTTCCAGAGGTGCTTCCAATATTTTGCCTCATCCTGCGTACTTTGCAAATGCAAAATTAAAAATAAAAGTGTTGCAGGCCACTAAATTAGGAACATCCCAGCAGTGGAGTGCAATTAAGAGACCTGCTGCTCGCAAGGCCTCTGGGAATGAAGAAGACGGCCAATCGCCTCTCTCGATTTGCACCGTCTTGAAAGGAGGTGAGAATGAGTGAGCAAAAATAAATAAATAAATAAAACTTAACAACCACTAACAAAAAAAAAAAAAACACATGAAGTAAGATCGTTGAAATATTTTTCTCCCAATGTTTAAAACGTCCAACTTCACTTCCCCACACCTGATTACAGGAGGAGAAACGTGTGGAGCGGTAGCTAAGGACCCCCAGGGTTCCCGGAAAAGAGTCCGTTCCCAAACACGGGCCTGAGAGTTGTTGCTTCAGCATGTGTTTTATGAACAGAAAATGCCTGGGTGGGTGGGGGGATGTTCTGTCGTGTAAGAGAACATCCAGCTCTGTAAAAGCTCAGCATGAGGTCCTCAGTCCACACAAACGTAGCCCTGAGACTAAAACCAGCCCACAACATTCTAAACTACAGCAGGCAGTCAGGAGGAGGGAAGGAAGGAAGTTTCCAGAAGGGCTGTTACCTTGCAGCTGGGGGAGGTAGGCGCCAAGTAGCTTCGACCGTTTCTTTTCATAACCTTTCTGAGTGATGTCACCTGTCAAAGAGAGGGAAGCCAAATCAGTGACTGAAGGGGGCGGGGTCACGCCAGGTCAGGGGCGTGTCACTGAGTCTGACACTCAGTCAGGTGACCAAACTGCTTCATCAGCAGAGCCAGGCTTCATCTCCACAGAGGTATCGCAGTTACTACGGCTTTGTACTGTCAGAAAAAATAATGCGTGGGATCTAATCTATACTTTTTTAACCAACCAATCCAGTTTAAGTGTGTAAAGTAACTTCAAAATAACGTCAATGACTGAAGCACACATTAATAAATCAAGCAACTTGGCAGTTACTTAATGCAGTAGCAAGGAACCAGCTGAATTACGCTGTAAAGTGAATCCAGCACTATAGTCCCATTGAGGTGACCATTGTGTTCTGATGAAGCCCAGGTAGGGTGCAGATTTTCCTTTAGCCCAGATCCTGATTCTATCGTCCAAGTTTTGATGCGATACTGGAGATTAGTTAATCATTTAAATCAGGGGTTGTTGCGCTAGACTATCACAAAAATATGCCCCAATGCCAGCCCTTTGGGATGATATTTTCCACCCTCGTAACTGGGTGGTGCGAGAGTTAATTCTGGGGTACAGCACAGCTGGAGTCATTTTATAACTTTTCCAAAAACAGGTTTGAGTAGAAGGCTGGCTGTGGAACGTTGATAATTGGCATGCAAAGTAACATAAACGTTAAATATAGTTTTAAAAAGTAATGTCATTCAGTTTGGCAGCAAATATCCCTTCAAAAATAAGACAGAAAACCGTTGATTTCAGCTTAAATAGCAGCAATAAACTTGTGGTCTCCAGTAAGGGCAAGAATTTCACCACAAACTTTCTAATCTGTCACAGCCTAACCTGATGCTTCATGAAATGCAATTATAAGAGGAGGTTTTTGCGACTGGGGTCATTCAATCTTGCGTTACTGTGCTCCCTCGATGGAGCAGACGCTGGAAATTTGGTCGTCGAAGACAGAATGAAAACAGGGAGCAGACGAACGTTTGATGCTGTTTTCGGGGTGGCAGTAGAGAGGAGAACAGAGGAACGAGGCGACACCTGCAGGAATGAGCCAATCAGACGCAGCACTGCCGAGAGGGCGCGATGCTGATTTGCCGTATTAGCATGAACATTGACTGATTTTGTGCACTGAACACTGCAGGCCAGGGGTCATCCAATCACTGCTAGGTGTTTCACCCTTCCTCTTCTTAGTGTAAAGACAGTCCAGGGGTATAGGAGTGTGTGAGAGGCGTATGAGGGTGTATGAGAGCGGTATGGGGGTGTATGAGAGGTTTATGGGGGTGTATGAGGGAGGTATGAGGGTATATGAGAGGGGTATGGGGGTGTATGACAGGGGTATGAGGGTATATGAGAGGGGTATGGGGGTGTATTAGAGGAGTATGGGGGTGTATGAGAGGGGTATGAAGGTGTATGAGAGGTTTATGGGGTGTATGAGGGGTATGAGGGTATATGAGAGGGGTATGGGGGTGTATGAGAGGGGTATGGGGGTGTATGACAGGGGTATGAGGGTGTATGAGAGGGATATGGGGGTGTATTAGAGGGGTATGGGGGTGTATGAGAGGGGTATGGGGGTGTATCAGACGGGTATGGGGGTGTATTAGAGGGGTATGGGGGTGTATGAGAGGGGTATGGGGGTATATGACAGGGGTATGGGGGTGTATTAGAGGGGTATGGGGGTGTATGAGAGGGGTATGGGGGTGTATTAGAGGGGTATGGGGGTGTATGAGAGGGGTATGAGGGTGTATGAGAGGGGTATGTGGTGTAGTAGAGGGGTATGGGGGTGTATCAGACGGGTATGGGGGTGTATTAGAGGGGTATGGGGGTGTATGAGAGGGGTATGGGGGTATATGACAGGGGTATGGGGGTGTATTAGAGGGGTATGGGGGTGTATGAGAGGGGTATGGGGGTGTATTAGAGGAGTATGGGGGTGTATGAGAGGGGTATGAGGGTGTATGAGAGGGGTATGTGGTGTAGTAGAGGGGTATCGGAGTGTGTCAGAGGGGTATGAGGGTATCTTTAACTCACATGGGGTGTAAAGTGTCTAACACAGTGATGTCACAGTATGTCAGTGTTCACTCTAGAGAGTAATTTAGTGACCAACCTCATTATGTCCTTTTCAGAATTTTTAATAAAAATTTGTTTGCCTTGTTACAATTCATGTTCCAAACACCCCATTTTTATATTCAGAATTGATTAAATAGAGTGATTGCACTGCCACACAGGCTATATAGTGCCACATTGGTTTCTCAAATGCCACAAATAGGTTACTGACAGGTTACTAAAATGGCATACTGGTTACGAAAATAAAATAAAATGGGTCACTAACGTGCCAATTCCTATACCTCTCTCTGCCCTCCCCCTCTCTCTCCCGGCAGTATCCACTCCTGAACACGCTCAGTAGGCCCTGCTGCGTGGCCGAGTGCCAGCTCTAAACCGGCACCCGCCGTGCGGAGCGTGTGAACACGCAATCTGAGACGGGGAGCGCGCAACTCCGCAGCCCTGGAATCCTCATTCCCGTCCCGCTCTGAGGAATGTTTACGTAACGAACGGATTTGCCGCCGCGGTAACATAAATGCCGCCGGGGCACAACAGGAAGTCTTCACTCGCGCGTATTTCCCTGTTTATTTTAGGAGCCGCGTAATGAGGAATAATACAATCCGAGCCATTTCCTTTTAAGGAGCGACATCGCCGGCTGCCGCGTCCAGGCACTGCTCCAGCGTCCCGCGCTTATATGGAAGTCAGAGAGTCTAACGGAGCGTTTATTTACGAGAGGGGTCGTGCTGCTCCGCTGTATTGGACGCTTGATGGGCGTATCGCTCGGTGATGTCACGATAGGTGATTGACAGGTGAATCCCGGCTTTTTTCTGCGTTCCATTTGTACTCGGAAGTCTGAATTTTCGAGTTCCAAGTCGGAAGTTTCAACTGGAAAGCCCCCCGCGGTCGGATTTCCGACTCGGAAAGTGGGAGAATCTTCACTACCCCCGAGTTAACAGTCAAAGATGGCTGCCCCATGTAAACAGTAATTAGAAGCTCCAGTTATATTCCGTTTATTACTTCTGACTCGTGTTTGTCGCATTAAATCAGCCGCGTGAATTGTTCGATGTATATATATATATGGAAATCCATCGTGTTTGAAGGTCGCAGAAGGACCGTATATTTGTCCAGAAGTTGCTTATATTCGGACAAGGCAAACGCGAGAATAGCTTTCGTAGACGTGACCAGTGGCTACCAGTTTCGTCATTATTAATCGTCATCATGAGTCATTGCATAAGTGGACCGAGAACTTTGAGACAAGTCGCAAGATGGTGGGTCCAGAACAACTTGCAGTTAAAGGGAGGATGGTGTGGTAACAAAATATCAGATTAGAGAAGTGTGATTTGCCCCGGGTGAAAGTAAGAGCAGTATGAACATCCATCACAAAAATGGACCAAAATGAGAAACATGAAACCGTAATACTAAACAATAGCGTTGCAAACATTAGTTGCCACACCCCTCAACAGTAGCCAGTAAATTCAACTGTAATTTCAATGGAGTCTATGAAGAACACAAATAAATCCCTTTTCCCACACAGGTATTCTATAAACCTACTGCGCTGTTCAGACAAACAGACAAAAGATCGGTCATGTCCAGGTAAGACAGCGGGTCATATTTCAGTCAGACTGCACAGCTGACGTATAAATACGCATCGGAATCTCCACTATAAAAACCCACTCATCACGCATAGCCAGCCCTGCAGGCACGAAACGCAGGTTTAGTGGTTAGCGGAGGCTAGCTGTCACTGGAGGACTAGTGTTCAGTCTGACAACACATAATCCCTCCTTTGTAGGGGAGAGCTGTCGGAGGCACAGATGGCGGGAGAGAGGAATCCAGGCACTAACCCTGACGGAGGGGGAGATGAATTTACCGAGACACACCTGCACTGATCACACAAAGACATACAGCTGTCGCTTCGACGGACAATCCTCTCTGTTTCATACCCTACTTGTGTCTGCGCTCCTCTCTCAATCACAGTCCTCACTGTTTCATTTTCTGTTCTCCTCCCCCCTCTTTCACTACAAGTCTTTCCCTCTCTTTCATTCCTTCTCCCTCCGCCTGTCTCACTCTGTCCATCCATTTCTCTCCCCATCTCTCCCTTATACCTTTGTTATTAGCTAAAGCCAGCCTCAAATTCATTCGTTACCCCTTCTGTCATTATTATTTGCTTTAGGAACAAAACACTTCGCCAGGTTTGGTTACCAGTTCAGTAAAGAGGTGTCACGATGGAACATTCTGACCGACTCGCCCAGATGCATTACTTGTCCGAAGGTGCACCAAACCACCAGCGCTCCCCCACAGCGAGGGAACACCGCTGGGGCACGTGAAACCACCCTGATCATCCAGAATAAATGGGTGCACAGGGTGGTTTAAAATGGAAATTACCGGAAATGTTTTAATTTGTCAGCGCTGACCTCAACAACTAATTACTACTCTTAATTCGCGCAATAATTTGCTGATGTGACTTTAAACCACATTGGGCTCATAAATACTGGTCACCCATCCGTTATCTAAAGTGTTTATTCTGACTCAGAGACATGGGCGGTTCAGAGCCTGTCCCAGCATGCAGTGCCAATCTAGCGAGTGCTGAGGACAATATTCGCGTCCCCGCATGAGCGCTTCACCACTGCCGGATTCACAAGTACTGCTGATCAGGAGGCTGATCATTAGTTCATTAGCTAATAGACAGGGGAGACTGGGGGGAAAAGAGGTGGAGATGAAATCCAAGAATAGATATGACCTTTGACCTCCTCCAGGGACATGAGTCTCTCTCTACCCCTCCTCTGGATAACGGTAACACTGAGTCGGATCCAGAGCAGAATTTAGGCCTGGTTTTGCATCAGCCTGATAATTCACTGAGCATTAATGCAGCTGATTGGCCAGACTCTTCGCCCTCCTCTGAATCCCAGGTACAGGGACGCCGGACACCAGCAGGTCCCTGAGCTCCGGGGCCGTGGTCAGACCAGCCGCCCAACAGCATTAATTTACATTTATTTTTCCATCTTGTTAACCATTTACACTGATTTAGGGCTTATGTGTGTGCAAAGGCAGTTATCTGGTTTCTGTAAATTGAAAAAAAACATCACCATCAAACAGGATTCCGAAGTTATTCCACCGTCTTTAACAATTAAGCAGTCAATCACCGCCAACCTCGATCTCCGTACATTAACCGTCTCAGTGACACAGTGGAAAATTACAGCAGTCTGGGCGGATTCTCGTGTCAGCTATAATACCAGAGCAAACTCACACGTCCCACACATAATAACCTTAAGGCGGAAGGTTACCGCTAATTACTTGTTCACCGAATTGTCCAATTAGCAGTAGGTTGTTAAACCACAGAGAAGCAAATTGGACAGGAAGATGAATGAGAGAGAACATCATGATTCTCCAGGAACACACAGACACACGCACACACACACATACATACACATACATGCATGCATACATGCTCTCTCTCACACACACAAACATCTGCTGTTACTCTAATCTGATAGAGCTGCTTCACCCTCTGAAGAACTGCTTTTGTGTGTGTCTTTATTTCTTCATTCTGTGTTCTAGAACTGCTTCTGAAAGTGTTCTTTATTTCTTCACTCTGTGCTCTAAAACTGATTCTGTGTATGTTCTTTATTTCTTCATTCTGTGCTCTAGAACTGCTTCTGTGTATGTTCTTTATTTCTTATTTCTGTGCTCTAGAACTGCTTTTGTGTATGTTCTTTATTTCTTCATTCTGGGGTCAAGAACTGCTTTTGTGTATGTTCTTCATTTCTTCATTCTGTGCTCCAAAAGTGCTTCTGTATGTTCTTTATTACTTCATTCTGTGCTCTAGAACTGCTTCTGTGTATGTTCTTTATTTCTTCATTCTGTGCTCTAGAACTGCTTCTGTGTATGTTCTTTATTTCTTCATTCTGTGCTCTAGAACTGCTATTTTGTGTGTTCTTTATTTCTTCATTCTGTGCTCTAGAACTTATTCTGTGAGTTGTCTTTTTTCTTCATTCTGTGTTCTAGAACTGCTATTCTGAGTGTGTTCTTTATTTCTCAACTCTGTGCTCTAGAATTGCTTCTGTGAGTGGTCTTTATTTCTTCATTCTGTGCTCTAGAACTGCTATTCTGTGTGTTCTTTATTTCTTCATTCTGTGCTCTAGAACTGCTTCTGTGAGTGTTTCTTATTTCTTAATTCTGTGCTCTAGAACTGCTTCTGTGTATGTGTCTTTGTCTTCATTTTGTGCTCTAGAACTGGTTATGTGAGTGTTCTTTATTTCTTCATTCTGTGCTCTAGAACTGCTTCTGTGTATGTGCTTTAGTTCTTCATTCTGTGCTCTAGAACTACTTCTGTGAGTGTTTTTTATTTCTTCAGTCTGTGCTCTAGAACTGCTTCTGTGAGTGGTCTTTAGTTCTTCATTCTGTGCTCTAGAACTACTTCTGTGAGTGTTTTTTATTTCTTCGGTCTGTGCTCTAGAACTGCTTCTGTGTATGTTCTTTAGTTCTTCATTCTGTGCTCTAGAACTACTTCTGTGAGTGTTTTTTATTTCTTCATTCTGTGGTCTAGAACTGCTTTTGTGTATATTCTTTATTTCTTCATTCTGTGCTCTAGAAATACTTCTGTGAGTGTTTTTTATTTCTTCAGTCTGTGCTCTAGAACTGCTCCTGTGTATGTTCTTTAGTTCTTCATTCTGTGCTCTAGAAATACTTCTGTGAGTGTTTTTTATTTCTTCAGTCTGTGCTCTAGAACTGCTTCTGTGTATGTTCTTTAGTTCTTCATTCTGTGCTCTAGAACTACTTCTGTGAGTGTTTTTTATTTCTTCATTCTGTGCTCTAGAACTGCTTTTGTGTATGTTCTTTATTTCTTCATTCTGTGCTCTAGAACTGCTTTTCTGAATGTACTTTATTTCTTAACTCTGTGCTCTAAAAGTGCTTCTGTGTATGTTCTTTATTTCTTAACTCTGTGCTCTAAAACTGCTTCTGTAAGTGTTTTTATTTCTTCATTCTGTGCTCTAGAACTGCTTTTCTGTATGTTCTTTATTTCTTCATTCTGTACTCTAGAACTGCTTTTGTGTGTGTTCTTTATTTCTTCATTCTGTGCTCTAGAACTGCTTTTCTGTATGTTCTTTATTTCTTAACTCTGTGCTCTAGAACTGCTTCTGTAAGTGTTTTTTATTTCTTCATTCTGTGCTCTAGAACTGCTTTTGTGTATGTTCTTTATTTCTTCATTCTGTGCTCTAGAACTGCTTTTCTGTATGTTCTTTATTTCTTAACTCTGTGGTCTAAAAGTGCTTCTGTGTATGTTCTTTATTTCTTAACTCTGTGCTCTAGAACTGCTTCTGTAAGTGTTTTTTATTTCTTCATTCTGTGCTCTAGAACCGCTTCTGTGTATGTTCTTTGTCTTCAGTCTGTGCTCTAGAACTGCTTTTGAGAGTGTTCTTCATGTCTTCATTCTGTGTATATGAAGTCTGATGAGAATTACAGATGCTCTACACAGGAGTTTTGACCTGCGCTGTGGTCCTGTGTTGACAATCCAAGAGGAGGACTCTTGTCCTTTGCAGAGAAGTAAAAACATAACTGCTGCATCACAGCTTAGCCTTTCAATGGTTATTTTATAGTTTCAAGGGTGAAAATCTTGAACAGTTTTCCTTTTAGTGTCATCAGCCTTAGAGAACAGTTGAGTTGAGTGTTCGCCGCCAGCCAGCACCAAAAATCTCTCGGGACCGACAATTCAGTTCTCGCCATTTGGATGTTTTTACTTCTCTGAGAATTGAAAAGCATTCATGATGGGGGCCAGATTTTGTGTCAGATGTGTGCTGATAACTGTTGTTTTGCCCAACACATCCCACAGCAAGTAAAAGCCTTTCAGAAGACAAGCGTTTGGGTAACAGCAGTTCACAAACTGAGCTTTTACTCTCATGTGAAGCTCTGCTGATCTTTAACACTCTGTTTCACATACTTTTTACAGTCCAGAGGCTTTTACTGCCAGCTCATCCAATGGGAAGGCACCACACATGGTGTTCATCCAATGAGAAGGCCCAAAAAAACACCAAACACAGCGTGTGCCCAGCACTTCCTGGTACAGAGCCTGCAGACCTCATGGCGACAGAAGTCTGCAGTGTGAAAACGCAGAACTACAGCGGCTCCACAGCCTTAGACCAGGGGTGAAATCGCACGCGATAAAAGTGAGTGAAATGTTAAATAAATGAGCGTGACTGGAGAAGAGGAGGGGAAATTTAATTTCCATAGTAACGTATAAACGAGCATGTGCACACCGGCAACCAAAAAAGGCCTTAAATTTTTGCGATATTTCAAAACCCCTCATGTTTTATTCAGCATGTTTACCGTTACCGCTAACACCCTGATGGCGACCCGGCTCGGGAACGACTGACCCACCTCACATGGAGGAGGTGAAAACCATGCTTGTTAGCATTGCTCTGTACAGCGCTCTCCACACGATGTGTTCTCACAGCAGGCGACTGAAGATGTCTGATGGTGCGCCTCCCCTTCCATCAAAGCTGCCCCAACGTCAGCTAAATTCCCCAAACATCTGCTCCTCTCCTAACACCAGACGCTCGCGGTAAAGCCTGCGTTTGTAAAGCCGCCAGTTTGACCCGGTCCGGAGGCTGTTATCACAGCGGGGGCCTCTGGGGTTCTGCCTCAACAGAAATTCTGCTCTCTCCTCCAGACGCTCCGAGAAAACAACCACAAACACGGGCTTTGTAAAAACAGGCTCTCAGAGAAGAGAATGCTGCCTGTTTTTACTCCAGACACGAGGAAAAGAGCGCCATTATCTCACTACGGCCAGTGCGAGTTGTTCCACAACATCCCCATCACAACACATTAGATATTTACAGGTGTTTCGTCAACGCCAATTACATCTGATTATACCAGTGTTTCCCAAACCTTACTGGAGGACCACCTGTCCTGCATGTGTTAGATCTCCCTGCTCCTGCACAGGTGAGTCACATGATCTGCTCATTACCAACCCCTGGAAGCTGATTGATAATGACAGGATCGTTTCAATCACCTGTGCTGGAGCAGTGTGGGGTTAAGGGGTGGCGCTACAGCCCAGCAGCTGCACTGATCCTCATATCTTCACACTGAGGCTTCAACCACCAAAACTCCCTGTACTAATCAGGTACCGTCATCACTGCAATATCAGCTGCCTGCCCATGAATCACTACTGAACATTTCCAGACACAAATCATTCACTCACTCACTGACTCAATCATTCACTCACTCAATGACTCACACTCACTCAATCATTCACTCACTGACTTAATCACTCACGCAATTATTCACTCACTCAATGACTCACACTCACTCAATCATTCACTCACTGACTTAATCACTCACGCAATCATTCACTCACTCAATTACTCACTGACTCAATCATTCCCTCACTGACTCAATCACTCACTCACTGACTCAATCGCTCACTCAATCAATCATTCACTCACTCAATCACTCATGCTCACTCAATCATTCACTCACTAACTCAATCACACACTCAATCATTCACTCGCTCACTGAGTCACTGATGACTACCGTCATCACTGCGATATCAGTTACCTGCCAATAAATCACTACTGAACACTTCCACAAACACAAATCATTCACTCACTCACTGACTCAATCATTCACTCACTCAATCATTCACTCACTGACTTAATCACTCACACAATCATTCACTCACTCATTCACTCACTGACTCACTCAATCATTCACTCACTCACTGACTCAATCATTCAGTCAATCACTCACACTCACTCAATCATTCACTCACTGACAATCACTCACGCAATCATTCACTCACTCAATCACTCACTGACTTAATCATTCACTCACTCACGCAATCATTCACTCACACACTCACAATCAATCAATCAATTTTCATCTTAAAAGCACCTTTCATGTTGGACTGCAAAATACTGGCACATTGTAATTATTTCAAAACAATTGCAGACGAGATAAAATCTACGATAAAAGGTCGTTCTTAGAATAACAACTTGCCGAAATTGAAATTTAAAAAGGTGAAAAGATCAAAAATTAGTTTTAGCTAAAATCGAAAAAATGTCACCACACTGTGATGTCATAACACATACTTGTGTCAGACTGACGTCATCCCGACCCCTAACTGCTCGAACCGCATTATGTTGATAAAAAGAATGGTTTCAAGTCTCTAGCTTAGTTAGAAACAGCTTTGGATCAAAATATGTTTTTGACCTTTTGTGTGACCTTGACCTTTGACATAGGCGCGTAACCTATGCTAACATGTCCCCAAGTTTTGTTGCGACTGGTGCAGGATAACCGGCAAAAGGGTGGGTAACTACTGACAGACAAACAGACGTCAAACGCGACCGACTGATGTACTTGCGGAATTGTACAATTTTAGCTATAAATGAAAGGGAACAGAGTCCTAAACCATATTCATAAGATTTAAACAAAGTGGATCTTTCTAATAACCAGGCAAACCTAAAGCCACGGCTGGATAAACCCAAAGACTTGTGTTCTGGGGGAATCAGCATGTATGGGGTTAACAGAGCACTGATGTCACTGCGACCCAAACAGAGCACACAGATTAATACACAACACACTGGTTACGATTCTAATAACAAGTCATGATGTGAATTCTATCTTGCAAAGACAATCTCTTTAATCCAATCGACCAACTGAATTTGAAAAAAAAAAAATCTTAAAATCTATCCTAAAAGACAACCAGAAAGAGGTTTTAAAACTGGTGTAATGTGTATTCTCGGTCAACACACAAGCGAGTTTGAAGAGATCGGCAGTTTATTCACGGCTTTCTGGGGTCAAACAGAAATGCAGCAGGGAACTCGAGCCAGTTAGCGATGAGAGCATGCATTAGCCTCAGTGTGTACCTCAGAGAGAAGCGACAGCACTTCTGAGATGTTTCTGAGATGATGAGAAGCAATTTTGGTGATATTTCTGACATGGGCTTGGAAATTCAACTCAAGGCTTAAAAGCACAGATAATGCCAGCTGGGGCTCGATGTTATGTGACAGCCATTTTGAGTTTGAGCAAACCATCTCTCTGTGGGCCTCTGCTCCGATAATTACACCCCGGGTTTCATCTTTCCGAACAAACAACGCAAAGACTCTAACCCAACATAAATATTTATTTCCCATAAACACTCACGGTGGATAAAAACACACTGGAAATATGTGGCAACACAGAATACTGATAAAGCTGCAGTAAAATAAAGGCATTTACTGGCAGTATTTTACAGTTATAGCACTGATATACAGGCAACTTTCGGAGTCCAACTCATCAGAAAATGATGCCTATTATAACTGCCACCCAACAGATACAGCATCGTACAGTACTGTACAAATGTTTAAGGCGCCCTTAATTTTTTTTATTTGAATTTCATATTTATTTTTTGACTTCCACATCCCTGTTGCTGACGATGGAGTTCAGATTTGAGACATTAAATGTTAACTTAACATATAATTTTACTCATAATGTTTAAATTTCGTTAAAGACGGCAAATATAAACGATATTGCCTTGACAGGACCCTCAGCATGATCACGGCTGTCTGCGGTCATCCGGAGAGAAAAAGAGCCAATCAAACTGCAAAACTAATCAAACTACAGAACTACAGGACAGTGCACCTTTAATGTAGGCAAAGGGGAGTCACAACAAATATTGATTTGATTTAGATTTTAACGATTCGTGCCTCTTTATGGTACATTGTTCAATATTAAGAAATTCCGCACTTCATGATTTTTGGAAGCATCTTTCTCAAACTGAATAGTTTTAAATGAGCCTAAAACTTTCAGACAGTACTGTATGTAGAGTGAAAAAGACTGGGAGCGAGGGAGAGATAGAGGGAGAGATAGAGGGAGAGACAGACAGGTACACCAGTGCCCCCTCCCGCATCGCAGGGCAGTGTTTACATGTATAAATCCCACTCGATAAGCCAATCCCCCGCCCCGCGGAATCAGCTGTGACCAAAATCAGCACAGAAACGAAACACAGACCCTGATCTCAGTCTCCAAATCACCATAAACCCCCCCCCATACTGAACTAGAGCGCAAAGGAGCCACCATGTTTGTGCCCAGGAATCAAACAGCTCTCCGCCTACATCCCAAATTCAATCAAATACGCCCACTTGCCCTCATAACAGACTTTCCCCAGACCTACATTCCAGTCTGTAAGCCTGAGAACTGGACTGTGTGAAAAGCACTGTGATTTCTGCACATCTCACACATTATGGATGTAAAAAGCGTGCCGGCTAACGCTGAGTCGCTACTTTAGCCACAATGAGCCACGGCTCATTTTCACACGACAACAAGCTGAGGGGTGGAGCTAAAGAATGAGTAACAGACTGTACTATACACTACTGATATCATATTATAATACACGCAAAAGTACGCAGCAGGGGAAGTCTGTGACTGACCTTGCTTAACAAATACTTTATAATATTTCTCACCGTCACAGACAAACACTACAGGCTGAAATAGTATGAATAGTGTGAACACCCAGCATTTTTCAGAATTTGGCTGGTTATTTTCATCTTAAAGTTAATTTTCGGCAACAAAGGCACACAAAATGTCAAAGAGACGCCTGAATTGACTATAAATGTTGCTGCTAACAACGTACGTCTTGAAATTCAACTTGAGTTGCTGTGGGATGAACTTGACAAGGCAGTCAGAGAAGTGTGCCCATCATGTACAAAAGAGCTCATGAAGGAACTCTCGAGAGCCTGGAGTGAGTTATCAGGAAGTTCTCTCCTTAAACTGCTGGAAAGAAAGCCGAGGATGTGTCAGGCTGTAATCAAGGCTAAGGGAGGGTACTTTGTAGAAAGTCCAATTTGAATATGTATATCTCTTAGCAAATAATTTTGCACATTTCTAGTTAAGATGCGTTTCCATGTTATTCTTTTTGCTGTTGCTGAAAATATACTTCTAGTCAAGAAAAACCAGCCACATTCTGAAAAATGCAGAGTTTTTGGAATATTTTGGCCTGTAAAGTACATAAAGATCAGTATAACAACAGAAGTGTTCGAATGCCAGTGTAATATGCTCAGTGTATCTCCGCTGATTTCCCCGCTCAGCCCACGCCTGAAAGCAGCCTCTCCTGAGAGTGTGTGATGTTGGCACAATTAATTTATTCCACTGGGACAAAATAATGCGCACACTCACACTTTCCACATCCCAACAGAGCTACGCCAGGGAAAAGAAATGAATTCAACCATCCATGAACCGATCCGCTAATTACTCATCATCAGGGATACAGGAGGCAGGAGTCTATCCCAGCATGCAATGGGTGAGAGGCGGGAACACAAACAAACCAGGAAGTAAACTGCCTTCATCTTTATCACTTTATCCACCCCTATAAAACCACATGACTGCACCTAACCCAAAAAGCTATAAAATATACATTCTCACACACATGTATGTACCACATAAATATACAGTAATTGTACAAAAGTAGAGAATTTATAGATGTGGAAGTACATGTAATGCGCCCATTCATAAATTACAGATTTATTTCCCACCACACTCACAGGCCGATTTATAGAGATTAATCTATAAAATATTTATGATCCACACACCACACATCTACATACAAACACAAATCAATGTACCAACGACATATGACTAATTCATAGAGCAGACCTAAACAAACATGCACAGACACACACCTGCAGGCACTTCCATACATTCATTTTTCAAAAGACCACACACCCACATACCCACACATGCAGGGACACACAGACATTCGCTCATACACACACACACGCACACGCACACACACACACACACACACACGCACACACACACACACACACACACACACAAACACACACTCCCCAGTGACAGGCAGATGTGCAGGACCATCAGAATGACTCTGTGGAGATTGGACTGGCCTGGGAGTTCTGGGATGCACACAGGACTGAGGGGTTTGGGGTTCCTGCGGAGGTGCTGGACTGTGACCCTCAAATCCCTGACATGAGGATTAGCTACAGCTGCAGTGGGCAGATGGGAATATGGGGGTACAGGTGCAGCCCTGAAACAGGGGAACTGGGGTGTCCCTCACCCTCTAAGATACAACCCCAATTCCAAAATGGTTGGGACGAAGTGTAAATTGTGAATAAAATCAAAATGCAATGACCACTTGAGCCAATATGTTATTTACAACAGAACATAGATAACATTTCAAATGCTGAAACTGAGACATTTTACATTTCTATCCACTAAATGAGATCATTTCAAATTTTCTGGCTGCAACAGGTCTAAAAAAGTTGGGACACAGGCAAAAAAGGGCTGAAAAAGCAATTAATACATAAGAGAATCAGCTGAAAGAACATTTAGCAAGTAAATAAGTGAACTGGCATCAGGTGTGTAACATGATTGGCTATAAAAGGGATGTCTTAGAGAGGCTGAGTCTCTCAAAAGTAAAGATGGAGGCGCACCAACCTGTGAAGGCTTGCGTAAAAAAAACTTTAAAAACGATGTTCCTCAATGTCAAATTGCAAAGGCTTTGAAGGCCTCATCATCAACAGTGCATAACATCATCAAAAGATTCAGAGAAACTGGAAAAATCTCTGTACATAAGGGACAAGGCCAAAGACCTTTACTGGATGCCCGTGATCTTCAGGCCCTCAGACGCCACGGGATCACTCACCGGCATGATTCTGTCATTGACATTACTAAATGGGCCCAGGAATACTTCAAGAAACCACTGTCTGTAAACACAGTCCACTGTGCCATCCACAGACGCAAAAAGGAAGCCATTGTTGAGCATGATCCGGAAGCGCCGCCGTGTTCTGTGGGCCAAGGCTCATTTAAAATGGACTGCAGCAAAGTGTACTGTGGTCAGATGAGTCCAAATTTGACATTCTTGTTGGAAATCATGGGCGTCTTGTCCTCCAAGCTAAAGAGGAGAAAGACCACCCTCCTGTTATCAGCGTTCAGTTCAAAAGCCAGCATCTCTGATGGTATGGGGATGCATTAGTGCATATGGTGTGGGACACTTGCAGGTTTTAACAAGAGTTGTCAGAAAGACAACAAAGCTCGTCGGGGCAAGGTTAAAGTTTTTCTGTACGTGGACGGACGCGGACGCCGGGGGTAGGACAATAGCTCTCCGGACATTCGTCCCGGCGAGCTAAAAAGCACCATGAATGCTGAAAGGTATATAAAGGTTTTAGAGCAACATATGCTTCCCTCCAGATGACATTGAGATCTGGGGAATACGGAGGCCGAGTCAACATTTTAATCTCTTTATTTTCCTCAAACTATTCCTGACCCATTTTTGCAGTAAGGCAGGGTGCATTATCCTGCTGAAACATCCCAGCAGAACACAGCCCAAACCATCACACTGCCTCTGCTGGATTACCGTCTTCCCATAATGCATCCTGGTGCCATGTCTTCCCCAGGTAAGCATCACACACACACACACACACACACACACACAACTCCCGACCATCTACATGATGTGAAAGAAACCGTCATTCATCAGCCCAGCCCACCTTCTTCCATCAGTCTGTGACCCGGTTCTGATGCTCGTGTGCCCACAGTGTGCGCTTCAGCAGAGACGCTCAGCATGGGCCCCCCGACTGGTCTGCAGCTGCGCAGCCACATACACAACTGTCATTCACTGTGTGCTCTGACACCGATTAAAACTTGAATGAACATTTACAGCAATGTGAGCAACAGCTGCTTGTCCGTTGGATTGGACCACAGGGGCCAGCCTTCACTCCACAAGCACATCAGTGAATCTCGGCCGCCCATGAGCCTGTCGCCGGTTCCCCTCATTGGAACACTCCAACCAGTACCCCTGACCAAGGCTCTGGCTTTAGAACTGGAGTTGGTCCCCGGGCGCTGCTCTGTGGCTGCCCACTGCTCCTAACTATAGGATGGGTCAAATGCAGAGGACCAATCACCTCACAGGGTTTAATAAAGTATATCTTATCTTATCTTGACGTCTGTGAAACAGGAATACCTCAACAGAGCTGCAGTTGGGGAGAAGCTCTGATACAGTCATCTAGCCATCACATTTTGGCCCTTGTCAAAGTCCATCACATACTTACACAGGCTAACTTATCCTGCTTCAAACTCCTCAACTTCAAGGACAAAATATTCGCTTTCTGCCGTATATATCCCACCCGCTGACAGGAGCCGCAGCGACGAGATAATCAGTGTTATTCACTTCCTCTGTCAGTGATTACAATGTTATGACTGGGCTGTGTCTATTCGAGTGTGTTTGAGTAGGGCTGTGTGTCAATGTATCTAAGAGCCTGCTTGCGTATATCCGTGTGTTTGAATGTGTGTGTGTGTTTGCGTGCGCATGTGAGTGTATGTGTGAGGACGTGTGTGCATTTATGCGTGCACACACTTACCCGTATGTGTTTGTGTGCGTGTGAGTGTGTGTATGAGCGTATGCACGTGTGTGTGTGTGAGAGTGTGAGTGCGTGGGTGAGTACATGCGTGAGTGTATATGTGTGTGTGTGTGTGTGTGTGAGAGAGAGAGAGTGTGTGTGTGAGAGAGAGTATAAGTACATGTGTGAGTGTATATGTGTGTGTGCTGAGAGCCAGTGCGTAACACCTCACTCAGCCCCACACACAGGTCTCGGCTCTGAGAGAGAGAGAAACTCCTCATTCCAGCTCATCCATGTTACCCATCCCTGTCCGAACACAGACTGATCACTCAATCACACACACATTACCATGTCTGATGAGGTCAAACACTGCCTGCTACTTCAGCATGTGTGTGACACACAGACAGACGGACAGCAGGACTACAGTAACCCCACTGCCCCGTGTGAGCGCAGCATCAGCTCATATTGACCAAAGAACAAACACCTGGAGCCATCCTGAGGTGATGTCACAAACAGCCAGCGAGTGACTGGCTGAGAGCACGCGGGTCGAACAGGAGAGGGCGGAGTTAGGGGCGGGATGGTGGGAAAATGGCAGCGGTGATTTATGGGGTCACAGTAAGCCGTGGGGACCCTGAGAACAGTGGGTTTGCTGAAGACCCCTCAGGCCTGTCAATCACGGCAGGCTAACAGACAATAGCATCTCTGTGCTACATATGCATGAGATCCTCCGCCGCGGGAGCTGAGGTTCATTCATCTGTCAAACCATCCGCTTCAGTCTCTCTAAACTGTCCAAACCCAGCTGCCAGACGAACACTGGAGGGGGGTTTCCAACACAACCCCGCACAAAATACTGATGTCACTGCAAAATGTCAGTTTTCCGAGCTGCTCGAAAAGCAATAAATTAAGAGATTTCTCAAATACCCAGCAGGCAGGATGGCACGTCAGCCATGTTGAGTCTTTTATTGCCTAAATAACTGTTGAAACTTCCCTCCCTCTGATGAGAGCAGGACCCTTTATGACATCATTAGGACTCATTATTAAGGGCTCTCCGCTGGCTCAGACTGGACCAGGTCAGGTGATCAACCTGTCATTTGTACAATCGGCCCAAGACCATAAATGAGTATCATCCTTCATCGTTGGACTCTCAACAATATCTGAATTCTGTCAAACAGATTAATTGAGAATGTTCTGTTCAGTACGCTGTAAAAATGATTGTATTCATTTGTTTAAACAAATCATGTATTCATTGATTAAACGTACCCAGGACAGGCAGGTGTGTAACGGACTGGCTCTCCAAAGAAGGGGAAAAACTCTTTAATGCCAAGCCTCGCGCAACATTCGCCGTGAGCATATCAGCTCTCCGGCCCTCCGGCGGCATGAGGCGGTTTTACATCTGCCAAACCTCTCGACGCTAAAGTCATCACGACATCCCAACTACAAAAACCCCGGGACAAAACAAACACTTCCCATTATTAAAAATTCAAAGTAAACGCTCAAGGTGTATCGCAAATCACAAGGATGCACGATACACCAACATATCTTCACCATGGAAACAATCATTTCTGTCAGATGGCGGTAATAGACTGTGGCATGCAATAACTGCAACAGGCTCGGGAAGCGGCCAGGCTCATCTCGTTTGATCCAAGGCACCATGGGTCGACCCAGAGTCCAGCAGAGGGTTATTTTAACACCTTCACAGGGCTGCCAATGACCATTTGAAGAGTAGTTTTATTTCAGAAGGAATTTTTAAAGATACTAATTCAGTCTTCTAGAACTCTGCCACAGTTTCTGTCACCAGCAGTGATTGTGACATCAGCAGCGGAACGTTCAGATCAGAGAACACTTGTTTGTGACCTTACAGGGGTCAGCTGGGGTCAGCGTGGATATTAGTGGAGGTATATTAATTCTGTGATTTATGCGACGTGCTAAATTCTGCCAATTACATACCATAAAGGCTTGACTCCAAGCACTGTAATTAAGACATGCCTCGTACACCACATCCCGCCCCCCATCACCCAAGCAACACCTACAGTCACCGCCCACAAACCCCATAGGGAACCTCAGACCACACCTACTGACTACAGACTGACACCCACCTCAGCTGTTAAATCACAGGTTTCTGATTCTATTACAATAATCAGATACGGTACTCTAATACCCTCAAAGAAAGAAACCCTTGGCTCTTGGACAGCTCTTTGAGAACCCTCCATCTTGGCTGGAAAATTAGGAAATCTCCCAGACTGAACCCTTCTGCCTAACTACAAACCAGCTGGTAGGGTTCCATTATGACATCACAAAAGAGCCTAGCGATGTCATAAAGAAACCCTATTAATGTAGTTCCTTCATGACATCCCAGAGAAGTCATTAGCACCTGGGTCAATGACGTGACATGCAGATTTTTGTGTCCAAACGTGCTACTTTGGTTTAAAATAATTTTAAATGATTCATAATAAGCATAATTTTATTCTATAAAACCTGCTTAATTTGAACATATTTCCAGTTTATCATATTTATGTTTTGCCATCTCAAACCCTCAAAATGTCAGGTGGTGCAACCGTCCGAGCAAGTTGACACTATGTGAAATATATTAAATATGTCATTTAAAATATGAATTAACATAATATTAATATGGGGCATAATTTTATAATGAAACCCTTTCAAATAAACAAAGTTTAATAGTTTAATTGTTCTTAAATTGTTTGGAAAACCAAAATACCCGCCCCCCCCCACAATAAAGAATCCTTAAGTTTCTTTAAATACCCAGCTCAACCACAAAATAGCAATGTTTTAGGCAGAATAGGCACTCTCAGATATACTAACCAAAAAAAATCATTTAGGAAAAAAGAGGGAAGTGTGTTTTTTGGTTGCGTCACCTGACAATTTTTGGCGAGTGAAATTACAAATACAGTCTAAAACTGTACTAAAACCCAGTAAATGTTGTGCAACCATTAATACTTGTTTAAACACACTCTACCAACTTCAAATAAATGCATTCTGTACATTTTAAAATATTTATTGAAAAAAAAACATTTTTAAAAGGCTTATTTGTCATTGACCCACCTATATTATCTCAGCGGCTGCTCACTATTCAACAGTCGTTCTTTCGCTCCTCACACAATCCGATTATATAAGACACAGAAAAAATAAGCACATAAAATGTTTACGATGCTCAGAGAGAGCATAAATATTTGAAGTGGAGGAGAGCACTCGAGAGACACACACACACACACACACACACACACACACACAGACGTGCTGAGGCAGTGTGGAGAAAAACCGAATATATTTCTGAAACAGCCTAGCAGTAAAAACACAGGGTTGAGTAAATGTGAATTACAGCAGCGTCCTGTAGCCTCCCAAATGATCCCACAATCCCGCACTGCGCTCAGTTACGGTTACTGCAGCAACAGATGTTCCGATACACTGCAGACCTCAGAGAAAAGTTCTCAAGATTCCTCTTGAGTGGAGCGACTGCACATCAAACTTGTACGAAAGCGAGATGCAAAATGCACTTAAATCTCCGCGACCCTTTTAATCCGGACTCCTGACCCTGAGGAAGACTGGTAAAACAATACTGAACATGAAAGCCTGCAGTCACAGCGGTAAAATACAAGTTAATACATTTTGAACCGTAATCACCTCAGTTCTACAGGCCCTAACCCCAGGAGCTCTGACTCAAGGCCCCTCGCTCCGTTTACTCCTGCAGAGTAAGAGTTACCACACAGGGCTTCTCCATCCAAGGGCAGGTATGACCAGTGTGCATTATAAGTGGCACAGGACTGAAATAAGAGGGGGAAGGGATTTTTGAAGCGAAATACATTAGCACAGACCCGCCCCTCTGGAGAAAAAACAAACTTTCATTCGCTCGCCACTCCGTCCGTCTCTCAGAGGGGCACAGACCCCTGATTGGATATTCCCTATCACCGAGGAAGAGAGATGACTCTGGGATTGGATGGTCATGCAGGGCTCTCGAAGGAGAGAGGAGGTCACAGCAGGACCAACAAGCCCTCATCACATGACAGGGGGACTCCGCTGTGGAGGCACAATGTAGGTCGGAGCATTTAGTTCATGCAAGAAAAGATGTCACCAAGCTGTGCGCATCTCAGCCATTCAGCTCTGTGAGCTGAGGGAAGGATCCGGTAAAACACAGAGGGACTCAGCGACACGGCCCCGCATTCCAATACATGACCCTTATTCTGCACACCACTCTATCAAATGCAACTTAAAATCAGCTGATACTGAGACAGGGGCCAGTCACCGAAGAGCAATCCGGGGTCAAGGGCCCTTCCTCAAGGGCCTGACAGCTGCACTGATCTCACTGCTGCTGCACTGGGGCTCGAGCCACCGACCACCAGTGTCCCAGCGACACAACCTAAGCCATCAGGCTACAATCCAAACCCCACCTTCTCCTCACCAGGGTCACCTGACCAAGCCCCTACCAGAGCGAAAGAGAAGCACAGTTGACACGGGAGGCACATGCTCCAGACACAGTTCACACAGAGTACTGGAAGGGAGAAAGGTCACTGATTGGTGGAACGCCAGGCCTGACTCCACCCCCTTGAGCTGAGGGTTAGTGTAAATAACAGGTGTGTGAGGAGGACAGGGGGGCCCTTTAACTGGACAGGTCAGGTCAGTCTCTGGTCTCTTAGCAACATCAGCACATTCAAAAACATTCAGTCCAGACGGATGGGAAATCTGGAAAATTTACTTCCTGTCTGGCCGGAACCCTTTCCCCATTCCTAACTCCACAGAGATGGTCTGGGCCCATCCGGGTCAGACCCAGGCCAAATACTCGACCCTGGACTCACAGAGAGAGCTCTGACATGCTACCGACAATTACTGACACCAACACACACCCACCATCTCCTGTAGAGCAGCACTGTTCCACAGGGGAGTGCCGCACATTTTAGGAAATACACTGTGCAACGCTTCAGGCATAATTTAGGATTATATCGACTTCTGACCATCTTTTTCTAACAATCTTGAGGAATAAGCCCTCAGCAAAATACGGAGGGAAGTTGGGCATTCGATGAACTGCACACCCGAATCTCAACATGTTTTGGGGAATCTGCATTCGCCCCCCAGGTCAGAGTTATGTCATGAGGTCGACCCCGAGGCAGGTCCAGGTAGGCAACCATGCGAATCACCACTCAGAGTCTACACTCACTTTCTCAAGAGGTCACAACCTCAACCAAACCAATCCTCACACAGCCTGAGGACCACGTTAAACAATCACGAAACTACTTCCTGTGATGTCATAATGGTTCCCGTCAGTACAGGAGACCTCAGACAAGGTCAGCGAAAAAGGCGTTCGCACACTGCACATGCAGAACCAGCAAACGAGCCCGATCCAAACTTCAATGATTCAATTTCAAGTTTAGCATTTGAAAAATTCTTAGGAAATATCATAAGAATTTTTGAAACTGAAATCATGCTTCTCAAATTGAGCAAAGTGAGACATAACTTACGCCTCATTAACACCTGGATAAAGATACACTAACACACTTCAAAAGTTCAAAATCCAGGCCTGGCACAGGGCTTGATTTAATCCACAGTCCCTGAAGAGTTTACATTGTCCGCAGGCTGAGATCTTCTCATCGTGATCTCATTTACGACGAGGAGTTGTGTAACAGACAGAGCAGGACTCACTGCTGCTCGTATCCAAAGCAACACACTCAGCACAGCCAACATTCAAAGGACGGGACAATCACTGAAGCAATGGAGGATATAAATACTTTGTTAAAGAGTTAAAGTAGTCTTGTTTATTGCCAGAATTGAACTTGCAACCTCCGGGCTTGAAATACAGTTCCATAATTCTACAGTAATACCCACTCACATCTCATCTTACTGACGTCCACAGAGAAATTGCTATTGGACACAGTCTCTGCCAGCCAGCTGTTTCTCAGTCCAAACCTCCACAGCTGAGCACAGGGGTATCCCAGAATCCTTCTGGCGAAGTGCCGGTGCCCTCTCGAGTCTCTCTCATTGGACGAGACACCAGAGCTCTGTGCCAGTCTGGACGCACCCAGTTCGGTTCAGTAGCAGAACCACGCTAACACAGGATAGGACTAGCTCTTTCCCAGCTCACAGTAATAAGTCAGCACACAATAGCACAATCTGCGCACATTTCCCTTGCACCAGTTTCTCCTCCACACACTGGGATGTGCTCACTCCTCTCATGACCCCTGACCCCGGTTTGGTCTCTGTACTGAAGTTGGTCCCCGGGGCTGTAACCGTGAATACACGAGACTCCAGACCTTCCAACGGAGATATTAACAGTTCTGAATCAGCTCCTGAGCCGTATGGAGCCAAACAGGAAGTGTGTGGCCACGCTGGAGCAGCGCTAGAGCTGAGACGCAGAAACACACTCCCCCCACACGCGAGAAGAAGGAGCAGACGCGTGTCCGGACATCTCAAAACGCGTCAGCAATGCGAGGGTTCGAACCGGACCGAGACCAAAGCACAACACAAGCTCACACCTCAGCGTTTGTGTGACGTTAATCCGAACGTGGCCATTACAGTGTGAAGCTAGCGGTCAATTTACAGTCTTGAGCCATTAAACACCAGGAAGTCTTACTCTTACCATAAGGTAACGGTTGAAATCCATAATATGTGTGAATGAATTTATATGATCTCCATTCAACCAGGTAGAAGTCAGAGCAAATTCTCACTCGCAAAACCAAACCAAGAGGGCTAGCGTTACACAGCAGTGCACATGGCTGATGTGAAGATCCATTCTAAAACACCATACACTGCAGGGGTCTGTCACACCCTCAGAGAATAACTGAATTAACTGCAGCTTGTCTTGTATTATCTGAATAAGGGCTGGTGATTTGGAACAGTCCAGCATTTCCACACCTGATTGGTTGCAGACTTTGGTCATGTAATGAGTTGGATGAGGAGTTTCATGCAGGACAGAAACACAAAACCTGGATCGACATACACAAGACCTTCTGCATGAGATCGGTTTACTGCATTTCGCTATTCAGATCTTAATGAATTCATTAGGCAGCTCAGCACACAGTCAAACTCACCTCTGCTTCCCTCTCGGGTCTGACCTGGCAACAATGAGTCAAACCGGTCACGCTTCGACCGTTGCAAAGCAGTGTTTACAGCAGCCATTACGGCCAAGAGGGACAAGACTTATAATTCCACCCAGGAGATGCAGCGGACTAACGTCTCGACAGACAGACGGGCCGTTTCAGCAGAGTACGCTTCACTGATAACCGCGTCGTAACATCAGCTCGGGGCGCGCGAGTTCTGGAACTTTCCGCAGTGCGATGGGGTTTGGGGGCAGTCTGCTGCTCCCCCAGCTCCTCAGGGCAGTCTCCCCTGGGGTCCTCACAAGGCAAACACACCAGCCAATATTTGAGTTACACCTGCATAACGAGGACTTCAACAAGCTGCATCCTGAAATGGCGTCACATTCTGCCCTGAAAAACAGCGATGATTCCACAGGACAACCGGACACCGCAGCTGCTGTAGTACTGTATGACACACAGGTGTAGGAGAGGTTCTGAACGTTTGTGTTGTTTTTTTTGGGGGGGGAGGTCTCTACCAAGTGGGTCTGTAGTGAAATTAGTTCCTTTCCTGGGTCATTTCCACATATATTACTTCTCCAGAGCTCACCTTCTTCTGCTGTGCAACTGAATTCATATTTTCACTAAACCGCCTCACACACAGTAAGGTCATATTTTCTGATGAATGGGGAAAGTAAGATGTTCGCTCACAGAATGAGACCAGCACAGCGGTTAGGACAGGCTCGTTTCTGCAGTGTCCTCCGTGTAAATATTGTGTGAGTTCAGAGCAAACGCTCATCAGCGGCATAACTCTCGTGTCGCCTTAGCAACAGACCTGCTGTAAAGGAAGTCTGTTCACCGGCCCCTGTGCCCCCCTACAGAGGATTTATGACCCTCGGGCAACCCCGAGCGAGTACTGTCAAACGCCAGCACAACAGTCTTCCAAGGGCTATCCCAGAGGGCACTGCTCCTGGCTCAGAGCAAACCTGCAGCCTTTTAATAGAGCAGATAGGACAGCTGTCGAGGCCCAGAGTTTCCGGCAGTTTCTTTCTGCTCACAGCAAAAGCATCAGCCTTTCTTAAGCGTATTCATCTGGTAATGAGGCTCCTTTAGTTTGTTTCTGTCAAGCTGAAAATATCTGCTTTCTTTAAGTTATTGTTTGTTTTACAAGAGTAATCAGGAAAATCCTGAAAGGATTCAACACTGTAGAAAGTTTTTGTCTTGACGAGTCTCCTTATCTCATTCTGAGACTTTACTTCCTAAGGAAATATTTGCTTAAGTTACCATGAGCTTGACAAGAAGATTTCCAACTGGGAAAATTTCAACTTAATTGCTCTCGACACTGTTGACCCCCTTGCGGTGCTTCAGAGGTGGGCATGCCTGCCCTTTCACCCTCAAAAAATGAGGTCAAAATTGGACCTGTGACCTTGACATCAAATAAGGCTTCTGGAGAAACCCAATACAATATGAAGAACCTTTGTAAATCTTAGGGCTGCTCCCACAGCGGATCACCAGCTAGAGCTGTAAAAATCGATGGGGAGACCGACGGACAGACGGGCGATGGGGGGTAACAATACCCCATTGGCTAGAATCGTGCAGGGGGTAAAGAGAAGTCAAAATTCCAAATACAAGATAAAAATGCTTGCTAAGAAGGATTTATTTTTCATTTTTTGAAGTGAATACACTCACCTCATTCGCAAAAGTTTCACATTAATAAGCGAATAAGAAATAAGATTTTACACAAATACAAGTCCATTTTTCTTTGCTTCAATACTCAGGCATACATGGGGCGGGGGGGAGGCTGGTTTGAACTTGAAAAACCACTTGAACCAGGAGCTGCAGCTCTCCTCTGGAGTGCGCCTCTATAAAAGGATTTTACACTGTGTAGTGTATCCCCCGCATTAAAAAAGTTTTAAAATCATTTGAGTTACGCAGCTCTAGCCTGCCGCGACAGAAGAACTGCGCTGCGGAGTCGTTTGTAGTGCCGGCGATATTTCTCCCACAATGCTCTGGCAGTAAAATTCATAAACATCCCCTCTGTTTCCTGAAAGGAGAATCACACACTGCGAAGGATGCTGCGAGTCGTCACGGCAACAAAACACTCAGAGCCACGAATGTGTTAATTTGTGCACGGATGGAACACACACCACCAGCTGATGTGCAAACAACAGACACACAGCTGTTTAACACTGTCTGACTGCCAGTAACTTCTGTCTGCTCAACAACTTCTTTGTTTTTTTTTGCTCAAAGATCCACAAGGATATTGGTGTAAAAGGTCATCTGCACATGAGGATATCTGTATATCTGCAATATCTGTGCACAATGATTAGAGAGGTTAAAAAGACCTCGACATACATGACAAAAGCATCATTTCCCAACAAGTAAATGAGGTTGCCTGGACAGCACAACATTACAGTAAGTTAGGAGAATAACCACATCAGTGCCGTTCGCAGCTGAGATGCATGAAGAGTTTACTGCATCAGCCTAGGCTGAACGCACATGTCCACAGCAGTACTGCTGCTACATAAATACACATTTTACACATCTACTGGCAAAGTACAGTAACACTCCGGCTAATCCTTGAGTTTATTTACCCTGAGAGCGTTAAATGCAGCTATTGTTGCTCAATAATGATCAAAATCAAAGCTGTTGAAAACCTATCATGTGGGAACTTGTTTCAAAGAGCTCCCGCAGGAGGGCTCTTTTAAACAAGTAGCAACATGATAGGTATTCAACAGCGCAAGATAATTACATTTATATATATATTTTCTTTTTATTTATTTTTTTTAAATTACAACTTATCAACACAACCGAACATAGTTTATTGCAACGGTTTACAGGAACAAACCCTACAGAGACAATTACGCTTAATGAAAAAAGATACCTCGACTGCAAATGCGCTTAAAATTATCTTAACCGAACAGAAACAAAACACTCACTCCTGGCGTTTGAGAGCAGTGTAGCTCTTGTGTGCTAAATTAGAGTTCAGGAGGGGAAAATTCAAACATCCTTTCAGTCAGTTACCGGCGAACCGGCGGAGCCAGATAAAATGACAGATTTGCTGCAGTCAGAGTCTCACAGGAAGAGTTTGGTGCAGCAGGAGTCGCATTCAAACACCCAGCGGTGCCGAGAAGATCTCCCACAGAGAGCAGATTATAGACGTCCGCTGTGTGTTTGGGCCCTGCTTGTGTTTTTGTGATGAGGGGGCTGGACTTTCTGATTAAAATCTCAATATCCTGCTCACAGTGATTCTCATAAATTATTTTAATGTGTCAATTCTGTGCGGCCGCAACAGAGATGTCACTTCCTGCAGCTGACAGATATATTGCTTAATAATGACACTCCAATTTAATATCTCATATTTTCTGACTCCTTCCTTCCTCTCTCTCTCTGTGTCTCTCTCTCTCTCTCTCTCTGTCTCCACAGATAAGCCTGTTCTATATGGATGATGAGGAGTTTATAACTAGTTTTAGATGAATCACTGAGAGCAGCAGGGGGGTCCTGGCCGTCATGGATGTGATTATTTCTGACTCCCTCTCTCCGTCTCGGAACGAAACGTAGGAGCTAAATAACCTGAATCAGCTGCCATGACCGGGAGAGACATCGCACACCTGAGGCCTTCACAAAATCAGCATCCGCCATCCGACCCAGCTGGGCCAACACTGCACTACACTCTCAGAAAAAAAAGCACCTATTTGTACCTTTAGGTGTAAAAGGCTCGTCACTGGGGCAGTACCCTCAAAGGTACTGCTGTTGTATCTTAGAAGTGGGATTTTATCTGTTTTGAACATAAAAGTACCTTTTAGACCCTAAAAAGATTCACACAGGTACCTTGAGGGCCTATAATCAGCCCTAAAGGGTACAGAAGTGCTGAGTGTACCTGGGGGAACAGAAATGGACTCCTGCTGTACCCCTATATCTGACCTATATCTGACAGTATACACACTACACACACAGGGGGGAGCTATAGAGCCCACTTCCCTTTATATCAGGGGTCTGCTTCCCTGTCAGAGGGCCACAGGGGCCCCACTATACCACAGCCAGCAGCCAAACAGACCCAGGCCCCATTTCACAAAGCAGGATTAGAGTTAGCCTGGTAACTATAATGAGCAATGCTCAAAGCCCACTCTAAACTGGAGCAGGGACTGGAGAGATATTTGCCGTTCCAGGTTTAGATCCAGCTAACTCAGTAATCCTGCTTTGTGAAACGAATCCCTGAGGCTCCCCAGGATCAGGGATTAGCAGTCCACTTTCCTGCATGGTAGCTCCTAGGACCCAAAGCTTTACTTCAGCACATAATACTGGCCCACATTCAATCTACAAACTCTTCAGCACATCTGCACAGGCCTCGCCGACAGACCTCCAGCCATCCCAGAGTGCAAAGCGGCAGATAAACAGTACAGACTGCACCACATGAGAGGTGTACACACCGGGTTCACAGAGGTTATATCAGCAAGCGGCATCAATCTTTCACAGGGGAGAGAAAAAAGGACCTTATTAAATGTTCTGGAACGTTCTTCCTGACTTCCATTTTAGTGTATTTATCTATTTACTTTTCTCGCGCTGGGAGGACAGAGTTGGGCTGTTTCTTTAAGACGGGGAGGGGGGGGGCCCTGTCAGTTTTTACAGCTCGTCTGCAGCTGGGAATCTTTAGCAGCTGAACTCCGGGGATCTAACCATCTCCAGGGCCACGCAAACCCTGACTTAAACGTCTATGGTACGAGCATCTATGGTAGGAGCAGACAAGTCCTCCGGGGCGCAGAGAGACAGTCTGATGGACAGACGCTCTCTCTCTCTGTCCTGTGTGGAGAGGAGATGTGAAGGGTCTGAGAGGGGGTGGGGGAAATGCCACATTATCAGACCCCCTCCGGTAAAGACACTGTCAGTCACCCTCAGGTCCCGCGAGCCCCACCTCTTTACAGCAGTGTCGTCCAATCACGGCTACAGGGCCGCGGTTTTGTTAAAGCCGGTCTTCTATGAGTTGAAGCCACTGAATACACACACTTGGCCAGTCGTTCTAAACACGTTTTAACAGTACAGAAGTTTAATCCTTCAGAAATCATATGTTAGCACAGGGCAGAAATGTGAATCAAAAAGGGGGTGAATGAATAAACAAATAAATATATAGATAATAAACTCCGCTCCAGAAAGGGTTAAAGGTCAGAACAGGCAGTTCCCCCTGTCCCCCCCCCACACACCCCGCAGTCTCTCTGAGGGGGAAGCTCACCCGACACCGGCCGAGTCCAGCAGGAGGAAACAACACCGATGGCTCGCCCTCCTCCCATCAGCCCTCAAGCCTGACAGGCTGCCACACTTCCTGATAGACAAGCCGCAAAAACTTTCGCTCTCTCTCTCACTCGCACTCACTCTCCTTCTGACACTCTCTCTCTCTCTGTCTCAGGGAGCAGTGGTCGATCGGTATTTTAAAATAACCCCTCTGAGTTGGAGGTATAAATCCCTGCGCAGTGGACCAGGGTGATTAAAATAACAGACAGATACTCTGACAGGCTTTAATTACACATCAGCCAATGAGAGCCAATGAACAGGAAGCTGATGGAAGGTGCCAATCAGTACGAGTTCAGTCCTCTCTAATGCCAGGAGAGACACTGCGATTGGCTCAGGGTGTGTGCGCGTGTGCCAGTGTGTGTTGTGTGTGTGTGTGTGTGTGTGTGTGTGCCCATCATCAGAGGGGTTCTGGCACTGCCAGGTTTCAGTGCCCTTGGCAGTAGTATGTACTCATTAGTAGGACTGAGTCACACAGCACAGCTTTATCTCCTGCTGTCATAATGCAGCCAGAGATGCAGTGTGTCTCTCCAGTGTGTCTCTCCAGTGCCCCTCAGAGCCGCTGCAGGTCTTCAGACAGATACATAACCACTGCTTCACCACAACAATACGAAATAAGCTCATTCTATCGAAACTATTCCTGTTACAAAGAGCGCCCTCCGCCAGTGAAGGTGAACGATCATTCTGACGGTGTCTCCACTTCGCCTCGCTAACACAAACAGATTAACCAATCAGGACTGTCATTCTTGGGGGGTGAGAAAGAGGACAATGCCATCCGCCCAATGCCAGGCTCCCAGTCTGAGGCTGCAGCCAATAGAGGTACAGACTGCCGGACGCAAACTTTCAGTTCTAGAGCTGTGAGGAGACAACGATAAAACCATCAACAGTGGAACGCTCAACTCCTCTTAAAGATGACAACAGGCTCCTGCCGGGAGATGGGCCTCGTGTTGTATGATTGACAGCACCTTTCGTACATACATCTCCACACCCCACATTTCCAAGCACCTAAAAAATTGGACAGTTTAACCCTTAGAGCACCATAGGCAACTATAGGTTCCCAAAAGTGTAAGATATCAAAACCAGACGCTGTTGAAAACCGATCATGTGGCAACTTGTTTAAAAGAGCTCCCGCAGGGGAGCTCAGGATAATTACATTCTTAATTCCTTGGAAACTTATTCGGCGCTCAAAGAGTTAACAATGTAGAACAGAGTAATCATTTTTAACATTTGGTTGCGTATCCGACACATGCATTGACTGCTTGAGGTCTGAAACACGCAGACATCACCAGATACTGGGTATCTTCCCTGGTGATGCTCTGTCAGGCCTGTTCTGCAGCCATCATCACTTCCTGCTTCTTTCAGGGACTTTTTACCTTCATTCTCCTCTTCAGCGTGTAAACTGCATGTTCAGCTGGATTCATACCCAGTGATCAACTCAGCCAGCAAAACCAATATTACAAAAAATGTGTCATTGTCCAGTGAATTATGGTGCTCACTGTATATGCTGGGTTTTGTCTGATCTTGTGGCAGACAACAAAATTATTCACCCTAAATCTGGTCAGATACTTTCTCCCTTCTGCGTGCAGAACCATTTCTGTAGATGAACCATACAGTGAGTCTCCAGTCATGGAGGTTGTAGCATGAGCCAAAGCTAATACTCATATTCTCATGACCTCCACATTGGCCTGGGATGGTGCAAAAGCTGTGTGTTTCTGCATGACTCCCACAGGCCACAGAAGCCCAGCCTTTGTCCAATTCACACGGCAGTGTCCCGCTGTCTTATCTCCGGATTAAAGGTCCCAATCCTCCACTCACTGCTCCTTAATAATGTCTGTGCAGAGCCATAACCGGTTATCCATTATTCAGGCCTGAATTACACCTGTTGGATTATTTAAACCAACACGTATCTCACCGGCCAGCTATAATTTATATACAACCCCAATTCCGAAATAGTTGGGACAAAGTGTAAATTGTGAATAAAATCAAAATGCAATGACTTTCAGGTCACATGAGCCAATATGTTATTTACAATAGAAGATGGATAACATTTCAGTTGTTGGAACTGAGACATTTTACATTTTTATCCAAAAAATGAGCATATTTCAAATTTTCTGGCTGCAACAGATCTCAAGAAAGTTGGGACACAATCAAAAAAAGGGCTGAAAAAGTAATAAATATATAGGAGAATCAGCTGAAAGAACATTTAGCAAGTAATTAAGTTTACTGGCTTCAGGTATGTAACATGATTGGCTATAAAAGGGACATCCCTTTTATAGCCAATTATGTTACATACCTGATGCCAGGCTGAGTCTCTCAGAAGTAAAGATGGCCAGAGGTTCTCCAAACTGTGAAGGCTTGCTTAAAAAAATTGTGGATACTTTAAAAACAATGTACCTCAATGTCAAATTGCAAAGACTTTGAAGGTCTCATCATCAACAACGCAAAACATCATCAAAAGAATCAGAGAAACTGGGAAAATCTCTGTGCGTAAGGGACAAGGCCGAAGACCTTTACTGGATGCCTGTAATCTTCGGGCCCTCAGACGCCACTGCATCACTCACCAGCATGATTCTGTCATTGACATTACTAAATGGGCCCAGGAAAACTTCAAGAAACCACTGTCTGTAAACACAGTCCGTCGTGCCATCCACAGATGCCACCTAAAACTCTATCATGCAAAAAGGAAGCCATTGTTGAGCATGATCCAGAGGCACCACCGTGTTCTGCGGGCCAAGTCACATTTAAAATGGACTGGAACAAAGTGACAAAGTGTCCTGTGGTCAGACGAGTCCAAATTTGGCATTCTTGTAGGAAATCATGGGCATCATGTCCTCCAGGCTAAAGAGGAGAAAGACCACCCCTCCTGTTATCAGTATCAGTTCAAAAGCCAGCATCTCTGATGGTATGGGGATGCATTAGAGCATATGGTGTGGGACACTTGCATGTTTTAAAACGCACCATGAATGCTGAAAGGGATATAAAGGTTTTAGAGCAACATATGCTCCCCTCCAGACAACATCTACTCCAGGGAAGGCCTTGTGTATTTCAGTAGGACAACGCAAAACCACATACTGCAGCTATTACAACAGCATGGCTTCGTAGTAGTAGAGTCCGTGTGCTGAACTGGCCTGCCTGCAGTCCTGATCTTTCACCGATTGAGAACATTTGGGGCATCATTTAAGGAAAAGTCTGTCAAACAAGACCCAAAACTCTCCAGCAGCTGGAAGCCTTTATTAAACAAGAGTGGGATCAAATTCCAATGACTAAACTCAAGAAACTTGTCTCCTCAGTGCCCAGACGCCTCCACTCTGTGTTAAAAAGAAGAGGGGATGCTACACCATGGTAAACAGGCCCCTATCCCAACTTTTGAGACCTAGGACCATTTTGTGAATAAAATTGTTAAATTTCTCAGTTTCAACATTTGCTATGTTATCTCCGTTCTATTGTGAATAAAATACTGGCTGGCGTGATTCGAAAGTCATTGCATTTTGATTTTATTCACAATTTACCCTCTGTCCCAACTACTTCGGAACTGGGGTTGTACTGCCTTCTGGCATGTTCTGTATGACAGAGCCACACCAGGGACCAAACACATTAGGACGGCAGTAGATGGGAGAAATATCCAAAGATAATGAAATAATTATACAAAGCTGTGTCAGTATGCCTCAAAGCTGAATCGTAGAACTGAATTTGAAAGGTTATGTCTGCAGATTTTATATTCTAAGCCATTCACCCAGATGAATATTCTTCATTATGAGAAATCATTCAAGTGTGAAATTATGTGATTTGCATGATGCTAATGAACAGGGTGGCCAAGTTTAAAAGCTTTACACAATCAAATATTTTAAGCTGTAACGTGACCTGATGATTCTTACATGTGATCAAGCAGGTTTAGCAAACCACACAGGTTTCGAAATCTTGGAAACATTCAGGGTCAAATAACAGACCTGAGGATCCAGAGAAACCAATTTTTCTGATATAATGCATTAAGAAAATGTTCTGGATGTGTTTATAGGTCCTGTAGTACACTACCTTTTCTGTGATCCATATCTTTAGTGTGAGAGCGCTTAGACAGCGAGCAGCTGCCAGCTCTGAAATGAAGGCTCCATCTGCTGCTTGAGTATGTACGGGGGTACGCTCACTTCAGCGGTTTTTAGGGCGTGAATCTCATGTTGGCAAACCGGCAGAATTGCAAATGGATCCACCTGTTCCTCCCATATCTGTTCTTCGGCACTTCAAAGCGCAAAGTCCCGAGGGTTATTTAAAGAGGCTTTAATGCGATTCTCTACCAAGTGCGCAAGTGAAAATGATAAGACATTCACGCGAGCTGAACAGAGTTAACGCCGCCGAAAGGCGCGGATAAAAACGGGAGATGCTGTCGGTAAACCGTGATTTCACGCTGAACTCCAGGAGAAATCCGCCCCTGTTAGATGAAGCGCAGCAGCGGGCGTTTTGGACACAGAACTGACAGCGAAGAGCATTTGGCGCGCAGACGCGCCGGGCACCTGACGGATGGCGCATGAGTAATGATCTTCAGTCGCTCTCCGCGGCCCTGCGCGCTCATGTGAGACGGACTGACAGCGGTAAAAGAGGGGAAAGTCAAATGCCCCCTTAACCGGGTCTCCTTCGCTCATCGCAGAGGGGAAACGGGGCGCCCAGAGCCGGCTGATATCACAGCCAGAGCTGCGTGACCCTCATTAATGTGCAGCGAAGGTAAACGGAAAAAAATCTGCATTTCATCATAAGAGGGCACGCGCTGTTCTGTACCCGTACCGCTCCCGCAATTCAAATCCGAATTTCGAAACGCGTCTACAGCAAAGTACCCGGGGACCTCCTGCAAACCGAATGACCTTCACAGAAGAGCAGGCTATTTTTACACGCATTGTCACTCTGGATAATGCCTAAATCCTATACATGGCCACATCAGCAATGCAGAGTTTTGGAATCAGCCGGGAATGACAGCTTGCGTAACGACCTCGTAGGCTAGAAACTGCGGTGCGGAATACAACATATGGAACTGAACATTTTAGCGGTTCAGAAACTGACATTGTTAACGGGCCAAAATGAATAATGCATCACTGTCCTCTGGCGTACGGCTGTATCGTGACTGTCGTTTTAGGATGCAGGAACATGGTTTGCACATCCACAGATTAAAACTACCCCATAACGACAGCGTGCATTCACGCAGGGCCTATATTTAACACGCAGAGATGCAAATCTATTTACAGCAACCAGTACCTTTAACAATCAACAAACGCAAAGCGGATTTTTGAGGCCGCAGTCGTAGTTAGAAATGCATATTTTGGTGAAGAAACGGGTGAGTCCAATTTCAAAGTTATCAAACAGACGCCTTTATTCAAAGCGATGTGCAGGAAGTGCATAGAACAAGGTCACTGAAATGCTTGGACAACATATAATTTGCATGAAGCATCAATCGGCTCAGTAGCATGTAGACTATGGTTGGCGTTCATCGGTTATATCTGAGCGGTACAAACAGAAAGGCTAGTAAACAAGCTGACAAATTGCAGTTAGAAATCACAAAGCAAGATATGCTATGATACAGGAATAGCCTTTTAAACTTGTTTTTGGGGAGGGTGTTGGTGCGAAGTCATAGACGGAGACCTAGGTCGGGACCTGGCTGAAAAGATGAGCCTTTAGATCGTGATGGAAGATCAGCGGAGACCACACAGTTCGAAGCGACACGGGCAAGTCATTGAGTTCATCGAATGGAGCGGAAATTTTTTCTGATGTTGCAGATTTTGAATCCTGTAGCAACACCTCCCCTTACGCACTGCAGAATCTAAATTGAATACTAATGCGCAAAAATTGCACATTTGCGACTGTGATTGGGAGGCCACTGAAGTCATTACATGACGTTAGTCATTTTTAAAGCAGATTTCAAAAACTTTTTATTCTGTTTCTGTCCCGGCAGCACTTATGAGATGATGTATAGGTGAGAAAAGTTTCAATAAACAGGTCCAGTCAACAATGAACCCTTAAAGCACTGAAATAAATTTTTAAGAAATTGAAATGTAAATATCTTGTGCTGTTGAAAACCTATCATGCGGCAACTTGTTTAAAGGAGCTCCCCTGCTGGAGCTCTTTTAAACAAGTTGCCACATGATAGGTTTTCAACCGTTTAGATCTTGATGAATTACATCATTGAGCAACAATAGCTGGATTTAACGCTCATTAAGGGTTAATGAGACAGACCACAGTTCCATCTCAGCAGACACACTAATGAGACAGACAAAAAAGTAAGATCTGCTTTCCAGAGTTAAAGTGACTGCAAGGAAAAGGCACAGAAAGAATAGCGGGAGACAGACCCGATTCTTGCAGATGCTATATTAAACAGAGGCTACTTCACCGCGGGGGAAATGCAGTCAATAGAAACTGCAAATTAAGAAGTGATAGAGATACTTGCCTGTCTCTCTGATGAGAACACCATCAATCAGACAGGAAATAACCTTTTCTGTGGCTTCTCAGAGACCACAGAGGCAAAATCCACCACATGAAAGTAAAAGTCCTCCCCAGAAGTTTGATCAAATCACTTGGATTAGCTAATTAGTACACTTATTGCGACTGAAATAAGCTAGCTGAGTTCATGGGGAAGAATCAAATAGCGGGATATGACTCCAGGACTTCACTACATGTGTTCCATATCCACCTGCTGAGAGCCAATTAACCTGGGGTTTCAGTGAACCTGAAACTCATCTGGTCTGCTACCCTGTCACGCCCATTTGGGAGTGGGGTACGAGGCTGAAATGAATTGCCAAACTAGTTTATGTCCGAAAAATGCTGGATACAAAATTTCAAACTTAATATTTGTGGCCACTAGAGGTTATGAGTGCTTGAGGTAGGTGCCAATGGGGGAAGGGATTGTCAAAAGGCAACTCAATAGCCGATTTTCAATAATGGTCAAAACCAGTCTCATATGTGGTGAGAGATGTCGTATGGTACTTACTTACGTGCCAAGTTTAAACTCTTTATCCTAATCCAAAAGGTCTAAAATTGACTACTTAATTTTTTTCAACATGACCACCCGGTTACGCCCACTTTAGGGAGTGCGAGGCTAGAATGCAATCCCTTATGTGCTTCAGATTTTGCATGCTAAGTCGCTTTAAAATTAGCGATATTTGTGACCACTGTAAGTTCCTGTTAAAACAGAATACAACTGACATTAACAATGAATGACTGAGTTTACATCTCAATACCTTAGCGAGTTGATGACCACTTA
This sequence comes from Gymnothorax reevesii, assembly GCA_029721435.1. NCBI lineage: Eukaryota > Metazoa > Chordata > Actinopteri > Anguilliformes > Muraenidae > Gymnothorax > Gymnothorax reevesii. Next base: position 7,007,939 of record CM056577.1, read on the forward strand.
CCTTAACTGGTATTTTTTTCAGTTTTTTTTTTAAGAACTACGGTAGAAAAGTATTTTTAAAACCGCTACTCAGTGGTTCAGTAACACACACATAGGGCTTAATTTTAGCGCGTTCGCAAAATGAAAATGCTAGCAGTTCTAACGTTATGCACAATGTTGCTCGTCGCACTGGTGTATTTATCGCCTTCGCCCAGTTTGGAAGTCTTATGCTCAAAAGTAGAAGCGTTTGAATCTCTAGGGGTTGGACGGCGTAAAAGGAGGTCTGTGAATGCATGAAGCTGGTGCTATGAAATTATTGAGTCACAGACCTCATTTCTGCTTCGACTAACCCAAACCACGTTTTAATGCAAACGCTGTCCCTCTGTGATGGTCTCCTGAGACTGAATCACAGCCAGCGGAGCCTATAGCAAATAAATGCACACGGTTTCTTTGCCATTTTCATTGTTATTTTGTTCCTCATGAATTATGCCAACGAAATGATTGTGGGGTCCAATGGGAGGGGAGGGTGAAACGGTATTTTGATACATGTGAATATTTTCTTTGCATGAGGGAAATACGTAACACAAATAATTTACTTCAGTTTCGGCCTTGTTTCAATACCACAAATGCCGTTTTGTGTGCAGTTAAAATGTCCCACAGTTTTTCATTCAAAACGCATGACCTGGTGAATCGGCCTCTATCCCCCAAACCCCTCCATGCATTACTGCATTGGACTGGGGTTCTCAGAGGACTGAAGGAGGCAGCAGCAAGGAAAGTTAGGTGCTTGTTCTTCATCTGATTAAACTGCCAGTTTGTTATGGCATTAATATACTGGTTTTAAAGGGAATGACAGTGGCTAATCTGATTGGCCGTAATGGAATCGAACCCACACCATTCGCACAGGTAATTGTCTGAGTTCAACCCTTTTGACAACAGTGACACAGCAGCACCATTGCCTCCCATCACAAAATTCCCACAGTAGAGTCAGACTTGATCTGCAATAGTGTTAGGTACTAATTTTGCCAACTGCATTTAGGTTGTCAAATAGGGCCGATAGGCTGCAGTCGTACGTGACTGACAACGGGTGTAGGCTAATCATTCTCAGTCTGTCTCTTGGTCTCTCAGGGTTTTATAAATATTTATATTGAATTTGGGGAAAATTGCACACAAGAAAATGACCTTTGCGTCATTTTAATCTGTTCTGCTTTTGTGTGTGAAAAATAGGGTGTTTTAACAACAGAAGAGAGGGTGGTTCAGGGACCGAACACGGATGCTCAGAGTCCTGATAATTTGCTTAGTTTGCTTTGTTCTGCATAATGATATTCTGCCAGGGTTCTGCTGGAAAAGAGAAATCAACATCCAGGTGTGTGAAAAGGACTGAGCAGAGCTCCATTCTAACAGCCTGTTTTAATCTGTCAGTGCAGCATGGTACAGGCCTGCTCTTGAAAATTCCCAAGGTTTCTGCCCCAACAATATGTCAGGCAAGCTATTCCACATCAAAATTACTCTTTGGGTTTAAAAATATTTCCTAACATCAGTGCTAAATGTAACCTTGCTGAACTTCCATTTGTGACCCCGAGTTCTAATAACAAAACTTGGCCGAAGGAATCCTACATAATTCAATTTGTTAATCCCTTTAACATATTTAAAGACCTCAATCAGATCACCAAGTCTCCTTTTTCTAAAACTAAAGAGATTAAGGATCTTCAGCCTCTTCTCGTAGCTTTCATCTTTTATACCTGGAATTAGCTTAGTGACTCTTCTCTGAACTTTCTCTAGAGCCTCTATATCCTTCTTAAAGTATGGTCCCCAGAACTGTACACAATACTCCAGATATGGTCTGACGAATGTGTTGTACAAGAGAAGCATCACCTTCCTGGATTTGTACTCAATACCCTTGGCAATGTATCCCAGCATCCAATTGGCTTTTTTAACTGCAACGGCACTATGGCTTGAACCTGTGAGGGTTTGGTCAACAATCACTCCCAGATCTTTTTCATGTGGCACACATTCCAGTTTTAAACCTCCCATGAAGTAATCCTGTCTAATGTTTTTATTACCTACATGTACAACTTTATATTTCGCTACATTAAATTTAATTTGCCACATTTCTGCCCAATTCTGGATTCTATCCAAATCATCCTGAATCACTTTAGTGGACTTTAAACTATTTGCCAAACCTTCCAATTTCGTATCATCTGCAAATTTAACTAATTTGCTCTCAATATTCCTATCAAAGTTCAATTAAATGGAATTTAAATCCCATGAAACTTGTGAGGGATTTCCAAATAAAATAAACAGGTTCAGCCCTCTGAGTTCAAAAAGCCAAATGTTTTCTGCAGATGCAGTTTACCTAGGGCTGAAATGAGCTCATTAGTTGACTTACAGTATGTGTGTGTGTGTGTGTGCGTGCATGCATTGCATGTGTGTGAGTTTGCATGTGTGTGCGCCTGTGCATACGTGTGTTTGTGTGTGCGCTTTTACGTGTGCATGTGCACTTGTGCGTCTGAGTGTCTGTGTGTGTGTGCGTGTGTTTCGTGTTTGTGTGCGCATATGCGTGCGTGTGTTTCGTGTTTGTGTGCGCCTATGCGTGCGTGTGTTTGTGTGTACGCACGTGTGTAGGAGTGCGAGTGTGTGTGGGCACGTGTTTGTATGTGTGTGTGTGCGTGTGTGTGCACACATTTGTGTGTGTTTGCGTGTTTGTGTGCCACGTACATCATCCAAAAACGCATTCCAGACACATGCAGCAGCTCTTCTCCATAAATAGCTGGTTTTATAGTGCTGAATCACCACCAAATCAAGGGAAAATTATTATCTCACTACAACAAATATTATAATAATCAGAACCACTCAAATAGCAGTGAGCGCGTCTGAATTTTTATTTAATCAGAAACTCTTCTTCTTAGCAGGAAGGCTGCATTTGGACCATGATCTGGATCTGAAGCAGCTCACAGGCAGAATTGGCCAATGCACAGTCCAGGGGACGGGACATTTAGGAGTCTAGTGCTCGAAGACAGACACTTTTCTGCAACTCCAGAAAAAACCATGTCATGAGAAAAACAGTCCACGAGCTCCAGCCAACATTCCTCATGGCAAAAAAAAAAAAAAAAACTGAAATAAAATGAAAACCCTGTAAGTGCAGCGCCCCCTTCGGGACTGGAGCTTCACAGCCCCTTATAGATCAGAAATTTTATTGAGCTGGTGTTCAAAATTTGAACCCTGCTCTAGCTGTTGAATGAGGCGAGCTTTGATAGGGTTGGAGTGAAAACCTACAGGATGGTAGATCTCCAGGAACAGGGTTGGGCAGCCCTGCTCTAGCTGTTGAATGAGGTGAGCTTTGATAGGGTTGGAGTGAAAACCTATAGGATGGTAGATCTCCAGGAACAGGGTTGGGCAGCCCTGCTCTAGCTGTTGAATGAGGTGAGCTTTGATAGGGTTGGAGTGAAAACCTATAGGATGGTAGATCTCCAGGAACAGGGTTGGGCAGCCCTGCTCTAGCTGTTGAATGAGGTGAGCTTTGATAGGGTTGGAGTGAAAACCTACAGGATGGTAGATCTCCAGGAACAGGGTTGGGCAGCCCTGCTCTAGCTGTTGAATGAGGTGAGCTTCGTTAGGGTTGGAGTGAAAACCTACAGGATGGTAAATCACAAAATTCAGTGGTATTGCCATATTTTGAAGAAAATACTGTAACGGCAGTGAGATATTTGGCTAAATGAAGTATGTTAAAGTGACTTCACTATTGAACACATTGAAACCATTAACTTACGAATGTCAGGCTCTTTGAAGCTTGAAATTGTTATCTGTAACAGCCGCTAACATGTTGCCCAGTGAATTAGCTACAGCTCCATCCCTTATTCCCTTGAGGCAAAATCTCAAAGTCAAAGTAGAATCTGCAAACTCATTTGAATTGATGACAAGAACATCTTTTTTTAGATTGGACTGAATGATGCATGGTGACTCAGGATTATAAATCACTGCCGCGATGCGCGAGATGCGGAGGTGTGTTTCGCCGAGTGTGAATGAGCCTGAATCAGTGGGTGGCAGTTTGGAAGTTCCTTCATTTCAAAATCTGGGTCAACGCAGCGCATAACACAAATGAGAAAAACGTGAGATGTGGCTAATTTGGTACTTTCCACCAGCCTAGCCATCACACATCACAATCCATTTAGCTCAAGAACATGCATTTTTAAAGGCTTCCATGAAGAAAAGACTTTAAGGAAGAACTAAACAGACCAAATTTTCCCTCTGGAGTGCCATTATCCACAACAACTTAGAAAACTTACTCTACTTAACAAAAAGTTGCTCAAGTGTCAGTTTTTCTAAGAATCAGGCAGTTAACCATTGTGGGGGTGATATATGATGGTTTCAGATTTGCCTAAAATGTTTGTTGGTGAAAGGTGATTAGTTCAATAGAAAAACTGCAAGTTTTTAGGAGCCAATACCCTTTGGTTTCATTTTTAGGGGTACCAGAAGGGCCAAAGATTCCGAGATGAGAAATGAGCGCTGAAAAAAATTCAGCTTTCAAATGAAATTATATCATTGTGCCGACAACAGCCCACATTCATTTTCACATGTCAATCTACTGTATGTGGGGCTCGCAGTTACCTGAAAATTTCTGTGGGCTGCCGAGGGCACGTCCTAAAGGGCGCACTGCAAGAAATCCGAGTCCAGCATATATCACCCTTTGCCTGATTCTTAGAAAAACTGGCTCTAAATAATCCATTCGGCCTGTCAGGTATTGAGGGAAAAGACTGACAAAAGCAGATCTCAGCTGAAGAGAACACACCAGCCAAGCCCCCAAAGCTCCATAGGCCACCACTAAGAAATGACCCCACTTCCCTAGCCTTTATGCTACATATGCTAAAGTAATAATGCTTGACCCCAGTTCGCTTCAGGCAGGGGGAATATTTGGACCCCAAACCTCCTCCCACACGCAAGATAACTGGTTCCGGCAGACTGTTTTAACTCACTGCAGTGCACTGGCAGAGCAGCACAGCCAAAAAAAGACTAAGTTCAGCCAGCGTTAGTTAACCCAATGCAGAGGAAATTCAACTGCTGCCCTCCCTCCCTGTGAGACGCAACAACCAATCACATCAGCCCAAACGAGAATGGCTCCAGGCCTCAGCAAATCAAACATCACTGCACGGATCACCTGACCAGGAAAACGTGAAGATTTCAATTCCATGCTGTGGGTTAAATCTCGACCCAAAAATCAGTCTGCCATGGCTGGTACGGCATAAGAGTGGAACAACAGCCAGCCAATAGGTGACTCTAAGTTGACGGCCATAGCATTCTATTCTTATTAGTGATCTAAGCTACAGTACAGACGACTTATGGCCACGGGCCCATGGTGCAAACCAAACCCCTGCTTATGACTTTAAAAAACACAGCCAGCTCATGGTCGGAAATGCCAGTGGAAGTAACTCAGAAAAGTAACTCAGTTCGTGGAGGTCAGCAGCGCTGAAGAGTTTTGTTTGAGCGCTGATGAGCTGCACCAGAGTCCCACACACCTGTTCCAGAGGCCCTCACTCGCAGCTTTTTGAGAGAAAACCATAAAAACTGGCTCTGCAGGGCCGTAGCAGAAGCTGTAGGCACAGAAACACTGCAGCACTCTGGGATTTGAAGTTTAAGATCACGGGTGCACAGCCTTGTGCTGCCTTCTAAACCCACCAACCGCCCACTAAGGCAAGGGAATATGGTTCCTATTCATTTTACATACACAATTAAATCAATTAAATACAGGATCCACCACCCCACTCCCTAAAATATCCTTCCACAGAGTTACAATCCTGTTCCCCCGGGGGGACAGCTGGGGTCTCACAGTGAAATATGGCCTCCGCTGAGTTTCCACCCTTTAGTATCCTTCAGGGGAGACTAATTTCATTTTAATACCCGAGGCGTTCAATGACAGCTCAGCCGCTGGTCGAACCCAGCCTCTCTCACACACAGGTATCGGCTCTGAGAGACACATCATGCTCGGGCGCTCAGTGTTAATCTAACTCTGCGTGAGTCTGACTGAGGCTTCGCACACCCAGACAGATAATTTAACACTGAGTGGTGAATATTTTACAGTGATACACACTTTTTTAGCGAGTTTTTTTTTTAAATCAGGATGAAATTCTCACGCTTTCCACTTCTTTCCCTTCTTTCACTCTCTTTTCTCCTCTCTCCATCCCTCTCTCCTTCTCTCTATCCGCTGCATCCAATATCAGAGTCCAGTGTAAATCCACACTGCAGCCAGACCAGCTGTTCTCTCTCTCTCCCTCTCCCTCCCTCTCACCGCTCCCTCTCTCTCTCCCTCTCACCGCTCTCTCTCTCTCCCTCTCTCTCTCCCTCTCACCGCTCCCTCTCTCTCTCTCCCTCTCACCGCTCCCTCTCTCTCTCTCTCTTCGGCTGTGTTTCTCCCTTTTTCATCATCCGTTGGGCAGCTGAGAGACTCTCGGTAAGAGCGGTACACCAGCGCTCAGGCGCCACAGTAACCACGGCGATATGTGGGTCGGCCAGCCGCCCGTAACTCCCTCCTCTCACACCCCTCTCTCTACACCTCCCTCGTTGTCCCTCCATCCGAGGAGAAGCCCTGACATGCAGGCCCTGCACCACACTACCGCAGACAGGCAGCTCTGCTTGGGGCAGATGTAACACATCCAGGCCTCTATTTATCCTTTATTTAACCAGGTTGGTGAAGTGAGGGGAGCACAAGTTAACATGTTGTGACGATTGCGCCGGAACATTCCTACCGGAGTCTCCTGAGCATGTCATTCTAAAGCCAGAGCCTTGGTCAGGGACACTGGTAGGAGTGTTCCTAGAGAGCATGTCTTTCTAAACCCAGAGCCTTGGTCAGGGACACTGGTAGGAGTGTTCCTATAGAGCATGTCTTTCTAAAGCCAGAGCCTAGGTCAGGAACACTGGTAGGAGTGTTCCTATAGGGAATGTTTTTCTAAAGCCAGAGCCTCGGTCAGGGACACTGGTAGGGGTGTTCCTATAGAGCATGTCTTTCTAAAGCCAGAGCCTTGGTCAGGGACACTGGTAGGAGTGTTCTTATAGAGCATGTCTTTCTAAAGCCAGAGTCTTGGTCAGGGACACTGGTAGGAGTGTTCCTAGAGAGCATGTCTTTCTAAACCCAGAGCCTTGGTCAGGGACACTGGTAGGAGTGTTCCTATAGAGCATGTCTTTCTAAAGCCAGAGCCTAGGTCAGGAACACTGGTAGGAGTGTTCCTATAGGGAATGTTTTTCTAAAGCCAGAGCCTCGGTCAGGGACACTGGTAGGGGTGTTCCTATAGAGCATGTCTTTCTAAAGCCAGAGCCTTGGTCAGGGACACTGGTAGGAGTGTTCTTATAGAGCATGTCTTTCTAAAGCCAGAGTCTTGGTCAGGGACACTGGTAGGAGTGTTCCTATAGTGCATGTCTTTTTAAAGCCAGAGCCTTGGTCAGGGACACTGGTAGGAGTGTTCCTATAGAGCATGTCCTTCTAAAGCCAGAGCCTTGGTCAGGGACACTGGTAGGAGTGTTCTTATAGAGCATGTCTTTCTAAAGCCAGAGTCTTGGTCAGGGACACTGGTAGGAGTGTTCCTATAGTGCATGTCTTTTTAAAGCCAGAGCCTTGGTCAGGGACACTGGTAGCAGTGTTCCTATAGAGCATGTCTTTCTAAAGCCAGAGCCTTGGTCAGGGACACTGGTAGGAGTGTTCCTATAGAGCATGTCCTTCTAAAGCCAGAGTCTTGGTCAGGGACACTGGTAGGAGTGTTCCTATAGTGCATGTCTTTTTAAAGCCAGAGCCTTGGTCAGGGACACTGGTAGGAGTGTTCCTATAGAGCATGTCTTTCTAAAGCCAGAGTCTTGGTCAGGGACACTGGTAGGAGTGTTCCTATAGAGCATGTCTTTCTAAAGCCAGAGCCTTGGTCAGGGACACTGGTAGGAGTGTTCCTACAGAGCATGTCTTTCTAAAGCCAGAGCCTTGGTCAGGGACACTGGTAGGAGAGTTCCTATAGAACATGTCTTTCGAAAAGCCAGAGCCTTGGTCAGGGACACTGGTAGGAGTGTTCCTACAGAGCATGTCTTTCTAAAGCCAGAGCCTTGGTCAGGGACACTGGTAGGAGTGTTCCTATAGAGCATGTCTTTCTAAAGCCAGGGCCTTGGTCAGGGACACTGGTAGGAGTGTTCCTATAGAGCATGTCTTTCTAAAGCCAGGGCCTTGGTCAGGGACACTGGTAGGAGTGTTCCTATAGAGCATGTCTTTCTAAAGCCAAGGCCTTGGTCAGGGACACTGGTAGGAGTGTTCCTATGGAGTATGTCTTTCTAAAGCCAGAGGCTTGGTCAGGGACAATGGTAGGAGTGTTCCTAGAGAACATGTCTTTCTAAAGCCAGGGCCTTGGTCAGGGACACTGGTAGGAGTGTTCCTATGGAGTATGTCTTTCTAAAGCCAGAGGCTTGGTCAGGGACACTGGTAGGAGTGTTCCTATGGAGTATGTCTTTCTAAAGCCTGAGCCTTGGTCAGGGACTCTGGTAGGGGTGTTCCTATAGAGCATGTCTTTCTAAAGCCTGAGCCTTGGTCAGGGACACTGGTAGGAGTGTTCCTATAGAGCATGTCTTTCTAAAGCCAGATCCTTGGTCAGGGACATTGGCAGGGCTAGCATAGCCACAAATAATTTTTCATGTCAAGCATAGGTAGGTCCTACAGGGAAGCTCTTTTAAGCAAGTCACACATGACAGGTTTTCAGAGGCACAAAATAATTTAATTTGTCATTTTTTGAAAAATTAAAGCACTCTAAGCGTTAACATTCAGCACCATAAGGGCCTGATCTACTAAAGCTTTGCATGTATAAAAACGTGTGCAAATGCCATATCCCCCTCCAATTAACCAGCAATCTCATCTACTAAGTGTGTACTGAGGATTGCGTCTTTGAAGCCAGCAAAATTTGCACATTCTATGCAGTTTGTACTTTTGGCCTTGATAAATATGTAATAAGGGGTGTGCCTATCTTCGCGTGCAAAATATGGGAGGAGAAAATGCAAATACAGAATTTTTGCAGAGGCATAGTTACTTATCAAGCCTTAAGTCAGTTTCAGTGATGGTGATTGCGTTTGTAATTTCATACCTTTGAAGGGTAGTACTTCAATTGTACTAATTGGCTCCATGTAATCGTGCATAGACAAGGCAGCCATTATTGCCACGAGGAAAGCGACGAGTTCACTGAGAACCAGCGTACTCTATCCGTGTGACAATGTTTGGGATGTCAGAGGAGAGAATAATCCAGACATATGGCTTATCCTGCAATGTCATTTTGGAGCTGCTAGATGAAATAAGGGCTGATTTGGAACCAGTTACAAGAGGAAGTCATGCCACACTTGCAACGACAAAACTTCTTGCTATTATCCATTTCTTACAACTGGTTCGTTCCAGCGTACAGTAGCTCTCACTGCTGGGATCTCCAAAAACAGTTTCTCTTGTGTACTGTCTCAAATACTGGATGCCATGTTGCGCAGGATGGGCCGGTACTTAAAGTTTCCATCCACATGGGAGGCACTGAATGAAACCGAACGTGAGCTTTATGCAGCTGCTCGCTTCCCAAGAGCAATCGGAGTGAGTGACTGTACACTGCAAATTGTTCCCCCCTAAAACACTGAGCGTGCAGTTATAAACTTGCACCTTTTTTGCCAGTTATTTTAACTGTAATTTTACAATCAGTTTGCAACAGAGGTTCCGTGTGTGTTAATTTAACTGTAAAATTCAGTCCATTTATAGCCGTGTATGTGCTTCCTCCATAAGCACCTCCGACTCCATCGAGTCGAATTTCATCTTCCGTTTGCGTTCGTTCTTTTCCTCCAAACTGTCCGCGGTGGAAATGGCTGCAGCACGCAGTCCTCATTTAAATAATGCTGTTTGCACCAGCAGTCATTTAGGCAATTACTCTTAGACAATCACCCGCAAAATGTAAGCAAACCAAACGCGCAAAATGTTACCACGAGCATGCAATTTAGCTCTCTTTACCTGGGATCTTACTAGATAAGGCCCAAAGGGTAAAAATTGCACCAAAACCCACAGCCATCTTGTGGATGTTTTCTCTGAGTATTAAGAGAACAAATTAACCAACTTTGCTACATTAATTCTGGCTTACTGCCAGTGGCTTAAGCACTGGTTGTCTCAGCACTCTTGAGTGTTAAAATAAGAGTTTAACAATAATTGTCCATCCAATTCAATTATCCATCCCTAAGCCATGGATTTCCAACTTTAATACACTTACAGAAGCTCAAAATGATTTACTGACTAATCCTATTTATGTGGCTCCATTTGACTTTGAAATGACTTCATTTAGCGTTCAAAGAAGAACTTATTCAAAAACTACAGAAAAAGGACATTTGAAAGTTGCAGGACTGCAAGCCAAAAATGGGAGATTCTGCAACGGTTTTGAATAAAAAGCTCCGGCAGTATATTTTACATTATTCAGCAAAAGCCAGAAGCAAACAAGAGCGAGTCGACAAAAAAATAATAATAATAATCCTAAGTTTCCACGGCAGAAACCAATTTGAATGGCATTACACTCTGTGACAGATGAGATTCAGGCATTTATAAAAGCTTGACTGGCACTCCTTTTCTCTCCATCCCTCTATCCGTCTCCCAAGAGCCCTCAGCAATCTGCTAATGCTACAGTTGAACACGTTTCTCTAACGAATCTTCCCTCAGATGTACACTAACGTATGCTGATGGCTGCATCAAATCAAACATTCAGACAAGAAACATCTGAAATGAATAATCGAAATGCAACCGCTGATTAGTTTCCATAACAAACGCTTTGATTGCCAAATATTCCTCTTCACAAAGGGTTCGTACTTTGTACCCAGCAATGGTTGGTCAATGTTTTTTTTTTTTTTAAAAAAACAAAATCTCCCCACTGTCATTTCCGCATCTGAAGCGGGGGCTCGTCCCACAGCGAACAGAGAGCTCAGGACGTCTCTGCTGACTAAACTCATCATTCTTTAATGATGGATGAGCTGAGGAGGCTGGTTCTCTGCGGAAGAGTATTTCACACACCTGACTGGGTAATGGAGTCACTCTAGGGCAGCATACATCCCAGAGGGAGGAGGGTGTGTCTCCATACTGGGGCCCTGTCCAATCGCATCTCTCTTCCCTGTCCAATCGCATCTCTCTTCCCTGTCCAATCGCATCTCTCTTCCCTGTCCAATCGCGTCTCTCTTCCCTGTCCAATCGCGTCTCTCTTCCTGGTCCAATCGCATCTCTCTTCCCGGTCCAATCGCGTCTCTCTTCCCTGTCCAATCGCGTCTCTCTTCCCTGTCCAATCGCGTCTCTCTCCCCTGTCCAATTGAGTCTCTCTCCCCTGTCCAATCGCGTCTCTCTACCCTGTCCAATCGCGTCTCTCTTCCCTGTCCAATCGCGTCTCTCTTCCCTGTCCAATCGCGTCTCTCTCCCCTGTCCAATCGCGTCTCTCTTCCTGGTCCAATCGCGTCTCTCTCCCCTGTCCAATCGCGTCTCTCTTCCCAGTCCAATCGCGTCTCTCTTCCCTGTCCAATCGCTTCTCTCTTCCCTGTCCAATCGCGTCTCTCTTCCCTGTCCAATCGCGTCTCTCTTCCTGGTCCAATCGCGTCTCTCTCCCCTGTCCAATCGCGTCTCTCTCCCCTGTCCAAGTGCGTCTCTCTCCCCTGTCCAATCGCGTCTCTCTACCCTGTCCAATCGCGTCTCTCTACCCTGTCCAATCGCGTCTCTCTTCCCTGTCCAATCGCGTCTCTCTCCCCTGTCCAATCGCGTCTCTCTTCTCTGTCCAATCGCGTCTCTCTTCCCGGTCCAATCGCGTCTCTCTCCCCTGTCCAATCGCGTCTCTCTTCCCTGTCCAATCGCGTCTCTCTCCCCTGTCCAATCGCGCCTCTCTCCCCTGTCCAATCGCGTCTCTCTACCCTGTCCAATCGCGTCTCTCTACCCTGTCCAATCGCGTCTCTCTTCCCTGTCCAATCGCGTCTCTCTCCCCTGTCCAATCGCGTCTCTCTTCTCTGTCCAATCGCGTCTCTCTTCCCGGTCCAATCGCGTCTCTCTCCCCTGTCCAATCGCGTCTCTCTTCCCTGTCCAATCGCGTCTCTCTCCCCTGTCCAATCGCGTCTCTCTCCCCTGTCCAATCGCATCTCTCTCCTCCTCCCCATCACACCTCTCTTCTCCTCCTCATCATGTCTTTCGTTCCTTAATGGTTCCTTTCCTTGGTGTAATGTTAGTAGTAGTAGCTTTTTATTAGCATTTTTTATTTCCAAGAATCCTCACTGCATAGTCCAACCCTTTGAAAGATGCTAGAAAAGTACAAGGGCTGAGGAACTGAGGAAACCGTGTTTTCGAAAACAGATCTTTTCACTCAGTAATGTTTCCTCTCCTTACTTCCTTTCCTTGTGTCCTTTTCTCGCTCCGGGCTGCACCCATCAGAAAGAAGCAAAGAAAGGAGGAGTGAGGTGAGGAACTGAGGAAACTCGTACATGAGTGAGGAACGTCCTTCCATGATTGGTGAAGCAGCGCTCAGTTTTCAATGAGTATTGTGACATCACATCTGTCTTAATCCATTACTCAATTAGCCATGGAGCTCTGCGCTTTCAGATTATCTGTCCAATTAGAAGCGTAATTATTTTTCTCAGCTAAATCAAATCTACCACACACACACACACACACACACAAAATACACACTCACTTTGTGCAAGCTGAAAATTCTCTCTTTTCCCCTCGATAACACAGTCAGGAATTGTGCTTCGATATAGCAGAACACTCACATTTAGCATGTCCTCCTCAATTAATGCCAAAAAAGATTGTTTTCGAGCAACAGTGGGATGTTTCCAGGAGAGGGGATATTTTAAGCTAATTTCTGTGGAAACTGGGAAATGTTTTTTCTAAATGAGAGGGCTTACGTACGCTAGTGTAGATGTTGTAACGTCCCCTGAGAGGACTGTGGTCTGGCTTTATACTCACAGTCCCAAGCAACCGATTGTTATCCAACTGCAAAAAATGTCTGCAATCATTACTGGGGTTTCTGAAATGACCCAGAGCAGGATGATGCACAAAAAATGCATGTTGCCTTTCTTCTTTTAAGCCCTACAGACCGTCCTACATTCTGGAAGAACTGAACTAAAATAACGCGAAAAGAACAGAGCAAACAAACCACACTAATGGAGCGGAAGATAATTAAAAAGCACAGTTTCATTCTAAATGAGGATTAAACTCCTGAGTATTCAATCCCCCTCTGTAACTGAAAAACGAGAGCGCTCTGAGAGCACAGCATCCCTCGCCGGGGTCGCGACTGCGAGATGTGTATCATCAGTCCACCTCCAAAGTATCTGCTAAATTCAGGGACGTCCTGTGAAAACTGTTGGAGTTTATTCCACCAGCCAAGCACCTTCCGACACAGAAGGACGGTCCTTAAATTATAAAGCTACCAGCTGATAAAAATCATAAAATTCTCCACAAAAACAGCACAGAAAGTGTAGCGACTATTGAAGTTAAAGTTGGTAATCTTGGAGAGCTAGCAAGATTTGAAAGTGGCACCTCCTCTAAGCTCCACCCCCTCCCCCTCCCGCCAGTGCTCAGTCCAAAGCCACGCCCCCACGAACTTGAACGCGCATCTGACCGCAGGACTCAGCAGGGCATAGGAGAGCCGACTCAGCCATTTCCACACATTTTGGACATCAACCAAACTACCTCATGTCTAATTCACCTGTTAGTAAACTATATTATTATAGTAGCTTTCAAGCTAGCATGTCATGTTTAGCAATACTCACCTTTCACGTTTTGTGTTGTATGAACTCTCAAATATACGTCACTTTGGAAAAAAGCGTCTGCTAAATTACATTGTAACGATGAAATATTTTTTTCTGTTACCATCACTGACAAATGTGAATTTTGTCTTTTTATATTTCTTCGTTATTTTGCTTGTTAGAGCTTCCACGACGAGAGCCTTGGCTCAGGTCCCACCTACAGTCCGGAGCCGACAAACGTCGCACTACAAACATTAGCTCGGTATAATAGATGATTCTCTTTTTCAACTGAAATGACTATGATCTATCAAAACATCGCGTTCAAAACCATAATTTGTAAAAACGTTATAAATCATGGTAGCCTGCAAGCTGTCGCTTCAATAACATCCACCATCCGGCGAAACACTGGACATTCAACTGCATCAATTAATACCAGCGAGTAAGCAAAGATGATCAGTATGCAGTCAGACCAATCCATTGGCCACATTAAGCCGCTTTCACACTGGATGCGAAATTAATTTTTCACACAACAGATAACAATCAAAGTCAAAGTTGGCAAACGTCACACATTTCATGAAAATAACAAATCCCCCCTCGAAGCAAAACAAATAATTACCTGTCCAACAGAAAGACAGCAACCTCTGCGTCACTTTTCAGGCGCTTCAGATGCCTCAGTTGTCTCTACCGCTCAAAGGCTGCACCGATGTTGACTCTGGTTTGTCCTCTAACTTTATCCAGAGCCTTTTTCGTTGCAGCCTATTCTGCCTCCGGCTTCATTTTTTTTTTTGCCTGTTTAGCGGGACGGGCCGTTACACGTAACGCTGGATGTGGTGTTTTTGGCTGCATTTTCTCTGCCATTGTACCCCTATGAACTTATTCTCCTGCTAACTTGGTATTTCTGCTAAGGAGTGTGCTGAATATTTCTGGCAACGGTCGAAACGTGGTTAATGTGCACATGGGAAAGAGGGTGGGACACAGGGGGGCGTAGGCAGGACGAGACATGACGGCATCTGATTGGTTCTTTCAACTCCGACCGAATGGCAGGGATTTGTCAGAGTTTTTACAGTTTTTACAGTCCTGCAGCCGACACAGAGGTCTGATTCTTTTTGTTCCTTTTTCTGAATACATAATGTATTGTCTACTCTCAGGATAGATGGACCATTTCACCCAGTATAACAAAAAGTGTTTCTGAACAGGATTACCAACTATAGCTTAAAGTTCACCAAAATGAGAACGCAAAGATGAAGACTAACGCTTGAGTGTATTTGCGAAGTGAAAGACTAATGCCAAACAAATACAGCCTTCAGTATAATGGACATGTTATTGATGCTGTAATTAGAAGATACAGCGTTTCACTGGGACATGGACTGTGGGTATAAGCTCCAATATGCCGCAGGTGGGCCCTTGAGCAAGACCCTTAACCCCACACTGCCCCGGGGGAGGCCTGGCCCCGGGTTAATCTAATGAGTCACGGGGAATAAAAGCGTCTGCTGAAAGCTGTAAGAGGTGACTGGGAGGTGGGGAAATGGGTAGACATCAGAGGTGAAATCTCTCTCTCGGCTCTTGACCTTCGGTCTCCTCGTTAACGGAGTAGAGGGCAGATCAGAGGCGATGAGCGCTTTTTATTGATTCTCAATAACATCTAACTTCTTTCCGGCCGTTAACCAGAACGCGGCTGATGAGTAATAATAATAATAATAATAATAATGCATCAATTTTATAGTTTACCGGGAGAATACTGAAAACAGCGTGGGATAAACTATCATGTATTGACAAGAAGTGCTTCGGGGCGTAGAAGGAGCAGACAGGAAGTGGGGGCTCAGGACTGTAACCAGGGGTTACGCGTTATAAACCTGCCGGGCGAAGCAAAGGTCTCAGCGTTGCGACGGCAGCGGCTGACATTGCGGTGGAGTTGGACGAGCTCTGGCTGCTGCTCGCGAGCGTAACGCAGTTCGCGGTATCCGATGGCGACCGCTCACCTCCACAGCAGCCCTGCAAAGTCAGCGCTGGGAGTTTCTAGAGCGGCGCTCCAGGAGAGGGTTCAGGATTCGAGTCCAGGCCCCACCAAAAGCAGCCAGTGCAGCAGAAACACTGATTACACAGGAGAGTCTGCACTACAGACCTGGTTTCTCTATCGCCCTTTTTTAACCCTTAGAGAGCTAAACGCAGCCCTTGTTGCTCAATGATGTAAGATAGGTTTTGAGCTGCTTTGATTTTGCTATCGTGGCGACTTGTTTAAAAGAGGTCCCCTGCGGGAGCTCTTTTAAACCAGTTGCCACATGATAGGTTTTCAACAACACAAGATAAATTTAAAAAATATATACATTTAATTATTTCAGAGCTGTAAAGCCAAAAGCCCACTGGAAGCGTGAGACGTGCGTCAAAAAATTGGTTACGTTAATTTCAATGGAGAAACGCCCACTTACAGCGTGTGACACACGTCAGATTTTTACTTCTCGCCACTGCTCAATTTTTACTGTTCGCCACTGCTGAATTTCTGAAGCGTCAACACAATAAAAACGTTTGTCTTTTAAATTATTTAAAAATGTCGCCTTGTCACGGTTAGTCACACATTTAGCGGCAACCTCACATGCAGTTGTCAACCTGCTTTTTAACCAAGTCACAGTTTTGAAAGGAAATCCCTTATTTTTCGGGCATTTAAGTTATCAAGCGATCTACAGTTAGACAGAACCTAACTCAAGGTACACTGGTTAGGATTTAACACTGTTAAGTTAGCTAATTCGTTGCTGGGTAAAATAAAATGCCTGTATATTACGTATAGTGCATAGTAACCTGACCGTCGCACTTTGCCATCACCTAAAATAAGCTTGATTGGTCACGTCACTTAAGCTGGAGTTAAACTGCGTTTCTGAGGCGTCTCACTGATTTTGGCTTGTTCACCTGCTGTTCACGACCTGAGCATCCTGTAAACAGCAATGTTGCTGGCAGAGAGATTTACACAGCCAGCCGTAACCAGCTATGACCAGCAACAAACCAGCTATGAAGCCGTTCACCACATTATAACCAGCAACAAGCCAGATACCTGAATACAAGCTGGTCTTGGCGCTGTAATTAATGACAGACCCATTTACTTATGTGAACTTATCCATTTTCCAACTCCACTTTTCCTCAGGTTTATAAGATATCCATTTTCTTCGCGAATTGTGAGTTCTGTCTGAGTTGAAACAAACCTTATCTTCAAGTGGAGTTAAATCACATTTTTAATATTATATATGGGACACTTACTGTGAGTAATTGTTGGTGTTTGGTTTGTAATTTAGCATTTGAACACAAGTCAACATACTGATTTCATTTTAATGTGGTACATTAATCTTCTCCCAGCCAAACTATGTGTTATGGAATAAGACAAGTAGTTTTGTTTTAAATTATATTACCCCACAAAACAAGAATGTTGACGCCATTAAGAAAAACCACTTTAATTAATGGGTTTTGTGCTCATAAATTTCAATGATATTGGTAATTCGGGTTGCTGTCTGACAAACAGCAGGATCCAAATGATTTTTTTTTGGTCCCTTCAATTAATACTCACTCTTGCAGTGGTTCTCATAAAGTTATGTTATATAAAAAACATACGCAGCCAGTGATCTCACTCTAACCAGCATAGATCTGGATTAATGGTAGGGACGCAAGTATGAGATTAACAATTAGAGCAGTTTGGGCCGAAGTCTCATTTATTTTTCACAGACCTATGGCAACACTGTGGATTCACTCCGGGATCACTCAGTGTTAGTGTACAATTATTGCCATGGACATTCATGAACATATTCTTATGTTTTACATTCTACCTCATAAACACACACAGGAAAGTACCAGGTAAAATGGCGGAAAGTCGCTGTATCGACTCCCATTCAGATCTGAAAACCACAAAATCCTCAGCGTAATACTGTTGTTACTGGAAACTGATAATATGGAAAATATCGTCTCTTGCCGACTTTAGAACGTCTTTGAATACAATACACCTTTCATTCGCAAGGCCAGAAATTATCCAGAGGCTGTATGTGATTTGCATTGTCTGGAAAATGTTATCATTTCACCTCAATGAAAATGTCAGGACTAATTAAATTTACATTTATTCAACCAGTAATGGACCGCCAGCCGCAGGTCAGAAATGACTGTATTTTATTTATTTAATTTTGTCCTTTTGACAGTCTGATTTGGTAGCTGAAGGCAGCGGTCAAATTATGAATTATAAATCCCATCATTTGTCCTCATTTGATGAAAATTTCAAGCCACCAGACATTCAATGTGTCCATCACAAAGTCATTTGTTATGAATCAGAAGGAATCAGACCTTTGGAGTAAGGAAATTTGAATAAGAATCAAACTCTTACACTCAAAACATCATGGAAACTGTGAGGAGAAGAGAAATTTGATGGTTCCCACAAAAAGTAATCCACATATATCCAGGGGCAAGGTTCTCAAAAAACTGCTCTTTGGCTCCAATCCTCAGAGGAACCCTTGACACTTCTTTATGAAATGATCATGTGTAAATGACTGAAACATTTTGCCAGCCAAAGAGCCAATTAAAAAAACGATTAAGTTCCTGAAGGATGATGTTTTAGGAGGGAACATACAGAATGGAGAAGTCTGGCCAAACCAAAATATCTCACTGCTCGCCTTCTCTGACAGACAGTGCAAACAGGAAGTGAGCCAACAAATGCTAACAGCAAGAGATGGCACTAACACGAGGTGAAGCAATGAACACTTTCCCCAAGTCACAGCACAAGGAGAAAGTGAACCAGTGAATTATTTCCCCAACTGGCAGCACAAACAGGAAATGAACCAGTGAATACTTTCCCCAACTGACAGCACAAACAGGAAGTGAACCAGTGAATACTTTCCCTAACTGAAAGCACAAACAGGAGTAGAACCAGTGAATACTTTCCCTAGCTGACAGCACAAACAGGAAGTGAACTAGTGAATAATTTTTCCAAATGACAGCACAAATCAGAAATGAACCCATGAACACTTTCACACAGACGCAGCATGAGCAGGAAGTGAAGTAATGAACATTTAGAGATCAGGACATGGTGACAGATAGTGTAGTACTAAGCGACACATGCAGTTTATAGTCGTTACGTGACTCGTCATGGTAAGATTGAATGACACATGGACTTGGGTATCGGAGCAGCAGTATCTGACAAAGTTTCACTAAGACAAAGTGTTAAAAAACACCAGGCATATGTTGTTGATTGAACAGCCAACAAAACCCAAATCTGTAGATCTCCGAGGTAAAAAGAAAATTCAGCCATAAATTTTCTCCAGATGCCTCAGATTTCACCATTTATCCCTCAAACGGTGTTGTAGTCCATCAGAACGACAGGATCAGCATGTGCTCACAGCCGCTCATGAGGATCCCATGATCATCCCCCATCTGGGACATTAAATATTGCAGTTACACCTTTAACCAAAAAACAATATCACTCTGTACCGCCAACGAGTGAGACGTTAACTAATATCAGGCCAAAAGGAACCCAAACACCAGAAGACTCCATCTTCACCACCCTGTGTCACGGTGATCAATCTGCTTCAAACCCACAGCCCTCAAGGACCAGGTCAAGGATGGGACAAGAAAAGCTCCCACCATCCAAACACGAGCGAGGAAGAGAATGAGTGAGTGAGAGAGAGAGGGAAGGAGAAAGAGACCAGGGGAGAAAATATTCGGTACAAAAAAATGAAGAACTGAACTGCACTCTCTTAGAGCACAGGCTGCCCGTACGATACAGGGTTAGAGGAGAGAGGGAACCAGTCAAATGGAGGAGTAACAGAGGGAGAGGGACAGAGAGAGGGAGAGAGCGAAGGGGACACAGAGGTCATGAGAAAATGAACCGCAGTTGCTTGTTGCTCTGAATAAATGCAGATGCCCGCTGCACTCACCGCCTACAGCCCTTCCCTTCCGCTGCCCTCACCGCCTACAGCCCTTCCCTTCCGCTGCCCTCACCGCCTACAGCCCTTCCCTTCCGCTGCCCTCACCGCCTACAGCCCTTCCCTTCCGCTGCCCTCCCCGCCTACAGCCCTTCCCTTCCGCTGCCCTCACCGCCTACAGCCCTTCCCTTCCGCTGCACTCACCGCCTACAGCCCTTCCCTTCCGCTGCCCTCACCGCCTACGGCCCTTCCCTTCCGCTGCACTCACCGCCTACAGCCCTTCCCTTCCGCTGCCCTCACTGCCTACAGCCCTTCCCTTCCGCTGCCCTCACCGCCTACAGCCCTTCCCTTCCGCTGCCCTCACCGCCTACAGCCCTTCCCTTCCGCTGCCCTCACCGCCTACAGCCCTTCCCTTCCGCTGCCCTCCCCGCCTACAGCCCTTCCCTTCCGCTGCCCTCACCGCCTACAGCCCATCCCTTCCACTGCCCTCACCGCCTACAGCCCTTCCCTTCCGCTGCCCTCACCGCCTACAGCCCTTCCCTTCCGCTGCCCTCACCGCCTACAGCCCTTCCCTTCCGCTGCCCTCACCGCCTACAGCCCTTCCCTTCCGCTGCCCTCACCGCCTACAGCCCTTCCCTTCCGCTGCCCTCACCGCCTACAGCCCTTCCCTTCCGCTGCCCTCACCGCCTACAGCCCTTCCCTTCCGCTGCCCTCACCGCCTACAGCCCTTCCCTTCCGCTGCCCTCACCGCCTACAGCCCTTCCCCTCCGCTGCCCTCACCTTCCACTGCCTTCCAACCAGCAGGAAGTTACCAACCTCGAAACGGAGTTATGATTGGGAAAACCAAATATCCAGAAAAAAATTTTGTTCAGACAGACAGTGCACTTGTGCAACTCAGTCCTAAAGCTTTATTACTATACAGTTCAGATCCTGAGCAGGTTTAGTACATAGTGTGGTTTGTAAAGGGCTCACTAGTAGTGTGGTTCATAAAAAGGTGTCTTGACATACAAAGCAGTTCATTATAAGGTTTATTTATTGGTATGCAGTATAGTTTGACAGGTTTATTTGTGCACAGTGCACTTCACAAACCTGTTAATGAATCGCACTGTATGCTAATAAGCCACTAAAAAATATGAATCACACTTTATACCACCACCTCCATATGAATAAACCTTAATATGAACCACAATTTATCCTAATAAACCTTCAAACAAACCTCACTTCATTCTAATAAAAATTCATATGAACCTCATTATATACTAATAAGCCTTCATATGAACCACAATTTATACTAATAAACCTCCATGTGAACCATAATTAATTCAAATAAGTCAGTTTATAAACCACACCGACCAATCTGGTGAACTCATGGACGACAGGACGCACAGTTGTTAAACTGAGGGTTATGCAGCCAAAGCTAATTACAACTCGCATGTTACGCCGACCTGACCAGCCCAGTTAGTTTCAGACAGGATTTTAAGAGTACAGAGAGCAGGCAGTTAGCAGAGGGCTAACCTGTCAGCAGAGATCAGTCATCACTACACAGCTTTCATCGAAGCTTTCTGCCATCGTCAAACCCAGCTCCGCCCCGCCAACACAATCACACACACACACACACACTCAGCTCCAAAATGACTCGCGCCGTATGTGCAAGATAACAGCCAATCACCAGCAGCAAGACAACCCAGCGACTCGGCCCTAATGCTATTGTTCTCACGGAGTTTGGCAGCTTTCTCCAGACCTCAGGGTTTGCATGTACATCTAACAGATGCTCTTATTCATTGGGACGAGCGCATTCCCCTGCAAAATCCATTCAGACGGATGGACTCTGACAGATGCGATGGGGCTCAGATAGCCAGCATGAAGGCTGCCCAACTGTGAGGCCACACACAGGCATCGATCCAGCAAACCCCCGAGTTACACATTTTCCATGTTAATGCTGGAAATATTATATTGTCTCTGAGGGCCGAGGGGAAACGGGGTGAACAGGGCCTGAGAAAGTTGTACTGTAGAGCAGCGCTTCAGGCTGTGACTACAAGCATAAAGAACAGAAACAGACTACAAATCCCATAATGCAGTTATACATCCCTACAGTTACATGATGCGCAAACCAGGCTTCTGCCAGGTACTTTAAATAAACAAGCATAACGGGGGGAAAGCCCTCTCTCCCTCTCCCTCTCTCTCTCTCTCTCTGACCTTCTCTCTCTCTCTCTCTCTGTCCTTCTCTCTCTCTAGTTCACACTTCCCCTTTTTTCTCTTTTCACTCGTTCCTGACATCCCATCATGTTCGTCTCCGCACCCCATCAATCGTCTCTTCTCTCCCTGTGATCATCTTTCATCACCCATCTCTCTTTCCTCCTAATCCCATCTTCCTTCCCTCCTCCCTCCTCCATCCCTCGTTCCTTTAGTGTAAATCGCCCTGCCTCAGTGCTGCTCTGCAGCGCGCCTTTGTTTGGCGCTTTTTACCGCCTCCTGACACCTAAGGCACACCGCAACACACACACACACACACACACACACACACACACACACACACACACACACACCTGCGGCTGGAACACAGACAGCGTACAGAAGAACACCCCAGCACTGATTGGGGGAGGGGCTTGTCTGTCTGAGATACATCAGCAGTGAATCTTCGGAGCCTGTGCACACTTTCAGTAAACTCTGTGATGGAGGGAGGGAGAGAGAGAGAGAAAGAGAGCGAGGGAGAGGGGGGACTCACAGAACCCTGGTTATTTGAGTAGCGGACACAGAGCTCCACAGAGATCAGGAATGTAAAGATTTATAATTACCCCTGTGCTCTCCCCACTTACAGCTGCCCTTCATTGGCACCGTGTGTGTGTGTGTGTGTGTGTGTGCATGCGTGTGCGCATGCACACAAGTGTGCATATTTATAATACGTGTGTGTAAGCCTGCAATCTAAGGACAGTAAAATCACTGACCTGCACGACTGAATTAAAACAACCCACAATAAGACAACACAACTCCAAAAAAAGGGTGAAGGTCAAAGGTCATGGCACAGGGAGGAATGACACTGACTCCGCACCCTGTGTGTGGGCAGAGCCGTAACACAGGGTCACCTGTGGTGCTGACCTCTCGTACACCTCAGACCCCTGATCTGCACATTAACACTGACTCTGGGACAGACCACATTAGCCCACTGTCAGTGTTCCTTTACAGAATACGCAGCGACACATGTTCTCCCCCTGTCTGTGCAGATCTCCGGCAGGAACTCCAATTTCACCCCACAGCCCAAAGACAAGCACGCTAGGCTAACTGGAGACTCTAAAGTTGTCCTTTGGTGTGAGTGTGTGTGCGTTAATGGTGTGTCATGATAAAACTGGCAAACATGCAAGCCCAGTGCATGCTGGGATAGACTCCCATCCCCTCCCCATGACCCTGAGCGGGAGTAATAGGCAGTTAGATAACGGATGAAATATCCATAGAGTTTGTGCTCGAATCGGAGAACAAACAAACCAAAGTCGAGACACCAGATTCCTCAAATTCCTTCTATTATGAAGTCTGGGGTATATTTCTGTCCGTCACCCCCCCCCAAGAGACGACACGAGAGGGTTTTTCAGTACCACAGAGAGCATGAATACTGCTACCGATCAGGCCGGGGTCGCTGTGTGACAGTGTGTTACAGCGAGCGATTCTGACAGAGAGCAGCGCTACATGACGTTTGAGTTTCAGCTGTTTTTAGCAGCTAACAAACCCCACAGGCCAGTCCCAGCGTGGGTCTCCATCCATACGGTTATAAATCAATGCCCCGCACACCACCAACCAGCGGCAAACAGGACCTCCAAGCCTGAAGCGACAAGCGCAGTTTGCCGTGAAGTATAACTCTCCAAAACGACTCAGACAGACAGTCCCTCGTCCCAGATTAATTTGCCCTCCTCAGCAGTATACTGTGTGAGATAAAACTATTAAACTGACAAACGTAGTTTATAACGGAGCTCACTGATTGCTAATTGGAGCACCAGAGCGTCAGTGGTTTCCACACCGGTCCCTGTGCACAAATGTTTGTGGTTTCTGCTCAATCAGTAATAAGGCATGCTGGGGAATTTATGCAACGACTTCAGCTACTTTTAAATTAAACTTTAAAGTTTCAATAACACACTGAAACTGTCCAAAAGTCCGGTTTCAAAAAGCCGATTAAAGAGTTAGCAAGATAACAACCGAGTCAAACCAACAAAATCTGGAACATGGACAGGAGTAAAGATTAATACTCGGTTTCACTCAGAGTATTTATCCTGCTAACTCTGTAGTCCCGCTTTGTGAAACATTCTCTAGAACTTCAGCTGAAGGAATCTGGAGCACTGGAGCCCGTAGGGAATCCCCGGCGACACAGGGAAAGGGGGTGTAGAGATAGCGGAGGGGAGAACTGGGCCGGACTGGGATCTGCATTAACACAAACCCCCCCACCCCCCACCTCCCGCATCCTGTGAGCCAAGGGGTGAGGACACGTCTGACGAGCCACAAGTGGGCCTAACAGGTGCTCCGGGAGGGAGGGACTCTGACGAGGAACTAATAAAAACACAATGGAAGGGCAGTCGAGGGAACGCCGTTCCTCCCTCCTCTTCCATAAATCGTGACCGAACACCCATCCGTGCGGCTGCAGTGTCTCGTTCCAGCATCAAGGAGATTCTTTCTTAAGGAAACTTCAGCACGGTTATGATTTGCTCGTCAAAAGACACAGAGCGGGATCAGACTCACGACTCAGGAGCAGACAGAAGATCAGCTCCACAGGATTCTTACAGATCTTATTCTCCGTCAAATAATCCGGCTCAGAGCCAATCAGCAAATGTGCAGCACAAGAGAAGTCATTCAAATCAAAGTCCAGGTGCCGTCCGTCCGCAGGTCAGAGGTCAAAGTCAGGGGAAATCAGAATCATAAATCCAGATAAACCAGCCGAAGTCAAAACCAGAAAATCACAAGACACAGAGGAGGAAGCGTCTCAAAAACTGTGGGACTAAACAGAATCAAACCCAGATCATTCTAAAAATACAACGGCAAGCAATGATGTTTCTCACAGGCAACAAACCTGCAAAGAACAGAAGAAAGCAGGGGCCACAATATCAGGAGGAACACAGAGCTAACAAGGAAGTGATCAAAGTGTGAGGCGACAGGGAGGGGCGGGGAAGGGCGTGGTTACAAATGAGGGAATTAACTGACTCAAATTAACGAACAGAACAGGGAAAGCGAGTGCAGAAGTGAGGATGTAAACAAAAGCACGAGATGACAGAACAGGGAGAGAAAACCAACAGGTTTATAGATACAGTGACTGCAATGACAATCAAAAAACATGTTGCACAGAAATGTGAAAAATTACCAAAACAGATCTCAAACACTGACCGAGATGTTGCACCCACACCGTGCAATTCAATTCTGTAATTGGACAGTAAAGCTCATAACTCAAAAAGTCTCAGTGCATTTTTACTTCTTAAACTGAACTGGCAAACCCACCAACCAAAATAACAGGCAACTTCCAGCAAAGTATACTCCCAAATGTATCCACCAAAACTCCTGAAATAAGTGTAATATCTTGGGATTTGCAGTTCATAACACTGAAAGAAAACTTTACTCACTTAACAACTTTCCTGGAGTGTGCACTCATGTGTTCATAACCAGGCAAGTAAGCCATATATCAGCAATGACCCGAGGCTCAGCTAAACTTCGTCCGTCACTTATCTCCTTCCCTCCGGCAACTCAGCCCTCGAAGCGCAAGAGAGCGAGTCACAAAAATCCCATCTCAGCTGAAACCCCAAACGAACATGACCCAAGCAAGCAATGCCACATCCGCCACACAGCAGCAACAGTGAGTAAGTGAAATAATGTGAAGGAAGGATCGGAGCTGGAAAATAAAGCAGCTTCTCAGACTGAGCTCAGCCAATCAAAAACCTCTCACTCATTTTCCTATTTAAACTTCACCTTCACTGAAGCTGGTCAGTGACCCTCCAAATTCATTCTTCTCAGCAGGCGGGCAGAGAGAACAGTCGTAAAATATAATATCAATATGATATGTATTACAAATATTACAGAAATGTAGTGTATATATATATGATATAACATGTATTATAAATGTATAACACGGTATAAATGTAGTATAAATATATAATCTGACATACACATAAATCAAAGCCAGTTCAGTTCACAATACACGACTCACAATACAAAAGAAAAAAGCTCTTCATCAAGCGCTCCATTCTACAAAGATGAAATACTACCTGAATTTATCCAGGGAATCCTCGATTTTCAGATTAATTTCAGAATGGATTTTGATCTAAAGTCAATATGGAGCCAAATTTAATAAACCGGCTGAAATTCATGCCGTTATTGAGGTTCCCTCTCCGAAATGAAAATAAGCTCGCAGGATTACACTCGGCAGACAGAAATGACATTGTCAGGAGCGCCCGTTTGTCCTTTTAAATTCAATTTTCCGCAGAGGACAGTCTTCGCTGGGGAAATAGGATTTTACCTTGCGGGACCTGGCGTACTCAGCAAACATGTAATAACTCCCAGCAACGAGCAACTCACGAATCAGAAAAAATAGCGCAGTTTGGGGGCAACGTGGATTATGAAAAAAAAAACACACACACAGTGCACAATAAATGCAATGAAGGCTCTGAACAAAACCTGCATAAAATTGTCATTCCTGCTCGTTATATGAATGCAAATGCGAGTAATTTACTGGTTATAGGCTTGACTTCAACCGAATGTAAATGTAGCCTCGCTGTATGTAAGAGGTGTGTGTCTCACGGCATACAGTGCCATGATGCAGAGGCAGATAGCAGCTCCTCCGCTCCGGATCAGCCCTGGATCAGCTGGAGCCGGGTCAGATCCGCGGCAGATCCAGGGCAGAGGAACTTGCCATCTGGGGAGTGGTATAAGAGGCCAGGCTAAAACAGCATCTACAGGCAGCACTACTGCGGCCGCGCTATCTGCACACGCCCAGGGCAGATCTCACTGAATAAAGAAGTCTAGCCGGCAGATGAGCTCATCGTATTTTTGGAGGAATTCATCAGTCGTCCCGTTTCTATATTTATGAGCGGTCGCTCGCTCGCTCCGGCCCCATGCACCGGCAGCCAGCATTCTGAAGACAGATCTGTAATGCGTGTCCGGGAGGCCGCGGCACCGCAGCGACATTCCCTCGGACATGAGTGGGGGACGAGTCGCTGCATCTGTCACACGGCGTCAGCCGTGAGGAACGAAAGATCGCCTTCACCCTCATTTCCTCCCCAACATCCTGTACGTCACCTACGGCCGGATGAGTCTTGGGAAATGTTTATATAAAAAAAAAAAAAACACGACTGCAGGCATTATGTTGTTCGTCCATCGTGATCGATGAAGACCATAACTGCTGTTTTAGCTGTTGCTTAATTGTTCTGGGTCTGGTGTGTCCGTAAGTGACTGATGAGGCCAATACGGGCACGAAAGTAGCGGCCACATGTAGTGCACACATGGTCTGTAACATCCACAAAGGTGCTGGCTGACCGATCTTTACGGAGTTGACGTTTTGATTCAGCTGTTTTAATGCGTAACTCTTCAGAGAGTTTTGCCCCATTGTAAATGAGGGTGCGCCATAGGTGTCTATTTTGAGCTAGCTGCTCCCATGACTCTGTATCTATACTTGAGGCTTTCAGTGGCACTTTTAAGCTGTCCTTGTAGCGCTTTTTTTGTCCACCAACGGTTCGCTTCCCTGACGTTAGCTCGCCATAGAGGAGTTGCTTTGGTATGCGTGTGTTCTGCATCCGCACAACATGACCGGTCCAGCGTAACTGGTTCAGCTGCAGCAGTGTGTGGATTGAGGGAAGCTTAGCCCGTTCAAGCACTTCTGTATCCGGAATTTTGTCTTGCCATTTGATGTTAAGTAGTCTGCGCAGGCGTGTGGTATGGAAATGATTCAATTGCAGGCATTATAAATAAACACCAGTCAGACTCGGATGCATAAAATTAAAAACAGGCTGTACTCTCATACTCTTCATATTTCTCCATCCCTCCATCTTTCAGTCTGTTTTTCTCTGTAAAAACAGTCAGTCTTTTCCCTGCTCTCTTGTGACAGCAGGCAGAGACTCACTGAGACGTACAAAACTCATGAAAATCACTGTTTTCAGCCAACAAAATAAATTCAAAAACTCCCCTCTCATCTTCAATAATGCATTTCAGGTGCTGATGTTTACGATGTTCTCGTTCATCCGGCACTCGAGAGAGTTTGGACTGATGTTAAAGCAGAGAAGATTTAAGGTATGATCACTATGAAATGCAGAAATATTAAACCCAAAGGGCAAGGGGGTGGGACTGAGGTTAAAGGTCGTTGGTGTTGATACGGCGACAGCAGCTGGCCAATAGCAGTGCTCCCTGTGGAAGAAAGCTGTCGCTCGATCTGTTTCCCCATTCACCTGTTGCTAATTTGATCCCGTCCGTCGGGAGCGCTCTCTGGGACCCATTTCAAAGTCGAATTAAGGCCTTCTCACGTCAACAAATTCCGATCTCTACATGTTATTTCCCCCACAGTGCGGCCAACCGCAGTCATGTGACCCAGACGGAAAAACAGGCTTTTGTTTCGCTTCGTCACCAAGAAATCCTGATAATCTGTGGAAGGATATCTACATTTTCAGCTCATAATTCAAGCTCTTGTTTTCACCTTTTTTCAACTCCATTTTTACTCATAACCGAGTTTGCATCTTTCCGCGCACGGGTTTGGATGTATGTGCGTAAGCACACGTGCATATTCATGCGCGACACTAACAACAAACCAGACAAACTTCCTCCAGGAGACAAATGAACAAGTAATTAATCACTTTGTAAAAGGTTCCACGCAAACCGAATGAGACTGCGACTGCTCTGCGGAGGTCTGCTCGGTAAAGTGCGAAAACAGCCAAGCAAAATGTTCTCAGGATGTCATATAACACTGATAACGCTGAGGAAACGTTCCAGTAATGTATTGGAAACGTGCTGAGTTTGCTGGGCAGGGCTGTGGGAGCACTAGTGGGCCTGAGGTTCAGGAGAGCAGCTGATTGGGTGAAAATCAGCACAGTGGGAGTCACATGACCAAATTACAGCACACACACACACACACAGGCATGCACGCACGCACGCACGCGCACACGCACACACACAGGCACACATGCACACACATACACAGACACGCACACACGCACGCACACGCACAGGCACGCACACACACAGGCACGCACACACACAGGCACGCACACACACACACACACACACACGCACACAGGCACGCACACACACAGGCCCACATGCACGCATACACACGTCAGACAGAATCCTCAGTATACACGCTGAGGGTACATCTCGGAGCCCATAAAAGCCCCGGTCAGTCAATCTCTCTCCTCTCCCCACACGTCAGACCTGCTGCTTCAGGGGAGAATTAAACTCCGAACAGAAACTCCGTAACTGAGCCTCAGGACTGCAGCAGTGCAGTCTGCATAAAGCCACATCAAACCACGGTCGCGGTTGCTAGGAAACCGCCGCAGCTTCCTGCCCTGACTGGAGGGCAGCCGGCTAGCATGATATCATTCCGGAAAGACCAGGTGTTCCGAGTTTCCCATTTATCGAACCCGCTTTTCCCGCGCCGCAGTTCGGCATTATTCTCCAGGAAACGCGTCCTCCGTCTTGATCTTATCTGATCTGCACAGGGCCGACCAGCTGAGACATCGGGGCAGCGAGTGGCTTCCTGCGTAACTGCGAGGGCTTCGCAGCTACTGCGGACAGCGAATACACAATACTGCTGCAACAACAATAATAATAATAATAATAATAATAATAATAATAATAATAATAATAATACTACCATCATTATGTACATTTCGATACCTGTTTCCCGCAACCTCTAGGCCAGGTCTGCACTGTAAAATAAATTATTATAATAGATCTGACTTATTTTCCTGATTAAAGTA
Organism: Gymnothorax reevesii; assembly: GCA_029721435.1. Lineage (NCBI taxonomy): Eukaryota > Metazoa > Chordata > Actinopteri > Anguilliformes > Muraenidae > Gymnothorax > Gymnothorax reevesii. The sequence continues at coordinate 7,037,463 of CM056577.1, forward strand.
ACATAACAAAATAAATTCTTTGCGTTTATTTAGCTGGCCCAGTCTCAACAGAGCTCAGAAGTCCATTTCAGTCAGAATTGGCAGGTCTGCTCGCTGACGAGTCCTCCATCGCACTACTGGCCCACACGTCATGTTACAGTCCCTAACTGTATGTTGGAACACAGTTCCTAAAATATCACAAAAGCAAATTAACAAGTTATGAAAGTGAGCGTGAGGACAGCCGAAGAATTCAGCAAAACCACACGACCTCTGACCCCACCAGCGACACACCGAATGAGTGAAATTATGGGGTTCACGCAGAGCACAGAACAATAATGAGCTTCTGACTGCTAAAATTTAACCTCTGACCTCTCAGGCAGGGGGTGTTTGTAGGGGAGTGGAGTGGTGCGTCCAGCAGAATTCACGGCTAAAGTTGCGCATATTCCAGCGGTCAGCCAAACAGCATCCACACACAAACCGGCAGGAGCAGAGAGGCGACCAGTCTGTCGCCACGGCAACAGCGGGCTAAATGTTTGTGGCTGTGCTGAATGAGTTTGGAGTCTGAGAGAAGAATTATGGGCGTGTGAAGAGGTCGCTGAGAAGCAGATCTCCAGGAGCCGGGAGCAGTACATAGAGACGTCTCAGTACAGCTGTCACCCCAAAAACACCACAAGGGCACATTCTTCCCTTGTTACCACGGAAACATGAAGCATCAATGCAGCCACTAATGTCCTGCTGATGAAATATGGCACAGAGTATTATGAGTGGCAGTGCAGTCACTGCAGAAAGGGCAGGCTAATAATCCACGGGGAAAACGCCTGCATTAATGAGTGCTGTAGCCTCATAATAACATATTAAATCTCATTTAAATCTGACAGGGCAGGGGTCCTCAATCTTACGCAGAAAGGGCCGGTGTGGGTACAGCTTTCATTCCAACCAAGCAATTATACACCTGATACTACTAATCACGCTCTTCAGCAAAGAATCTTGGGGTTGATTAGTAGTATCAGGTGAGTAACTGCTTTGCTGGAATGAAAGCCGCACCCACACCGGCCCTTTCTGCGTAAGATCGAGGACCCCTGTGATACGGCCATAAACACTGGCTCAATGGTGCACTCGACAAAAAATAAATAAATCCTACAGGTTTGAGCTGATGTAGCGTAGCTCGTGTTTTAGCCACATACCACATAAGCACATTTCCAGAATCTAGAGGATGTTGCCATTCAAATGAGACTCTATACATGTATTTGTACATGTATTTTGGCCACAGGCTGTCCATCATAAACGTTTCATTGTGGAATATCAAAATGACAAAATTTAAAAAATGGTGGCCTTTAACCCTTAGAGCCCTGAATGAATTTTCAAGGAGTTAAAAACTTAATTATCCTGAGCTGTTAAAACTCTATCCAGCGGCCACTTGTTTAAAAGAGCTCCCCTGCCGGAGCGAGTTGCCACATGATGGGTTTTCAAAAGCCTCTGATTTTGATATCTTCCATCATTGGGAAACTATAGTAGCCTAAAACGCTTTAAGGGTTAAACGGTTAAGATCAGACAATATTTCCAAGCAATTATTTAGTGACAGTTTCCTTGATAAGTTTTGATCACATGAGCACACCTGCTGGCCTCACTGGTACAATTCACCCCACTCAGCAAAAAAATGACAGAAGAATTTCAACTCAAAAATAAGACTGCAGTTCTCACTGAGAATGACACATCTTTCAGTTTTTTGAGTCAAATTACATTTCCACAGAGCAGCATAAATCGTTACGGTTATTCACCAGGAGAGTACGTTGGTGAAGCTGTCTAAGCGCACAGCGCATGTGGCAGTAATAAAGCAGTGTTTTGCTGTCGTATGCAGAACAGAAAGACCCTTTCAGGACACAGGACACCCAACAGCATAGGAGTCTTCCTGGCTAATGATGGCAACACAAATACTGTCTGAGGATAATAATTTTCGTACACATAAATGGTCATGCCAGCCTACCGCTAGCAAAAAGTAGCCAAAGCACGCAGCACGCCATCATCCAGGAAAAGGGATTTCACAAAACTCAACGCTTGTCTCTTCGCCTCAAAACCCACACCACGGTCCACATTACTTACACCCCACACACGCACCAGAAGCCTGTGAGAAGCGTGTGTGAGGTTAAGGCAGGGGTCCCCAATCTTTCCCAGAAAGGGCCGGTGTGGGTGCAGGCTTTCATTGCAACCAGGCAGCTAATAACTTGATGCTACTAATCATGCTTATTAGCAATGAGTGCAGGGGATGATTAGTAGTATCAGGTGTGTAGCTGCTTGGTTGCACTGAAAGCCTGCACGCACACCGGCCCTTTCTGGGAAAGATTGGGGACCCCTGGGTTCAGGACTACACACATGCACTCCACTCCGCACAGGGAGCTTTGGGCCTGTAAAAATGTAGAGACAAACATGCCATATACGGTAACTGGGTCAATGACGTGACACCGTTCGAGAGCACTACTTTGGTTTAAAATAATTTTAAATGATTCATAATAAGCATAATTTTATTCTACAAAACCTGTTTAATTTGAACATATTTCCAGCATATCATAAAAATGAAATGCTATATTTTACAAAACCCAAAACCAGTGAAGCTGGCACGTTATGTAAATCGTAGATAAAAACAGAATACAATGATCTGCAAATCCTTTTCAACTTATATTCAACTGAATACACTGCAAAGACAAGATGTTTAATGTTCAAACTGAGAAACTTTATTTTTTTTTTTTGCAAATAATCATTAACTTAGGGCAGCAACACATTGCAAAAAAGTTGGCACAGGGGCCTTTTTACCACTGTGTTACATCGCTTTTCCATTTAACGACACTCAGTAAACGTTTGGGAACTGAGGAGACCAATCTTTGAAGCTTTTCAGGTGGAACTCTTTCCCATTCTTGCTTGATGTACAGCTTAAGTTGTTCAACAGTCCGGGGTCTTCGTTGTCCTATTTTACGCTTCATAATGCGCCACACATTTTCAATGGGAGACAGGTCTGGACTACAGGCAGGCCAGTCTAGTACCCGCACTCTTTTACTACGGAGCCATGCTGTTGTAACACGTGCAGAATGTGGCTTGGCATTGTCTTGCTGAAATAAGCAGGGGCGTCCATGAAAAAGATGTTGCTTGGATGGCAACATATGTTGCTCCAAAACCTGTACGTATACCTTTCAGCATTAATGGTGCTTTCACATATGTGTAAGTTGCCCATGCCTTGGGCACTAATACACCCCCATACCATCACAGATGCTGGCTTTTGAACTTTGCGCCTATAACAGTCCGGATGGTTCTTTTCCTCTTTGGTCCGGAGGACACGACGTCCACAGTTTCCAAAAACAATCTGAAATGTGGACTCCTCAGGCCACAGAGCACTTTTCCACTTTGCAGCAGTCTATCTTAGATGAGCTTGGGCCCAGCGAAGCCGGCGGCGTTTCTGGGTGCAGTTGATAAATGGCTTTCGCTTTGCATTGTAGAGTTTTAACTTGCACTTGCAGATGCAGCGACAAATTGTCGTTACTGACAGTGGTTTTCTGAAGTGTTCCTGAGCCCATGTGGTGATGTCCTTTACACACTGATGTCGGTTTTTGATGCAGTACCGCCTGAGGGATCGATGGTCACGGGCATTCAATGTTGGTTTTCGGCCTTGTCGCTTACGTGCAGTGATTTCTCCAGATTCTCTGAACCTTTTGACGATATTACGGACCATAGTTGATGAAATCCCTACATTTCTTACAATAGCTCGTTGAGGAATGTTGTTTTTTAAACTGTTCGACAATCAGCTCACGCATTTCTTCACAAAGTGGTGACCCTCGCCCCATCCTTATTTGTGAATGACTGAGCATTTCAGGGCAGCTGCTTTTATACCCAATCATGGCACCCACCTGTTCCCAATTAGCCCGTTCACATGTGGGATGTTCCAAATAAGTGTTTGATGAGCATTCCTCAACTCTCCCAGTCTTTTTTGCCACTTGTGCCAGCTTTTTTGAAACATGTTGCAGGCATCAAATTCCAAATGAGCTAATATTTGCAAAAAATTACAAAGTTTATCTGTTCGAACATTAAGTAACTTGTCTTTGCAGTGTATTCAATTGAATATAGGTTGAAAAGGATTTGCAAATCATTGTATTCTGTTTTTATTTACGATTTACACAACGTGCCAACTTCACTGGTTTTGGGTTTTGTATGTTTTGCCATCTCAAACCCTAAAAATTTCAGGTGGTGCAACCGTCCGACCAAGTTAACACTGTGTGAAATGGATTAAATATGTAATTTAAAAGATGACTTAATATAATATTAATATGGCGGCATAATTTTATATTGAAAACCTTTCAAATAAATAAAGTTTAATAGTTTAATTACTCTTAAATTGTTTGGAAAACCAAAATACCCGCCCCATACAATAAAGAATCCTTAAGTTTCTTTTAATACCCAGCTCCATTACAAAATAGTAATGTTTTAGGCAGAGTAGACACTCTTAGGTATACTTACTAACAAAATCTCTTTAAAAAAAGCGGGAAGTGTGGTTTTTTTTTCCCAAGAAACCTTTGGTTGCGCCACCTGACATTTTTTGGCTGGTGAAATTACAAATTCAGTCTAAAACTGTACTAAAACCCAGTAAATGTTGTGCAACTATTTAGACTTGTTTAAACACACTCTTCCAATTTCAAAAAAAATGTATTCTGTACATTTTTAAAAGTTTATTAAAAAAACATTTTTAAAAGGCTTATTTGTCATGGACCCAACTGCAATAATACAAAGATAAACATGCCATAACTGTAAGAAAACTGTTACACGCCAATCAAAACCCACACTCCCAAATGATAAGAGTGATTGCGTTTTTTTTTTTTTTCAGATTAATTTCTGAATCAGTAGTCTTTGATGCTCTTTTGAAAATTGACCCCAAAAGGTCTGCAGGTACTGATATTTTTGACTGGACTGTTGAAGTTGGCAGCTCCTGTTATAGCCCTGCCTTTAACACACATTTTTAACCTTTCGCTTAGCTAGGACATTGTGCTAAAGATTTGGAAAACTGCACTTCTGCTTCCTTTGCATAAGCAGGGCCAGATCCAGACCGTTTCAATCCTTTCGCCCGAATCGGTCCGATAATTTCGTCATTATCTGTTCGTCATCAGTCAAATTTTTTGCGGGAAACTTTTTTGCTGCCGGTCGTTCGTTATCTGAATCCCGACGGTGGAATACATTGCCGCTAATATACCAGCGTGCAAGATTTTCAACCAATCTCCGTGCAGCAGCGCGTGGGTGTTTATCTCAGAATGCGATCAAGCGAGGATGAGACAACTACCACGGCTGCGCACAGGAAATCACTAAAACAAGGGAATCTCGAATCTTTTTTTTTTTCACAAAAAAAAAAAAAAACAAAAAACGGTGAGTATTTGTATATTACATATGAGAAAAAGAAACTCATGTACCGTGGATTGTGTTGATAACGTCGTAATGATGCGTTATTTCAGAAACCTTGGGAAATATCTTGTGATAAAGATTGCACATGTTTAGCATGTTTTGGTACATGTTTTGGCCCAGATTCACCACATGAATCGTTCGATCGGTAGCATCAACATCATAGATCTACATTTCAATACAACATGTACAATGTGATTATCAATTTTAACTTCATCAGAAGATTATCAAGATCTAGATCCCTCTACATGCAGATGTGAGCCAAAACCTGGAACTAAGTTTAGGGGTTTTTGTGTCTTCTTAATTTTAGTAGGGGCCTACTTGAAAAAAAATCACTACTTTTACTTTAATCTACAAGTACTCGTACGAGGGGTCTGCCTAAGTTTCGCCTCACAAAATTACAAGTCATGATTGTTGCCAATCCCATTCATTTAGCATTTAAATGGTGACAATAATGTGGGATGGATTTTCTGTGGTGATAATTAATCAGACTTTAGTCTAGCCTAAAGTCGAGAGTAAAGGTAAAGGCTACAATTCAATTCTCACCACTCACGTCACAATTGTTCACATTCACATATAGTTACCTGAATGTGTAGAAGTAAATAAATACTATATAAACCTTTGAACGGTCATTTGTGCAACAGTGTTATGTAGTGATCTATCAAGTATAGTGTGGTGTGGAGCAGATTTCCACGTGTGTGTTTCCACGTGACTGTGTGTGCGCGCGCGCGCTCGCATGATTAAATTTTGCTGCAATCTAATCACGTGTGCGCGCACGCGCTTAAAATCTCCCAGAGATTTGTAAGGGACTAAACCAGTCAGATTTTTGTCAGGATCCAGCCCTGCATATGGGTGGTGACGCTAAAGACTTTAATAAATATCGTCCAATTTTCAGGCTACCTTCTTTGGCCAAGACTCTTGAATCCCTTGTTAATTGTCAGCTCTATTTATTTTAAAATAGAAATAGCTTTTAAAGCACATTCCAGTCTGGTTTTAGAGCTGGACACTGCACTATACCTGCGGCATCTCTTGTTATAAATGATATTGTATGTGCCCTTGATGGTGGGCGACATTGTGACGCCCTGTTTGTTGACCTGTCCAAGGCCTTTGACAATGTCGATCATTCACTCTTACTCGACAGACTCGGCTGATTAGGCCTCGATCAGAACGATTGAAAACCATTTGCACGTTATCTTTCAGATAGAACACAATGTTGTGAAGCTGACACTGCTCATTGGGCGGTGGGGGAGTCCGTCGCGTTGAAATTACGTTCTGCGAATCATGAGGACCAGCTGACCTTCCCCTGCACACGTGTAATCAGCACAAAAGCCCAGAAAGAGTCGCATTGGAAGAGAAAAACTACAAAAGAAGTCACGCGGCACTGGGGACCAAAGAATGCCCTCAGTCAGGAGCGTGATAAAGATTCATAATTCTGCTTTGTCGGTTCAGTTTCATCTCCGCGGCTGAGGAGACTCGAGTCACGGTCTCCAGCGGTGTGGATTTAAAAAGCGTTGTTTACCACGGTGACCTCTGATGTCGCAGCTTTGGGGTGTTCGTGTTAGTGCGCGGCAAGGACAGAGCGGAACGCTAATCCAGCGCCGCAGGTTCGCTTCATACCCAGCGGTACCCTCTCTCCCTCAGACCGAGGCCTTTATGCACGACGTCACGCTACATAAATAAGCCACATGAAATTAATGAGGGGAGAAAAGCCACAACGCGCTGGCTCGCCTTTCGGAAAACACTCGCTCCAGACTAAAACTGCCTCAGCATGTGAACTGGGAGCTGAATCTCGACTCAGACTACGCTTCAACTCGGTCTGGGATTTGGTGTTAAATCTACTGCTGATTTTCTGTCATATATACAAAATCACAAGACGGACACAGAGGTTCTCAATGCAACGGTCCAATAGAACTCACAAATTATAACCCCACTCCACACAGTGACATAATAACCTTCCAATTCAAAGACGTCTGTTCAATTACAGCCCCTAATGTCAGAAATGAAGATCTTGAGTTTAACTTTCAAAAAGACAAACGCAAATATGTCAAATTAATTAAAAAAACCACACAAAAACGCACAAGTTGAGCACATTGCTATTGACCATCATTATAAAGAGGTACTCAGAAAAATTGAAGTCTCTGATTGCATCCTTGAAATGAATTAACCTCCACAGAATGTTTGCAAAGAGAACATCCAACTCTACATTTTAATGTAATTAAGAGCATATAATGATGCCTGTATCCATTTGAAGCATGAGGAGCATCTCCGCACATTCTCTTTTGTAACATGGTCCCGATGCACACGGTTTAGAACGATGGGGTTTAAGGAGGGCTCGTAACAGTCATATTGTAACGGTCATGAGCATTTTTGGGGGAATCCAGGCGATCTGATCTTTCCCTCCAATCGTTCTGGGTTACCCACAGTCAGCCGACCCCAACACCCCCCAACACCTGGCATCAGCCGACCACAACGGGTCAGCAGGCCACACGTGAAAATCAGGAGATTAGAGAACCTTGTAATTCAAAATCCAACCCCTGCTGCGATGAGCAGTCACACTGCATACAGGAGATTAGCCTGAGGCCTGGCCTTTTCAAACACACAAATGAGAAAATCTCATCTAATCTTCACAGCCAATGAGGTCAACAAAACAGAGCAATTTACATTAAAACCCAGCGCGAGAGCACCGCTGGACAAAGTACACTACTCACTAACTAGTGCCGCTAAACAGATTCTTCATTGTTTTACCTCAAACCCATCACAAAAAACCCAGTCCAACCACAGACACAACAGGACGAGCCAGCCCAATAGGTTCTCAAAAGAGTATTCCCAAAACCAAATCTAAACATATTCAACTGATCATCTCCCACAGATTACAACACGTGTGTTTAAGCAGGAAGTGAACAGAAGGCATAATCATATCCATTTAAAAATACTTGAACATTTAAAATAGGAATCTGCGTAAATAATAGCACGAGCAATGTTTTTTCACGAGCGACAAAACTGCAGCGAATTTTAGTCCAGGAATGAGCGCACAGGCTGTTCTCAAAAATACCAGACAAACCTTAATTAGATAAAAAGCCCGAGTCTCTCAGAGGTCCTCAGGTTCAGACTCCTGCTGTTCCCAGCGCAGGTAAATAACAGTCAGGCGCAGCTCACTTACACAATGGCCTGGATGCCCTGTTCATCTCACAAGTCTAACAAGACCCGCTGCATGGAGAACACCTTATATTTACTCGTTTTCCACAAACTTGAGTCCCCAGCTGTAAAGTATTATGAAAAATGAAACTTCCTGATAGCATTCTGTGAAAAACATGCAGAAATTGAGCTGTTAAATAGATACCTTGTGCCAGACATACAAGTGCGTGAGATTTGTTTTAGAAACATCTGCCGAGGCCACCAGTTCGCATTGGTCGATTTAATTACATCAAAGATCAAACTCTCCCCATATTGGAGAAAAAACCAATTAATATTCAGCAAAATATGGGAACAGCACAAAACCGCAAGAAGGAGGAGCTGAGGTGTTCAAACTTGTTTACTGATGTGCTTAAAAACACGGACTCAAATGAGAAATGAGAAATGCTAAAATTTCACAGTTCAGTCCAAATCAGCTCACAACAACTCACAAGATAAGCCACAAGTATGACCAACAAAGACTAAATCTTTCAACACACAGAATTTACAGAGAAATGGCTAATAGACAGTCAATCCATTTTGTAAATAAAAAAAACAGAACAATAGTCTTGATGAACCCTTGGATGGAAGCAAAATCTTTAATTCAAGGAAAAGTTTTTCCCCAGCAACATATCTGAAAACGAGTGGAGCCTGCACACCCTGAAATGACATTTCTACACTGCACATTCATCGCTATAATGAGCAGCAAAGTGCCGTCACCTGACTGCAGGAAGCACTGGGACCCAGTTCTGCCATGAGTTCTGTTATTACTGAAGACCTGCCGAATGCACTTGCACCAATGAAGGCAGGGCACAGAATGAGTGACGTTATGCTGAGTGGAACAGCCATCACTGAACAGAAGGATGTAGAGTCAGCAGACAGATGTAGGGTTAAATAGAGGCGTAACTAGCTGTGTTTCTCGCACATCACGACTCATTTTTAGACCCTTATGCGTCATGAGTATACTACACCCAGTATTACAGAGGGAGTAGTACAGAGGGTCAGAGGTTCGAATCCAGACAGAGAGAGATAAGAGAGATACACTTTATTAAACCCCGTGGGGTAATTTGTCCTCTGCATTTAACCCATCCTATAGTTAGAAGCAGTGGGCAGCCACAGAGCAGCGCCCGGGGACCAACTCCAGTTCTAAAGCCAGAGCCTTGGTCAGGGACACTGGGAGGGAGTGGTCCTGTAATGCATGTGTCTGTGGGTGTACACTCACGCGCACACGTGATTATCATGCAGATTCGAACCCACGGCCTTCTCGCTGTGAGGCTGCCGTCCTTCTAGCTGTGAGGCCACAGTGCTAACCACTGCACCACTCCAGGCTAACTGGAGACGCTAAACTGGCCACTGGTATGAGCGTATTGATGGTGAGCAATTAATACCGTATTGATTCCAGATTGCATTTCCCCTTCTCACCCAGTGCATGATGGGACAGACTCGCACACAATCCCTCATGACCCACACTAACGGTAACAGTGATAGATCTTTAGGGTTAGGAGGACTTACAGTCGAACATTCTTTTCCGTTGCAGACAATATTACTGCAAAATTTCATTTCCCTTTCCAGCATCTGCGATTGGAGCGTTTTTTAAACGTAATGTTTTATTAATACAGGGTATGAGGATTGAGCACACAAGCTCATCTATGGATGCTAAAGGTTAAAACTATGATAATCAAGGACTAACAACCGGTTACTACCCTGACACTGACTGACGATAATGTGCAGCCCGTTACATTGAATTAAATGACCACATAATAGAATAGAATTTTGTAACAAAGCCAAATATGCCATCTAGATCACCACTTACAGATGATTTTTTTTTTCCGCTTTTTGAAGCTTCGCACTGCTCAGCCCACAGAAAAATAGTTCAAAAAAAATAATAGCTGAATTTGGGGTGCTGTGTAGTATTACTGTATGTATTGGGGATTCGTGCTTATTTGTCTTTGTGCTGAAATTTCATAAATAAAATTTGGAAAAAAAAAAAAGCTTAGTGTTTTTCATTTAAATACCGAATGACCAGGAAAAAAAAGAAACGCACAGTGATATAAACTGAACAACATGTGCCTGACATTTCCAACTATTTTCCGTAACCACAAGTTGATTTAATGGAAAATGAGAAAAGAGTCAGTGTTAGTATTCCACGCTGCCAACACCGCTGAAATCAGTTTCTCTCTCAGTAATTAGCGGCCAGTCAGTATAGTGAATTATGGTTTAGCTTTTAATTAGTCTAATTATGTTTCAATCCACGCTTGGCTGCATTCTCGTCTGCGTTAGAATGAAAATAAATCTAATTTCGGCCGCGTGCAAGACGGATCAAGAGATTCTTTAAGCACATTAACCCTTAGAGCACTAAATGCAGCTATTTTTGCTCAATGATGTAAGATATTAAAATCAAAGCTGTTAAAAACCTATCATGTGGCAACTTGTTTAACAGACCTTCCACAGGGGAGCTCTTTTAAACAAGTCGCCATATGATATATCTTGTGCTGTTGAAGACCTATTTAAAAAAGATATAAATTTAATTATTTTAGTGCTCTAAGGGTTCATAGAATACCGATAGGACAGGGACAGCGCAATGGTGATTTCCGCTTGTGACCGACACCTGAGCGCAGAGCAGGACGGTGTCGATGGAACAGGTGTAAGTATGGCATCTCTCCCGCAGATTTTGGAAGCAGAGCACTTTTTTTTTTGGGCGCTGGCCTTATCGACCTCGTTATTATCCCAGACAGTAACCTTGACAGTTGACACACACCTAAGAACGACCTCTTTGGTTCGACTATGAGTCACGGGTGGTGTTACCTGTGATGAGTGAAGAGACCAGTGAAAATAATTAAGAGTAAACACTATATTCTGCAGACTGGGCACTGACAAAACCAAAATGAATATCATATTTTATATTTAGACCACCAGACCATTGCAGTGAGCGCAACTGAGCTAATCTTAACCCAATGAGCAGAGCACAGACTGAATCCTCAAATGCCGCACTTTTATCATGTCAAGCCATCGCTGCTAACAAGCTAGCGCACGGGACCACAGCGTTCTCTAATGAGCCCATTAGCTGTGAAATGAGCCATTTCAAAACGATTCAAATCCGCAAACGTTTTACACAAACGCAAGGCGTGGACCTTACAAATCGGCTGATTAGCGGCATGAAAACAATTATTCTGCATAGAGAAAAATGCAGGTTGTTTTATAAAATGTCTTAAGTGCGAAGGCATAACATTCAGAGTGAGCACAACATTAGTATTATGTGCGCTGTTACATAAGGGCCACACAGAGGGCAGGAAAACAGGAATGCAACTGAGAGTGGGCGGGGCACCCTTGTGAGAGGTTGTTAGATTGACAGCTGCAAAGTCCCTGGTTCGTGCCCCCAGTGGGGTTTGGGCTTCTGACTTGATCTGGAGAGATAAAGTTGGGAAGACCTCTGCTGTTGGGCCCTTGAGCAAGGCCCTTAACGCCAAAATTGCTCCAGGGACTTCACACCCATTTCACTCTATCATTGCTGACTTAGCACTGTTCAGGCATTTCTCTCAGAGGATTCTAAGCAAGGGAAACACATTCTCAGTGGCCCTTTCCTGGTCAAATGAAGGCTCCATTTTTCAAATCAACAAGCTGGCATTATGGTGAGGAGGCGGCACACATGCGCAAAAATGGCAGCTCAATCATCATTATGGACCAAATACTTGATTTGAAATGGTGCAGGGCCCAGCTCAAACAATTTTACAATATCCGTCTTAACTCCTTTGCGTAGAAGGCAAATTTGGCTATTTATGGGTTGCCCAATTTGATGCTGTATAATTCAAGATTTAAGCTTCATAAAGAGGAAAAATGTGGCTCAACTCAGAAAAGACACTTACAGCATTTAGAACGACATCGTATTTCAGTTTATTTTCATGATTTTGGTAGAGACAATGGGCTGCAAACATACAAAATCTTAATGAGAATTCACCATTGAAACTAAAAAAAAAAAATCTGAGGACTGAAAAATGGCTGGGGGTTAAAACAATACATTTCTGGGATAATAAACTCTAAGACCACAAGTAATACTCATCTGAACATGATATAATAAATTATCCACTTTTTCTAAGACAAATAAGATAGCTATCCAGATGGCTCCGCAAACTCCCAGAGCCTTTTAAATTTGGCATGAGTTTATCACTATAGGTGCAGCTGGACATCAATGGTCACCACTGACCTCTCCAAACCAGAAACATGACTTTTCGCCACGATAAAGTTCAGAGTTTCTTCCATTTATCTACAAAGCCCCATCAGCAAGCACACATAGGAACTGCTTATTTTATGGTCAGATCGTTCACTCAGACGGAAAGCTTGCTGTTTGCAATTCCGATCATCCCACCGAAACTCAAGCTTGTAACAGCGCTTTTCACACCCTCTATGGAACAAGTATAACTCTGGTCACATTAATAGCTGTTCGCACTTTAAAAGGGCGAAAATGCAAGGCATTCCATTTGATTGAATGTGGGTATAGATTCTAAAACTGATCACCTAGTTAAGAAAAATGCCAGCACACTACAGTATCAACTAGTCTTTGTTACCCAATGTGACTAACTAGCTCTGTGATCATGGTGGTAATCCAAAAATTAGAAATAGCTGGCTAGTTAGCTAGCAAGCTAAAAGCAAGATAGAGCTACACCATACAAGGACAGCTTCACTCACTTTTCAATAGAATTATTGAGCTGCTCCTCAAAAGTATCAATACTGTCAGCCCTCCTGTCTGTTCCATTCAGAATAACTGCTATTTTCCATCTCAGAATCACATTTCCAACCCGCAAATGAGCTAAGCTCTCCAGGCTCAGTTCTGGAGGTTTTTTGTTCCCGTGCGACCACGTCAGTCTGAGCTGCGTACAACGTAACCCTATTACGCTAGTATTTTAATATGTTTTTTAAGGTCCAATCTTTCAATTACTGAGGAAAGCTTATACTGTCTGCAATTGGATAAAAATCGTGTCAACCAACTGGAAATTACCAGAAGAATTTCACGTGGGTGTAAACTACAGCTGGGCTTTCACACGGATACCAGTGAATCACCATTAAAGTGATTGGATTTCCGTGAGGGCTTGTATGAGACTCTAAAAGACATGTTCGTCAACCGACATATCTACGCGTTAATCCACGATAGGAAATTGCGCGTTTTTAATATGTGATGACTGAAATTGACAGTAGAATTAGTCATAGTGTCAATATCATGGCAAATTTTTGCCTCTGGAAACTGATTTTTTTTAACTACTTAGAATACCATTGGGTCACTGTAACTGACGTGGTTGCTACAGAGGACAACGATTTTTTCTGTAACAAGAGATCTTTTTTTTTAAACTGCTGGATAGATACTATGGGCAAGGATATTGAGCAGTTTGCACATCAGGCTTAGCTGAGGAGCTTAATTCATGCAACTCCTGAAAAACAGGGATAGGAATGAACTCGTCAATATTCTAGACTGTTCCAGCCCTGCTTGCTTGTGAATATTCAATAACTGATCCGAGGATCAGTTAGAGTAGAGTAACTGTAGAGTGTTAGAGTAGTCCAACTGCGTCCATAAAAAGAGCTTCTCCATGTCCACAGGCATCTATATCTGCAGAAAGGCGTTAAAAATGCTGTAAGAATGCATATTGTGTTACACAAAATCCGCCAGGCTCCCATCTCCAAGAAACACAAATGCTCACAGCCATTCAGAAAAAGTCTACTGATCGAGTCCAACCTGAGAGTGTGTTCATCACTCAAGATCAACTCATGAGAGGCAGGCTTAGACTGGAGTTTTTATCCTGAAATTTCAGATCAATGTTCAACAATCCTGTAGTGTACAGGGCTGACACCCTGTTGGCTGGAGGACAGTCTAAATCAAGAAGAACATGATCCTAATACCAAAGATCTTGTTTACAAAAGAACTCACAACCGTAATGACAATAGCAATGCAGCTGAATTTAACAGAATTTAACCGAATCTTCTTTGTTCAAGCCACTGTGGCACAGTTCAGCTTTTCTGAAAGCATCTCTCCAGGTTTTATTACTGGTAAACAGCAGTAACTGTGTTTGAGTTGTGGGTAACGGCTATATTTATCAAGCTCTGAACTGTGGACAGTCCCTTCAGGGCTAACGAGCAGCATGACGGTCCCTTTAGCGCGAGTCGACGCAATTCCCTTATTCCAACAGTCACCCTGGTTTAAGTGTAATCACTCGACTCATTTAGATTATTAGGATCTTCACTGCCACTTTAGAGAATAGAGAAGACAAACAGAAATTAGTCAGGTCTAAGTAATTTGCTCTTTGTCTGATTTGATCATCACTGTAATCTACAGAAAAAACATTCCAAGGACATGACTGATGCCATCTGTTCCACAAACAGTGCGGCCCAGGAGTGAGATATAATGTGTTGCTTTGTGAGATGTTTTAGAGAAGTGATCCTACATTTCACTTATGCAGTATTATCACAATGACAATGAAAAGGCAAACACAGCACATTAAAACACTATGTACACAGCCCAAGAATTGACGAAAGTGGATGCGACAGGCATTATGCCCAGTTAATAAACACTCTCGATATCTGACAGATACACACTCATACACACATCCACAGCAGCAGACACACACACACACACACACGCACGCACACGCACACGCACACGCACACACGCACACACGCACACACAGACTGATGATCATAATCTCATAACCTACATTGTCTTCTAATCAGTGTGAAAGATATGCACAGCTGAACAGAAACTCATGCGAATGAAAATACTGTTTCTGGAAAAGTTGACAAACATTAATCTGACACTGTCAGTATTTCTGCGCTTCACAACAAGACATGTCCATGACACCAATACCCAGGATGGTCATCATCTGCCCTTTCCCAGACAGACTGACCACCAAATCCAGGCTGTTATTCAGTTATTGTTCTTGAACAGGAGCTCACAAGTCATCCGTGTCATAAGCATGAGATCTCAGCCCACCGCGCACAAGCTGCCCTTTCTTCTGACTTCAGATGGCAAGTTTTGATCATAAAAATCTCTTTCCAACTCCGCAGCTGGCGGGTTACGGAGAAAAAAGTCTGAGACTCACTCAATCGCACATGTGGGACGTCCTTACCGAGGTCAGCCAGAGAGAAGCCTCGCCTGACGTCACATCTCTCTGTGACTGGAGAAAAGCCTTCAAACACAGGTCGCGTATGGTCCATAAACAGATCACAAACCCAGCTAACGGCCCAGGAAAATAAACGTAACCGATATGTGTTCATTACGTGACGATTCAAAGTGAAGGTCTAACTGAAATTCGATAAAGGTGCCAATGTAAACGCTTCAAAATTTCAGCCAGAAAACCGGAGCTGAGGAGGGAGTCTCCCTGAATCCTGAAGCCCTGAACACCGATCAGGAAAATAACCTCTTCAAATCCACCGGCGGCATCCACTTTATTTTACTTTACCACTGAGCCCAGCACAGGAGGAGTCCACATGCCCAGCATATTTAGCGAAAGTAGAATTCATTTCTGTTCTTTTCCGACGGCTTCGATCCACATTTCTCTCTCATCAAACTGCATTTTAAGATTGAAAATCTCTGAATATCAATCTTGAAACTTGACATTCCGGAGTTCATCACTGAACTGCTGCTCTTATCTACAGAGTATTTTTACCGTCTTCACCCGAGACACCGAGACGAGGCAGAAAAGGTTTGTGAATTCTGTCTCCCTCATGGCGACATGTTTTATTTTATAATATTTGAGACGTGACTCAAACACAAAAGCAGATGGAAGTAGATGGTCACTCAGAGTGAACAGTTTTGACTTTTCTGTGATACTGACCAAAATCTTTGACCAGTGAAGTCTCACCATCTCTGACTGCTGTCATACGCAACCCTCTCACAAAGTTTAATCAAAATCAGCCTGGTACTTTTTCCAAAATTCTGCATATAAACAAACAGACAGACACACAGACAGACATACAGACAGGCGAGGATGAAAAATATAGCCTCCTTCCAACTCTTGAGCGGAGGCAATAATCGAGAACTAATGATGTGAACATGGAACAATCCGGAAAGCAGCCAGACCGAGGGGAGGGAAGGGAGACATCAAACCGGCGAGACAGAGGATCGGAGGGCGAAATTACTGCGAAAGCAAAGCCAAACCCGCCCAGAAACACAAAAACAGGGACGAGGCCGGGATCCTGGTTCGCGGCTCGCGGCTCGCGGCTGGCGGCTCGCTGCAGAGGGCCTGGGACAGCACTGAAGGCTCTTTATTTCCCGACAGACAGCAGTATTTACATATGTAAAGAGGCCACCTGGCCTACTGTAAATGCACAGCACAACCTCCTGGCCCCGAGCCAGACTCCCAACCGACACACAAGTACAAAGGGGAAGTCAGCCCAGCGCTGGGGTGTGTGTGCGTGTGTGTGTGTGTGTGTGTGTGTGTGTGCACTTCAGAAATACACACACAGGAGGAATACTTAAAGTCATGTGACTGAGCATCTCAAATATACATCTCAAATCCTCCCAGGATTCTGGCTGCATGTGACACCCACACACACACACACACACACACACACAAACTCTCAGACCCACCACCTTCCAGTGGGAGTCGGGACGGACAGACGCACTTTTTCTGTTTTGCATGTTCCTGCCATCGTTAGCCAAAACAGTGCGACTGATTAGCCAGTGTAGTGATTTGCATTCTGGGAAAAAAGGCCAAAAGGATGCTGCCCATTCCAGGTCAGCGGTGTTTTCATGGGAACCTGTGAGGCTCTATACATCCAAGCAACACTGAGGCACGGCTCCTGGCAGCTTTCAGCACAGACTCTCCACACTGCTAATCACTGCAGGAGCTACGTCAACCAGGCTGAAGCTCGCGCGCACACACACACACACACACACAGAACCACACATACACACACACACACACACACACACACACACACACACACACACACACACACACACACACACACGCACGCACACGCATGCCCACACACACACGCATGGACACATGCACACATATGCACACATACACACACACACAGAACCACACATACACACACACACACACACACAGAACCACACATACACACACACACACACACACAGAACCACGCATACACGAACGCACAACTGCACACGCACATGCACACAGTTGCGCGCACACAGACGCACAAAACCATGCTTGTACCACGTGTGCACACAAATACTCACGCACCAAACTACACATGCGCATGCACACACATGCTTAAACACAAAATCAAGGGAGCACAGATACACCATGCGCGTACACACATGCACACCACGTGATCAGGATTGCACAAACGCACACACACACACACACAAACAAACTCACAAGCAAAATTCTTTCATGATCTGAAAAACTGACCAACAGAGGATGATGCGAAGGATCAGTACTGTATTAAAGGCAACTTACTTTTTCCCTCACAAATAAAGTTAAAATCTACTCGGACTTTTTTTAGGACAAAGTTTAAGGGCAAAACATGATTATATCTCGCTTGCCTCAGCATCACACAGTCTCAGTGGCCTTTCGAAACAAGACGCTACACGTCTGCGACAGTGAAACAAAACAAGCGGCGCCTGCAGTTCGAAATCAGTTAAGAAATAATCAGCCAGGCATGAAGATAAGGATGCCACGCATCCAGCAGGGCTCCGAAACGGTTATAGTTCTCATGAAACTGCATTAGCCATCAGCATTAAAAAACACGTCCTGAGTGTCTCAATACAGAGCAACAGTCGTTAGTCATTAAGCAACACAGAGCAAAGCAAGACCGCGCTTGTGCATCATTGATTAGACCAGGGCCTGTAACGGTAGAAGCTCTGAATTCCAGCCCAAATATCTGAGTAGGGAACAGAGAAACAGACGCATATCACTGACTGCAGGGAACAGAGAAACAGACGCATATCACTGACTGCAGGGAACAGAGAAACAGACGCATATCACTGACTGCAGGGAACAGAGAAACAGACGCATATCACTGACTGCAGGGAACAGAGAAACAGACGCATATCACTGACACCAGGGAACAGAGAAACAGACGCATATCACTGACACCAGGGAACAGAGATATGAAGCCAGGAGGAGACAGGACTGAGACCCCTGGTGCAAAGGCCTACTGTACTGATAACTGCAGACTGCACTGAAGACTACATGTTATAGCCAACTACACACTCCAGAAACTCTGCACTCTGTAAAGTGTGAGGTCACAGTCAGGTGACTTGCGCGTGGAAGTTTTTCAGTTTCACGTGTGCTACAGTAGATTTTAACACTAATAACATGGAAACCAATTCAGACTCTGGACTCCTCAGGCGCTGGAAGCTAAGACATTTGTATAAAGATGTTTCAGATGGTCTTCTATATCATTTAAACAATTTAAAAGGTCATGAAGCACAAGTTTAATCGCCTGATGTGCAGAAATGGTAGTGCGGAAGTTTCAGAGCAGTTTGTCTTTCGTAATGCACAGGCTTATTTTTGAGTGAATTACTCTTTTGTTCTGCATTTAGCCAATTATTTAGTTGCCAATAGGTCGCATGGAGAGAGAAGTCATGACTTTGATTGCCAACGCATTATTAATATATTCATAACGCAAAATTCTAACGCCTTATGATGCAACAGCCCAGCTGCTGATGGCATCTGAGAGAAACAAGAGTTCTAGAACATTTAGCGTTTGATTTTTAAAAATCCACAATACCACAACAGCTATTCATGGAAGCATTAACCGAACATTAAAATGCTACGATAGCAACACACACATAAATCACAAGCAAATGAATAACACAGGAATGGAACACTGGACTTGCAATTTTAAACATCAAAAAACATCTTAAAAAACATGGCTCCTCTCAGGGTTAAAGACACTGCAGTCACATAAATTCAAAAATAATTTAATAAACACAGTGCAGTACGTGAGGTGGCTGCATTTCCCGGTCGAGGAAGAACAAAGTGCCCTTCCGCCAGTCCTGTGCGATTCTGCAGTCACCTCGAGGCGATAACGCCTTCAAACGTCACTTACTGCCATGCAGCGCGCTCAGGGCTAACAGGAGAGACAGCTGTCTAATGCAGTTACACAGACATTATGTTCTACTGCGAGACAGGGCCCCAACCCGCACAAATGACACAAAAGTGCAGAGGTGACCAATTCGCCCATTACATTTATTTTTTAGAGCACACATCATCTATATCCTAGCTTTCATGCAATGAAAACTGTTCTTTTAAACAATGTAAAACACAGAAAATATTCCGAGCGAGTCAAACTTTACCAACACCCAGCAGCCTGATCACATATTAGGCTCCTATAGGACCACACAGACGTTTGGTATGTCCCCAGAGTAAAACATTCTCACAGTGTTGCTGGAATGTTATGGCTGCTGGTGTTTTCTGTTAGCTGGGGATGGGATATTAAATAATAACCATGATTCAAGGCATGTTCATCTGCATTTATCATCATATTACATCATCTTACATCAAAAACAAATACACCGTGAAAATGTGTGATACTTTTTTTAAATTGTACAGCCATCTGTTCCTCAGGTGCCTGCAGTGTCACAGTCAAATTAAATTCTTGTGAATTCATCTACACTGAGATTAACAGTGCCCTCATAGAAGTGCAATTTACACTTGCCAAGGGCAGTCCCTGCTGAAAAATCCTGTAGAATACCATTAGAAAAAAACAATTAGGAACTATAAGGTTTCTGATGATCTAGTGGGAATTGGAACCCCATTAGGAACCATTAGAAGAAACCATTAGGAACCTACTGGTCCCATTAGGATGTAAAACCATTTGGAACCAACTGGTCCCATTAGAATGCATTACCATTAGTGACCTACTGGTCCCATTAGAATGTAATACCATTAGAGACCTACTGGTCCCATTAGAATGTAATACCATTAGAGACCTACTGGTCCCATGAGAATGTAATGCTATTAGAAAGCTACCGGTTCCATTAGAATGAAATACCATTA
This sequence comes from Gymnothorax reevesii, assembly GCA_029721435.1. Classification (NCBI taxonomy): domain Eukaryota; kingdom Metazoa; phylum Chordata; class Actinopteri; order Anguilliformes; family Muraenidae; genus Gymnothorax; species Gymnothorax reevesii. Next base: position 7,058,009 of record CM056577.1, read on the forward strand.
GAAAGCTGCTGGTTCCATTAGGAGCTGGAACCATTAGAAAACTGGATCTAGGAGTTTTAGGATCTAAAACTATTGAAAAACATTCTGAGAAACCTACTGCTGCAACAGAAATTATAGCAGAGTCCTAACACTGGGCACCAGACACATGTTAATACATATGTGTAATTGTGTATGTATTTGGATATTTTCCCCTCCGATTTGGGAACAGGACATATTGGGCGTGACGACTCATTGCAGTTTGTGATTTTAATTAAATTTTTTCAGAACATGAACCATCAAACCATCAGGTTGTGTTCTTTCCCCTCCTCTTGGATGGATGAGTCATGAACAATGATTTCATCACAAAAGGGCAAATATGATTTAATCAGAAATTTAATCACAAAAGGCCAAAGGTGATGTTGGGATGTATTAAATGAAATCACTGAACACTGCAATCTAGAAACGTACTGTACAGCCTGCACAAGGACCCACTAGAAATCACACAGATGTGATCGCCAAAGAAGGCCATAACATCTGTGTTCCTCCGTCACATTAGGAACCATTAGAGTCCACTACACCCTGTAGTGACCACTAGACCACTGTCTAGTGACCATTAGACTGGTATAGAAATGCAAGTAGGAGCCATTAGACTCCTGTGGGAACCATTAGTAGGGACCAGTTAAAGTCCTAGGCCCGGTTGTTCAGAGCTGAGTGAACTTTAACCGGTGATTAAGTCTCAACTACAGCATATATATCTCTGAATGAAAGTACAGATGTTTGTATGTTTTTGGTGCATTTTGTAGGTTTCCCCCTGATTAATTTAAGTATTGAAGAGCACTCGTGAGAATCTTATTTAGAGAATGGTCATAATGTCAAATGCTTAGCGCTAACCAGCCGTTAAAGTTAACGCAGCTTTGAACAACCGGGTCCTGTAGATTTGTGTAGGATATAATAGAATCCCATTAGAAAAACAAACCGAACCATTAGGAAAACATAAGTAGCCGTTAGAAACCATTAGAAACCATTAAAAAACCACCAGGAACCATTATAGAAACCAATAGAATATGCCTAATGGTTTCTCTGACTTTTTTCAGCAGGGGTGACAACCTGATGTCGTTACGGAGCATGACTTGTCACTGCTAACAGTCTGGATGGTCCTTATCTTTGGCACAGAGCACAGGGTGTCCATTTCCGCCAAATAAAAGAAACCCAAGATATCCTGAAACATTTGTCTGATTACAATACTTGTTTCAACAGTGCGCCCATCGCAGATGCCTTCGAGCCCAGAGAAGTCCACGGCGTTTGTGAATACTTAATATAAGGCCTCCTTTGTGCACAGAGGAGTTTTAATTGGTATTTGTGGAAGTAACAGCAAATTGTTGGGACAAATGCTTGTATAAGAGATCCTGACCCCATGAGGTCATATCACTTGTAGATAAATCCTGATGCAGTGCAGTCTGAGGGATCGGAGATCACGGGTATTTAGCGTCGGTTCGTTCCCTCGTCCTACACACACAGAGAAACTGCAGCAGAGGCACAAACATTTCTCCACATTCCTCCAATATTTTACTCAGGTTCTGCGCCACAGAGGGTTTAATATCCAAATCCCTTCTTATTTTTCTTTGAGGAAATTTTTCAAAGATTTTCTCACACACGTCTGTGGGCAAAGTGCGATCCTCATCTCAGCCTTTCTCCTGCGGGGCTGGGCCTCTCTTTCATGCTTTTTACACCCAAATCATGATTACAAACGCCAACAGACATCAACTATTTCAAAACTTTTTCAAAATTTTTTACACCGTTACTTGTCCGAATTTGCCCCATTCCAACTTTCTTTGGAATGTATTGCAAGCCTGAATGCAAGTATGGATGTACATTTCTCAATAAAATTAAGTTGACAAAACAATTCTTTATTGAGCATCTTGTCTTCAAACTGTCAACAATTAAATACAAGTAGAGTAAGTTCAGAAATCACTGCTTTCTGGTTGTATGTGCATTTTCTAAACCATCCTCTGTTCTGATTCTGATCTGCCTTGCCATGTTCTTGCTCTGCTTTGTATGATATGTCTTATTGGGATTTGAATCATTGCTTTGTCTGGGTATTCTTTGGTATGTGTATTGTGAAGCATTGTCTAAGTCTTACTTTTCCATATTTTACTTATAGCCATAGCTTTTTTCCAGTCCATGTTTTGATTTTCCATGCATTGCACTTTGTCTCCCCCTGTCTGGTCTTTGGTCTTGTCTTTGCTCACAGCCCCAGTAATGCGTCTCACTCCTTCGGGTGATTTAATGGTTTCTGGGTTTCAATCTTCTTTCCCCATCTCGATTACTTCCTTCTCCTTGCTTTTTCTATATTACTAACACATACTAACAGTTAGTTGTTTTTGTTCATTTACTAACCAAGACTAACATTGTATATAAGATAAACTTACTAACGAGCACTCTGGATTCTATAGCTGCTCTTACTAATTGATTAACAAGCTCTCAGCACTCGCCCTGTTCTAATCTCCGCCCCTTGTCTCTCCCGGATCTCCTTTGCTGCATTTCAGTGGATCCTCCACATCAGATCACGCTGTCCTTTCTCTCATTATCTGTGCACGTTACAACTCCTTGACCGGAGCCGTATGTTTGTCTATATGATTGTCTTGTGATCCCTGTCCGTGTTTTGGCTTTTGCCTATTTTATGTGATTAGGTTCTCCCTCTTGTTCTCTCCTTTGTAATTAGTATCATTTTCTGCATCTGTGTTCTATGTACCATGTGATCTCCCTGGAGTGTATGTTAGGTGTCTCTTCACAGAACTTCCTTGTCAGAACGTCTCTTGTGTTTACCTGTGCTGCTCATTATTCCGCCTTGTACTCATTGCGTTTCTCTTCTGACTGGATCCTCCCACTTTTGATTTTTTGGCTCGCCGTTCTTTTATTACTGTTGCATCTGTGTTTTCGAACCCTTTTTGCCCGACTACGATTTTGTGTGATTGCTGCCCTGGTAACGATTTGGATTCACCCTTTGGTTTTTGGATTTTGCTTTGACAAACCTGTGCTTGTGAACCGAATCTGTTCTGCCTGACTACGATTTTTGTGTTTGCTGCCCTGGTTACGACTCTGATTCTGTCCCACTGGATTTCGACTTACGGATTGTGGACTCTGTACTGTTGCCTTCTGCCCTGCGGGGGTTACCCCCCTCGCTCAATAAAATCTCCTTTATTGCAATCCTGTGTTCTCGCGTTTGGTTCCAGAGCGTTACCGTTACCTCACATCCTCCCTTCCCTGAGGAAGGGAAACAACGACTCCAGGTTTACTGTAAGCACAGAACACAACATTTCACATCTTTGAGTAAAATTTGGGAATGTTTTAGTTGTCAGCAAGAGAAATGGATGTGCCTCTCCTGGTTTAACCCTTTCAGCCTGTTAGCCAATGATGTAAGATACCAAAGTCAATGCTGTTGAAAACCTATCATGTGGTAACTTGTTCAAAAGAGCTCCCACAGGGGAGCTCTTTTCAACAAGTTACCACACGATGGGTTTTCAACTGCTCAGGATAACTACATTTTTAATTCCTTGAAAATGTATTCCGTGCTCAAAGGGTTAAGACAAAGTCCATGGCCAACACATCGCAGAACGAATCTCCAGCGCGCAAAATGCCTTTCCGGTGAAGTCCTCTTCATCAAAATTACTACATTCCATCCGAGGCACATAACACACTCGCTCCAGCGATGAAACCCAACACTGAAAATGTGCTGCCTTTGTTCATGAGAAGCAGGCATGTAGCCGTGCCAGGACCCCCTGAAGTGTAACAGGCTGCTAACAGAAAAAGCGACTCGATCTCAGGCATCAATATTGCCGTTTTGGAGCATTAGGCTTTTTCTAAGGCCCACTCAGGGCTAATTAAGTTACAAAATGTACTGCCGCTATTTGTTTGGCTTGTCAGACAGTAGGTAGCTGTCCCTGAAACACAGTAATGGTGTTACAGGTATTGTATTTAATAATCAACCAGAGAGCTTTGCTTCAAACAAGCTTTTGGAGAAACACTGAAGCGCAGAGCAGGAACAGTGTAAAGGCCCAGTGTTAGAATAGCAAGCATTAGAGACAAACTAACGATGCCTGCTGAAGCTGTGGTTTTCAAAGTCGGTCTGCGGGACCAAATTATTTTTCATAACCCACTCAGGGAAAAATTTCTGTTCCGTACAGTCTGGTATGCTAACAATTCCAGTTAGGTACAATCTGATTGGCTGAAGAGTGGCTCAGAGCAGAAGCGGTGCCACAACTTGGTTATGAAAAATAACCACGCGTCCTGTGGCCGAAATGTGTGCGCTGGCGTTTGGTCCAGCCATGACTGCAATTGTAGGATTTTAATTAGCTGCTTATTTGTCCTAATTAGATGCATTTTATGTTTCAAGTAGTTGTTAACTGTCTTCAGCCACAATTTGACAAAAATAAGTGCAATGAAGAATAGAGAAAACGCTTTAACATTCCTTATCTAGAATGTGTTTTTACTCATAAAAACGTACGTCCCCTGTCTCCTCCAGCCCCCTCCCCTGCCTAACCCACCGGACGGATGGACAGACGGACAGACAGACACATACCAAAAGGCACCAGTTTGAGAACCGGTGCGCTAAAGTACAGTATAAAGGCAATAATTTCTTTGCTGTTTATCAGTCTGTGAGAGCAACAAAAAATCTGATTGGACGAAGAGAATGTTGCACCCAACAGCACCAGTGTAAAGTGGCACATTACACCAGGCTTACCCCAAAATTACATCAGCAGTGCCGCCCCTAGCCTGATGCAGTACTGTGGAGCCAACCTCCAAAACATCACCACATACTGAGATTTAAATTAAAATCAAACAGCTGAGGATGTGTGAAAGGCGGGACCACAGGAGCGGTGCCTGATCAGCCTATTGGAGGAACAATCCTGTCCATCACACTCGCTCTGTCTGATTGGCTGTCCTCTGGTTACTCCAGTTTTGTCCCACAGTCCAAAGATGCAAGCAACAGACTACCTGGGGACTCTTAGATTGTCCACAGAGTGTGTGAACGAACGATAAGTTGCAGCAACAGACTGTCTAACTGTCCAGGGTCGCGTTTCCTGAAATACAGATGCTAACGTACATAGTTGGACCCATTGACTGAAAATGGATGAACTACGTAAGCTGCTAACTCAGTTAGCAACTACACTTTTGGGAAATGCACCCCAGGACAGGAATGTACTGGTTGTAACAAAAGTCAGCACCAACACTGGCCCCGGCAGGATAAAATTAAAAACCCTAATACAGAGTGTGTTCCCGCCTTTCACCCACCGCATGCTGGGATAGACTCCAGCCCCCCTCCCCCGTGAACACCAGGAAAATGGGTGTTAGATGATGGATGGATGGATGGATGGATGGATGGATGGATGGATGGACAAACCCAAAAGCAGTCCTGAAGACAGCAGGCGAGAGGCAGTCTGTAAACCTCGTTTTCAGCAGCAATGGGACCTGCTCATTTCTGTTCACAGATTTAAATCAGACCCAAAATACCCAGGTGAGCCCAGTTAAGGATTTAATCAGCTGCTGTAATTGACTATTTAAATCCTGAGTAACAAGAAAAGCCAGCACTTCCCCTGGGGTGGACTGTAGACCAGGGACACAGGATACTGCCACCACAAAACATGCGAATGCAAAAACACACAAGACCCAACTCAGCCCTGAGATTCCATCCAGCAGCACGCATCATTACTTTCCAGGTAATCCAGCAAACTGAATCGCTCTCCCGCTCAGCCCAAAACTGAGGAATCATCCAGGGCCACTGAAGGGAAATAATAAATTAAGAAATCAAAAACACTGTAACTATTGCAACTGTTCAAAATAATGTAGCCCTTCGGGACTGGAGTTAAACCTGTAGACACTGTGGCCCTCCAGGACTGGAGTTAAACCTGCAGACGCTGCGGCCCTCCAGGACTGGAGTTAAACCTGCAGACACTGCGGCCCTCCAGGACTGGAGTTAAACCTGCAGACACTGCGGCCCTCCAGGACTGGAGTTAAACCTGCAGACACTGCGGCCCTCCAGGACTGGAGTTAAACCTGCAGACACTGCGGCCCTCCAGGACTGAAGTTAAACCTGCAGACACTGTGGCCCTCCAGGACTGGAGTTAAACCTGCAGACACTGTGGCCCTCCAGGACTGGAGTTAAACCTGCAGAAGCTGCGGCCCTCCAGGACTGGAGTTAAACCTGCAGACGCTGCGGCCCTCCAGGACTGGAGTTAAACCTGCAGACGCTGCGGCCCTCCAGGACTGGAGTTAAACCTGCAGACGCTGCGGCCCTCCAGGACTGGAGTTAAACCTGCAGACACTGCAGTCCTCCAGGACTGGAGTAAAACCTGCAGACACTGCGACCCTCCAGGACTGGAGTTAAACCTGCACATACTGTGTCCCTCCAGGACTGGAGTTAAACCTGCAGACACTGCAGTCCTCCAGGACTGGAGTAAAACCTGCAGACACTGCAGTCCTCCAGGACTGGAGTAAAACCTGCAGACACTGCAGTCCTCCAGGACTGGAGTAAAACCTGCAGACACTGCGACCCTCCAGGACTGGAGTTAAACCTGCACATACTGTGTCCCTCCAGGACTGGAGTTAAACCTGCAGACACTGCAGTCCTCCAGGACTGGAGTAAAACCTGCAGACACTGCAGTCCTCCAGGACTGGAGTAAAACCTGCAGACACTGCAGTCCTCCAGGACTGGAGTAAAACCTGCAGACACTGCGGTCCTCCAGGACTGGAGTTAAACCTGCAGACACTGTGTCCCTCCAGGACTGGAGTTAAACCTGCAGACACTGTGTCCCTCCAGGACTGGAGTTAAACCTACAGACGCTGTGTCCCTCCAGGACTGGAGTTAAACCTGCAGACGCTGCGGCCCTCCAGGACTGGAGTTAAACCTGCAGACACTGCGGCCCTCCAGGACTGGAGTTAAACCTGCAGACACTGTGGCCCTCCAGGACTGGAGTTAAACCTGCAGACACTGCGGCCCTCCAGGACTGGAGTTAAACCTGCAGACACTGCGGCCCTCCAGGACTGGAGTTAAACCTGCAGACACTGTGGCCCTCCAGGACTGGAGTTAAACCTGCAGACACTGTGGCCCTCCAGGACTGGAGTTAAACCTGCAGAAGCTGCGGCCCTCCAGGACTGGAGTTAAACCTGCAGACGCTGCGGCCCTCCAGGACTGGAGTTAAACCTGCAGACGCTGCGGCCCTCCAGGACTGGAGTTAAACCTGCAGACGCTGCGGCCCTCCAGGACTGGAGTTAAACCTGCAGACGCTGCGGCCCTCCAGGACTGGAGTAAAACCTGCAGACACTGCGACCCTCCAGGACTGGAGTTAAACCTGCACATACTGTGTCCCTCCAGGACTGGAGTAAAACCTGCAGACACTGCAGTCCTCCAGGACTGGAGTAAAACCTGCAGACACTGCAGTCCTCCAGGACTGGAGTAAAACCTGCAGACACTGCGACCCTCCAGGACTGGAGTTAAACCTGCACATACTGTGTCCCTCCAGGACTGGAGTTAAACCTGCAGACACTGCAGTCCTCCAGGACTGGAGTAAAACCTGCAGACACTGCAGTCCTCCAGGACTGGAGTAAAACCTGCAGACACTGCAGTCCTCCAGGACTGGAGTAAAACCTGCAGACACTGCGGTCCTCCAGGACTGGAGTTAAACCTGCAGACACTGTGTCCCTCCAGGACTGGAGTTAAACCTGCAGACACTGTGTCCCTCCAGGACTGGAGTTAAACCTACAGACACTGTGTCCCTCCAGGACTGGAGTTAAACCTGCAGACACTGTGTCCCTCCAGGACTGGAGTTAAACCTGCAGACACTGCGACCCTCCAGGACTGGAGTTTGACCTGCAGACACTGTGTCCCTCCAGGACTGGAGTTAAACCTGCAGGTGTGGAGCTTGAGTTCTCTATAAACCACACTGAAGACACTAACCTGTAGTCCAGATGCCTGTGGCAGTTTTATCCGGAGACAGGGCTGCAGGAATGAGACTCCCTGTGGAGCAGCTTGGGCCATGAGGACCCCCAGGTCCATTTGTGAAAGGAGGAGGCAGGAAAAGGACGATAAACAGCCTGGAAATCCCTCTGCAGAGCCGGTGCACATGTTAGTCATCTAGCGACTCTCATACTGGCTGCGCCTGGAGCAAACATTTGGTGCGGAGCCACATAAATATTCATTTCCCGCGCTGTCAGCTGGGGCACACACTGCTCAGAGGAGCCCTCCAGACCTCGGCTAACGAGCAGCCGCTGTTTACTCGTCCCCGAACCCTTACTCAGGCAGTCAGGAGGGTCTGACTGGGAGATTTAACCAATGAGGTGCGGTGTACACACTCATCGAGTCAGATGAGCCTTACAGATCCACACGTCATACAGACATGAGGGTGGCCAGTAGCCGTCTTACTCGGGCGGGTGACTGGGACGCAGTGTTGGTCGTTACAGTCCCTGTAGAGCCACAATGGGATCAAAGCAGCTGTTGGGCCCTTGAGCAAGGCCCTTAACCCTATATTACAGGGCCACAGGAGGGACAGGGCCACATTTAGTGTAATCAACTGCATGTCGCTTTCGATAAAAAGCCATAATATCTATATGCTATGTAATGTAAAACAATGTCATGCAATACAATGTAAAGCACTGACACAATGATAAGGAAAGCCATGACTCTACACCGGGATCCGTCCTCCCTAAAAAACTGAGGAATTCTGGCTGATCAGGAAGACTGATTCACTGCATCTTATGGGACCACAGCAGCTCGTCTCTGTTTACAGACTCAAAGCGAATGAAGGCCAGGTGAGCTACTGCACCAGGCAGAGTGACGGTGTTTAACGATTAAGAGGCGTCATGTTGCCTCTCCGCTCTACACACACAGTGCAGTGTCCGCATGCATCAGGACAGTATGTGATTTGACAAAAAAAAACCCCATCAGTTAAATTTCAGGGCATTTCCTTCCGCATCAGGTGATCTAAGGAACCATCGCTAATATACCAAAGCAATCTAAATACTGATGAAACTCCAACAGAGACAGCAATAACCAAAACTACTGCACACAAACTCAGCAATTTCCTCTACATTAACAGTCATACTTAGGCCGTCAGTACTGATTTGCCGCAGGTTTGTGACACCTGCATCTTTGAGCCAATCAGACGAGACCCATGATCTTGCCCCCTGAGGGTGCTCTGATGTAAATGTACCTGGATACCTGTGTTACACAGGACCCCGCCCTAAGCCGGAACATTCTGCAGAGGATCTGCGTTCCCACAGTCAGCTGTGACAGTGCGTTACACGCACTCAACAGCCTTATCATTGGCGCTGACGAGCGGGAGCGTACTGAAGGTCATTCAGAACAACTGCAGTCAGATACGGCACAATCTCCATGTGTTCATCAAAAAGCCAAGAGCATCAGAGCATAACAGCACATATTGCATCAGGTCTGACTCTTCAAAACACAGAAAAGATCACCCTCTTCAACATTCTGAATCCGCCAACGTCCACAGGAATGTTTTATTATTAGCTGTGGTGCAAGTGCAAGGACTCGCTCTATCCGACTGTCTCTCTCTTGCCTCCAAATGATTTACATGAAAAGTAACTGGACCTGCCAATCCATAAACGCTGCAATGCAAAAATCAATGGAAAGCCATTGTTAGCATTACTCCCTATCGGAACAGACTTAGGCTACCAGTGACTCAGTAATGCCTAAGATGAGCCATATGTCCATGTGTATATGACTGCAGTTTATAGTACCGTGTATATATCATCAGTGCAGACATCGATATGTGCAACACTGAAGCCAAAAACAGAGGAGCGGAGGATCTTTCAAATAAATATTTGGAGAAAGAGGGAGAGACGGAGACGCAGACATGGAGATTTCAGCATCGATCCTCTTCCTGTTTTATACATCAAACACGCAAAGAATAACAACGGCACAAAGAGAGAACAGCACTACTCCGAACCCAAGGCGATTAGACATTTCCAGTCCTAAAACAGTCCATGGAAACACAGAAAAAAAGCCATAACATCAGGTGGCTCATCTCAAACTGAAGTGGTCCTCAGCTCCTGTTGGGAGGACAGGCTGTTCTAAACTCAACCCTCCGACGCTGACCCACCAACGACAGCAGGAAACTCACAGGATGCAGCTCAAGAACACCAACCTCTAATCCAAAAATCATCCCAAACCCTTCTGTTCAAACTGATCCCAGCAAATACGGACAAAACCACCACAACTACTGCAGTGACACAGCTGAGCCAGAGTCAGAAAGATTAAAAATCCACCTGTATAAACAGTCTGCAAAATAGTGAAAAGTCTTTATCGGCGTCAGCAGTTCTGGACAAGGGCAACTGCTAAACTCAGTACGACGACAGCTCTCTGAATGAATGAGAAGCGTTTCTGCGTATATATAGTTGATGAGAATTTATGTAGAATCTACAGCTCAGTATAAATATTACAGAAATATTACAAACACCTCAGGAAGGACATCATGACCCCTCTGCATCCTGTTTACAGCTCCGGTCTGCGTTTACTGCGTATGTGTGTGCGCGCGCGCGTGTGCGCATGTGTATATAAATATATATATATACACACACACACACACACACACACACACACACACACACACACACACACACACACAGTACTAAACTGGCGTGTGTGTGCATATATATATATATATATATATATATGTCAGGTTAGGACTGTGTGTGTACACTGATGAGCTGTGTGGGTCCCTTCGATGAAGAGATCATGCCTGCATGATGGAAGAGGCTGGAGGGCCAATTACTTTCAGAGGTTAAGACATTTTTAAGACCAAACACTGCTAATGACCGTAAGAAAACAAACAGATGAGCGCAGTCAAATATCAACCATTGGTATATAAATCAATACCAACAGCTTCAAAACAGTCAACAACCTTTAGAGTCAGCACCATATATCTACAGTATATACACATATCTGCACCATATACAGTATCTACAGTATATACCTGCTATGTGAGGTTTCACGAAATGAACCAAGTGCGACAGCCAGTAAAATACAAAATGGAGGCTTTATTTCTGAAGGAGGAAACCGCCCAACAGAGCTGACGACAGTACAAAGTCCACAATCCAAAGATAGAATCCAAAGGGCGTAATCCAGGTTCGTAAACAGGGCACCAATCACAAAAATCGTAGTCAGACAAAAATGGGTCAATAAACAAGAATGCAGTGAAGTACAGGGATAAGGCAAAGCTCGAGGTCTAGGGCGGTCCAGTCAGAAAGATAATCACAATGATACAGAAAATAGACAAAACAACTGCTAATAATGCCAATAGTGTCAGGATCCCTCAGCACTAGTCAGTGACCCAAATTTTGTACTTTGATAGAAGTTTATTATTGTAGTTTTATTCGGCTCAGTTAGGCCTGTTGCACAAAAGACCAGGACTGCAGCAGGCGCGTAACACTGGGCTCTGACCGACAGTCACTGAGGAAATTCATTCAGCATTTAATAAAAGAGAAATGAGGCTTTATTCATGAATCAAGATGGAAACCAGCTCAGAAAGAACAGGGCCTTTTCTTAACACAGAAAGAGTCTTTCTAAAGCCAGAGCCTTGGTCAGGGACACTGGTAGGAGTGTTCCAATAGAGCAGGTCTTTCTAAGGCCAGAGCCTTGATCAGGGACACTGGTAGAAGTGTTCCTATAGAGCATGTCTTTCTAAAGCCAGGGCCTTGGTCAGGGACACTGGTAGGAGTGTTCCTATAAAGCATGTCTTTCTAAAGCGAGAGTCTTGGTCAGGGACACTGGTAGAAGTGTTCCTATAGAGCATGTCTTTCTAAAGCCAGAGCCTTGGTCAGGGACACTGGTAGAAGTGTTCCTACAGAGCATGCCATTCTATAGCCAGAGCCTCGGTCAGGGACACTGGTAGGAGTGTTCCTATAGAGCATGTCTTTCTAAATCAGGGGTGTCAAACTGACCCGTAAACGGGCCAAGAGGCTGCAGGTCTTCAATCCTACCAAGCAGAAGCTCACCTGAAAGCACTGATTTAATCAACTGATCCAGGCCTGCACAACTGATTAGTCGTATCAGGTGCGCTTCTGCATTGTTGGAGTGAAAACCTGCAGCCTCTTGGCCCGTTTACGGGTCAGTTTGACACCCCTGTTCTAAAGCCAGAGCCTTGGTCAGGGACACTGGGAGGAGTGTTCCTATAGAGCATGTCTTTCTAAAGCCTGAGCCTTGATCAGGGACACTGGTAGGAGTGTTCCTATAGAGCATGTCTTTCTAAAGCCAGAGCCTTGATCAGGGACACTGGTAGGAGTGTTCCTATAGAACCTGTATTTCTAAAGCCAGAGTCTTAGTCAGGGACTCTGGTAGGAGTGTTCCTATAGAGCATGTCTTTCTAAAGCCAGAGCCTTGATCAGGGACACTGGTAGGAGTGTTCCTATAGAGCATGTCACTCTAAAGCCTGAGCCTTGGTCAGGGACACTGGTAGGAGTGTTCCTATAGAGCATGTCTTTCTAAAGCCAGAGTCTTGGTCAGGGACACTGGTAGGAGTGTTCCTATAGAGGATGTCTTTCTAAAGCCTGAGCCTTGGTCAGGGACACTGGTAGGAGTGTTCCTATAGAGCATGTCTTTCTAAAGCCAGAGCCTTGATCAGGGACACTGGTAGGAGTGTTCCTATAGAGCATGTCTTTCTAGAGCCTGAGCCTTGGTCAGGGACACTGGTAGGAGTGTTCCTATAGAGCATGTCTTTCTAAAGCCAGAGCCTTGATCAGGGACACTGGTAGGAGTGTTCCTATAGAGCATGTCTTTCTAAAGCCAGAGCCTTGATCAGGGACACTGGTAGGAGTGTTCCTATAGAGCATGTCTTTCTAAAGCCTGAGCCTTGGTCAGGGACACTGGTAGGAGTCTTCCTATAGAGCATGTCTTTCTAAAGCCAGAGCCTTGATCAGGGACACTGGTAGGAGTGTTCCTATAGAGCATGTCTTTCTAAAGCCTGAGCCTTGGTCAGGGACACTGGTAGGAGTGTTCCTATAGAGCATGTCTTTCTAAAGCCAGAGCCTTGATCAGGGACACTGGTAGGAGTGTTCCTATAGAGCATGCCTTTCTAAAGCCAGAGCCTTGGTGACGGACACTGGTAGGAGTGTTCCTATAGAGCATGCCTTTCTAAAGCCAGAGCCTTGATCAGGGACACTGGTAGGAGTGTTCCTATAGAGCATGTCTTTCTAAAGCCAGAGCCTTGATCAGGGACACTGGTAGGAGTGTTCCTATAGAGCATGTCACTCTAAAGCCTGAGCCTTGGTCAGGGACACTGGTAGGAGTGTTCCTATAGAGCATGTCTTTCTAAAGCCAGAGTCTTGGTCAGGGACACTGGTAGGAGTGTTCCTATAGAGGATGTCTTTCTAAAGCCTGAGCCTTGGTCAGGGACACTGGTAGGAGTGTTCCTATAGAGCATGTCTTTCTAAAGCCAGAGCCTTGATCAGGGACACTGGTAGGAGTGTTCCTATAGAGCATGTCTTTCTAGAGCCTGAGCCTTGGTCAGGGACACTGGTAGGAGTGTTCCTATAGAGCATGTCTTTCTAAAGCCAGAGCCTTGATCAGGGACACTGGTAGGAGTGTTCCTATAGAGCATGTCTTTCTAAAGCCTGAGCCTTGGTCAGGGACACTGGTAGGAGTCTTCCTATAGAGCATGTCTTTCTAAAGCCAGAGCCTTGATCAGGGACACTGGTAGGAGTGTTCCTATAGAGCATGTCTTTCTAAAGCCTGAGCCTTGGTCAGGGACACTGGTAGGAGTGTTCCTATAGAGCATGTCTTTCTAAAGCCAGAGCCTTGATCAGGGACACTGGTAGGAGTGTTCCTATAGAGCATGCCTTTCTAAAGCCAGAGCCTTTGTGACGGACACTGGTAGGAGTGTTCCTATAGAGCATGCCTTTCTAAAGCCAGAGCCTTGGTCAGGGACACTCGTGGGAGTGTTCCTATACAGCATGTCTTTCTAAAGCCAGAGCCTTAGTCAGGGACACTGGTAGGAGTGTTCCTATAGAGCATGTCTTTCTAAAGCCAGCGCCTTGGTCAGGGACACTGGTAGGAGTGTTCCTATAGAGCATGTCTTTCTAAAGCCAGAGCCTTGATCAGGGACACTGGTAGGAGTGTTCCTATAGAGCATGTCTTTCTAAAGCCTGAGCCTTGATCAGGGACACTGGTAGGAGTGTTCCTATAGAGCATGTCTTTCTAAAGCCAGAGCCTTAGTCAGGGACACTGGTAGGAGTGTTCCTATAGAGCATGTCTTTCTAAAGCCTGAGCCTTGGTCAGGGACACTGGTAGGAGTGTTCCTATAGTGCAGTGGTTCTCACACTCGGTCCTGGTGCCCCACTGTGTATGCTGATTTCTGTTCCAACCACAGTTGCAATCTTAGGATTTTAACAAGTTATTGATTTGTTTCTATTAGGTGCATTTATGCTTATATGTCCATTGAGATATATTGTAAATATTGGCAAAGGGAAACAGTTAATCACACATTTAATCAACATAAATAACCAAAAGGTTCCTCATTGGTGAAACTCTTGACATATGGAGGTAAAACCCAACAATTTACTTGTCAAACAATGACGTCACACCTGTTGTGTTTTGTGTTGATTTTAATTTGGTTCAGGCAGGTTGTTTGGGAAAAACTGAAAACACCTGTGTTCAGAAATCCAATTTGGAGCTCACTGATTTTCTCAGTCTAACTTGATCATTTAAAAATGTTTTCACCTGAAAATCCTAACAATATTGAAAATTAAGCACAATATGTTCAAGGGTTTTTATTCTTCATGGCAGGATGGATGTGTCCATCCGAATGTGACTTAGGATGGTAAATAGCTACTCTAAACTTGGAATGCAGCGAATTAAGACAAAGTAACAGCTTTTTAAAATTCCAGAATTCCAATTATGGTTGGAACAAAAGCCAGCATACCTGGTGGGGCACCAGGACCGGGTTTGAGAACCATAGAGCACACAGAGCATGTGTTTGGGGTGGGGGAAACTGGAGCAGCCTGAGGAAACCCCTGACAAAACTAGAACATGGAAACTCCACACAGCGAGGAGGAGTCAGGCTGGCAGGCAAATCAGCCCTGAATTCCCCTTGTTTCAGGCCCACGGAGCTTCAGAAAATTTACCTCTTTAAAACACCAAGGGGTCACAGCCTAAGGGCAACAGTGTGGATTTTAACCTCAGATCCATTGTTTCATTTCAATGAGCAAGAGTCCGGAGCCAAACAGACAGCACCTCTGTCCAAGCACTGGGGCGCTCCCGGTCAGTAGCAGTGACTGCCAACTGACAGTCGTCCACGGAGGAGCCAACCATAAATCGGGGACATGGTGTTGTAGCCCAATACTCATCAATGCACAAGGACAACAAAGGATAACCTGTCTGGTTCACAACAACAGAAGGGCCACCCTAACACATGTTGCAGAAATTTTCAAAACATTTGTGCAAGGAATGTGTCAAAACACAGCGCATTGAACCCTGTTGCGCACAGCGCTTTGCAGCGACAAATTAACTCACGATTCTAACCCCGATCCAC
Source organism: Gymnothorax reevesii (assembly GCA_029721435.1). NCBI lineage: Eukaryota > Metazoa > Chordata > Actinopteri > Anguilliformes > Muraenidae > Gymnothorax > Gymnothorax reevesii. The sequence goes on from CM056577.1 coordinate 7,073,530, forward strand.
TACCCAAAGTGCCTGCAATGGGCACTTCAGCGTTGAAACTGGACCTGGGAGCAACTGCAGAAAGAAACTTGGTCCAGTGAGTCTTATTTTCCTCTCTCTCATGTGCTTTGGCTGGGTGCCTGTACACCGTTTACCTGGGACGAGACGGCATCAGGACACACTGGGGGGAGAAGACGGGCTGGCGGAGGGAGTGAGGCACTCTGGGAAATGTTCTACTGGGAAACCCTGAGTACAGGGTTAAAGTAGATGTTAGTATGATGGAGCTGTTTTAGAGACAGGAGAAGGGCCTACTTTGTATGGTTTTAATATTGTGAATGATTAGCGTATTTGATAAATGTGAAATTATATGCATCCATGAATCCAATAGACAGTGTCCTCGTGTGACTCCATAACATGTCAAATCTCCCAAATAGGCAGCACAAGCAGCACCTCACATGACAGCATCAGAAAATAACTCCATTCCTTATTTAAAAATGGGTTTTGGTTTCCATGGTAATGAGGCCCAGATGTCATCAAGCAACTCCTGAATTATGGCATGATTTAGAGCATCAGGAATTCCTCTCCCCGTCCCAGATCTGGACTGCTTCCCTCGGAGTGTTCCTTCGAAACGTGTGTGACGGAAAACCGCTCGCACAGGGGACCTTCACTCACACAGGCCTATCATGAGAATCACAATATTCTTGCACACACACACACACACACACACACACACCCCCTCCACAAAACTAATATCAAACAGTTTCAGCTCTGTTACCATAATGCCCTTCCAAAGAAATCATATTCTTGACAGGCCTTTGTTATGTGCCCCTTTTGACATCACAAGTGGAGTCATTTGCATAGTACAGCCCAGTCAACACGTTCCGGCTTCAGCAGCCATAGTTAATTTCAATCAGCGAAGAGATAGCCAATCAGGACAGATCATTTTCACTGTCTTGTCCACTCAAAAGAGAGCTTGTTAACTGAGGAAACAAAAATAAACAACTTGAGACTGGCTGCAGAAGTTGATTGAAGAAGAGGGAAAAAAAAAATGCAGAATTTGGGTTTTATCCACCAAGCTTCAAAACTGTTTTACAAACACCAAAGAATTGTGTAAAATTGTCATTAAACAATATAAAATGAGACCTGGAACACAAGCCAACACTGGTCAATACAGGCTAACATAGATCTACAGACAAGTGCAAATAGATTCAATTCAGCGCAACGGCAAAAAGAAATAAATTAAAATAAAAAGCTAAAAACAAACTAATCAAAATATATGGCTGTGAAGGTCCAAGCTCAATATAAATGGCAAAAAACGTTTCATTTCATTGAGAATGTCTTTCAGTTTTACCAACGTTCAACAGCCCAATTCCGTTAGAATTTTTAAATTACACATTAGGGGCCATTTTAAAATGACACCTTTTTCATTTAAAGACATCATATTGACAAGATACTGCAATTGCACTGCTATTTCAGGGTCATAAAAACATGAAGCAGAATTTCCTGATAGCTGTTGACCCAATTTGAAGCCCCGCCGTCCGCACTGATCACTTCCAGGTATCAAGATTATTTCTTCATTATGGAAGCAAGTTTCATATATTATCTTCTGATGCCGAGATTAAACCTGAGAGGGAAATATGAAGTCAAGACATCTCCTCTGAGCCACCGCAGGATTCTCAGGTGAAGGGCTTAAATATACACACAGAGGGTAAAAATAACTTTGGTTGCTGTCTGACAAAACTTTCAAATGGAGATTTTCAGGTCATTTTATATACCTCCAGGTTATCGAAAAAGCTGTTTTGAAAGATGGCAGGGTGTCTGAATAAGATACACAGCTGAACTTTATAAACAAACAAGATTGCCGAGACCTTTAGGCCGACATCAATACTGTGAATTTTTACCCTGCAACAATTCGATTTCAGCCCCAAATGTCAACCAATTTACCAGTGCTGTCTACCGTCAGACAAAATATAACTGCCACAAAGGCAAAAAGTCAAACCAAGGCTTTTACCTCTGACAGACAGAGTTTAAAACAGGTAGGCCTAATTCCCAGACAGCCTTTTCAGTTTATCCTTATGATACAGTGCATATCCCTGTTCTTCAAATCATGATCCTCAAGGTCCAGAACTGGTTTACCACCCCCGCTTTACCTGAGGTGTGGAGCCAGTATTGCCAATCAGCATAGCTAATTCTTTAATCAACTATAGTAGCATGCAGAGCATGTTTGGGGCGAGCGAATTTTGGTTGATAACATGCATATACAAACAGGGGGCGCATTGAGCTCACTAATAAAGGACACGTGTACTGGCCCCAATTACCTGACAGAAAATAAAACGAGGACTAAGGTCCAGATTTGAGGATCCCTTGTGTATATGTTCCAAACGACTGAGAAGTAAACCAGTGCAGCTATCGGTGACTTGTGCTGAAAAGATCAGATTAGTTAATAGCGCTGGAGCAAAAGTGTTATGAAGATAGGTCAGCATATTGCAAATGCACTCAGCAACTGAGCCAGAAACCCCACATGCTGGACTTCAATGATGAGACTCTACCGAGCTTCCAAAGAGATAACTTATCCGTGGGATAATTTATGCTTAAAATAACCCCAAGCTCCTAAATTTTAACAGTACTGGCTGGGAGTGAGTTTATTTTGACATGAAGTGGTCGAACAGGGAAGACCCTTCAGCCTGGCGAGAAGTCGGAACAAACACTGCCGCCGGATGGGTTGCTTTGTCTAAGCGACCAGACAAACCATCGTGCCCTACACTCACAGACTGATTACTACAGAGGCCTAAAAACTCAAGTCCCTTTATTTAATAACCTCCACTTCTAGACACTGGATTTAAAAATTATTTTCCTCATTTGACTCACAAGATTATGAACAGATCATGGCAGCTGCCAGAATTACAGCAAATGTGGTTCCAAATATGTAGTCATTATATTCAGAGCTCAGGGCTGTCACAATACATCCTCAAAACAGGCCTATGAATGAACAGATACTGTATTCAGTCAATGAACATCTAATGCTGACGACATTTGGGGTAGGCCTATAATAACCCAGCAGGCCTACACACACACACACACACACACACACACACACACGTCTCGCAGTATACGCGACTCGAAATATGCACAAGACACTCGCAGGCGTCGTTGCGAGCGTAAAACACAACACGGGAAAGTGCAGCATTGCGTCGGTTTTTAATATTAACCATTTACTCGAAGTGAATATGAACGGATCTACCGGCATCGGCAAAGACACCTGGTCAAAAGTCTTTAGGCCACTAAGTTCCGCAAAAAAACGCAGTGATCAATGCAATGTCGACAGCACTCGACCAGAAACAACCCTGTGACCAGGTGATCTAATCTGAGATCTCACGGATCTGCGTCCGCGTTACGCGCAGCAAGACGCACTTACCATCACACCGCGCAATCGGGGCAATTTCTGCGCAGCCGCGCTTTCGAGTGGGAATTTAGCCTAAACTGAGGCAATTTGAAAAACGTGGAGGTAATCCCACCCATCTGAAACGCATTTAATGTTCAAACAGGAAATGTGAACACATGAATTCAAAAATCGCGTTTGAACATTTCACAAGCAGTTATTTAGTCTTCGATTGCAGTGCCATTAATTGTCAGACAGACACTTAATAGCCTATATGCCGATAGACGGTCAAATCAAATGCTTAAATTAACCGTTTTGACGAAATCAATATGGTTCTGAATTGGCATTGACTATCCTATGAAACTTAACAATTGTCACATTTTGAGCATTAATCAGAAAACCTGTCCGTTTCTTCTGACGCATGCCGAGAGACGACAATTGGTAAACGTGTCTATTACTTCAATTTGCCATTTTCATTTAATAATTAAACTTAATGGACTTGAATGTGAATTTTTCTGAGAAATGTAGGTCAGGAAAATGGGTGGGTAAGGGGGAAGGATTCCCGCATAGACTCATTAAAATGAGTTATACCGTCGACAGATCGTCTTTTACTTCAACATAGAAATTAGTAATAAATGAATAAATGTTTCGGATGTAACATGCTGCCATCAGACGCGGCGCCAGATTCACTTCAGCCAAGGACGCCGACTTGGTTCAGTTGTCAGATTCTTTCGACTGTAGGCGATTACCCTCCGCCAGCGCACAGAGAGCGGATCGGAACCATCAACCAAACCCGGGCGAATGGAAGAGCCTGACAAAGCGAACGCTTAACTCGGGGCTGTTAGATCGGCTGAATCGGCTCTATTTCGTTATGCGCTGGAGTGAACACGTCTGGTGTCAGTTTTCTGAGCGGTCCAATAAATGGTTTGCATTTTAATCACCAAAACCTCATCAGGCGGCACAAATATGCAGGACTTGCCTCTAAATACTTCAGAAACATTGGCTTTATAGATGCATAGACGATCTGGCTGCAAAGAGTCGCTCAACACACTACAGCGCGAACGGTCACACTGCGAAAGTAGCCTACTTTATTGCCATAAATGGCATAGTTCTTCCAATAAACAGCGAACGAACTCATACGCTCAACAAAAACTCATATTCAGCTTAAACAAAAAAAGTGTGAGTATTCACTTCTTTATCCATAAGCGAATCAGATTTGTTTAAAACTATTAGCTGTCTTGGGCCAGTTTGAAGGAGTCAGCGAAAAAAATGAGGCAAACCAGTGAACACATCTTCCTCAACCACCCAATACCCTTTATTTACTCGCGATCAACTTGGCATACAGAATATAAAATGGAATTTGTCAGGTCGAAACGGTTCTCTATTATCTGGCGAGACAGGGATGAATTGTAAACACCGGTGCAATTACATTATTTAACCGTCACAGTTGCACATTCCAGTATGTAACGTTCAGCCCGCACAAGTTATTCCATCACTCTGTCCAATACAAGCAGCCGTTGGGCAGCAAATTCCAATGAATTATGAACTGAACGTCTCCAGTCGCTAATTTCAAGGTCAATGAAAATGTTGCCAGCTGAAGTACCACAGCTTAAGTACCAGCTGCAACCAAGGAGGCTCTATAAATACCCATAGCCAAAACAGATAAAATGTTGCAAAACAATTATGGATTTCGATTCGATACATCATGCATTAGCTGCAGGCAAAGATTATTGATACTCATTTTGCGACGAGAGAATCAGACATTCAAGTGTTAATTTACCGCAGATCCTTCTGAGAAATGGGGGGGAAAAAAACATCCAAAGAAAGAGCAGACGGGCTGTTAAAATAATTCATATCGCTTACCTTCTGATAACTCCAGCTCCAGCTCGGCTAATCTAGCCCTCACCTCCAATGGAAGGGGCAATGTATCACGGTCCGCCATTCTGTCTCAAATTTACAACCCTTTAGCTATTTTTCCACCTTTTGCAGTCCCGTTCTTTCAGCACAGTCCGTTATCCGCAAAGCAGCTGGGCATATGGGGTACGGCTGGGGCACAGAAGGAAACTGCAAAGCGAGGAGCGTTGAGTACGGTCTGGTTTTCCCTTCAGTAAGAACCCGCCATGGTCGTGATTCCTCAGCAAGAAGCGATACTCTAATTCCAGGCTGTCAGTGCGGCGACCGGGACCCGCTGCTGCTACATCGCCGCTTCTGCCCCTCGCTGTCACGCTCACGTCATTATGCACAGGCTGCAATGAGATTATGCTCCGCGAGAGGGCGACAAACTCAAATAAAATGTGCAGCTTTTCTTAACTGTTTCTTGTGAGTTTAAAGGGGACCCATCATGCTAATCCTTCTTTTAATACAAATGAGTAATGTTATAATGTTGGTTGTCCATGCTCAACCTCTGAAGAGTTTCTAAACATAAGATACAGGGGTTTTGCCATAATCCAAGAACGTGATTTCATGAACGTTATTTCCTCTCTGAACAGCTCCTCCCAAGATCTTCACAAGATCTGGGCAAAACCTGACGTCAGGTTGTGCCGTCCAATTAATACATACCTAGCCAGGGCCAACCACGGCACTGGATTTGCCCACACCGGAAACTATTCTAGTAGGCACTAACATCTATGCCTTAGTAGTATCTACACTTTTGGAAATACAAAAGAACCGCAGATCATTTGAGGTGCAGTTTTGTCAGTATCTCTCCCAAAGCTGCTTGTCCATTTACTTTTGGGCGCTAAGAAAAGCACCTATTTCTCTTCCAAAATTGGTATGCTCGTGTTACTTCGGTAAGCATCAATGTGGCAGTTTCATCATAACTTTGCCCGATTGTAGCCACTACAGTTGAAGCTAACCGGAGAGGTGTTGTATGTGTCTGTCGAGTTGGGCTGAAAAGGCTGCAGTTAGACCAGACGTAGGTTTTGCAGAGCTTGGGATTCGTGTTTGGGTTTGTTTACGGCTGTTTGTGACCGCTTCACCTATCCATGACCGGGATCAGCCGAATACCCCAAAAATATTTGGGCAAGCTCTTTGATGCTACCGTGAAAGCAATGCAAAACGCAGAAGCTCTACTGTGTCTGGTATAAGAAACGATTTCTCTGCACTACCGTGACATTATTTCCCCTTTAGAAATCCCCATTTAGAAATTGTTGTGGCTAATTAAAAGCCGAAAAAGGCAGAGATTAAATAGGAAGTTCTTTCCTGTAGAAGAGATCGATTCGGTGGCTCCACATAAGCAAGTTGCCCGCGCCAACGGAACTTACGGTCTGTAAATCCTGTATTATGTCCATAACATAACCAGAGCTCTCTCTAGCTGTTGTGTACTGTCTACAAAAAGTTGCTTTCACACTGGACGCGAAACTAATTTTTCGCGTGACTGATTACATTCAAAGTCAATGCAAAGATGCAAATACGCGCGTTATGGGCACGTCAAGCCGCTTTCACACCGGATGCGAAACAAATTTTTCGCACGACAGATTAGCTACATTTAAAGTCAAAGCAAAGACGCGAATACAAGTGTTATGGGCGCGTTATGCCACTTTCACACCGGACGCTAAACTAATTTTTTGTGTGCAGATTACATTCAAAGTCAATGCAAAGACGGGAATACATGCATTATGAGCACGTCAAGCCGCTTTCACACCGGACGCGAAACAAATTTTTTGCGCGACAGATTACATTCAAAGTCAATGCAAAGACAATGCATTGACTTTGAATGTAATCTGTCACGTGAAAAATTCGTTTCGCGTCCCGTGTGAAAGTGTCTTATCGCACCCATTTTCAGCGAGCAAACGCTGGTCATTCCAACGTAATAAGTAAACCATTACCACGGGCAATTCCCGAAAAGCCCGTTTAGCCTGGAGCTTTCACCCCTTCGTCATATACCAGCGCAGAGGCTGTTCTTTACTCCACGTTAACAACACACCACAGTTATGCACACGGACCAGCAGGCCCTTGTAATACTCACCTAAGCAGTCCATAAGCTGTTGGTCCACTTTTAGCTGCTCCTCACTGTCCATGTTTCCCTCTAAACTCAGACCCACCAGATTTCTACGGTCTCCAGTCTACACTTAGGCATGTCGACCCCTTCCACAAATGTGTCTGTTTGTGGTGGATTCTAGCTTTCCCTCAATCCTAGCTATAGAGTAGAAACACCAGTATACTCACCATAGTAGCCGTAGGTAGACAGCAAATTCGAGCTTGAGCTGCCAGACTTTTGAACTGCGTCCTGCACTTTCGCCATTGCGTTTATTAGAACAAGTTAATTTAATTAGATCTATACACATGTACTGTGTTTGATTGCGGAATATGCCCATCCGTTCCTTCTCAGATGTGAGACACGTCTCAATTTCACTCTGGGGAGATGGACCCGGAAAACTGCGTTCTGCTGCCTCGTCCTGCCTAGATCCGCCCTCAACAGAGCAAGGAGTACTATGGACTACAAATGGGGTCTTTTTGAGGATGGCAGTATAAGCTAAATAAGAACCCTGTTTTGGGCTTTGAAGTCAGAGTCAGAGATCAAAATATAACCTTGAAAATCTAGCAAAATAGGTCCCCTTTAATCTAAGTCGGACGAGCCTGGTAAAAGAAACTGAATAAATGAGTCAGGAAATACATAAAATTGAACATGCTACTGTATTTCTTGTCATAGATTATGAAAACATGACGACAGGGATTGGAAAAAATAAACACTTCTTGTGAAAGTACTTAGAGGTAACCGTATCACAACGGCTGCACACCCACGTGAACAATATGAGGTAGCTGGATGCTAATGAGCAGCATCTGTCTGCTATCGAGAACATCTGGCCATCAGCACTTTGTTAAATCTATCGAAGAGATAAATACTTCGTTGCACGAAGTTGCGTCGGTTACGGTAACGACTGAACTTGGTGAGAAAGTGAGAAGAAGAAAATGCTCTTGGCAAACGCAAAATCAACTGAGTCGACAAAATGTTTGTTTATGGATGATCAACTTAATGTGGCTGTTCAACGACAATTGCACTGGCCATACTAGTGATAACAGTAGCGTTAGATTCAGCTGAATTAGATTACGGTCAAATTTTATGGATCCTCAGGCCTAAGCGGTGTTTATTGAAACAACCTGACGCCGTCCGTGGTAGCCAACAGGCGAGCTCAACAAAATACTGAAGAAAAGGGGAAATAACGCAGATAAATCCCTTACTCACTCACACTATTACTTTTATGCAGCTAAGTTCCTGCCAATACTCTCTTTCCTCAAATACCTTACCGGCCAAAGCGTCAAACGCAAAATGACACTCCAGCGACACGAACGAGGAAGGACAGGCGCTTAAAGAGAGTCCGGGCAACGCCCCCAATCAATACCAGCTGGCTAAGGAATCCGATGGTGAGCAAAACGATATCGTCCCAGACGAGAGTAACAAAAGGAGCTACCGAAGCTCCCAAACCATGACACTCTCCCTCTCTCTCAAAAGTGCAGTGAGTAGACTTGGCAAATTTGTTGTAACTTCCTCCAAAATTAATCTGCTAAAGCCGTCAATTACGTGAATAACTCAAATCAACCAGATTTATGGGTTTGAATTGGGTGCTGAATTGAGGGTGGAAACAAAAAGGTAATTGGCTCTCCAGGTCCATAAAAGACAATCACTGGTTGTTTTCAAAAATCATTACCCATCCATTATTCTTCCTCCATAGGGTTACAGCGGAGCTGGAACCAATCCCAGCTGACCGTGGGTGAAAGGCAGTTTCACTCCCCAGGCATTACTGCCTATGGGCATTTTGGTCTTCATTGTCTCTAGTTTACCCAGCATGCATATTTTTGGACAGTGAGAGGAAACTAGTGCACCCAGCAGAAACCCAGGCTGACAGAGGGAGAATATGGGCTATAAACTCCGCAGTTCGAACCCACAGCCTTCTTGCTGTAAGGGAAAAGTGTGACTCATTGCAGTGCCGTGCTGCTGCAGTTACTCAATCTGCATCACTCACTGGCATGATTCTGTCATTGACATTACTTAATGGGCCCAGGAATACTTCAAGAAACCACTGTCTGTAAACAAAGTCTGCCGTGCCATCCACAGATGCCACCTAAAACTCTATCATGCAAAAAGGAAGCCACTGTTAAGTATGATACAGAAGTGCCGCCATGTTCTGTGGGCCAATGCTCATTTAAAATGGACTGTAGCTAAGTGGCAAAGTATCCTGTAGTCAGACAAGTCCAAATTTGACATTCTTGTTGGAAATCATGGGCGTCGTGTCCTCCGGGCTAAAGAGGAGAAAGACCACCCCTCCTGTTATCAGCGTTTAGTTCAAAAGCCAGTACCTCTGATGGTATGAGGATGCATTAGAGCATATGGTGTGGGACACTTGCATGTTTTAAAACGCACCATGAATGCTGAAAGGTATATAAAGGTTTTAGAGCAACATATGCTCCCCTCCAGATGACATCTATTCCAGAGAAGGCCTTGTGTATTTCAGCAGGACAATGCAAAACCACATACTGCAGCTATTACAACAGCAAGGCTTCATAGTAGAAGAGTCCGTGTGCTGAACTGGCCTGCCTGCAGTCCTGATCTTTCACCGATTGAGACCATTTGGCGCACAATTAAAGAAAAAGTCCGTCAAAGGAGAACCAAAACTCTCCAGCAGCTGGAAGCCTGTATTAAACAAGAGTGGGATCAAATTCCAATGACTAAACTCAAGAAACTTGTCTCCTCAATGCCCAGACGCCTCCACTCTGTGTTAAAAAGAAGAGGGGATGCTACACCATGGTAAACAGGCCCCTGTCCCAAATTTTTTGAGATCTGTAGCAGCCATCAAATTTGAAATGAGCTCATTTTGTTGATAAAATTGTCAAATTTCTCAGTTTCAACATTTGCTCTGTTATCTGTGTTCTATTGTGAATAAAATACTGGCTGGTGTGATTTGAAAGTCATTGCGTTTTTATTTTATTCACAATTTACACTTTGTCCCAACTATTTCGGTATTGGGGTTGTATAAACAAACATTGACATTTTTAAATGGTCTCAGCTGTCCTTGTATATTTCACCAGGATCCAAATCGGGAGTTTTGGATTTTGACTATGATGGATTATAGGATGGCTAAATTGATACTATTGCATGTAGTTCAACTGTTGTCTCCTACATGTATACCACTGTCAATTTTACCTTTGCACAATAATACGCGAACCTACCATTGTCAAAATCTTAAATTCCCTAATTAAATACAAACACACGATATTATAACACAGCTTCAGAGTCAGATGTTCTAGTCTGTTTAACTTATTCTTTTATTTACAGCTTTATAAATCCAAATTTTAGCATTCAGGGTCCTTAGACAGATGATCACATAGGCTGGTATTCACAAAGGAGGAATAAAGTTATTCCAAGAACAGATCTATTTGTATCGAAACTAAGTCTTGAAATAGTCCAGGAATAAGTCTATTTGATACAACTTAGTCAAGTTCTCGGCAGCCTCATTCCATATCGGTGTATGGTGTATTACATTTGTATTCACCATACGCCATGATGGAATGAAGCTGATGGACTAAACTTTAGTCCATGATTTATTTTATTCCAGGAATAAACATATTCATTCTTTGTGAATACCAGTCATTGGCTTACATTCTAAACACACGGTGTAAGGTGTAAGGGTGCACTAAATTCAGCCCTGATAGTATTTGATTGCCTAACCACTATGATCTAGTTCCTGACCGACTGCCAACATTATCGTCATGTCTCTTCAGGGTCAGACATAGGTCAGAACTAAATTCAGTCAATCCTTACAAACAATGCACAAGTTTTCTTAGGAAACAGCAAATAATATCATAAATCCAAGTATCTTGGATGCCTGTGATCTGCGCGGTTTTAAGCTAGAAGCAGGAATGTTCACGTAATTATTAAATAATTGTACATGTATAAAGCAAGAGAGATCTTGACACCAAAAGCTCTTGAAGGATGTGGTAAGTTATCAATAAGTTGGTGACATACCTTTTGAAATGTTTTTTGAGACTCACCTTATATTAACTTTTATCAAAACTAGATATCGCACAAGTAAATTACAAGTAAAATAATGGATCTGTAATGAAAAGAAGTCTTTGATAATATTTGTATGAATATTATACAAATATGTAAAATTGAAACTTGTATAATAATCATTCAAATCTTTCATTTTTACACTAATACAACTTGTATAACATAAATGAAATAATATGATGACAAATCAGAGTTTGACTAACGACGAACGTGATTGGTTCATTCAACGATTTTTTTCAATGTAAACAATTTATACACCAATCGGAACAATTAACTGCGGTAGCGTTAGGATAGCATTAGTTGGCAACAAAGATCGATGAAACGGAGCATTTTATTGGTTGAAATTGGCTTTGATAAATTTTATCGATGATGAATTCAGTCATTGATTTTACTTTTTAAAAAAAAAAAAAAGCTCCACTTCCCGATGCGGGAAACACACGGATAAAATTTAATAAATTCATCTGTGGATTTTAAGACCAGATTTAGGTGGTGTGCATATGGGGGTCGTAAGGGAAGCGTTCTGATGGGCATGGCCCATAGTCTATTTGCTTTGTCAAACTTCACCATGTGCTTTCCCTGCCAATACAGCGTGCTTCGACATGAGATCTTACTGATAAAGTGGATGAAAAATCAGGACATGGGGACTGCCGAATCTAAATCCCTCAGTACATAAAAAAGCTGTTCCTCATTGGCATGAAGGCCATGACATAAAACTTACACTCTTTCCTCGTTCTCCGTGTGTGTGCATGCATGCTTGTGCATGCAAGTGCATATCCTGCATTTTGCCAAAGCAAGTTTTTCCCTGCAGTGTCAGGATATGTCTTTGAAGGCATTGAAGTCAGTCCTCCCTGTGCGCTGTTCCTTGTGGTGGTGGGGAGGTTTGCTTGCCTTCATGACCCTGGGAGCCATATCAGCCGGGACTTCGGTCCCTGGTCGGTCCAATTGTGCTAGGCAGGTTCCAGGTGAGGTGGACAGAGGAATTCAGCTCCTGAGAACAGGATTTATGATGGACGGAGATAAGAGCCAGCAGGACATCTTCTGACTCAGAGCTAACAGTCTTTCACCCAGAGAGACTCTCCATATTGGATGCTGGAAAGTTCAAGCTTCATATCAAACTGAAAGGCTTGGGCAAACCATTGAGGAGATGCACAAATATTGTTTGCAGCTGCATTGAATACAAGAAACACGTCGGACAGGTTCAGGAGAGCGATCCCTCACCTTTGGTGATGAAGTAATATGGTCAAACCACAAGGGCGACAATCATCAACGAGGTCTTGCACTTATGGACAAGGATTCCCCGAAAACCTTATTAAAATGGAAGTCAATCAATGAAAGACTCTTGTATGATTGTCTCAACTCTAAATTTATTAAACTATCTGTAATTGTTGGCTATGCGCCTACCGAGGATGCGGAAGAAGAAAGATGATTTCTTTGACAGCCTTCATACTGCCGTGGAAAAGATCTCAAAACAGGATACGCCCATCATAATGGGGGACCTTAATGCAAGAGTTGGAAGTGACAGCAGCAATCGTGAAAGCACTCTCAGAAGACATACTGTTGGAGTCATGAAAGACCATGAAGAAAGACTTTGCAATTTTTGTGGCGAATCATCTCACAGTGGGAGGAATTCTTTTCCAGCAAAAAGAGATCAATGAACTTATGTGGAAATCCCTTGATAGGAGAACAGAGGGCCAGATGGACCACATCATCATCAACAAATGGAAGCGATCTCTCAACGATATCCAGGTAAAAAGGTTAGCTGATGTTGGCAGTAATCTCCATCTCCTTGTGGCAAAAGTTAAACTAAAATTGAGAAAACCACATATACGGAGGAAATTTGCACTCAAACACACAAAGAGGTCCGGCTTACTTGCCAATGAAACTGAAATGACGATCCGCGACTAACAGTGCGCCGAGAGCGATTGGTGAAGAGATATTGGGATACCAAAGGCTAACAGTGCGCCAAGGGAGATTGTAAAGAGATACTGCAGTACTAAAGGAAGCGGAAAAAAGAGTGGATAATTCAGAAAACTTGGACTAAAACTGCAAAAAGGAAGAAAAAACTAAGAAATGAATAATGAGTGCAACTCGCCAGCGTTGAAGGAGAGATTTAGCGCCCAATATGCTCTGAAAGACAAGGAAGTTTAACAAAGTTGTAGGAATGACCAGCGGCACTATTTTGAGACACTTGCCACAAATGCCAAAGATGCTGCCGATAATAATGAGGACTTTGTAAAAAACCACAACAGGCATGAGGGGAACTATGGAAACAATCATGACATTTCCGTAAACGCAAAGGACAGCAAAACTATCAAAGACGAGAAACAGAGATAGAAAATTAAAAGATGCTCTGAACATTTTGAAACCGTTCAGAACAGGCAAATAACCCAAGAAACCCCTGAGGTTTTATAGAATGAAGAAGATCTTGATATTTCTGGAGAATCACCCTCAACTGAAAACGTACGCCAAGTCATCAAGAAAATGAACTTGGGCAAAAGCCCCTGGAGAAGATAAAATAAGTGCAGAATCGCTTAGAGGAGGTGGGATGGAAATCTGTTATGTCCTGCGTCAACCTGCAACAACATCTGGGAAACTGAAGAGGCACCTGAGAGGAGTAAAACCGGTCTGACAGTAGAGCTACCGATGAGGGGAGAGTAACTGCGATAACTGGAGGGGGGCTATGCTTCTCTCATACAAGCAAAGTCTTCAGCTGCATTCTGCTCAGCTGTTTCTTAAGGATGTAGAAGATTTAACAGGGACAAATGGGTCCCGAGAGAGAGAGAGAGAGAGAGAGAGAGAGAGAGAGAGAGAGCAAGAGAGAGAGGAGAGAGGTTTTCTTTTGAGTGATAACTGATTAGAGGTTGTTCACACAATATGGCCCATTAAAATTTGTATTTACGGGACTGGAGTTTGTTTCACCACTAAATACACACACGCACGCACGCACGCACACACACACACACACACACACACACACACACAATCACATTACATTACATTACAGGAAGTGACAACCTGTCACGGATGAAGAAGACTGAAAACAAAAATGAATTAAGATGGAGGGGAATTTGAATGCGCACATAAGATGTAGCATGTTCAGTCAGCGAGCCAATCTTCTTCGGGCTGTCTTGGATTTATAAGCAGGTAGCAAAGCACCCTCACTGCCTCACGAAAGATCCCTGAGAACTACATTTCATCACCCGTCAGACAGTAGTACAAGGTTCTGATTCACTTGGTCATTTCAAGATCCAAGATATATATATATATATATATATATATATATTTTTTTTTTTTTTTTTTTTTAAAAAACCACCAGTAAAATCCCTGACATCTACCTAATCTATAAATTCCCAACAAAATCCATCAGAGCATATGTGAGCACTCAGTTCACAAGTGCAGTAAAAAAGGTCAGATAAATTTTGCCAACTTGGGTGTGGCTATTCAGAGCTCAAGTGGCACAGATTTTGAATAATAAAATTTAAGTCTGCCTACTGCTTGAAGTGTGCTGCGATGATGTTATGCTCTTCACTCATTTTCTTTGTACAAGGATCGAGTATTTTACAACAATAAAGAATAAATGAGGATTTGAAGCAATGAGACAATAAGGTTCTTGATCCGCGGGTCTGAGCGACATGGATAGTTCAGTTTAGACAGTATTGTAGGCATGCTGCCACCCTGTGGGTACATGTAGTCAATGCAGCATGGATCAGAAATTCAGACCGTGGTTTCTTTCTTCACTTTGCCTCAGCGGTAGATCTGTTCATCCTGATCCAGAAAGGGCGGTTGAGGGCAGCCTCTCGTTTCAGCCACACTGGTGCACTGATTCTGTAATCAAGGGGTGCATCTCAAAGTGTAGGGAGCATCCTTCGAACGATGCATTTTTAGGGATCACAATTTATTTCCAATCACCAAGCTAATATAAAGGGTTATGGATAAGGTTAAATTTACGGAAAGGGTTAGGTTTGGGGCTGGGGTTAGGCTTAGGGGTTAGAGTTAAGGTTAGAGTTAGAAACCAGAGACGACTCGCATAAATTAAAGCTGTTTAATGGAGATGAAATGATGTCACGTCAGTTTGGCGGATGGAATTAAGTGACAACCCCTAAAAATGCAGCCTTTGAAGTATGCAGCCTAGGCTGCATTCTACAAAGGCTGCATTCTTAAGGGGTCGCCATATACTCCCATACGAACATTAAGGGTTTGAGATAAGGATAAATTTAGGGTTAGGGTTAGGTTTTGGGGCTAGGTTTACGGCTAGAGATTAGAGCAGGGGTGTCAAACTGACCCGTAAACGGGCCAAGAGGCTGCAGGTCTTCAATCCTACCAAGCAGAAACTCACCTGAAAGCACTGATTTAATCAACTGATCTAGGCCTGCACAACTGATTAATTGTATCAGGTGCGCTTGTGCATTGTTGGAGAGAAAACCTGCAGCCTCTTGGCCCGGGTCAGTTTACGGGTCAGTTTGACACCCCTGGATTAGAGTAAAGTCTTGGATTAGGGAAACCACAGACAACTAACTTTAACCAAAGCTGTTTAGCAGAGACGAAATGATGTCGCGTCAGTTTGGCGGATCGAATTTCGCAGGGGTGTAGAAGGTTGGGGACGCGGGGGGGGGGGGGGGGGGGGGGGCGGATGCTGTCCACCCACATCTCCGTCAGGAAAAAAAAAATTTTAACTAAAACTAAAAATGAAAAAATATGTAGGCTAACAGAGGAAAATCAGGCCGAATGAAATGTTCAAAATATGGTTATTGCCTATTTGGGGTAAATTGCAAAAACAGACAGAAAAGGAAACAGAGTGGATGGTTTAAGTAAAAGTTCATCGTGTTGTTATTCCTAAATCCTGCGGGGCTCGGAGACGCATTCTGATGAGATGATTGTTATGGCCCCAATTTGTTATGACATTTACGACAGCAAGGGATGAAAGACAAAATTTTAAAATTCAAACACATTTAATTAAACAAACACTTTTAAATAATTTACTATCTACTGTACTGACCGTGATCGATAAATGCAAGAGCAAAAATATTTACAGTCCCTTTGGTGGGGTTGTTTGGTGATGTCCTGGGTGAGGAAAATACTCCAACACAGGCAAAAATCTACAAAAAAACTTCACAGGTCTTGAACAGAATGACAGGTCTGGTATGTATCCTTCTCCTTGCAATTTCTCCAACTACTTTACTCTCTCAGTTTTCCTCCTTATATACTCTTTTTCAGACCCCTCCCACCTTTTAGACTTTTTTTTATTCTCTGGGACTTTCCTTCTCAGACATGCCCAAGACATGCCCAAACCTTGCTCCATTCTGGGCTTAACAAAAGAAAAGGTCAATTCTGCGATTCTATTCACATTACAGGATGCGGAGGCTGCAGATGCGGGTGAATTCTTGCTGGAAAAGCCAACTTACAACTAGAGCTGTTTTGTACCCAGACTCCAAAGCTGTAATCCCCCATTTATGTTATTCAGTGGCTATATTTCTCCAAACAATATTTCTATTCCACCCATTTACTAAAAAAAAAAAAAAAAAAGAGGCGATGATGGGAAAGGCGAGAAAGTTTGAACACAAAATCGGCACATTGACCTGGTGTTCAACACCATGTATTGCAAGACAAACATTAATACAGTGGTTTTACCAACATCTCAAATCGTCATTATGGACGACATGTCATACGACGTCCACGAGCTCTGCCTATTGCACTCGCCAACGTTTGCTTACTAGCTTGCCATCCTACTTCATTCTCGTCAAATTTCAGAAATAAAACGGCAAGGTCGCCAAGAAACGAGTACAGTTAGCCATTACAGCTGATGACCTGAACACAAATTAGCTGGCTACATGAGACCAACAAGATGATCCCAACACGCAGAGGGCAGGTAATATTATTCACGTCGCCAGCTGGCCGTGGTTAATTACTCCTTCCTCGCCCTTTAGCCATCAAGCTGGCCATCAAATAAAAGCATAGTGACATTTCAATAAAATAACCTAGTGACTCTGAATATACCGAGCATTGCAACAAAAGAAACTCAAGTTAGCTATTTAGTCAATGTGCTCTTATGGTTACTCAGTCAAAGTGACAGCAAAACAAAGAAATGTTGAATGAAAGCAGTGTAAATGTGCGCGCTAGTAATAAATTTGATTTTCTGTAATAATTCAGCGCAAACTTATTTTCCGGTCTGTCTTTAATTAACTTGTGTTTCTTTTGTTGCTCAGTATATAGCAAGATAAGAGCTAACCGACATACGGGTCATGATACCAGATAAGCCAGCTCGCCAAATATTTTAAGTCAGTTTGTATTCGTAATATATCAATCAAAACGCATGAATATATTCTAAGTATTTTAATATGACGTGAATGAGGTTCTGGTTTTGTAGATACTGCCTGACAGATTTTGGTGTCGGTAGACCTTGCGTGTGTGATCGCCTTTGGATATGATTTTTGTATGAGTAGCCTACTTGGAGAGGGAACACGGTTTTTCATTAAGCTGATGTTACATTACTAACTTTAGTCAAAATGTAACAGTTTTCAATTAAAGTGAGAATGTGGTGTGAATTTGCAGACCTGTATGTCTAAGGTATGAGTGATACTCAATAAACATCACTTGTGGACAGTAGCGCCGTGTGACTTTCGTGTTGTTTCTGCGCCTGCAGTGTCTATCAAAGAGGGTAAATGCGGAGCTTTTTCACATAAGGATCTTTGGTTCTATTGTATGTCTCGGTTTGGGCGCATTTGCGTGCGCGTTCGATAATCTTTTTTTAATGACGTAATAAACCTGGCGTACCATGTAAAAGTGCGTCCCCTTAATTAAAAAAATCCCCACCAGACCACTGGAATTTAGCGACCAACCTCTAAAAATGCAGCCTTCAAAGGCTGCAGCCTAAGCTTTAAGATGGACCACTTCAAAGCATAGGCTGCATTTTTAGGGGTCGTCAATTAATTCCATCCGCTAAACTGACTTAACGTCATTTCATCTCTGTTAAACAGCTTTGGTTTGAGCGAGTCGTCACTGGTTTCCCTAACTTTTACCTTAACTCTAGCCCCAAACCCTAGACCTAGCCCTAAACCTAAACCCTACCATAAATTTAACCTTGTGCCATACCTTCAATGTCAGTTTGGCTGGTAGAAGTAAATGAGGACCCCTAAAAATTCAGCCTTTGAAGGAAGCAGCCTACTCTTTGAGATGCACTCCAAGTCTTGGCTGAGGACTTCGGTGGCTGTGATTGTAAATACTCGGCTGGATCGGAAGCCTTCACCTACACTGGACCTTACAGGATAAATTTGAAAAGCTCCGAGACCGTATCAATTTGGTAAATGTGTTTTACTGACTCATGAGAAAAGTTATGATTAGAATCGCCTGCAATCTCTGAGAAATCCAAATGGCGTTCGAAATGAAAGGCCGGAGAAACTTTAAAATTATAGGTCTGGAGGAAGAAGAATGCGTTGACCTAAATACTTTTGCTTTCTCACTGTATGATTTTCCAACATCACATTTTCCCCGAGTTAAATATGGATGAAGCATTACGGCTGCTAAGCAATGAAAGCAATTATCTACAAACTGTCAAAAACACATTTGCCTAAGCATTCATGATCACTCTGAGAGAACGAACTGGAAGTTGTGGGTAGAATTAAAAATATGAGTCAGGCCAAAAGAAAGTGAATACGACCTGTTCCAAATCACAATGTTTGTTGAAATTAGAGCAAAGCCTCCCGAGAGAGCGGCCCAGTTCTCACGGACTGAGTTTGTCAACTTGTAAGTAGCTTTCTAAACCCGAAGCACAATAAAAGAGGTTTATCCTTCCTTTAGTCTCGGCTCCTAAATGAAAATCAATCTGTTCCCGTAATGATACGGGACACATTTCACTGCTATTTGATGCAGCCAGCCAGTCACAAAGTATAGCATTTGACCATAAAGAGGACATGGGTTGTGCATGAAGATTACAACTGAGGCTCATTTGCCAAGGATTACATACCACTTCGGTGACGACCGGGCTAATCAGATTTGATTAGTTTTGTGCTAGTGAAATTATATTTCGCGATGTCGCCAACTTGTATGAAACATCTGCTATGATCGCAAAGATGTGCACTCATCCTAAAATCACGTTGAACAGATCATCTATGTTCTGTTGAGGAATTCGTTCTAGCGTTGACTTTTAAATGAAGGACCCAAAAAGCAGTTAAGCAGTTCAACAATTTTACTATAATAACTCAGAAGATAAAAACACGAGTACAATAAGGTAAATTCATGTGCACAGATACAGACAAATGTAAAATAGGCTTCAAGCCATCAAATAACACAGAAACCATATACAACTGCTGATCTTGAGCAAAGAATTGGAAAGAAGAATACTCCGAGAATGAAAGCTTCTGTGAGTACAGGATCTCTGGTCGTAGAGGACCAGAGGGCTGAGAGCAGCCCTGAGTTCTTCTAAGTCCCCACCTTTATAGCTCGTCTCCCTCTTGTTTTCCTTTGAGGTGCCTCTCTGTCACTCCTTCTGTCAGTCCTCTCCAGCCATCCCCTCTTTCCATAAGCTCCCTTCCTCAATCTACAGGTACTCTTGAACTTTGCCTGACAGGACATTGCTCAACCCTTAACGGCCCTGCAACTTTTTCCTCTTCCCATATTACCCAAGGTCTCGCCACTCAGATCTCATCTCTAATTATTCACAGCGGGGGTCTTAACCTGATTTCACTCTTGTACTGCCTAATTTAGTAGTTCTGTGTTTTTAGATAACAGGAACAAGAAGCTCCTATTACAAGCTTGGATCAACTTCAGGCCTCCAATTTTTAGTAGAGTGGTCGTGAGAACAATGGTATAGTTTTATGGGCCCCCTGCTCTCACGTCTGGTATCCTTTATATTTATTCGTAATCATGGCACAGATTGGTATTTACTCATACATACATATACACATACATATATATAGATACACATACATACATTTCTCTCACACACATAACACATAAAACAACATTTGCCTCACAATATCAAGATTAAAACCATCAATATAAGCATTACCATTCATTACATCGATAAGCTCTTTTGAGATACAAATTACTCTATCTTTCTCTTCTGTTGGTTTAGCTGATGCATATATAGGACGCAGATTACCAAGTAGCGGGCTATTAAAATTCACACCATACATAAAACGAAGACGAGCTATGATCCTTTGTTCATTAGTCTAGTTCACAGGCCTTTATCCTTTGTTTTTCACACAGATCTTATAATTAATGCCATGCCTTTATGCATATGGTTAACAGGATATTGTAAACATCAGATACAATGATTCAGTACATGAGAATCAATATAATGGCTAAATAATACATAATCATGCTTTAGTTTATTAATGATTAGTTGATTGGAGAATACTAATACATTTGAATGCTCATACATTTGAACACACTTGATTACTGGGGTTAACATTTTTGGTTACATTGATTAATATTTTCCCCACAGTTCATGTAACGGGATCAATCACCATGAGTACTGCAGCGTGGCCGAAATCCTATGGTCACACGGATACCCCATAGACAGTAAAAGAACTGGACGGCGGGGTGGCGTTATTTTCAACGGGAGAAGTGCAGCAATAGACCCATTTACTGTTTGCAAACAAAACAGGCTGGGCGCACAGCTTGGCAATGGAAGTATGCCGGACCATAATAGTTTGTTAAGCTATGCGAGGGCATCAGCCATCAAAGATCGCGAATTCTACCCAAACAAATTAAATTTGACAAATGAAAACCAATTTCCGGATCCGTATGGTATCAGTGAGGGGGTAGATGACGTTAGTTAGTGCTCCAGTATTCCGTGGCCTGATAAATATACTCATTTGATCGTGAAACCTACTGTGTACTCTAGGGAGGAACTACGAGCATACAAGTCACTGGATGCTTATGACTATGTTCTCTGCGGACATAAGCAGACTGTTAAATACCACGACAGAATTGGAGTTGTGTGTCTCGAAATCAGAGGTTCTTCCTAGTCAAACACAAGGGCATAAAACTGCCGTGTATGACGCATGGGTGATAATTAAAAAATAAATAAACAGAAAACTACAGCCTGACAGCTAATTGTACCGGCATGGCAGGCTAAGTATTATTTTGTATTGTTGGCTTGCTAGCTAGCGAGTTTGACTGCGTAGTCGTCATGCATGAAATCTGCCTTAGTTTACCATTATTCTCAAATATTTCATTTAATGTCTGTAACCGTGAGGCGTGCGTCAAAAATTGGTGACATTAATTTCAATGTGGCAAAGCCCACTGGCAGCGTGTGACATGCTTCAGATTTTTACTTATCGCCATTTCTCAATTTCTTGAGCGTCAACTCAATAGAAACACATTTGTCCTTAGGTTAGCTATTTAACTCTTTCGCCTTGTCATGGTTGGTGGCACACACGGAGACCTCACATGCAGTTGTCGAAACCGATATACCTGCTTTTTATCCAAGTCGCAGTTTTGAGAGGTAATCCGTTATTTTGTGCGCATTTAAGTTATCTAGCGATCTACAGTTTGACAGAACCTAACTCAAGGTACACTGGTAAGAATTTAACACTGCTGAGTAAGCTAGTGTTGCGGTTTTCTTCAACATATTGAGGTTCCCCCATCCTCAAGCAACTGGAGAGAGACAGATTCTGAAAAAGAAAATTAGGCTTTATTGTGTCATGTTGATAAATGTAAAGCTGAGTTCCTCCTGCGCAAGAAGAACTCCCCTTCCCACCTTTTACACGCTGGTTTATACCCTTATCTCCAGCAAATATGGTACTCAAACCCCTCCACCACGATAAGTTGGCGATTCAAGGAGGGGGGGGGGGGGGGGTGAGATTGATAGACGGATCGGTGCTGCGGCAGCAGTAATGCGGTCATTGTACCGATCTGTTGTGGTGAAGCAGGAGCTGAGCCGAAAGGCAAAGCTCTGGATTGACCAGTCAATCTACGTTCCTACCCTCACCTATGGCCATGAACTCTGGGTCATGACCGAAAGAACGAGATCTCGGGTACAAGCGGCTGAAGTGGGTTTCCTCCGCAGGGTGGCGGGCTGCTCCCTTCGAGTTGGGGTGAGGAGCTCTGTCACCCAGGAGCAGAGGTGTATAATCCAGGGGTCTGAAAGTCAAAATCCTACCATGTTTTCATTCCACCCGTAAACTCCTGTCAGCAGATTTCACTTGTTAGTTTTACCTCCCAGCTGAAGAATAGGGCCAACTGACAGGTCTTTTGTGGCTGGAACAATACCCTGGGATGGACTTTTACTTTCCGAACCTGGATTATACACCTCTGCCCGGGAGGAGCTCAGAGTAGAGCCGCTGCTCCTCCACGTCGAGAGGAGCCAGCTGGGGTGGCTCGGGCATCTATATCGGGTGCCCCCTGGGCGCCTTCCTGTGAAGGTGTTCCGGGCATGCCCCACTGGGAGGAGGCCCCGGGGGGGAAGACCCAGGACACGCTGGAGGGACTATGTTACTCGGCTGGCCTGGAGAACTGGAGGAAGTGTCCGGGGAGAGGGAAGTCTGGGTATCCCTGATTAGACTGCTGCCCCCGCGACCCGGCCCCGGATAAGCGGTAGAAGATGGATGGATGGATGGGCTTCTGGTCTAAACAGCACGGTTATTTACGTCCTGTGCGACAGAAAGTCGCCGGCATTTATGTCACTTTTAGCCTAGCCTGGTGCCATCGGGTAAAAATGCTTACTATTAGCCCATAATGTTACGCAGGAAGTAAGGACGTCTGCTACAAAATGTAGTTTCTCTGTAAAAAATATTATCGCTGACATGAAGGCTCATGATGTTTTTAGTGTGAAGTTATTTGATGTCAAAAGTCAGGCAAAGTGAATGGGGGTGAATGGAGAAGCTACCGCTAGTTGATCATCTGCTATCTACTTTGAGCGATGAATTGAGCTTCATCTTCCGGGTGTATTCCTACCCCCTCGGCTAATTTAAAGGGGCACTGACAGGACAAGCGCATGTGCCAATCTTTGCTCCAAACTTGAATTTGTTCACCTTAAAGGAGCAATGAGCGAAAATGCATCATTTCTAGATTGAAGGAATTAAAAATCGCTATGTGAAGAACAAGAGGTGTAATTTCATCTGGAGTATAGCAGGACGTCACACACCGCTCTCTGTGTTGATCTCCTGCCCATTGTTTACAAGCCCGGTCCGGCTGCATGTTCATGTACATACATGTGAATCGCCACCTCCTCCTTCCCGAGAATGCATTCATACAGCCAGTGAGCAGTGGCTGTGTGTATTTTTTATAAAGCGAAATGGCGGAGAGCAGAACGAAACATTCACCTGAAGATGAGCAGGATACAAAATTACTTCTAAAGAAACAATGGTCGTTGGAAGAAGTTGTTGGATAATGAAAGGGACAGAACCAGTATTAATATTGGCCTTGCATTTCCAAGGTGGAGAGCGCTGCGAGAGCTAAAGGGGCTACAGTTTGACTCGGAGCTAACGTTGGCTCTTCTTCTCCTGGACAGGTAAGTAACAATATAAAGTCAAATGTCTGTTTTAATTAGTGTTACAGTAATGTTAGGCACATGTCGCTATGTCGATTCAATTAAATTTAATGTTACAATCGTAGCATGGGCTCATGTCCGGAGCTTGAAATGTCAGCGGCTCGGTCCCAGCTATGGGCCAGGCGTTACCGTTGTGTTAGGTGAGTAGCTCAGTAGCTAGCTAACATTTGCAATTTGCGCAAATCTGCAGTTTCGTGAGCATTTCAGGTTCGATGTACTGAGTAATTGCGCCACAGAAATTTAAACTGGACCGTCATTCTGCCGAATAGCAGAGGTAGAGGGAGGTGTGGCTCATGACACACTTTGTTTTGATATACAGGCAGTGCACAACAGCAAACCTAGCGGTGAAACGATTTCGCTTATTGCCCCTTTGAAGGAACTGTGTCAAGGTATTTGCGCATGCTCAGAAGTTACATCCCAAGAACGCGATTCAGCTCGACTGCAAGTAATAATTAGATTCCAACCATGCCGAGCCATCTTTGTATTTGCACTGTATCTGTATATTTTAGTCACTATGGCGTTATGCTTTTTATACTTAGGAATTTTATATGCACATTCGAGGATTGTTAGCTTGTTTGCCAACCTCTAATAAACATTGAAGAAGAATAAATTTTCTTCATGGATATCTGTATAGCTAGCTCTATAGCATAGCTACATAGTCAATGTTAACTGGAAATTCTGAAAGTCGTGTGATGAAGTTTTAAATGAAATGGCTAGCTTAGTAAATAAACAACAAAATTTGCAAGTGAAATAAAAGGTTATTATGGATGTTGGAGTAGCTAGCACCATAACATAGCCACAATAGCTAAAGTTAGCTGGCTATTTGGCTTGTTCTGATGATTTTCTTTAAATGAATTATCATCAAGATGTTTTTAGGCAAATGTGAGACGAGGCTTTGTGTTCATTTTGGTCAGCAGTGGTTTTCGTCTTGGAATGGCGTTCCGGGGATATTATGTTTTTGGTCCAGCCGCCGCCACCGCACTACGTGTTAACGCGATAACTTCAGTAATATTTCAATTACAAATTACAAATTTGGCACATAAGTAAGTATCATAAAGAGGAAGAACTGATTTGATTTTGGACAATTTACAATGTCTAGATTGGCCACCAGGGGCCAAAAGCTGATTTCAGTATTAACGCAATAACTGCAGTAATATTTCAAGTAGAAATTCCAAGTTTTGCATGTAAGTAAGTATCATAAAGAGGAAGAACTGATTCGATTTTGGACTACTTACAATTTCTAGATTGGCCACCATGGGCCAAAAACTGGAAAAATCACTGTTTTTATCATATCTCTGGAAATATTTGTCGGATTGACCTCAAATCAAGTGCAAATGAAAGGTCATGACCTGAGGATGTGTCACAATGACATTATACCTGTTTGGTTCAAAATTTTGACACAAGGTGGAGCTTTGTCACATGAAATTCACCATTTTTGCTATATCTTTGGAACTATTTCTCCAATTGACATGAAACTATGTGCAACTGCAAGGTCATGACCTCACAACGTGTCACATGATGACATCATACCTGTATGGTTCAATATTTTGCCACCAGGTGGCGCTTTGTGATGGAAAATTACCATTTTGGCCATATCTTCAGAAACAATTGACCGATTGACCTGAAGTTAAGTTCAAATGAAAGTCTATTCAAGGTCTACTCAAGGATTGGGGAACTGGAGGATTGGGGGCGTTCGGGAATATACCCCCAGCTGTTGCCTCTGACGGCATAAGCCTAGTTTTATTTCACTTTTAGTATATGGCTTTGTTGCATAGTTTTATCTTTACTTATTTTAAGTAAAACTATTGTTGAGATATCTGTCCTATACACGGCACAGACTCTTGTAAGCAAGGGCTGGCAGAGAAAGATGTGAGGAGCCTGATCCGTGAAATGCTCCACAGCGATGTTTAGAAAGGAGGCGACTAAGAACCTGGCACAGTATTTGTATTCTTTTTGTCCAACACTTATGGTGCTGTGATGATTATGTACACAGATGTCCTTCATTTTAGATGACAAAGGTTACACAAATCTTTCTTGGGCCTAATAATTAATTGGATCAGATGTCACCTGAAACAGAACTAACAGGGCAGGGGCTTTGAGGTCAGGGTTGAATCATTGTTTTAACTGGTAAAATGGGAGTATTCAATGGGAGCATGTCATTGTATACAGGCAGGTGAAGCGCTATCCAGGCTCCTAGTTGGTAGATAAACCCTACACCTCTCTCAGGGGATTAATGTTTAGAAGAGAAGTTTCGACATGTTTGTCACGCGGTCACTGAAGGGGGCTTTGAAGTAGCCTTAAGCTGCACCCCAAACTGCAGACTCAGACTTCACTGCTGAAAACAATTGAGGAAAAAGTTAAATAATTTCATGCACTGACCTCTTTTGCTGTGTTTGTGTTGTTCCTTGCAGAAGACGCAGAGCACAGCGCACTCGGTGAAAGAAGAGGAGGACGACTTGTAAATGTGTAAAAAAAAACTAAACTGAATGAAGAAGTAGTGATTTTAGACTTTCTATAGGAATGCTCAATCACTCCTAAATTTCATCTCAGCACCCCAGGATAATGTTAGTAATTATAATGAATGGTTATTATTTTCCAAACTCATGTTAAGCCCTCTTACATTACATTTTGAGAGCTTGTGAGAGATGACAAACAATTACAGGTTTTAAGCGATTTATTTAAATAATTAGGAAAAAACAGAAATACGAAACCTGTTTTGAAGTTAAGTTGGTTTGTGGAACCCCTGGCAAAAATTATGGAAAACCGTCACAGATGATGTACATTCAGCTATTTTACTCCATAGCAAATAAGGGCCAGACAGATTCTTCTCTGTTTTTATGTTCTGCTAGTGTCCTTGTCACAACTGGTAGCACGAGGTGGTACCTGCAGCCCAGTCTGGTTACACAGGTAGTCCAGCTTTCCCAGGACAGCACTTCCATATGTGCAGTTACTAGAAGGTTTGCTGTGTTTCCCAGCGCAGTCTCGAGCATGGAGGAGATGCCAGGACACCAGCCGTTTCACGAGGAGAGCTGGACGGGGCTGTAGAAGTGCATCAACCCAGCAGCAGGACTGTTTCTGCTCCTTTGTGCAAGAAGGAATAGAAGATCACTGCCAGAGCCCTACAAAATGACCTCCAGCAGGCTACTTGTGCGCATGTTTCTGACCAAACTGTCAGAAACAGACTATGAGGGCGGCGTGAGGGCCCGATGTCATTAAGTGGGACCTGAACTCACAGCCCAGCACCATGCAGCTTGATTGGTATCCGCTAGAGAACACTAGAATTGGCAGATTTGGCATTAGTGCCCCGTTCTCTTCACAGGTGAGAGCAGGTTCACACTGAGCACATGTGATGGGCGTGAAACAGTCTGCAGACACTGTGGTGAATGTTCTGCTGCCTGTAACATCATCCAGCATGACTGATTTGGCAGTGAATCAGTAATGGTCTGGGGAGGCATATCCTTTAGGGGTTGCACACCCCTGTATGTGATTGCCAACGTTACCCTGACAGCTATTAGACACTGGGGTGAAATCCTGAGAGCGATTGTTTGAACCTATGCTGGGGCAGTGGGTCATGGGTTCCTCCTGGTGCAGGATGATGCCTGACCACATGTGGTCACAGCATGTAGGCACTTCCTGGATGATGAAAGCATTGAAACCATAGATTGGTCCTCTTGTTCCTTTGACCTAAACCCAATTGAGCTCCTGTGGGATACTTTGCATCAGTGAATCCAACGCTGAGAAGTACCATCACAAACTGCAGGAGCTCACTGATGCCATGATCCAGGTCTGGTAGGAGGTCCCTCTGGACACCACCGCTGACTCATCAGGATGCCCAGATGCTGTCGGGAGTATTTTTATTAGTGAAGTCCATGCCTCCAAGAATTCAGGCCATAAGAAAAGCCCGGGGTGGAGCAACAAAGTATTTATTCTGGATTTTTGATGATTCCATAATTCTTTCCTTAGATAATAGTGATGCCATATATTTAATCTACTTGTTTATGAAAAAATATGCCATTTATTACAATCTAATTTCTTTGCTGTGTTTCATGAAGCCTGAATGTTAAGCTAATGAACAAAAATTGTTGCGTGTCCCGTCTGCAATTGTTGATTTGCTCTGAAGAAAACAAGCTGAATGAACATCCACTGTGGTGATTCCAGAATTGCAGCACGCATGACCTTGCTTGTCATGGCTTTTCTGATCTTCATAGAGCCGGGCTCAGACCACATGAGATTTAAAGTCCTCACTGATGTGAAATTGTGTTAAAGCTCACAGAAAAGCATGAACTTTTCCTATTTTTTTTTTTTTTTGCTCAATTTCCAAACAAGCTCAAACAGCACATTTAGACATTTTCAATCCATCATACCATACAAGTTATGATTAAGGTCATCTTGCCTTAAAGAGCTACTGTACACCGCAACTCAGGTGACCACCGGGAGGCAGAAGGCAGATGTTTAAAGACAAAGATTTTGAGGGAGCGGTTAAGGAAAGTGGGCAAAACAGTTAATTTGTTCTCCAACAGCTGGGGGTGAGAATTTAGCGGTCAGTTTAAATTAGGTTTTATAACTTCTGATACTCAGCTACCCTCTCAGTGGCTAAGGTTTTACCATTGCTGTTTGACACAGTCAGCTCTTAAACCCTGAATGGGATGTTAAAATTTATTTTTTGACAGAATATTTTGGTTCTAAATCCTGAATATCAAAAATGTTTGACATTATCAGCGCTGCCCTGCTGAGTGTGTGAGCAGTTTCGGAGGAATAAGACTGGATCTGTAAACTCCTTACATGACCAGATAATCTTGGCTAAAGATCGGTTCTGACGAAGGTCCCAGGCCGGATTTCTGTGATTGTTGGGAAGGGTGAATCTGGGAAACATCAGCCTAAAACTCAAGTATTCTGAGCCCGCCTTATATTGGTGGGGAAATGTACCTGAAATTAACGGTCAGTTTCAAAACTATAGGTCATACTCTTTCTTACAGAGTATGGTTTCAACATATACTATCTGTTTTGGAGCCACTAGAGCTTCACACTGAACCGCACCAGGGGCCTAATTTATGAACTGTCCGTAGGCACAAAAAAAGATGCGTACATCACTCTTTGCAGATTTCTGATTTATAAAAAAAACAAACTTGACACTTCAAAAAAAGGAAATCACAGGCAAAAGGGACCGGAGTGAAACACTAAGGTTGTGGTCAAAAAGAGAAGCCAGACATCAACGAGGGCTCCTTTCTGAATATGCACATGCAGGCGAATAAATAAATAAAAGGACAAATTATAGGTTTGAATAACAGTGCCTAAATCTTTATTTATTTAAGTAAGCTACATTTTTCCAAATTAGACAGTTTACATCATGACACAAGAAAAAAAGAACTTAAATTATCAATAGCTGACATGTATGCTCGATTCCAGTCTTCATGTAATGAACACAAAAGCCATCGCGATGAAAGAAAGAAAGAAAAAAAAAGTTCCGTTGCAGCAATTTGCTCCCCTCCTCCCACACAAACCCCCGCGCACCAGTTAAGTCACAGATTGTCCGCTGCCATTAGTGTGACGTATTATGGCGGAAAAGGGGGACCAAACTTCCACGCAAATACATGGTGCGTCTCTCCACTAGTCAGTCGGTACTTTACAACACTGCTTTTACGCACTGAATCGGCTAATCGGCACCGCAAAGCAAAGAAAAAAGAAAGGCATTCGCACAAACGCACACGCACACATCGTCAACCTTCCACACGAACGGGGGAACAAGTTTGGGGCAGATTAACACAACGTTCAGAACTCAAACACAAGACTTTAGTGCAAGCAAACCGCACATTTTACACAGCATAGCAAAAATCTGATCATGTACACAAATATGCACCATCCCCACTCACTCAAAATTCGGAAACGTGCTAAAACGGGTCACAGCACGAATCATCGACCATCTTCCTCATCCAAAGAGGAAAACTGTAAAACGAAAATCTTGAGGAAAATATCGCAACCTTCTTTTTACTTCCACTTTCTAAATACATTTCATTCCTCTCCCGTTTGTCCTTTAGTAACCGATTTAAACCCATTCTTGTGTTCTGGTTTCATTCGTGCAGACATACAAACTCCTATAAGAAAACGCGCATGTAGGCTACATTCCAGACGCCTGATTTAAAAAAAAAAAAAAAAAAAAGAGAAAAAATTCCATACCCAATATACTGTGACTACAGTAAATGCAGTACAGCTACACTTCAGCAACAACCGACATTGGCATACAATAGCATCGTGTACAACCTCTTCACTCGTTAACAAAGAAAAATTAAAAATTTGCCAGTCTCGTTAGCGAGAATCATCCGCACGTTTGACACCTTGGTGCATCAGGACCAAGACTGAACGGCTTGTTTATCGCCATCTGCTTCAGTGAATGAATCAGTCTATATTCTCAGAAAAAATCTGAATGGCAAGCTGTAACTATGTACAGGTCTATCCGCCAAAGTTTTAAATAAATGGCACAGTTCACTTTTGCCACATTCTGCAGTCCACGGGCGAAATGAAGATTTCGCGTCGGCCTCACCACTGCAGAAGTATCTACACTAAAGCAGAGCTTCACAGTTGGTCACCACGAAGCATGCAACAGGAAAAGATCGACCCGTTTGTACAAGAATTATCATCAGGTGTGGATGGGGCCCCCCGTTGTCGGCGAATATATTCCTCTTGAATTGCGAAACACACGGGCATACACGCAGAGAGGACAGGGTATTATGTACGCAAATAACACACTCCTGTTTAAAGTTAGTTTTTGTCTGGTGTATACCCGCATTACTATCCATGGGTGAAACAAACTAGTTTGGGTTTGACGACAAGTTTCCTCATATGACTGCATGTGCTTAAAACAATGTGCTTTATGAGCGGGGAGAAACAACTTTATTATTGTTTTCACGCTAGTCATTTCGGCAGAGCGCCTGGCTTCATCTGAGGAATTGGTAGGCCTAGATAATCTGGTGCGTATTTGAAACCCTTGTACTCCAAACCCAAACTTGGCGTGCCGTTCCCCCCAATGCTGCACAGTGAAAGGTGTAGTATTACAGAGACAACCGAGTAGATCCAGATATTAAGCAAGGATGATGAGGAAATGAGAATCGCACGTTAAAATTACAATCAGACCATCCGCTGACCTTGCATTGTGACGGCAGAATATGCCACACTCCAGACAAACAAAAAAACAAACAAAAAAAGACATAATAATCAAACCACATTTAGCATCAAATCTACATCCAGCTCAATAACAACATTAATGTCAACAAGATCGATAAACTTTTTAAATCATTTTAGGTACCTCTTTTATACTTTTTTTTTGAGTATTTACATCTGTACACGCAAAAGCACACAGTTTAAAGTGAATATACTTAATACAGTAATAACTATTTGCATTTACAAGATTCATTTTTCCCCAAACTGAAAATAGAAACTGAAAATAAAGAAATTCTAGTTAAGATTTTTTTCATTGTATGTTACAAAAATTAATCAGCCGGTCAGATTTTTTTAAACTCTTCTGAGACCAAGTAAGACTATTGGTATCGGGTTTAGCTGAGCATTACTACGTCACTCTCGGCAACCCTGTGGGGTTCAAAAAGCGTTCAAAGCTGTTGTGTATAAAAGTTAAGGCAAAGTCATTTTCAAGTTTAAATAAAATTCAAGTTTTCAAACACTGGATGGAAAATATAAATATATATTCATGTTTCGCGGTTTTCAAAAAAAGAAAACTTGTTTAAATGATATTTTACTGGAAAAAATAGCACTGGCTTGTTAATGATCGTTCGCAATGAGTTCTCCACCACAGGGTACGAGTAGCCCTGAAAAACCGCAAACCGTTAGTGCATTTAATTCCTTCACGATCTACCTTACTTCAACAGTATCTTTCACACAAAGGAAACCTTTTCGATACATCAGACATGTAGAACAAAAAAAATAAAAATAAAAATAAAAAATAAAAAAAGAGGGTATGACTGTCACGTTAGATGCTCTCTGGTGTAGTGTGTCTATGTTTAAAATGGTTTCCTCCATGGTACTCCAAACCTGCAGGAAGACGTCAACGGGAGAGTGAGGGAGAGGCGGCATGTGAGCGTAACTACTGATGGCGCGCTGAGAACAAGGCCCGGGGAATGGAGGCATGTCCGGGAGTTTGGCTGCTCACGGTTTCAGAGCAGTGGGCTACGACGGTATGATGGGCAGAGCGCCAAGCAATGTCCACATCAAACACAGACCAAGCGTGCGGAGAGATTTTACAGACAATACTACATCTGTGGCCAATTCAAGGTTATAAAGCTGGGTGTCAGACTCACGGAGGACTCTGGGAGGACTTATTTCAGTCACTGATTGACTATGGAGTCCACCTGCAGACACTGCGGCCCTCCAGGACTGGAATTAAACCTGCAGACACCTCTATTCAAGAGGCCCAAAATTATGAATAGGCAGCTCCAGCCCAGTGGGTCAATGCCCCCCTCTTAAGAATCTCTGCTTTGGGCCCCGCCTACCCCCAAACTCCACCCACTACCTCGACATGTAGCTATGGTGACAATTCTTCAGTTATAGGGGCCAAAACGGGCAATTAATTCAACAGCACCTCACAAACAGTCAATTTAGTCAATATTGAACCAAAGGAAAAACCACAGCCAAGCACCTCCAAACGAGACAAATCCGTCCTGCCTGACATTCAAATTATCACGCAGAATGCATAAGCTTGAGTTAAAACGGTTAATAGCAGAATAATCTAGAGTAAAATCATAGAAGTTAGAGAGGCGAGACAAGAAATCTACAGATCAGTGATTTTTCAGAAGCTGGACTGTTGTGTAAAGACTTGTGTCGTGACATTTTTAAAAACTGAACAAGAATCGCACAGAATGTGATTTTCCCGCCTTGTGTGTATGTATGCTGATGTTATAACAGTATTAGATAGGAACATACTAGAACACGTTACAGAGATTCAAGGAAGTATAAGTCCTTAGGCATCGCATTAAGCCAAGTCTACTTTTCAAAATAAAAGTACCTGACACCACAAGGGAGGAGGAGAGAGTGCGAAAGCCAAGTTGCAAGTGTATTACAGATATTTCACCGCCATTCCCCAGCAAAATAAACGTCCCTTTTATTGGCTCCTGATAAAAACTGAAATCACCGATCGCAACAATCGCTCTGGCAATCAAGTAGTGCAAAGTTACTGTGGGTCAAGTTTGTCTAAGTACAGTACCAGGCTAAATCTGATGAAACAAGCCCCGGACACGACCGCTAGCACCATGTCGAGTAGTCCCTTTGACGAAGCGAAACTGCCGCGTTGTCGTGAGAACCCGTTTGCTCTTAATTATTTGGGCACACAGACTCCATTGCGTGTGTGGCTGCCCGATACGGATGTGCCTGCTGAAAATATATATATTTTTTTAAAAATCACAAGCAGCAAAAAACCCATGACCATCGCTAACCCAAATTCGCCCGCTTCCACAGACCTTCGTTTAGTATTTACAGCAGAGCCAAGGACGCATTTTACCCCTATTTTTATCATTAGTCAGTTCGTTCTTTCCCAGACAAAAGACGAGACGTTATTTTGAGTAAATGCACAGAAAACTATGGTTCTTTTAGACCGACAAATAGCGCAATGCCCGAGCCAGAAACAACTTCATCGTACAATAATTGATGGAACAAACCCCCCTCTCCCTAGTTTGTTACACACACACACACACACAAAAAAAAAAAAAAAAAACTTCCACAGCCAAAAAAAAATTCCAGGCCCACATTCATGACAATTTTTTCAGATGAAAGAGGGGGGAGAAGAAGAATAATAATTAAAAAAAAAAAAACTGTCCACACTGACACTTCAGGTCTATAAGCAAAGTAAAATGAGTTTGGAATTAACCCACAGTGATATGGGCATTAAAGTCTGAACTCCTCCACTGTAACCCTTTCAGTTCTGATTCCCACGCACAGATCGAGCCCCGCGATTCCGCTCGTTCGCTTCAAAGCAGACCTCTCCACACACAGGAGTCAGACAAAGCACAAAACACACAAGTTGTATGAAATAAAAAAAATAATAAAAAAAAAGAGATGGTGATCTCTGCACACCAAAGTACTCCTTCTGTGGTTTTGCTAATTTATTTTTTTGCTGGAGGCCCTGATGCAGTCGATAAAGCGCCCTCTGCTGGGCTCATGCTGTATTACGGTGTCGTGACAGATGGACAGACAGAGCGCAGTGGCCCCGGAGCCCGGGCCTGGCGGTAGTGATTTAGTGGGGAGATTTGGGAGTGGGAGTTGGCGGGGGTGAGGCCCATCTCCCGGCCGGGCGGCGAGTCTCTCTGGGGCGGGGCGGGGCAGCTTTGGGGGGGTACGAGTCTCTGTTTCGGGGCTCAGCTCGGTCCCCGGACCCATCAGGGCCCCTACGCTCCTCGGCTGGGCCAGGTTTGGGCTCTTTAGGGGCCGGTGGCTGGGGAGGGGGCGTGTCCTTTATCCGCTGGCAGATCTCTGCGTAACTTGGCTTCCGCAGCTCCTGTGGGATCAAAGGTCACGGTGATGCAGCTTATTATGGGATGTGCAGACAAGAAGAAATAAGATGTCGGATTCACTGCATGGTGCATCACATCATTATTTGGAGTTCCGTCAACTCTCACAGAGTACACTGCTTCTTACAGAACTCGCATGCACTCTATTAAGAGTTGATTTCACACTGGGCATTTTCCTGCTCTCAAAATAAATAAAAACCATTAAAAGACAAGAGCAGATGCCCAAGAGGATAGACAGTAAATAAAAGCGAAGGGAAAAGCGAGAAAGTGATTCTATTTTTACATTTGTTCATGTTTTAAGAATGAAGATGAGTCCATTTCATTCTTGCTTAAACATGTTTGAAGCAGAATGTCATTGAGAGAGAGTGTGTGAATTCAAACTAGAGAAAGAATGAGGAGGGAGAAAAAGAAAGAGATGGAGACTGGGGAAAAAGAGAGAGACAAAGACAAAGTGAGAGAGACCCCAAGGTTACCGTGGCAGCGCCGTTCACTTGCACTGATTTGCTGGCGGTGGTGGGTGGGGCGGTCAGTCGCTCAGTGGGCGAGGCTGAGGGCTCCTTCTGCTGCTCTTCCGGAACTTTCCGATCCCTAGAGGACACGCCCACAAGCACCCAAAAAAGACATTATATAAATGCAGCAAGTTTCTGTTTGGTAGATTGTCGTGTACTAAAATGGTATTTCGAGGCAGACTAAAACGAGCCAAGCCTTTAGGTCAACGCTGGTTTTCACCGTGCAGCTCTCTCATGGATGACACTGGTGCCTCGTCATTTTCTTATTTTGGAATTGTGAACACCAACCTTAATGCTGAAAGCCCCCTCAGGAGAAAAGTAACTATCTGTAGCCGAGCTGGCTATTTGAGCCTCCCCCCCCCCACCCCCCAATGGAAGAGAACTCTCAATCCAGTTTTCTAGCGGATACCGATGGCGGTGTTCAAGTCGTCGATACAGTATCGGCATTCATCGCGTTTGCACTTCAGCCTGGTACTCAGGAAAGGTGAGAAATGCAGTCTTGGGCTTCTTCAGCCAAGATCAAGTAGTGAAAGCCAAGGCCGTGTTGTGGGAAAAGTGAGGAATATCAGTGATAGGGGAGTATCAGTGACAGAGACACGATTAAGCGAGCGGCGAAAGACGCCCATCTTGGAGACGTATTGAGTGCCCTTCCTAAGTTGGATAAAGCTGTTATGATGCTGGTTTTTCTCATTGATGCGTTAAACCTGGGGGAAATTCCACGTTCACACAGGGGGTGGCTCATATATGCCCCCCAAAAAAAAAAATAAAAAAAAAATTAAATAATTTAAAATATCTTGATAACGATGATCTGGTGATATCCTTTAAAATGTGATTTAGAAAAAATGCTGTTAAAATTCTTAACAGGTCATGCCAGGGGACCGGCTTGACCCGTTAGAGAATATCGTCAGGAAAAGCTATGATTCTGCTGAGGGAATTCGTTACTTATGCGATCTGCTGGAGCCTTATGTTGGCAATGTAACAAAGAGAAGCTCTTAAGAGTTACACGAACGATATGCATAGCACTGCAGTTTTTTGCCATGCAAACCTGCAGCATTCAGGCGGTGATGCAGAAAATCTGAGCAAGAATATTGTACGCTGCTGCGCTATACATTTTACACAGCAGACCATTAAAGTCATTATGAAAGCAAAGCAACATCAGGCGTACCAGTTTGATAAATGTTCTTACACTTTGTTTTAACTTGCTGCCATGTGCTCTGGACAGTGCTCTTACTGCAAATATTAAAGCACCCATTACAAAATTAAATGTTATTTTAATCATTCTTACCACTGTTTTGATATGTCACAGGACTACTGTAAATTTGCAATGGTGCAGCTAGTTAGGGTTAGTGGGGGCGATACGATTTCATTAAAATCATGCTGTATAAAAGAAAAGTAATGGACGAAATACTTTAAACCAAAAACGAAGACATCAGTATTACGGAGTTTACTATTGGTATTTACCACAGTCCGATAATATTCAATCAGTAATTTAATTTCACTTTGTTTGATTTTGTTGAGAAACTAAAGTGATTTCCTCAAGTCCTTCATCAGAGGACTTGCGCATTTGCACGGTCAGCCATTTTCCGCCAGGATTCCTCTCTGGCCTTATTAGCCGCAACAGTGTCGCTTTTTGCCGTCTTTATATAATTATATTCTTCATAACTCCCTATAATCACAACTCACTCCTCCTAGGAAATTTTTTAATTTTTTTTAAAGATTTTATTAATCACCCAGCAACCACTTGCATTACATCCAACAACAACAACAACAACAAGTGCATACATCAACCAACATGAATGTATATACTAACATTTCAATTTACCAACTGTCGACCCGAGTATGCGCATGCATAATTGTGCAGACCTTAAAGAGTCCAACCAATTAGTGTAAAACTTCATGCGTCTCCCCCTATGCCGCTGGTGGCGCCCCCTAGCGCTGCGGGGGAGATATCTCGCAGTCTTCCTGATCCTGGATCAGGAGTAGCTTCCCCGGAAAAACATACAGCACGTGATCGGTCATTTGATGAACGGAAATAGGGTCAATTGAGGCACAGAAGGCCCTTTTATTGAGAGCGCGCACGGCGTTGAAAGCACAAAGCCCTGGTTCGCGAAGAAAGATTACAACCACTGTTGTGGTATCAATTATCTCGGCTGGCGAGTTCAGGGTTTGTTGAGCCGGCTAACGCAAATAAAGCCTGTCTGTGTTGAACTTGCTTCGTATTAAACCCTCCTTAAACCAGAGTAGGCGGCAACATCACTAGCGCACCTCCTCCATCTCTGCGCCTTTCGTTTTTTTTTTTTGTTTTTTTTTTTCCGCCCCCCCTCGAGGTAGTAAAAATACTCGATAATGTAAAATTGCACATCGGCAAAGCAGCATTTACGATACTATCGCACACTATATTTATCGTGCACCTCTAGTTCACGCCTGGAAGAACTGAATGATATTTCCATTGTAGATAGACTCAATCGACTGGAAGCTAGAGTGACATTAACACAGGAATTGATTGATCGGGTCGTTGGTGAGAATATGGCTATTTAAGGGTTGCGAGAACAGTTGTGGACACGGGACCAGTGGAGGTCGTGGGCGTGATCGTGGCTGTGGCTCCGAACTGCATTCGGGGAATGGCGTGAGAGATACTCTGGTTACCATTGATAGTATGAAGCGTGTGCTTAGCACAGCATCTGCTACATCTGACTTGGTTAACTTTAAGGACAGGTATAACCATGTCGATGGGGATGGCTTCCAGCTTCCATCCTGTCAGCAACGAAAACAGCGCAGAGAAGAAAGTCACCGGCGGAAGGTGATTACTGGGTGTAAAATGGTTTCTGGCAGGTTTGGAGGGACAGCACCGTGTTGAGATTTATTTATTAGCAGGGTAGCATCTGATGATCAGGTTGATGTGAAAACGCATCTCGAGGACAAAGGTGTCACAGTAAATGATCTCCAATGCATTTTTCATAAAAATGCAAAGTACAGATCATTTAAGTTGACAGTCCTGGTGCAGGAGTTACAGTGTGAATCCGATAGATTATATGCCATCATAGTTCATCAAGAAAATATTGTCATACTTATGATTAGTGTCTATATGCTATGTGATACTAGATCGGATGCTACCAATGTTGCTACATTTTCTGATGTGCCATGTGAAATATCGACACTCAGGGCGACACAAAATCTGGATTATACGATTATAGCTGTTGATTTGAATAATGTTATTACTAGGAGCGAATCTTTTCACTACCGGTCACTAAATAACAATTTTACAAGCAGAGGAACTTAAATGTGGCTTAGAAAGTCAGGCCAATCGTGTTTAGTATACTTTTGACAGTAAATCCAATAGGGAGAGATCAACTTTAAATCACTATTAGTATGTAAACCATTGTTTAAAAGTATCGTGGATTATTCCAATCTACACGAAAGTGAAAAGTTGTCAGAACACCCGGTATCGATTAAGTGTAATGTACCGATGAGTTTGCACACTCGTCCCGGCGAGCTAATAATGATTAGCACACAGATGCAGAGGAGTCACTGCAGAAGGTAAAGGAGACTCACAGTGTAAAGTGATGGTGTAATAATGATTAGCACACAGATGCAGAGGAGTCACTGCAGAAGGTAAAGGAGACTCACAGTGTAAAGTGATGGTGTAATAATGATTAGCACACAGATGCAGAGGAGTCACTGCAGAAGGTAAAGGAGACTCACAGTGTTAAGTGATGGTGTAATAATGATTAGCACAAAGATGCAGAAGAGTCACTGCAGAAGGTAAAGGAGACTCACAGTGTTCAGTGATGGTGTAATAATGATTAGCACACAGATGCAGAGGAGTCACTGCAGAAGGTAAAGGAGACTCACAGTGTAAAGTGATGGTGTAATAATGATTAGCACACAGATGCAGAGGAGTCACTGCAGAAGGTAAAGGAGACTCACAGTGTTAAGTGATGGTGTAATAATGATTAGCACACAGATGCAGAGGAGTCACTGCAGAAGGTAAAGGAGACTCACAGTGTTAAGTGATGGTGTAATAATGATTAGCACACAGATACAGAGGAGTCACAGCAGAAGGTAAAGGAGACTCACAGTGTAAAGTGATGGTGTAATAATGATTAGCACACAGATACAGAGGAGTCACAGCAGAAGGTAAAGGAGACTCAGTGTTAAGTGATGGTGTAATAATGATTAGCACACAGATGCAGAGGAGTCACTGCAGAAGGTAAAGGAGACTCACAGTGTAAAGTGATGGTGTAATAATGATTAGCACACAGATGCAGAGGAGTCACTGCAGAAGGTAAAGGAGACTCACAGTGTGAAGAGATGGTGTAATAATGATTAGCACACTGATACAGAGGAGTCACTGCAGAAGGTAAAGGAGACTCACAGTGTAAAGTGATGGTGTAATAATGATTAGCACACAGATGCAGAGGAGTCACAGCAGAAGGTGAAGGAGACTCAGTGTAAAGTGATGGTGTAATAATGATTAGCACACAGATGCAAAGGAGTCACAGCAGAAGGTAAAGGAGACTCACAGTGTTCAGTGATGGTGTAATAATGATTAGCACACAGATGCAGAGGAGTCACAGCAGAAGGTGAAGGAGACTCACAGTGTAAAGTGATGGTGTAATAATGATTAGCACACAGATGCAAAGGAGTCACAGCAGAAGGTAAAGGAGACTCACAGTGTTAAGTGATGGTGTAATAATGATTAGCACACAGATGCAGAGGAGTCACTGCAGAAGGTAAAGGAGACTCACAGTGTTAAGTGATGGTGTAATAATGATTAGCACACAGATACAGAGGAGTCACTGCAGAAAGTAAAGGAGACTCACAGTGTTAAGTGATGGTGTAATAATGATTAGCACACAGATGCAGAGGAGTCACTGCAGAAGGTAAAGGAGACTCACAGTGTTAAGTGATGGTGTAATAATGATTAGCACACAGATACAGAGGAGTCACTGCAGAAGGTAAAGGAGACTCACAGTGTTAAGTGATGGTGTAATAATGATTAGCACACAGATGCAGAGGAGTCACTGCAGAAGGTAAAGGAGACTCACAGTGTTAAGTGATGGTGTAATAATGATTAGCACACAGATGCAGAGGAGTCACTGCAGAAGGTAAAGGAGACTCACAGTGTTAAGTGATGGTGTAATAATGATTAGCACACAGATGCAGAGGAGTCACTGCAGAAGGTAAAGGAGACTCACAGTGTTCAGTGATGGTGTAATAATGATTAGCACACAGATACAGAGGAGTCACAGCAGAAGGTAAAGGAGACTCACAGTGTAAAGTGATGGTGTAATAATGATTAGCACACAGATACAGAGGAGTCACAGCAGAAGGTAAAGGAGACTCAGTGTTAAGTGATGGTGTAATAATGATTAGCACACAGATGCAGAGGAGTCACTGCAGAAGGTAAAGGAGACTCACAGTGTAAAGTGATGGTGTAATAATGATTAGCACACAGATGCAGAGGAGTCACTGCAGAAGGTAAAGGAGACTCACAGTGTGAAGAGATGGTGTAATAATGATTAGCACACTGATACAGAGGAGTCACTGCAGAAGGTAAAGGAGACTCACAGTGTAAAGTGATGGTGTAATAATGATTAGCACACAGATGCAGAGGAGTCACAGCAGAAGGTGAAGGAGACTCAGTGTTAAGTGATGGTGTAATAATGATTAGCACACAGATGCAAAGGAGTCACAGCAGAAGGTAAAGGAGACTCACAGTGTTCAGTGATGGTGTAATAATGATTAGCACACAGATGCAGAGGAGTCACAGCAGAAGGTGAAGGAGACTCACAGTGTAAAGTGATGGTGTAATAATGATTAGCACACAGATGCAAAGGAGTCACAGCAGAAGGTAAAGGAGACTCACAGTGTTAAGTGATGGTGTAATAATGATTAGCACACAGATGCAGAGGAGTCACTGCAGAAGGTAAAGGAGACTCACAGTGTTAAGTGATGGTGTAATAATGATTAGCACACAGATACAGAGGAGTCACTGCAGAAAGTAAAGGAGACTCACAGTGTTAAGTGATGGTGTAATAATGATTAGCACACAGATGCAGAGGAGTCACTGCAGAAGGTAAAGGAGACTCACAGTGTTAAGTGATGGTGTAATAATGATTAGCACACAGATACAGAGGAGTCACTGCAGAAGGTAAAGGAGACTCACAGTGTTAAGTGATGGTGTAATAATGATTAGCACACAGATGCAGAGGAGTCACTGCAGAAGGTAAAGGAGACTCACAGTGTTAAGTGATGGTGTAATAATGATTAGCACACAGATGCAGAGGAGTCACTGCAGAAGGTAAAGGAGACTCACAGTGTTAAGTGATGGTGTAATAATGATTAGCACGCAGATGCAGAGGAGTCACTGCAGAAGGTAAAGGAGACTCACAGTGTTCAGTGATGGTGTAATAACGATTAGCACACAGATGCAGAGGAGTCACAGCAGAAGGTAAAGGAGACTCACAGTGTAAAGTGATGGTGTAATAATGATTAGCACACAGATACAGAGGAGTCACTGCAGAAGGTAAAGGAGACTCACAGTGTGAAGTGATGGTGTAATAATGATTAGCACACAGATACAGAGGAGTCACAGCAGAAGGTAAAGGAGACTCACAGTGTAAAGTGATGGTGTAATAATGATTAGCACACAGATACAGAGGAGTCACAGCAGAAGGTAAAGGAGACTCAGTGTTAAGTGATGGTGTAATAATGATTAGCACACAGATGCAGAGGAGTCACTGCAGAAGGTAAAGGAGACTCACAGTGTTCAGTGATGGTGTAATAACGATTAGCACACAGATGCAGAGGAGTCACAGCAGAAGGTAAAGGAGACTCACAGTGTTAAGTGATGGTGTAATAATGATTAGCACGCAGATGCAGAGGAGTCACTGCAGAAGGTAAAGGAGACTCACAGTGTTCAGTGATGGTGTAATAACGATTAGCACACAGATGCAGAGGAGTCACAGCAGAAGGTAAAGGAGACTCACAGTGTAAAGTGATGGTGTAATAATGATTAGCACACAGATACAGAGGAGTCACTGCAGAAGGTAAAGGAGACTCACAGTGTGAAGTGATGGTGTAATAATGATTAGCACACAGATACAGAGGAGTCACAGCAGAAGGTAAAGGAGACTCACAGTGTAAAGTGATGGTGTAATAATGATTAGCACACAGATACAGAGGAGTCACTGCAGAAGGTAAAGGAGACTCACAGTGTTAAGTGATGGTGTAATAATGATTAGCACACAGATACAGAGGAGTCACAGCAGAAGGTAAAGGAGACTCACAGTGTAAAGTGATGGTGTAATAATGATTAGCACACAGATACAGAGGAGTCACTGCAGAAGGTAAAGGAGACTCACAGTGTGAAGTGATGGTGTAATAATGATTAGCACACAGATACAGAGGAGTCACAGCAGAAGGTAAAGGAGACTCACAGTGTAAAGTGATGGTGTAATAATGATTAGCACACAGATACAGAGGAGTCACAGCAGAAGGTAAAGGAGACTCACAGTGTGAAGTGATGGTGTAATAATGATTAGCACACAGATACAGAGGAGTCACTGCAGAAGGTAAAGGAGACTCACAGTGTAAAGTGATGGTGTAATAATGATTAGCACACAGATACAGAGGAGTCACAGCAGAAGGTAAAGGAGACTCACAGTGTAAAGTGATGGTGTAATAATGATTAGCACACAGATACAGAGGAGTCACTGCAGAAGGTAAAGGAGACTCACAGTGTTAAGTGATGGTGTAATAATGATTAGCACACAGATGCAGAGGAGTCACTGCAGAAGGTAAAGGAGACTCACAGTGTGAAGAGATGGTGTAATAATGATTAGCACACAGATGCAGAGGAGTCACAGCAGAAGGTGAAGGAGACTCACAGTGTAAAGTGATGGTGTAATAATGATTAGCACACAGATGCAAAGGAGTCACAGCAGAAGGTAAAGGAGACTCACAGTGTTAAGTGATGGTGTAATAATGATTAGCACACAGATGCAGAGGAGTCACTGCAGAAGGTAAAGGAGACTCACAGTGTTAAGTGATGGTGTAATAATGATTAGCACACAGATACAGAGGAGTCACTGCAGAAAGTAAAGGAGACTCACAGTGTTAAGTGATGGTGTAATAATGATTAGCACACAGATGCAGAGGAGTCACTGCAGAAGGTAAAGGAGACTCACAGTGTTAAGTGATGGTGTAATAATGATTAGCACACAGATGCAGAGGAGTCACTGCAGAAGGTAAAGGAGACTCACAGTGATGGCGGGGTTCCGATGGGGGGGCTCTCAGCACGCGGCGGCAGTGGGGCAGGAACAGGGACAGACGGCGGCTCTGTAGAGACCCCAGCTGACAGCAGGATGCTGCTACTGCTGTCCAGGG
This sequence comes from Gymnothorax reevesii, assembly GCA_029721435.1. Taxonomy (NCBI): domain Eukaryota; kingdom Metazoa; phylum Chordata; class Actinopteri; order Anguilliformes; family Muraenidae; genus Gymnothorax; species Gymnothorax reevesii. Next base: position 7,116,797 of record CM056577.1, read on the forward strand.
TCACGCTCTGCACCAAACAGGAGGGGGGTGGGAGGGGGTTACAAACATGCTTGTACAGATGCATGCACACACACACACACACACACACACACACACACACACACACACACACACACACGCGCACACACACACGCGCACACACACACGCGCACACACACGCACACACAGTACCAGTCAAAAGTTTGCATATACCCACATTTTTCTCACATCTTAAAGAAATAAACTTCCTTTATTTTGCAAAAAAATAAAAAATAAAAAAAAATAAAAGATTTAATTCTTTAATCCATCAAACTTACCAGCATTTGTGGTCATATTAAGTTCCTAAAAATGTGCTGTAGTCATGGTGTGATTTTCATAGACCTTTTTGCCAAGGACATCCCAAAACAGACTGAATTTCATTGGGCTGTTGGGAATGGATGAAGCTTGTTTATTTGCTTGCTTTGCGAAATACGGCTTCAAGAATACCAAATTTTGTACACAGTTGAAACAATTATTATTTTTTAACTTCTTACTGTTTACCCCTCACAAGATTCCACCATTTGAGATCATATGGGGAAGTAAAGCTGAATAAATTTCTCTGAAATCAGTGCAGTGACATTGGACAAGTGTGTCCAAACTTTTGACTGGTTCTGTACGCACTCATGCACATGAGCACAGGGTCTCCCACACAGACAGCATTGTATGGCGGGGCGCCACAGGTTCAATCCCGTTAATTTAAGTAAATACGTAATTGCCGCGTGTTGATGATGCAGGTACAAGTTCACTGAAGGGAAAAAAACCAGGAAACTTTAAAAGTTACTGTGAGACGCGTAATTTGCGCGCAAACCCAACCCCCCCCTCCCCCGCCCAACAAATCATCTCTGTTCTAATTGGTCAGCCACCACACATAACTTGCTGGTCTGTGGGAGACACTGGAGCATATGCACTCAATTTATTATACATGAAATGTTTTGACAAATGTGGAAAACATATTGAAATATACTCTTGCAAAAAAGAAACTATAAAAATATTGAATTACTGATTACACTTTCTTTTCAATACGTTTTCCACATTTGTCAAAACATTTCATGTATAATAAATTGATGCTAAAAACAATGTATAGTTTCTTTTTTGGAAGAGTATAAATACCCTCAAACACACACTTACACATACACACATAAATGCACTGATATTCACGCTTATACATGCATACAGTCACACACAGATACACGCTTATACACACACATCCAGCCAAACACAGACGCCTCTTTTACTTCACTCATACGGAGCAAAAAATTATTTTTGCACAAAAATCCAATTACCCTTCATCACAACCCCAAAAACAACATGTTTAACATTCATCCTAACCAGTTCCCTAAATCTAACCCCAGCATCGGCTCTGAGAATGGACCTCGTGTTCACAATGGGCCCAATAACTCTGGATCGAAGCAAAGCCTTTTGGCCAGAATTAAATAGCCCCTCCCTCATAAGAACCCAAAAATGTCCCCATGGCGCTCTTCTTTTAAGACATTAGTCCCCACGAGGATCCAAAAACAAGAACAAACACACTTGTGCAGGGGCACGCACACACAAATACTCCTGCATGTCTTACCAGAAAGTAGTGCAGAAGTATAGCCACATGATATGTATAATACAGTACAGAGAGTAATGCAACGCTACCTCTCCCAGAGCGGATTACTCCCGTACTTCTCAAACTCAAACTTACCTCAGTTAAGCCGGCAGCACTTGAGCAGATTTAGACATTAAAAAACCTGTGTCACGATCACTACTCATCCTCAGAACTTACATCCCAAGAGAATCTGTTTGACTGCAAATCAATCCATCTTTGTTTTGCATTGTATTTATATATTTTAATTACTCTGGAATAATACTTTTCATATTAAGGAGTTCCATAAGAACATTCGAGGATTCAAAATGCCATTTTTGCGCTGTAGCTGAAAGATGTGAAAAATGTTAGCTTGTTTGCTGACCTCAAATAAACATCATAGAAGAATATCTCTTCCTCATGTATATCTGCATAGCTAACTCCCTAGCATCACTACGGTAGCTATGTAGGGGACATTGTCCGGCAATTTGGCTAGTCGTCCGATGACATTTAAAATTAAGTAGCGAGCCAAATAAATGCTTAACCAACAAAATTTAAAGGTGAAATAAAAAGTAATCGTGAATATCTGTGTAGCTAGTAATTTGGCCTTGCCACGATAGCTATGTCGCTAACGTTGGCTAGCTATTCAGCTAGTTTTCTGCTGAATTTCTTCAAAGAATTAACAGGAAACTTCACTTATCACACTGATTTACCAACTTTTAGAAATGTAATGCTCCACTTGATATATTATTTCCCATATTTTCAGGAAAATCGAACAACATGGGGTTGAGAAAATAGTGTTTTTAGGATTAAAAGAAAAAAAAGAGGTTCAATGGGCGCAGCCATTCCAACCAGTCACATGATAAGAGGTAGCTAATATTCCGTAAACTGTGCGCTTCACTGCAAATGGAAAGAGAATTGTGTTGCGTTCTTGTAATTAATGTGTCGATTTACCGCATGCAGCGCCCTATTGTGTGGCAAATTACTACAAATCTCAGATGCACACAACCTCGAGAATGATCATTTTCACAAAATCCCACCAAAGGCGTTGAGACGAAGCCAGTGGCTTGCAAAATGTAGCAGGTGTTCAGATGATTTGTGCCGCCTTGTCTAGAAATGCTACCTTAATGCAGGGCGATTGTTAAGTCTTTGTTTTGACTTTAATATTGCAGTACGAATCAGCCTACGGTAGCAACTTTGTCATTTGTTAGCTTATTGTAACATAAGCAGATGTTATAATGAGTTGGATAAGTTTGATTTTAAGACATCATGCCGGACGTCAAGATCTTCTAATTTCAGCATTTTCAGGAAAGGCCAGTGTGTACATGCAATCATTTGCCAATAAGTCAAAAAGCGCACTGAAAAAACTGCATTTTCAAGATTTTTTAATGATATTCGAGATGCCAGGGAAGAAATAGTGCCTGAGACTGCGGGTTTGCGCCCGTGCTGAACCGTGAGGTGGCATATCGTGACAGCAGAAATTGACAGAACACTGGGAATGACAAGCAAGCTCAGGTTCGCTGCAGACTGGGGTGCGTTTCAAAGCACAGAGGCTAACTTACATGGCTGGAATCACTGAATGGACGAACGATGTAGGTTGGTAGCGTAGTTAGTAAATGAGCTTTAGGGAAATGCACCCCATGAGAAAGGCTCTCTCAGAGATACTTTAACGATTTTCAGCGTATGCTAATAAGCATGATTAACTTTCCCCATGTTGCCTGGACCAAGAATTTTCAGTTGATTTGCCAAAAACTGTCTGCTGATGCATTTTAGGTCATCTGGCGCACAGTCTCTGGCTCTCGGGCGGTGGAACGAAGTACAAATTTCATTTCCACATTCTTAACATACTGCTGGATCCCGAATAGAAACCAGTAAAGACGTAAGCCAGAGGGGTGAAAATGACGTCTCTTGTAGAGTAAGTGCAAAAGCGACAGTGTTTAGTGACTAACATGGCAGCACTACAATATGAAATCATGCAGTCTGCTTTTTGATTTATGCAATCCTAACAGTTGAGCAGAATAATGGTCAGCCAAGCCGGTTGTTTACAGCACAGTTGGCATTACTTCCCTTGTGACTTGGTAAGAATGGCGGCGCTCATAATAAATGGCAACAAAAATCAATTTAAAATGGGAAACTTCCTCTGAAATCAACGAAAATGTTATGATTGGTCGAGATTATGATAATCTAACAAATACCTGTGGCTTTTCAAATATGACAAATGAGCAGAGTTTCCCGCTAGTTAGCCGGCAAGCTAACTTCGCTAACAAAGTTACAAGTGACAAAAGGTTTTTGTTCCCATGTACCTGACTATGTGTCGTAGCCACAATAGCCCCGTAGGGAATGTTATTTAGTGATTCAGCTGATTGTTTGATGATGGTATCTAACTTAAGCGATTCACTAAATTTGTGTGTGAAATGAAAGATTATTGCGGAGATCTGCATTTGCCTGCTACTTTAAACTCAAAGTTTGGTAGCAGCTTCCAAATCATTCACCTCATAAGCTGCATGTATCCAGTTCGGTAGACTAGCCAGTAGTTTTATACAGGGAAATGCCCAAAAGCAGCTGGTGGCTCAGAGCGTCAAGTTTTCAAAATTCTGAAGATGCGCAGTACTCAGTGACACGGTTCCATTAAGAACGGCCCGAGTGCCAGCTCTTCTAAAATCAGCGTAACCGCGCCCTCTTAGAGAGCCGGGAAATCCGTAACAATGATAATCACCCAGTTATACGCCCAATGGGAATTCAGAGATAAGATGGAGTAAACAGAGTCCTAGCGTCAAACGCCCAGAATCTCACGGCTGATGAATGGCAGATGACAGGAACAGCAGCACGCAGAGGCGAAGCGTGAACCGGGGCACGGCGGACGCACCTTGTCCTTGGTGGCTCTGATGGTCATGTTGGACAGGCGGGTCTCCAGGGGCCCGTCGTGTTTGGGGGCCCCTGTGGACCCCGGCAGCGGGGGGAAGCTGGAGAGGCCCAGCTCAAAACTGGGGGAGGGGGCCTTCTGCGGGGGCGGGGGAGACTGGGTGGGACCGCGCTGAAGAGAAACACAAAAATAAGTTGTGTATACTGCACCTACACACACACACACACACGAACTGCGGCCACAGGGAACATTGTGCACCACACAAACAAACAAGTCGCACACGCACACAATCAAGGTTTGACAGTTGACGCCCTAAACAATAGTTCGCCAGCCAAGAAATGTGTGAAACGTACCAAAAGCAAATTTCAATTCAAGTACGACCTGTATATTTGAGGGCCAGACCATTGAGAACCGCAGGTGCTCACCGTAAACTTGTGCTCCTCCCGCTTTTTCCTATAACCATAGATATTTTTCCTTTAAAAAAAAAAAAAGGAGAAAATTATGAATATGCAAGTTATCATATACTATAATGAAAAACTGAAATTCAAATGAGTACAATATCAATCCTGAGATTGATCGATTGAGAGAATCCATTACGAGCGGTTTCTAAATCACACATGCAGGACTGAAGAGGCGATCAGGGAAGAATCGTATCCATGCAGCACTGTGTACAGGGGAGACACGAGTCGCCCAGTTCTGGTACCTTCCGCGGCCCATGCCGAGCGGGTACTCCGCGGCGATGTGCTCGGGGCGCCCCATGTTGGCGTCGCGGCGGGGAAACGGTGCGCTGGTTTGGAGGCGGCCGCGGCCCGGGCCGGGGGGGCGGGACTGCGGACTGCGCGCTCCGTTCAGCAGCCGGTCGCTGTGGAAGTTAAAGATGGCCGCCGGGCTGTCCAGAAGGGCGGAGCCTCGGTCCATTGAGGGCACGGTTGGGCGCAGGTGCGGTTTGCTGTGATTCCTACAGACCACACAACGAGAAAAATCCATTCGCTCGTCCATTATCACACCCATTATCGCACAACCATCATCAGATCCATTATCACACACCCAATGTCTCAACCATTTTTGCACACTCAATATCACACACCCATCATCACATCTATTTTCATACACCCAATATCACACAACCATCATCAGATCCATCATCATACACCCAATATCACACTCATTATCACAAAACCAACATCATTGACTCATTATCACACCCATTAATGAACACCCACCATCTCACACCATTATCACCCACCCATCATCACACACCCATTACTGAACACCCATTACCACACCCAATATTGAATGCAATTATCTCTGATCAGGTGAGCTGGAGCACATCCTAGCATGCAATGGGCTAAAATTCACCCAAGACAGTCAAGCAACGAATCACAGGACACAAGGAAAAAAAAAAAATTAAAAAAAAAAAAAATAGGCGTGTACCCCTCAGCCCCATGTCGAAGTTTTTGGAGACGCTTGCCCGCCCGCCGCCCGACCGCACGAAGGATAGCAATACCCAGTCAGCCTTGAGGGCTGAGGGGTGAAAAATCAGATGTCTGAGAAATTTCCTGAGGAAGAGTGGAGGTCTGTTCTCAAATACAGAAACCTGGTACTGTTCACAGCTGATGACCAAATTTCTATGTGCAAAGACAGCCACGCCCACATGAAAAGTGATCGTTTCTATAACAGGAGGTTAAAAGCTCGGACAGCACCTCCACCATCGGATTGAGTTTGATGCGATTTGATGCACAAAGTCTGCAAATATCCCAAAACAGGGTGCCAGTCTGAGTAAAATAATCTAGACAGACTATACAGCAGATCCTGTCAACCAAAGATCTAATCGGAACTTGTCTTGGGAAACAAAAGCTGACCGGAGAGGAAATAATGACTGAGAGGAACCGCTTTTCAGACGGGCCTCGACTTGAGCAGAGATTTAAAGTGAAAGCTGGAGGAGGATATTTTCGCACCTGTTCCTGGGAGAGTACTGCCGGACAGTCAGGGGAGACGTCACCGGCTTGAAGCTGTGAGACGTAGTGAATCCGTTAATGAATCCAGTGTTGTGGAACGGCGTGACCTGCAGAGAGAGAAAAAACTCAACATGCCTTTCATGAAGTATAGAGGCCTGTCCTCACCACTGTCCAGCCCTAACAAAGCTCACCTCATTCAACAGCTAGAGCAGGGCTGCCCAACCCAGTTTCGGAGGTCTACCATCCTGTAAGTTTTCACTTCAACCCTAACAAAGCTCACCTCATTCAACAGCTAGAGCAGGGCTGCCCAACCCAGTTCCTGGAGGTCTACCATCCTGTAGGTTTTCACTTCAACCCTAACAAAGCTCACCTCATTCAACAGCTAGAGCAGGGCTGCCCAACCCAGTTCCTGGAGACCTACCATCCTGTAGGTTTACACTCCAACCCTAACAAAGCTCACCTCATTCAACAGCTAGAGCAGGGCTGCCCAACCCTGTTCCTGGAGATCTACCATCCTGTAGGTTATCACTCAAACCTTAGGAAAGCAGCCCTCATTTAACAGTTTCTCTTAAAACAAAAAAAAATGACATCACAAGTGTCGCCCTCCATTCTGAGTGCAGGCATCTTCAACTAGACAAATGTTGTCAGCGGATGACCACAGGGTTTGTTCTGACAAGTACAGCATTCTCCTTATTGGCAAAATTCACAGCTTCACCTTGTGATGGCCCTGCAGAAAAGGCCACAACTTACAGAGTCAACAGCAGAACTACTCCATGCTTCAGGATTGTTCACAGCAAATTTTACCCAACGCTCAACACAAATATTGGACTTACAGCATTTCTGAAAAGGCCAAGTTTGGCCTAAAGGTGGCGCGATAGGACAGTCATAGTGTCACCAGAACAATAGGATTGCTCTTTTTTGCACCGGCAAAGTTGGCCTGAGTCGCATTAGATCAGTTTGACTGATTGCATTTGGAATTGTAGCTCAACCAAACGGTGGCACGACAGTAGATGTACTTGAGCCATCAGAATCAGTAACGTAATTCCTCTTCCCACCACAAATACTGACAGCAGGTTTTACAGGATTCGCATTTAAGTCATTTAATTCATTGCAATTTTTAAAATATAAAAATTAGGCCTGGAGGTGGCGCTACTGCAAGCCATAGGCTGACCAACATGAAAAGCAGCCTACTCCACGCACCACAAACATTCACAAGAAATGTGGTATATTTCCCAGCAAAACCTTTTGAGTTTTAACATTTGGAAATGTAAAGTTTGACTTGGTTGCGGCACAATAGCAACCTCTACTGAACCAGGGGATTCACCCCTAGACTGACAACCACTTCGCAAGTTCACCCTGAGGGCGACCGGTCCATTAGAGCGCGTGAGGAAAGCACAGAACCCAGAGAAACCTCCGGCAAATAGGGGAAGCCGCACTGATCATATCAGCACTCCATCCAGCCAGGTCAAAGGACCCGAGAGATTCTGTCCGTTACAGAACCCAGTCTCTCCTCCATGTTCGGCGACAGAACCAACCGTTGCACAATTAACAGTCACTGACCATTTCCTCGGTATTCGAGTGAAAACCACAAATCAATCTAATCACAGAGAGCGCTGATGCATTACATTCATATTTCATCACGGAATCTTAATTCTTATGTCTCGGATGAATAAGGCACATCATACCAATGAGATGATACGTTTAAGTCATTTCGAGATAGGCCATTAAGCTGAGAATAACGACTGACAGGGGCAAGTAACCTTAAAAATAACTCCTAGTCTCAAGCTCAGGGAGGGAAGAAGTTCAGCTCAGTTTTGTGACAAATTTCAGGCCGTTTTATTACTCTGGATAAGCGAAGTTTAGGAGGGAGTGTGATGAGACTCGAGCGTCACTCGCCAATTAATCAATTAATCAGTTTACCATTAGCACGACTTTGGACAGTAAGATAAATATGATCTTGGCATGGATGAACGGACCCTAATTCACAAACGGCTTATCCAGGAGTTAACGACCGTGTTACTTTGATGTTTGTATGGCAGACATCTTAAGAGTAGCGTCTTACGCTACAGATCCTTTCTTGCTTCAACCAAGTGTCCGACAACGTCTGTGGCACAAACCTTAATCTCCAGGATGATCTGTTATACCTTTATAACCAAGTGATCTTTTGGAAATCCCATCGTATCAACTGTCTGTGCCCCTAATAACTCCCGAACTCTTGGCCCATCCGGCCAACGACATTAGCCAATCCAGAACAGTGCCTGCGATGTAAGAAATATTCAACAGGTACAAGACGCTGTTGGACAACACTTTTTTTCAGTCTCTCTGACATAATTTTGGTCATTAGACATGTCTAACGAGTATAAATCGGCCTTGAAGCCCCAGAGAAGATGGATTAAACAGACGCGCGTCAGCAGGCGGGGTGTGACTCACGAGTGTGGGGTCGATGAACCCGTGCGTGCCGCCCCAGCTCTGGGGAGTGATGAGGCTGTACAGGGGGAACTGCTGCTGGGGGCTGTACACCGGCGGGATGTAGAAGGACGTGTAGCGCTGCGGAGAGTACGGGTTCACCTCCGCCGGCCGGTAACCGTTCTTTGGCAGGAAGGTGTTGACGGCGATGGCCTTGGCCTTGATTCGAGCCTGCAGAGGGGGATAAGAGGGCGTGACCCCATGAGGGTAAAGTGCCTCCGTGACAGCGTTCTGTAAATATAACTCAAGCGCATCAAGCTGAGCTGCAGTAAACAGGACATGCATCAATCACTGCAGCCCATGTTTATACAGTAATCCATTACTATGTGGACAGTCACAAACACTTCTCCATCTCCGCCCAGTAACTCCACGACACCCAGTTTGAAAACCATGAGACTGAAGAGCAGGTATTTGCACTGGACATATGACCCCCACACAACACTGCAGACAGAAGGATAGTTTGCCCAGTTCAGGGATTTCTCTCGTTTCGACAGGAGTAAAACCAAATTAATGATGAGGTCACAGGTCTGGAATCGAACCCTCAGCCCACTCGGGAGACTTTCATGCAGAGAGATTCAGTCCATCAACTGTCTAACATGGTATCGCCCTGCTGGTGTCTTTATAATTCAAAACGCCTTTTCAAAGCCTGGTCAGGTGATCATCAGAAACACGTATGGAGTGACAGTGGACATGTGAGCGAATATAATCTCATTCAGGAAGTGCAGTTTGGGTGTTTTACCTTAATAGGCTTCCCCTGGAACACCTTGACCTCTTCCCTCAGATACCGATACGCCTGCGAACAGAGCGGAGTTCAGAAACGCTGTAGTACCACATTACACTCGTACATTCTTACTAACTTTTGCTCCTCACTGTAATAAACTTTTGACGTTTTGCATGAAAACGGACTGAAATGGTTAAAGTGATACTCCCCCCAAAAACTGTACTTTGTATATGAATTACTCACCATTAAATGTCTCGAACAGACAAAGTTGTCTTTCACCTGGCGAAACTTTATGGCCACTGGAAAGTTTTGAAAAACTATCCAAATTTCTTTTTTACTGGAAGCAAATGGGGTCACCCAGTAGCAATAGGAAAACTCCACAAAACGACAAACTTCCAAACCATCGTCCAACGCATTGTCCAGTATATAATCCAAGTCTGCTTTGTCCACTCGTATGCTCAGTGCTCAAGAAACGCGGTTATTTTATCGAAAAAAGAACGATACAACAGTTCACTCTCGCCTACGTTCGGCACAAATGCTTGCAGGAGAAGCAAGCTCGTGCATTCAACCGAAGTCCCGCCTCCTGGGTAAGTAACTTCAGCTGAGTGGCAGCAGAGTCTCTGGGCAACGAACGAGCTGGGAGGCGGGACCTCCGTAGAATGCGCGAGCTTGCTTCTCCTGCACGTGCTAGCGCTAAACGTAGGCGAGGGCAAACTGTTGTATTGTTTATTGTTTTCAGCTAAAATAACCGCGTTTCTGGAGTAGAGGATAGAAGTGGACAAAGCAGACTTGGATTATACTGGACGATGCGTTGAACGATGTGTTTTTAAGTTTGTCAACTCATGTTTTGTGCAGTTCTTCTGTTGCTACTTGGTGGCCCCCATTTGCTTCCAGCAAAGAAGGAATTTGGATAATTTTTCAAAACTCTCCAGTGGCAATTTCGTTGCGCCAGGTGAAAAAACAACTTCATCCTTTCGAGACATCTAATAGTGAGTAATTGATATACAAATTATAATTTTTGGGTGGAGTATCACTTTAATCAATGACCAAAGTAGTTGGCAACTAACTCCTTTTCGATTGACCAACTGTTGCAGTGCATAACATTTTTTTTCAAAATTTTAAAAAGTGTAACACTCAAATGAACAGACAACACAGAGGAAAGCAAAAATAAATGCTGTCAGAGTGCAGCTCTTAAATAAAGACCAGCATTTCACGTCACATCCTCCTACATTCCAACGCAGCACTACACAGCAAACGCCACACACACACACAGACACACAGGCACGCAGACACACTCGCGCACACAGCACAGTTTTACCTGCTGAGCGTCGGACTCGGAGCGGAAGGTGATGAACCAGTTGTCGTTGTAAGCAAACTCACAGCTGATGAATTTGGGCTGATTCTCTCCCTGAAAGAGCCCTTCCACCTCCTGTCACACAACATCCCAGAGAAGGTGCCGTCATTTAACAACAAATGTTGTACTAACCCTTTTGGTGCTTTTCCACTACACGGTACCGGCTCTACTCTACTCTTTTGCTTTTCCATAAGGAAAAAGTACCAGGAATTTGGTACCAGGAACCACCTTTTCTGGTATCTGCTCTCCTGCGGTTCCAAAATCAGCCGACTGGGTATTAGAAGGTACTAAAATGTGACGAGACAACATTGCAGCCCACTGACTGATCAGAGAGAATCGTCACAGAGAGAGACGACTCCATAAGTCGACCTTGGGACATCTCATTCGAGTTGGATTGACAAGTCTCAAGATCAGCGAAAATCGTGCAGAAAAATTACTTCACTGGAGTTGACAAATCATTTTTTTCTTTAAGTTATCACAGATGAGATGACTCATCATAAAGCGATGAATTCTGATTCTTTGCAATCTCCTGCGATTTGAAGCGAGGAACTTAACTCTGCAATGATCACTTAATTATCCCACACTTAAACAATTTTTTGTTTGCCATCAAATTCAGCGTGAAATATACATTCTGTTGCCATGCCTTTCACGGATATCATTGCTTTGCGTTGTTAGGTGGAAGGAAATTTTATGTGCAACTGAATCAGACAAGACAATGTCAAACAGAAAATACATTTCAACACTCGCCAGACTTTAGTGCAATAATGTGGTGACGGTAGAGTGCATTCCCCGATTTGAGCACATAAATCTTTCACAAAATCGACGTAATAAGTACTTCATATAACTGCAGCTACATTGTGTATCGTGTTGAAGATGAAGTCGCAGAAGTATTGTGCTGCGCCGCAATGACCACCAGCGACACTGAGGCAGTACTGTCTTCAAATGGGAAACGACCCCCCAGTTAAGTGCCCAGTACCAAGGCGGGTGGAGTAGATTAGAGTAGAGTAGAGTAGAGCCGGTACCACACAGTGGAAAGGCTCTATCAGAGCGCTACATGCAGCTTTTGTTGCTCAGTGATGCGAGATATCAAATTCAAAGCTGTTAAAAACCTATCATGTGGCGACTTGTTTAAAAGAGCTCCCACATGGAGAATGCAACCATAACGCCCTTGGACCAAAACAGGCAGAAAATAAATCACAATGCCACAGTGTGTGCACTGAAAAGGGCAAAGCCCTTTCAATAATTTAGAGACAGGAAGCAAAGAGCACATGCTGATCAGTTATTTTCTACAGTCAACATGGCAAAAGTTTCCATTAGAGGGATATTCTGTTGAGGAAAGAACCTTTTCTGCAAACAAACAGCCAATCATAGCACTTCCACAGAAACACAGCCAATCAGAGTGCACTTACCTCTAGGGGTGTGGTCTCAGAGACCTCCCGGAGGATGACGATGCAGCGGTTCTGATTGGGTCGCACCTTCTCGCCCTTTTCATCCACCTGCACCAATGGCAGGGCTGCAGGGTGAAGCAAAGAAAAACTAAATTAAATCCCATCTGAAACATCACATAAAAGCAAAATGAATGATTTTAAGGCGACAAATAAAACAAATGTAAGATATTTCCAAGTATTTAACGCGGATAAGACAGAGGGTCAAGATTCAGGCTACCGACCGACTGACTGATGAACATTGGTGAAATTGTGTAGTTTCCATTTTCACTCGTTAGGGCAAGACCGACTCTTCCAACGAACCAAGACCTGCTTCAGACCATTTTTACCCATAATGCCAATGAAGTGTTCTCAGACCAGAGGAACCTTTCCATAGCTCTAGAAACTTATTTAAAAGATCGCCCCTTTTTATTGTGTCTACACCGCAGGAACTGAGAATGACAGCAAATTTCCTATCCACTCGACAACCAGAAACAGTATCAATGCAGGAATAACAGCCTTCACCAGTAACTCAATCATAATCTTAACTAAATGTGTATATAGAAGTTGTCTCAGCAGACCTGCAGTATTTTGCTGTGTTTTATGGGTATGAGGATTCACGCACAACAGAGAATAACAGATGCAGGAGCATAATAAGTGACTATATAACTAAGTTGCTTCAGTTTCTCACTTTCCAAAATGATGCTGCACTGTTACTGTCAAGTACTTTCACGTGTTTGTTTACTAGCAACGATTAAAAAGCAGAAGTGAAGCCAATATAAAGACTGGCTATGTAACACAAAAGTAATACTGTCGCACCGAAGATAATAAAGTTCATGACTCTTTACGGCCAAATCTACCAAAAAAATCTTTTTTTTTTTTTTAAATGATCCACTCCAAGACCTTTCTGGAAGGTGCAGATTGAAAGTACAGCTTGTTCTTGAAAAGTAAATCTTGAGCATTAATAAATCACCATAATTTCTGTCGGGATCAAAATGGAGTGGACTAGATGACAAAGTACCAGTGGCGACTGAGTTATGTCGCCACAGGTTCCCAAAATTCCCAAAATTTCGGACAAAATGGGTGCCGGAAGCCACAATAGATGTACAAATTTGCCGAAATTTGGTTTTGAGCATTGTCAAATAAATATCTTCGCCCATGCAAAATTAGAAAAAAATCCAGTTATAATTGTCGCTTCCAGAGCCCGGAACTGAAAATCTCTGCGGGCAAGGCGGTGGCCCCGGAACTAAACCATAGTATCTCCTCCCGACTATCGTAGATGCAATGATGTTGATACTACACCCATCTCTACTGCCTAAGGTTCACTTGGTGGCCAAGTACTCATCTGACTTGGCTGAATGTGAAGTGAGGCAAATGTCCTCGCTCTCCCGCATCGGGACAGATATTGTGCAGTGACAGGGACCAATGAATACTTGGGAATTTGGCTCACACATATGGGAGATAAAATGACATGCAATTCAGGGTCAAGTCAAACCAATTGATGCAAAAGTAAAAGTTATCACTGAACTTCCTGAACCTACAACTAAAAGACAACTAATGAGATTTCTAGGGATAGCTGGCTACTACAGAAAATTCTGTAAAAATTTCTCCATCATTTCTGAATCTGTGACAAATTCAGTGAAGAAAAATGCAAAATTTGTTTGGGATGAAAAATGTCAAAATTCATTTGACCAACTGAATGCCATCCTCAAAAATGCACCAGCTCTCTTATCTTCAAGTCGGCTGTTGATGCCAGTGATATTGGTGCAGGCGCAGTTTTACTGCGAGAAGACACTGTTGGAGTAGATCATCCAGTTTATCAAACTTTTTGGAAAAGTAACAAACATCAGAAAAACTATTCAACAATAGAAAAACAATGTTTGGCACTTGTTTTGGCTCTACAACATTTTGAAGTCTATCTGACTTGTTCAGCTACTTCCATCTAGGTCTTCAGTGATCACAATCCCCTCACATTCTTGCATAAGATCAAAAACAAGAATCAAAGATTACTGAGATGGAGTTTACATTTGCAAGAGTATGATTCAGATATTTCTCACATCAGGGGAAGAGATAATGTTATTCCAGATGCACTCTCTTGCATGTGACAATATCCCCGAACGGTGTTTCGGGGATATTATGTTTTTGGTCCGATCGCAGCCGCCCTACGTGTTAACGTGATAATTTCAATAATATTTCAATTAGAAATTTCATGTTTTGCATATGGGTAAGTATCATAAAGAGGAAGAACTGATTTGATTTTGGACAATTTACAATTTCTAGATTGGCCACCAGGGGCCAAAAACTGAAAAATCACTGTTTTTATCATATCTCTGGAAATATTTGTCCGATTGACCTCAAATTAAGTGCAAATGAAAGGTCATGTCCTGAGGACGTGTCCCACGATGACATTATACCCGTCTGTTTCAAAATTTTGACACAAGATGGAGCTTTGTCACATAAAATTCACCATTTCTGCTATATCTTTAGAACCATTTGTCCAATTGACATGTAATTATGTGCAACTGCAAGGTCATGACCTCACAATGTGTCACGATGACATCATACCAGTATGGTTCAATATTTTGCCACCAAATGGCGCTTTGTGATGGAAAATGACCATTTTGGCCATATCTTCAGAAATATTTGTCCGATTGACCTGAAATTAAGTTCAAATGAAAGTTTATTCAAGGATTGGAGGATTGGGGGCGTTCGGGGATATACCCCAAGCTGTCGCCTCCGACGGCATAAGCCCAGTTTTAATTTTCTATTTGATTGCGAAAATTGCACTGGTTGTCATGTCGATGATTGTTAACATGATCAGTGATACTTTATGTTGGAAGTTTCAGGATTATACTGAATATAAACCTGTGTTAATTTTAACAAAAGAAGATTTTAGCAATTCTTTCTTTCCTCATATCATTTGTAAATGGAGATTTGTTAGACCATTTAATTGCCCATTATGACTGGTCTATTTTACATGGACTGATGCAATACCACTTGTTTGTGATGAAATGGACTAGTGCTTTCTGGAAGTTTCTGGCTTCTTTTTGTCAGGAGGGCGCCGGATCGCCCAGGAATCCTGTGGATCTTTCCAGAGTGTTGCTAGTCTGTATAAATGCTGTGATTTTGGTCAGTAGCGACAGAGCTTTTGTTTTGGCAACAGAGTTACATAGTGGCATTAGAGTGTTATTATAAGATCGCACGGTGTATTATTTCTACAAGTTTTTGGATCTAATCAGTGAAGAATAAATTTGTTTAATAAAGTTGTCATTGCTGGTTTTCTTCGTTGTGATTTTCAAGTCATAACACAAGCTTTCAGAAACCAACAGAAAGCTGCTCGTCAGAAGCTATGATTTACTCACTCGTCCATCAGTGAGTGCCTCAGTGCCTTAGAAGAATAAGAAACACCAAATTCAGCTCAGGCCAACAACGTCCTTTTAGACTACAATTTGCACCATTTGATGTGATGGCAAACGGCCGCAGAAACATGAATGTACACCCAGCTGTAGCTACTTCCAGGGAAGCTGGCCCAGGCTCAACTGCTTTTCTGACTACAACTCAGCGAATCCAGGCTGTAAAAAAAATTAAAGACATTAAATAAAGAAGAATACTTACATCGCAGAACATCGACAATCAAATCCACATCGGTGCTGAGCTTCTTGACATGGTCGAGGTTTGCGACCGTGATAATTGGCACATACTGGTCACTGTCCATCTGAGAGATGAGATACATGTCGCTGGCCAAATTCTCCCTGGAGAGAGGAAACACGAGATAAGCTGAATTAAAAATGTCACTCCTGCCAAAATCTCCCTGGAAATAGGTGATAATGATCCGACAGAAAGCCAACATCTGCCCGTGATCGTTTCATGATGTTCATTTCCGGCAGAGCCACCAATCTTGGCCATGGTCACCCATGGAGTTTCCTCAAACTTGCACAGACAGTAATTCGCAACCTTTCATCCATTATCTAACTGCCAAATCCAGGCAGGGTCCCGTGGCAAACGGGGTCAACAGAGAAGCCCAGACATGCCTCATCCCAGTGACCTCCTCCGGCACATCCCAAAGATCATCCGGTGATTCCAGAATCCCAGGTCTGACCCTGGATCTACAGACTTACCGAGAGAGGCAAAACTCCAGCGTCTTCTTCAGATGCTCCCGCAGGTCCCCGAGCCCATCTTCAGGGTGAGCATCGCTGCCCCCTGTGGCCAGGAGGAAGATATCATAACCAGATTAATGGCTGTAATGTCCCGAAACTCCTTCTCCACTAAAGGATGAACAATATTGTCCAATATTACCTCATCTAGAGAATTTCATTTCTCACTGACAAAAACAAAGGCAAACAGTGATGACACGCCACAAACGTATTCCATTCAATAACTGAACTTGAAACAAAATTACTAGGAAAAGGAGTTACACAGACAAATAATACCAGGGCAACAATGCTCAGACAGGGATCTCCAACCCTGTTCCTGGAGATCTACCATCCTGTAGGTTTTCACTCCAACCCTAACGAAGCTCACCTCATTCAACAGCTAGAGCAGGGCTGCCCAACCCTGTTCCTGGAGATATACCATCCTGTAGGTTTACACTCCAACCCTGACACAATACACCTCAATCAGCTTATTAGCACCTCATCAAGCTCTGAAACTGGGAAGTAAAGCTCGTCTTGCTTCAGTTGGTGTGAAAACCTACAGCAAGGCAGCTCACCAGGAAAAGGGCTCCTAAACCACCTATTCCATGATTATAAGCAGCCAATAATATGCGCCCAGAATCACCACTAATTACGGGCTTTGTTAAAACCCAACAATTATAAAAGCAAGACTTCCAAACTTGAGCTAATCGGCACGGAAACGGCACCCTCACCTGTCTGGGAGGAGTCTTGCGAGGGGTCAAAATCCGTATAGGCAGGATCTGGACCCTCCAGAGTGACGGCGGCCATTTTGGCGGGCTCCGTCAGTGCGATCGGGGGTGGATCCCCAGCGTCCAATGGCAACGGCGTCTCATACGCCGCGTCTTTGTCCTCAGTGGTTTCATACCCTGAAGGGGAGGGGCAAGCTTTCCGTCACTCAAACACACAGCGCTGAGTCTTCCACCAAGAGGTGTAAAATGCAGCTGCACCAGTTCAAGTACACCCAAGGATTTTGCTCCAACTGAGCAGATTTGTAAAATAAATCTTAAGCCGTCAGGAGGACCTGCTGAAATCAGCTGATTGTGTTTAAGGGCCAGAGGAAAGCATGAAAGGACTTTACTTCCTGAACCATGGATTTCACACCTCAGGTGAAATTTTACTTCTGCAAATAGAAGTAAGGCTGGTATTTTTAAAATTTCACAATAATTATGAAACTGAATGTAGTCCAGAATAATGATACAAGTCCGCTTAAAAGCCTCACCAGGCAATATGCTAAATAAGTACTATACACTTCCTGACCAGCAGAGGGACTTGACTAAAGACAGAGTGACAGTTTCGAGCAGAGCGGCTCAGGACTGGCGCGGATGGCTCTCAAACTGCATTTACTGCTTTTCAAATGTACCAGATCAAATCAAATCAGCGGAGTTGATTAATAGCTTAAAACCAACCACAATCACTTTCAATAAGTGCATGGCTTGGTCACCATAGTGAACCTTCAGCCCGATTGATACATCACAGCTCTCATAAGAGTGTTGTACTACCCCAAACATAAATATAGCATGCGGGGCAGATTTAACAATTTAGGGGCCCTAGGCAAACAGAAGTATGGGGCCTTCCACCTTTTTCAAATCTCATTTAACAAACTAAAACCAAACAAATATCTCGCTACTAAGTTTCAAATTCTTTCTTTTTTAAATACAGACAACACTAAAACTGTGTAAAGTAACTACAGCAAGTCTAAGTTATCTTTTTATCAAAGTATTACAAAAGGATTCATAGCAACATAACACAATTTAATTTCTGAACCATGACGACTTGATAAAGCCGCCTTTCCCCCTCCCCCACCACCCATCATGAACCCCATTTAACAGACATCGCCCCACAAAAAATGGGTCTTTACAGCGGTGCAACTGGCATTTGTAACGAAAGATCATACAAACATAATGAGGGAGTTTTACCGCGTGAAACATGTACCTGAAAACAGCCAGGAAAAAGACCGTCAGTTTCCATATGTTCCCAGGGTACTAACGTTAGCCTTAAACGGCTACGGCAGCCAAGAGAAATCAGAGGAAAGAAGCTCTCTAGTAAACATTACTCTTACGTAAATACCTGCAGTCAGGCCAGCCTCTACACCGAAAACAGTCAAACTAGTCCCCACAACCTGCCCGAATTAACTAACTTATATGTTACCCTATTAACTCAACACAAGATCCCACATCCCCATTCAAAAATGGTCGCGGTACTTATCTAGGTTACTTACAACAAATAACTACGACAACCAAGAGAAACTGAAGAAAGATAAAAGCCCCCAGTTTATGAACATTAGTCTTTAATTAATACTACCATGCGGAATGAACGCCTCACTTCCCTTGATTTATAATCACGTTATTCCAGAGCTTTGGCGGAAGTTAGCGATTAAAGCCAAGAGAAACCGCCATAAAAGCCTTCGAAAATGGGATTGGGAAGTCGGGGAAGTGAGTTGTTCATTCGGTTTAGATGTAATAATAAAAGCCCAGTGTTCAACAGGGTGCTCTTTCTCTTCTCTGGTTTCTTAGATAATCATCGCTGCTGTTCGTAGCTAGTTAGCTGACGTATGATGGCTACTGCTACCATTTTTGAGAAGGGATATGGGATCTCATGTTTAATTAGTGGGTAAGCATTTAAGTCAGTGGCAGATCGGGCAGGTTGATTTATTATAGAGCAACGCTGCCTGGAGAGCTTCTTCGCTCCACTTTTTTCTCCTGACTGCAGTAGCCGTTTGTGGTTAACCTCAGGACCCTGGTTACATATCGATACTGGGAGGGTCTTTTTCCAGGCCGTTTTCAGCGGCTCTAGTACATGTTTCATGAGGTAAAATTTAACTCCCCCAGGATGTTCGTATGATCTCTCGTTACAGATGCCAATTTCACAGATGTCACAACCCATCTCTTCGTAAACATCACCTTTGAACAGCGTCAGATTTGCTGCTGAATGTGAATTGTGAACAAACTCGATCGGTTGTTATATACGGCCTACAGCCCACGGTTAGACGCGCTCTCGGAATTGTCCATTGTAATAAGACGGGGGGAGCTTAGCCCAGCAATTTGTGAATAATTGATATTCTCTGACCTGATTTTAGAATGAAGTGATTGAAAAACAAGGGGTCAAAAATAAGCGCAACCGTGTATATTTATTTCAAATTTTTTTTTAGGGTGTACAGGGGGCCCCTTGGATATTGGCGGCCCAAGCAATTCAGGGCATCGCAAACACGCAAAAACATGCCCGGATATTGCATTCGTGCCCCGTTTCAGATGCATTATGGGATAGTTTGGTGACCCAGTCACTTCCTAGGAGGACCTTCCATGGCAATATCCAAACGGTAGTTACAATTCTAATAGTGCTATTCTCGTTATTTTTTTGTCGAAAGTAGCAGATATCTTTGCGGTCGCCGGTGGCTGTGTATCAATATAAGTGCAAAAGACATATACACACAATGACCGCAAATACCTATACATTCATGCACGGCCAAGCCGATAGCCGTGATCTTAGCAACGCACCGGAAGTAAGTGGGTTTTGGAAGTAGAAAGATATTTTGCTGAAAGTGCAACATCCGGGCATTTTTTTCGTATTGGCGATACCCTCAATTGCCTGCCTTGCCTAATGGGCCTCTGATAGCGTGCATGTGGTATTTTTTCTGCATGACGTGCATGTGATACCTGTTCTCCATAGCAAAACTGAAGAATTTTGGTAAATTGCAGACAATATGATACTTCCTCATGCCCTTTTGAAGACACAGTCAGATAATGTAACGCCATCATGAGCAATCACAACATTTCCTGTCATGGACACCATTTTCCCTTTCTAAGTAATATTATCAAACACCCTACACCAATCAGAGATGTAGACCAAATCAGACTTTTGACAGGCATCGTAGTGGACATTCTGGTACATGATGACATCACAGACAGTCCTGAGGGAATGGCCAATGCAGAAACTCACCCTCTGGTCCGGGGTCAGCAGTGATGTCAGATGCTTCCTTCCATTGGACGGAAGCTGTAAAGGGGGCGGAGTCAGCAGTTGCAGCAGCTTCCAGCCCTAGCGTGTGATTGGGCCATACCTTCGCATTCGGGTTCAGATGGGACACCTTGGTGGATTCCTGAAGCAAATATTATCAATTCAAAATCAAGAATTCAAAACAGCTGCATATCTCTTAAGTTCAGCATTAAGCTGGCATTTATAAATACCAGAATTTTTCTAGAACGAGTTGGAAACACAAGAATAATTTCTACTATTTATTAGCCCGATATAAAAGCTGTTACACAAATTTTCAGATTTTTTTCTGGCGTATCCACATGACCAAATCATGCCTTGAATTTTGGCATTTTTGGATTTTTTTTATCATAGGCATTTTCAGATTTTCAGAGTTACTCCTAAACTAGAGACAGGAGATTGGATCGGGTTTAAGGGGCCAGAGTACTGTCGCTGCTGAGGATGAGGCGGTGATATGAACCCCGGATTATGCACTTTGGTCAAAGGAACCAACTAAAAATCAAACAAAAATTTTGGTTCCGTAAAAATGGTCATTTTCAACATTTCCTATTACAGGAAAATCAAATGAGATCAGATATCAGATTTAGCATATTCATAAATATCAGGTCATTTTACCTTAAGGTACCCATTGACATTAATTTAGAAGCACTGGAAAGTGCATTTGTATCCCTTCAAAAATGTACTGATTACGACTCTGGACTTCTTACGCTTTTCTTCACTCAGGGGTTGGAAGCAGTGCATGCGTTTCATTATCGTTTAAAGGAAATAAGATCATTTTGAAACGTCTTAATGCAGTTCCATTGCTTCCAACCCCTCCAGGGCACAAGGACTTCAATTCCGCGTGAGAATCTCTTAGATACGCATTGATTGAATAATTGCTGGCTACAGCAGAGGAACGTAAATATCCCACTTAAACTCACACCGAATGCTTGAGAGTTGACAGGTATGCGTAATAAATGAAAACTGGCCTCACCTGAAAATGCTGAGAGTTTTTGGAGTTCCTGTAATAGTAATTTAAATGAATGATTGAAAACAGGTCGTTAACAATCATTAATTTTAAGGGATTCTTTGAGCCTCCCCTGTTGCCAATTCACCAGCCGCCACTGATATACATTTTGTATTAGTTTTTTGATTAATAAATCAAACTATGCAATACGAAAAAATTAATTAACATTAACATTTTTTAAGCTGTAAGTTAAAACATGTTTGGTCATGCAGAAGCTAAATCCTGTCTGAACAATTCGTGCAACCGCACGGCCCAGCAAAAAGCTTTTTCTGGCCCAGGAGGGAAGACATGTGCTGGGTACCTGTGCAACATATCATTGCCAAGATAGAAGTTCCATTCCTGACAATTGGACGTAGATGTGCACTCAAGGAGCGGGACACCTAAGTAGCTGAAAACTTCATGAGAGTTCAAATAATTTGTGTATTATCTGTGCTAACTGCTATCAACTGGTCATTTAAAGCATTTCATTATTTCCAATTCTGCAGGACTGTCAAAAACTCTTTTTAACACAGGTTATTACTAACTGAAGCAAACAGGTTAATTTTTTTTTCTTCTTTGATGTAAATGTTCATTGAAATGATAATTTCACATTATGATCTTCCTGTGATGTTGGGACGATAGTATTTCAATATATATCAGAAAACTGTATAAAAGTTATTCAGTTACACGCAGCCCATGAAACAAGTATTTGCCACTAACGTGTCCTTGTCCCCCGCCACAAGATGTGAAATCGTGTCAAAATGAGCAATTTCTCGGTGTGACCTTGAGAGTGATGCAAAGGTCACCAAAATCGACTGGCATCGGGGTATCACCCTAATGCATGTTGACATGAAATTTGAAGGAAATCCGTCAATTCGTTCTTGAGATATCTCGCTGACAAGGATTCGGGACCGACGGACGGACGGACGGTCGTGAATACTATGTCCCGCCGCTTTGAGCATTTCGCGCGGTGGGGGACAATACACACACAAGAAAAAGTCAACAATATATCGCTAATAGGCTACTGAAATAGCGAGCTAGTTCGCAACATAGCTTGCAACGCAAAAGTGATATCGAACTCTGTAATGCAATAGCTAGCTAGGCAGACAGCCAACTGGTTATCGGGTTAAAAGTGAAATTTCAAAAGTGAAATAGACATCCAGAAAACATCTCGCTTAGATGTGAAGCCTGTCACCTCCTTTGAGCAAATGAGCCAAAACATGCATGCAATGTTGACTTGTTTGCGCATTTGCACCCGGTGACGTCAAAGGGCACCCATGTGACTCCTGAAGTCTCAAACAGCATGGAAGCAAAATTTAAGATACAGCTACTCTAGAAAACCTCAGGAACTGTTCCTAAAAAAGGAGTTGATTTTGTTTGGGGCTCAGCAGTAGGCTACTTGCCTATCGGTAGGCCTTATGGTGCCCTAGTGTTTGAACAGTGACTTCCGCCAAGTGCAGTTTTGTTTTTTGATACTAAAAGTTCATAACAGGAGATCCCGGTTATTTTCTTGCTTTGTTTAAACATTTAGGTCTATGTCTTTCAAATTCTGTAACTTGTTTACGAATTCACCCTCAAAGTGTTGAGAAATAACATCCTGAAAAGACCTCTTTTTACCCTTTTTTTGAGTCGGGACCCTTTTTAACCCCTTCTTCTCCCAACTTTGAGGGTGTCCCACTGAATTAACAGCACAAACCTATCAGGCACCTTCCAAATGAACAATACCTGCAACAAGAGTTTGTCACTAAAGTGACTATATCCCCCGCCATTAGGTCACCAAAACCGACTGGTGTCTGCGCATTTCCAGTAGGAAGGTTGGTACCCAAAAGAATCGAAATAGGTTGACTCCTTCTTGAGATATCGCGCTGACAATGTTCGGGACGGACGGACGGACGGGGCTGAATACTATATCCCCCGCTTCGCACTAAACGCGCGGCGGGGTATAATAAAATTTGTGGGATACCCTCTAAGTTTCAAAATAATGGGAGGCCTAATTTAAGCCATTTTCAGCCCGGAGCGTTTTCACCGCCCCCTATTGGCCAACTTTAAAGGTGTCCCAGTAAAATAACAGTATCATTATATTGTACCTTCCATGTGGTCTCCATATCAAGAAACTAAGAACTGGGATACCCTCAAAGTTATGAATTAGAGGGGTGGGAAAAGGGGTGCCCCAGGGGGTACATAATAGGGGGCGCTGTAACTTTGGTTATAAGAGGTCAACCATGGAACGGTTTGGGTTTTGAAGTTTGGGTACCATAACCATCTCACAAAAAAAATTCAGCCCAATCCAGGGGGGGTCAACAATCCCATGTGTCTGATATTGTCCTATCCTTAGAAAAATTGGTTCTTAAAAAAACTGGCATTGTTTACCATCCAGCACAGAGAACTCCTGGGCAGTTTGAGAACTTCAAAGGCATTTTTGATCTTTGCACTCCTGAATTTTGTGCCCTGGCCCAGAGATTTTTAATATTCAACCATCCCCAGACCCATTTCCCATCAGTGTTTGTGCAACACTGAAAAATCATGACTGCTGCACCGACAGAGGGCCAGGCCACGACCAGAGAGAATATGAAAATTACAGTCCCAGCGCTGGCCACATTCCCAGCCGACACCGAACGCTCACGCAGGGTGACAGCGGTGCTTAAACATCATTACACTCATTCAGCTGACACTGTAATCCACAACAACCAACACTTAATTACACCGAGCAGGGGCCAACCCCCACCGGAAGTGTGGGGTAAAGAGCCTCGCTCAAGGGCCAAACAGCCGCATTGATATTAGTCCAGCTACACTGGGATTTGAACCGCTGACCATCCAAGTCTCCGAGAAATCCGAGAGCCAGGAGGCTGAGGGCCGACTTAACGAACGGCACCTGTGTGCAGGGCGCTGATGGGGTCTCAGATCGACCTCATCTCCAGTCGTTCAGTCAGGACCTTTACCTTCACCGGTCGATAAAGGCCTCCAGCAGTCTCGTAGTTTACCCGCATTCCAGCGGGCTGTGTTCTGATAGAGCCACAGCTGCATGTTAACCAGGGCTGAACACACAGTCAATAATCCAGTCGCGCTAAAATAGAATATAATCCTGCATGGGGCCCGAGCCAGCAGCCATAAAAACCATGTTCGACATCATCGAAACCTCAGATCGTTTCCAGCACCTCTCTGCCTGAACGTCACGGGTGATGCTACAAGCAGAGCCGATGAATATTCTGACACCCCATCCGATCGGCACCCAGCAAACAGAGTTAGAACACTGCTGCAACACTGCCACAACACTGTGCCAAAGTTAGACAGGAATAACCAAGGTGGTGGAGACCTGGAACTACACTGCATTGCACTCCCAAGCAACATGGAGGAATCAATTAGGCCGAAACAGCACGTGATTGGCCGGACAATAATGCTGGCAGTTTATAATCAGGTAGCAACAGGCAAGACAATCAATCGACTAATAAATAAATAAGCAATTAGCACTGAATAGAGACAACTGAGAAGCTAACAGGAGCAGTTGGTAAGGCCACCGCTTGGCCGAGTCCACACCCTCTTAGCCCTGATACTCCTGACGCGATGGATTCCTCGAGTGCCACCTGCATGGAAAAACTATAACTACTGAGTGAAAATCTGGCAGTGCAGTGAGTGGCTATAGCACACACACCTAATTACCCGCAATTACTGCACCCTTCATTAAAAACACCACCCAGACCCTGTGTGGACGTCACCAAGGAACAGGCTGTCACTCCACATTCTGTTGCAAAACCCAGGAAAAGTGATGTAATACTAATCCTTAGGGCACCAAATACTAATATTGTTGCTCAATGAAGCAAGATTCAAAGCTGTTGAAAACCTACCATGTGGCAGCTTAAGTATGCCTAAGAAATCAGGAGTGCCAACTGGCTGAACAACAACCTCAAAGCACGATGGCGCAGTGGTTAGCACTGCCGCCCCACAGCAAGAGGGTCGTGGGTCGAATCTGGCCTGGGGCCTTTCCGTGTGGAGTTTGCATGTTAACCTGTGTTCAGGTGAGTTTGCCCCACCCACAGAAACATGCATTGCAGGAACACACCCTCCCACTGCCCCAGACCAAGGCTCTGGCTTTAGAACTGGAGTTGGTCCCCGGCGCTGCTCTGTGGCTGCCCACTGCTCCTAACTATAGGATGGGTTAAACGCAGAGGACAGATTATCCCACTGGGTTCAATAAAGTGCATCTCATCTCATCTTAGATCACTAGCCAAAGATTACGAAGCCTGACTCTTGAAACTGACTGTCACAGTGAAGTACTGCCAGTGACCAGCAGGAGGGAGTGTTGTAGCAGTTTGCAGACTGGCAGTTCTGGGGAAATAAATGAAATCTCTTTAAATAAAAATAGCCCTTTCACCTCCTGAGCAGAAGGACGTATCACAGAGCAGACGGAATGAGTCAGCTGTACGACTGCACTGAGCAAAACCTGGGACCAGGAGCGCAGGAGAATGAGCAGTCCTGAGTATTATTGCCTCAAGTATTCCAGTTAACGTAATCCCACTGTCAGCCACACACTCACCCAGCTTCCAATCGTGATTCGGGACCCCTTCACACACATTACTGCTACCATCCTATTGCCACGGCATATTTCCCACAGCAGGACATGACGCAGCACTATTAGCAGATGAGCACATACTCGAGCAGAGGGGAAGCAACAAGCGAACGAGCGAAGTGTTTTAGAACCATGACCTTATAGAGCGAAGGTCTGGAACTGACACTGTACTGGGGGAGGGGTCACTGGCTCAGGTCTGCACCATGCAGAGGAGGTGTTCCCTCACGCCAGCGAGAGGCTCGATAGGCACAAACTGCATTCTCACTGCAGTTTAACACTGCATGACCTGCCTTTTACAAAAGCCACCGCACAGCTTCCGGTTTCTGAGGGGAGGACGTGGGGTGAGGCGGTGAGGGGGAAGTCCAGGAGGGGTGAAGATTAAACGACTGAAACACAGCCCGGAGTCCGTCTCACCGCACCTCCTGACTCCTGTTACACTGAGTTAGCTGGGCCCCGTTTCACAAAGCAGGATTGAGTTAGCTGGGCCCTGTTACACAAAGCAGGATTACTGAGTTAGATGGGCGTTGTTTCACAGAGCAGGATTATTGAGTTAACTGGGCTCTGTTATACAAAGCAGGATCACGGAGTTAACTGGGCCCAGTTTCACAAAGCAGGTTTACCGAGTTAGCAGGACACCATCTCCGCGCGAGACCCAGAATTGGCCTACCTAAAACTGGAACACAGACTGTAGGAATGAGAATTACTCAAGGTGATATTCGGATCAGTTATCCGGGTTAACTACGTGATCCTGTTTTGTGAAATACCCTCAGAACAGCTTTAAATGGTAGTCCGATGGGCTGCCTACAGAATCATGGGTAATCGCTGAAGTCAGGGCCAGAGCTTGACTCATAAGCACATGGCGGCACATTTGTTGCGTGTGGCAGCGTTCCCTCTGTGGATTAACCCTTTTCTCTTCATGCACTCACCAGAGACGGGCTGTCTTTCGCTTCCTGTATCGCCTGCACCTGGGGCTCAGCGACGACCTTGGTGTCCTGGTCTGAAGTCATGAGCCATCCACGTCCAGGCTCCAGCACGAGAAGAGCCTGCGCTCCGCCGATCAGCTGCAACAGAAGGAAAGCACAGGTCACTGCGCCGACCAGAGTCAATTTTAACTCTGTCAGAAACCAACACACACACTGCAGTCTGTCATAAACTAGCACGCACACACACTGCAGTCTATCAGAAACTAGCACACACACACACACACACACTGCAGTCTGTCAGAAACCAGCACGCGCACACATACGCGCTGCAGTCTGTCATAAAACTAGCACACACACACACACACACACACACTGCAGTCTGTCAGAAACCAGCATGCACACACAAGCCAGTATATCAGACACAAGCACACACACACACACACACGCACACACACTGCAGTCTATAAGAAACTAGCACACACACACACACTGCAGTCTATCAGAAACTAGCACACACACACACTGCAGTCTATCAGAAACTAGCACACACACACACATGCACACACACTGCAGTCTATCAGAAACTAGCACACACACACACTGCAGTCTATCAGAAACTAGCACACACACACACACACGCACACACACTGCAGTCTATCAGAAACTAGCACACACACACACTGCAGTCTATCAGAAACTAGCACACACACACACACCCACACACACTGCAGACTATCAGAAACCAGCACACACATACGCGCTGCAGTCTGTCATAAAACCAGCACACACACACACACACATACGCGCTGCAGTCTGTCATAAAACCAGCACACACACACATACGCGCTGCAATCTGTCATAAAACCAGCACACACACACACACACGCACACACACTGCAGTCTATCAGAAACTAGCACACACACACACTGCAGTCTATCAGAAACTAGCACACACACACACACACTGCAGTCTGTCAGAAACCAGCACGCACACACACTGCAGTCTATCAGAAACTAGCACACACATATGCGCTGCAGTCTGTCATAAAACCAGCACACACACACATACGCGCTGCAGTCTGTCATAAAACCAGCACACACACACACACACACATACGCGCTGCAGTCTGTCATAAAACCAGCACACACACACATACGCGCTGCAGTCTGTTATAAAACCAGCACACACACACACATACGCGCTGCAGTCTGTCATAAAACCAGCACACACACACTGCAGTCCGTCAGAAGGGTCATTCCAGCTCACATCAACCAGTGGCTGCCAAGTCACCCCTTCAGACTCTTCTGAAAACATTCGCAGGTGCTCCTCTACCATATTTATACAGGAACCCAAAACATAAGCCCTGTATCTCAAACAGTTTTGAAGTTACAGCCCCTGGAAATTTAGATTTTTTTCCATTTTACCAAACTTGCCTCTCGGTGCAACTTAAAGCAAGATCATCTCCAAGTGTCTCCAATGTACAGAGGTGAAATCAGGTGTCTTGGGCGAACTTTTCCAGTAGATTATGGAAATGCTGTCAGATCTGCTTTAGCTTGTACCCTTTTCTTCTCACAAGGCTCTAAAAATGGCCAAAAATCAAAAATGTTAAAAATCATTGCCTCCTTTGAGCTCTAATAATTCAAAGGATATGCTAGATAAAGCAATTACATTTTTTCTGCTGTAATTTTTGACATATTGGGCCAAATCTAGAGGACAACTACATTTATCAATACATTGGTAGAGCCTGAACAGCTTTTATAATTTTGGTTGAGTTCGAAATTTTCAAAAAAATTGCTTATTTTCATATCCTTATTTGGGCATGCGGCCAGTAATGTAACAATACGATATTTATACCATGTATTCCTTTAAAACTTATGATATGATGCTTTATTTTCTCAAAACACATTTTTGAAAATATGGTTTTTTTGTGGACACACAGCATTTAATGGCATTGCAGGCATATTCAAACATTCTCATATAAAATGCACATAGTTAATGATGGAAAGCTCAAACTCAAAAAAGGCCTTATTTCATTGTTTCACAGATAATACACAAATTATTTGAACTCTTTCATGAAGTTTTCGGCTACTTTGGTGTCCTGCTCCAGTTGCAGTGCTTGGAACTTCAATCCTGGCAATGATATGTTGCACAGGTGCCCAGCATAGGTCTTCCCTCCTGAGTCAGAAAAACTTTTCGCTGCGCTGTGTGGATGCATGAACTGTTCAGACAAGTTACAGCTTCTGCATGTCCAAACAAGTTTCTAAACTTACAGCGTAAAAAATGTTATAATTTTTGTTTTATTTTATAGGTTGATTTATTAATAAATAAATACAAAGCGTATATATGATAAATTATATAATCTGTGATCAAATAAAAGGGCATTATTAACACATCCTAAGATTGCTATATCATATCTATATTATAATAGCAGAGTGGCCTCAGTGTGTGTGCGTGCGTGCATCCACACAACAGGTGCTCGATTCCACCAGGCACGAATCTGCAGCATAGCGGAAGCGATGCCATTTGGCTCAGTCTTGCAGGCGACTGTGTGCAGCCAATCATTTCTAGACACCGCCGGGCGCGCATCAGTGCTAGATTCCACCTGGCGCGTATCTGCAGCATAGCGGGAGCAACGCAGTTTGGCTTCGTCTTGCAGGCGACTGTGTCCGGCTAATCAGTGCTAGACTCTTCTGGGCGCGTCTGCAGCATAACGTGAGCGACGCCATTATAATATAGACTTACAGGGGGGATTCCCCCGATATGTCCTCTCCTGGGGATTCCCCTTTTGAACCCAAGCCAATTCATCCACAGGAGTCCTGAATCCCAAAAAACAGATGCCAAGCCGCAAGAGAAAGTAACGCGTAATCTGCAGCATAATGTGAGCGACGCCATTTTGCTCCGTCTTGCAGGCAATTTCGTGTTCCACTGAGTGCGGAATGTCAGCGCAGCGTATTCCCCTTGATAGTTACTTAGTTTTAGTTACTATAAAAACGTCGCTCTCGTGACAGTCACCTTGGTGTTAACGTGATGACATCATAGAGGTGCATGTGATGACATCTTAATGGTGCATTGTTCACGATAATATAAAGACGAAATTAAATAAAATAGAACCCGTGGATCCGCACAGGCAGAGTGCTAGTTAAATAAATAATTATAGTAACGCTTCCAAATTTATAACAAACTAGAATTTCAGCCCTGTTAAGGTTGCAATATCTAAATATCTAAACACTGCATATGGGTTATTCTTCAAGTGTAAGTTAACATTTATGACAAAGCTTTGTGTTGAGTTTGAGCTTTCTATCATTAACTATGTGCATTTTATAAAATACTTGAATATGCCTTCGATGCCATTAAATGCTGTGCGTAAACAAAAATACCATATTTTCAAAAATTCATTTTGAGAAAATAAAGCAGAACACAAACAAATTTTGGATATGTTAATAACAGGCATCTAATCCATCTAAGTCAATTTGATGTTGGTGGATGGTGTCTTTTTTTGGAATAAAATGTTAAAAATTGCACAATTTTTTTTCTCATATTCAAGTCTTAATATGTTGTAGATTATTCATAAGAGAGAGCAGAATTAGAATACAAAACGCACAACATATGGGAAGCTATATGTGCAATACCATATCCCGTCTTTGAATTTAGGCTTTTTACAGTCCTTCTAATACACTACCGCAGAGCGCAGAGTATAACCTTCAAGCAAATTTAAGCACTTAGAAATACATGATAAAATAAGGGGACCCCTTTATAAGTCCATATTCCTCAAATTATAGTAGCAGATTTTCACCTCTGAAAAGTTGAAGGACTTAGATGAAATATCTTTCTAGGTATAGCCATGTGAATGCAGCTCCTCACAAATTGCCATTCAAAAAAGACCAGAACTTAGTTGCAAAAATTTTTTTTACGACAAAACTATTGGGAGTTGAGAGCTAAAATTTTGGATTTATCCTATTAAGAGGTCTATGGCCCCGGTGGATTTTTTCAGCCAAATCTGAGATGGTCAAGTGGGAAATTTCTCTGAAATTAAGACTTTTGACATAAAATGACCCACTAGCCACTCGGGCTTGAGGCATAAAGAAAGGCACTCGCTTGCAGAAAATTTAATGAGCCAAAAGGTAAAAGACTAGAATACTGCATGAAATTTAATGGTGCAGGTACAAACTTTATTTAAACACTACCCTGTCATTATTGTATTTTATTAGTATAATCATACTAAAGGGCTAAAGAGAGAAGCATGACGTCACTGTGAAGAATGGGAAGATGACGTTGATCTTGAGGAGTGGACACTCTCTGAAAGCGGACGTGTGTAAAGCCCACTGCAAAATCTGGAGTTCTTATATTAGTTAGCTCCCTTGACAAAACCCAAAGGGAATATGCTGCAATAAAACCAGACCTCAGATCTTGCTCACTCACTGTAAAGACACTGCGCAAGTCCGCCAGAGACCGAACAAGTGACACTGCCGATGACCAGCAGAAAGTAGTGAACTTTGAAGAGCTACCTAATTCACATTGGATTTCAGGCATCAGTAAATACTGTAGATGATTTACTGGATAGAGCTAGCTGGCTAGCAACAAAACTGGAGCATTAAATAAATAGGTATAGAATCAAGAGCATGCCATTAGTCAACCTGTTGTGGAACTGTATTTCAGCAGAGCACATACTGGATATTGGCGAGTCCCTGTACTCTTACCCATGCATTTTCGTGTGCGAGTGAGTGTTTGTGTTTCTGTGAATACATGTAGCCTGCAAGACAACATTTTAGCTCAGCCCTTTCGTAGGCTTGAGGAGCAAAGTTTTCGTTTACTGCCCAAAAAAAAAAAAAAAAAAAACACAAGTCGACATGGTCACAACATCCCCCGCCAATCGTGCGCTTCTTATTTTCGAACTTGATCAAGGCCTTTATGGTCTGAAGCTACACACCAAATTTGGTTACTGTATCTGTAGTAGTTTCTGAGTAAAGCTGTCCCCTTTATCTCGGACGGAAGGACGGACGGACGTCAAACCTATATCCCCCTCCCACTTCGTGTTGGCGGGGTATAAAAAAAACAACATGGCCGGCTTTGGCAGTATGGTTCTGAACTTTCGAACATGATCAAGGTATTCATGTTCCAGAACTACACACCAACATTGGTTTGGCCACCTGAAACAGTTTTTGAGAACAGGGGTCCTTTTTTCGCCAGCTTCGGACAGACAGATGAATGGACGGACAAACAGAATAAATCTATATCCTGGTCCACTTTGTGGCAGAGGACAATAATTCCTGTGTACATGTGGCCCCTTTGAAAAGATCATGCGCCAAGTTGAAGAAACAAGACAAGGGCAATAACTCCGTAGAAAATGGTGGCAAGATACCGGTTTTCGAACTTAACCTGGGTAATCATGTCACAAAGCTACACACAAAATTTGGTAATCCCATCTACAGTAGTTTCTGAGAAAACCTGTCCCCTTTGAACATACCATGCAGTAAGTTAGATAAACGAGACAAGGGCAATAACTCGGTAGAAAATGGCAGTACGGACCTGGTTTTCGAACTTGACCTGGGTAATCATGTCACAAAGCTACCCACAAAATTTGGTAATCCTAGCTACAGTAGTTTTTGTGTAAATGTGTCCCCATTTCGGACGGACGGAAGTCAAACCTATATCCCCCACACTTCGAGGCAGGGGATAAAAAAAACTAAGAATCATTGCATGCATTTGCTGATGGTTAATTGTTGAAGGTTAATATGATATGCTTACATAAACAGATAAATAGCCCATTTTGATAAATATTTTTTGGGCAGGTGGATTTTGAATCAATTTTGGGCAGGAAACCATTGGTTACATTTCACATATCATGTGACCTCTAGTTTATAATCCAGTAAATAAACACAAATGCATATTGGGGCAAGTAATGCAAAATAATTTAGGGGCCAGAAATCAATGACTTATAATACTAATAATCTATTTCTGAGCACATGATCATGCTTTTTAAAGTGTCTCAAGACACTTTGTTTGGCATTTTATCCAACTTCAGTGATCAGATTAGGAGGATTTACATCGCAAAATGCGACTCAAACTTCAGCATTCTTGACGAAATGTTAATCATCATAGCAATCCCTTCGCAAATAGAAATGCGATTCAAAAAATCTTAATGATATTTCATTGATCCCTACTCTCTGGCTAGCAAACTTCCAAGTTCCCGAGCCACATAGCAATAGAAGTTTTAATGACGTTGCTTGGCTGGAAAATGTCTATTTGCATATCAACCAATAAGCCTCTGGGGACTGCATGCATGCACTAGGGAGGCTTTCTGTTATAATCATGATGTCTAGACTGGCAGAATGAGCCATAGCATATTAAATTACGTTGCTCTTTGGATATAGCCACCTAGTTGACGAGTAAGCTAACTAACATTAACTAAGTAAAATCTTTGTAAATGATAATCATATTAAGGTGATGTCATTGGTTTCTTGCCCGAACTTTACTCACTTTGCCAGCCGTCATAGGCATGAACTTGTGAGGTTTCGCGGCAGTTTCATGCCACGCAACTGAACTTTCACATTTTTGGGACATTAGCTAATTTGGTAGCTATTTCAAAAGCAATCGCTCAGGTACAGCTAACTGGCTAGTGAATCTATTGTAGCCATGATGCCTACTGGAGAAGTTTGTATAGCTCCGATTGTGACTTTCAACACCATCGCACGCAGAGGAGCTCTTTCAACGTTGATGACCCACTCATTTTACCTCAAGAGCAAACAGACAGTTTGAGCCTGACACTTGCAATTTCATGGCTAGTTTTAGCAGCATTGTCTTGTTATGCATGCTATTGTGTATTACGTTACTCTTCAGATTATAAAGTTAGTCATCTTGCTACCAAGCTGACGCTAATTAAGGGGAATCTTTGTATTCATTGTTATACTAAAGCAATTTAATTTGGTCTTTGATTTAATGGAAAGAATTCCGTGTCTGACCTCCACTTTTTTCGGTTTAACTGAATCGTTTTGACTGGATATACGCTTTACATTTTTACCCACCCGAATGTTCCTCTAGCTACCCACGCTTCACAGTAAGCCGATTAAAGTCATAAAAATTTCTCTCATTGCCATGTGGTTTAGGGAATTGCAACCTTGCTACCAGTGTCTCTCGAAACATGGTCAATGATCTCTGATCATTTAAATACACGATATTGTGATGTCAAAATGTGACTTAGTTGGAGAGAGCCTTGTGAGACAGGATTTTAATGGGAATGGATCCTTTCGCATCTCTGATTAGGTGTTAAACAACATTATGCTACAGTAAGGTATAGATAAGTCAGCTGCAGGTTACAAGTAGTTTACAGAAATTTCACAGGGAATAGGAAGTGGGCTGCATTAAATGAAGATTGCTCAGGGTAAAATTGATGCCTTTCGGAATGAATATATTTTGCTTTCTGATTGGAGTTGTGCCAGCAGTCATACTGCAATTTGATCCACTCCAGCCGCGTAGCTGAAGCTAAGCAGGTGTGGGCCTGGTCAGTACTTGGATGAAAGACTACCGAGGAAAACCAGGTTGCTGCTGGAAGAGGTGTTGTTGGCCAGTAGGTGGTGATTCTCCCTCTGGCAGAATAATCCCCAATGCCCCACTGCAGTGATGGAGACACTGTACTGAAGGAGACACCGTCTTTCGGACCGAGGTCCTGACTCACTGTGGTCATTAAAGATCCTATCAGAGTGGGGGGTTCCACGGTGTCATGGCTAAAGTCCCAACCTGGCTCTTTCAACCTGCCACCTAATCATCTCCTGATCTAATTGGCCGTGTAATTCCTCCTCTCCCTCCCCACTTCTACCCCCAGGGCTCCCTTGAAAAAGAGATTTCAATCTCAACGGGACTTCCCTGGTTAAATAAGGGATAAATAAGATTGTATTTGGGTCATTCCATATGAACTCAACCAGAGGTCCCATAATGACCGACTCGGATTTGGCTAAAAAAATTTGTACTGGTACCTTAACATATATGATGAACATTTGCTAAATATTTTGTCAAAATTCTAAAGGGTTTTTGTGCTGTGGCTCTCAAAATAGGGTGGTATACCCCATTTTTGACCCTTGCCAATCTCGCATGTTTAAGAACAGCCATATTTGGATGCCAATATCTTGGGAATGACATGAGTTGTGAGCGTGAAAAGTGATGTAGTATGTAATTGGCACCAAGGCTTTCAGGATCTGTCATCAGAAAAGTCCTATCTCCTCTAGTTTGTTAAGTATTGGCCTCCAAAGTAGTGGTTTTGTTATGTGCGAAAATGAAAATTTCAATTTTCAGGGGGCAACTGTAATGCTACAATAAATCACAACCGTTTATTGGGGCTACATTCCTTCTATTTAGGCACATGACTATCTGTGGAAAGTTTTTGGACAGGATTGAAATCATAATTTAGGAATAAGGAAGCTCCAAAAATGGCTCCAACTGAAAAATGCAATTTAAGACCAATTTTTGACAGTCAAAATCATAGCGTAGTCATTTACCCAGGACAACAATTTTTTTCTATATAATTGTACATATGTGCCAATCATCTGGTCAAAAAATCAGATTCAGATCAGAAGAGGAGTTGAGAGGAGATCATGTCTGATGTCCCAGAGGAGCAGCACCTCCCCCCATACCTGAGAGGGGTTCGCTGGTATAACAGCCTGTGCCCACAGAGAGTTCCTTCCTTGTATCCTCTTGCTTCTACAAATTTGCTTCACTAGTTTTGAACCAACAATCACTGCAATAAACGGAACCGTTATTCACCAACCCTGGACTTCGACTCTTTTTCTCCCGAGGAACAATCAAACAATTAATGCAGTGCGTTTCCATTTCCAAATCATTTCAACTAAATGCATACCAATTTATAATAATGCTTGAGGTTACCAAAAGTGCTCCCCCATGCCCAACAAATGAGTGCAAACGTTCAACAGGAAATGAATCACCACCAGCTCGACATATTTCCTCTTTCTAACACTCACCAAACACCTTCAAAGATGCTCTCCATCCTGCAGCTCTAAACCCCTGAACACTGACAGGCCTGTTTCCAGCCCGAGCCCCATGTGCCCTCACAGTACAGGAAGAACACAGCATTACTGTGGCCTCGCGACCTCTGACCTAAATATGCATTACAATGGAAGACTCTGAAATGGAACACTGCAATCAGCTCTGACTACATCTATACCAGATATACAATCTCCTGGTGAATTATACAGCCAGAATGCAAAATTCTTCACAAGCTAGGTAGGATTTTCTTAAAGAACAGTGTATAGACTTATACAAAAATAATCTCGCAATTGCCACTTATGACCGAGATGAAGTGCGTCTTCATCTACAGCAGGGGTGTCAAACTGACCCGTAAAAGAGCCAAGAGGCTGCTGGTTCTCACTCCAACAATGCAGAAGCGCACCTGATCAACTGTGCAGGCCTAGATCAGTTGATTAAAATCAGTGGTTTCAGGTGAGCTTCTGCTTGGTAGGACTGAAAACCTGCAGCCTCTTTGCCCTTTTACGGGTCAGTTTGACACTCGTGATCTAAGGAGTCCCCGCAGTCTGCCTGCACTTCCTTACTTCACTTTGCACAGGACGTTTTTGGGCTTCAGCCTTTGGGCAGCGGGTGTGTAGCCTCCAGCCAATAGCGCAGGGCGTGAGTACAGGACGTGGGAGTGCGCCGCAGGGGTAGCCCTTCTGGTGTCTATAAGCCAGGGAGGATGGGCCAACTCTGAATGTTGTGTTTACAGACCTCGACTAACAAGTCTTACACAGAAAACCTCTGAATGCAAATGTTTTGTAACCATTTTCTGATCACCCGATCAGATGTGTGTGCACAGCTGCGTGCATGTGCAAAGTAACAAACACAAGCACGCACACACACACACACCCACCCACTCTGGGCACCTCTGGAGAATCTGAGCTTGTGACACACTGCACTCTAATGCAAAACAGGAAACATACATTCTTCAGCGTTTGGCTGAACACCTCAACAGTACAGTCAGACTTGGCTCGTGGATACGAAACTGAAACCAGCAGGAACTGAGCAGCGGAGGATTCAAGGGTGCCTGTTCCAGAACTCGAGCAGCCCATTCCAGAACAAGACTCCCGAGTTAGCTTGACAACAATGAGGAGTAAAACCCCTAACTTTCCCAAGCAGGAGGCATGAGTGAAGCGTAACCACAGCTCTGTATACCCACTGAACACAGGATGCGTTTTTGTAAAATGCTCCCGGCCTCTTCACCTTGTATGTGGGCTGTCCTCAGACTGTCGTTAATGTGCATTTCCCATCTTCTGCATTCCTCTCTGTCGCTAAAGAAGATTTTGACTGGATTCAGATTTGGCTCATTTGGTCGAAGCCTCTTGCAAGAGTGGATCAGATTCAGAGACCCAACCCACCACCCCTTTACAGCCACTACACTCACATTCATGTCCCCCGTAGGTCCAACGATAAATAAATCAATCACAGCTGTGTGCTTCAAGAAAAAAAAATATGCTACAACACATAAAAATAGGCGTGCAATGCACGGAATACCCCTCAGCCCGATGTCGAAGTTTTTGGAGACGCCTGCCCGCCTGCCGCCCGCCTGCCGCCCACCCGCCGGCCCGCCCAACCGCACAAAGGATAGCAATACTCCATCAGCCTTGGGGGCTGAAGGGTAAAAATGAAAACTTCAGTTGTCGTCGAAATACCCCGGTTTATAGACTTTAAATGATTGTGGAATATCTAACAAGAATAACCATACCAGCATAAACATTTTATTATGACAGAGATAAGAACCATCAATTCTACCTAAACCAACTGTGATGGCGATTAAAAACAATTAAAACATATAATAAATGGATTTGGGGCAAAAATGACATGCGACTCAACAACCATCCAGCCCTTTGAGAGAGAATCAACAGAATAAAATTGAGGAGAAGGTCCCAAATCTCAGTGAATCATGTATAATTTACAGAAAAAGAAACAAGCTGAGACCACAAGGTTTGCCTTTGAGTCGAGTCTAACCACCAAAAATGGCAGCATCTCATGCCAAGTGCAGTGGAGGATTTAGCAATCTGGGGGCCAAAGGTAAATATAGGCATGAGGCCCTTCTCGCCCGTTCTTTAACCCATTTAAACCGGGACAGCATGAGCGCATTTGAACCTTTAAAACCGGGGGTGCTGTTACACATTTCTACCCTTCAGGCTGGGAAAGCAGACTCATCATTTTGTTGTTTTCATTACTTTTCCGACCATCTCCGGGCTCATAGCTGTTCTTTTACTAACACTTTATACTACGGCAGATGCCATAGTAACACTTCAAGACAGAATTTTTTATATTTTTATGTTTATTTTTATTTTATTTGAACGAACACCATCATGCCTGCCATCCAGTGTCGGTCCTACAGGGGGGGCAAAGACATGTCCCTTTTAGTCCTGGCTCGATCTCAATCATTTTCCTTTATTGACGTCTTTTCCAATTATTGTAATTGGCAACTGAAGACACGGATTCTCTCCACATGCGATCTAACAGTGATGAAATCATGGGCTAAATTCAGTACAGAAAAATAATTTACTTATTAATTGGCCAATGCTTCACGTGATTGAACTGGTCCATGTTCCACTGAAACGCAGACTTTCACTCTCGGCATTTCTTGGGTTGATTTTAAAAAAAAGAAAGAAGAAAAAAAAAAAAGGAAAGCAGTGGCACTTGGCAGTTAAATAGCCTAAGTTACAACAAGTGTGGGGCTCAAGCAATTTGCGTGAGAGTCGACAGGTAGGCTATGCAATTTTGAATAACGTAGATTGAAATACAACAAATACGCGTCGAGAGGAATGATCGTCACTTTACCTAATCGGAGAGAACAAGCAGCACCTGTTGAGTGCGGAGCGCTGTCGGAGTGAACCTTCTGTTAATCATGAAGATGACTAAGAACAGGTCAGGATTTATCATTGTTTAAAACGGCCATTTTGTTCAACCCAATTCTCTGTTCCGCCGCTGTACTGAATTTATCCCGCGATTTAATGGCTATTAGATCGCATGTGGAGAGAAACCGTGTCTTCAGTCGCCAATTACAATAATTGGAAAAGACGCCAATAAAGGAAAATGATTGAGATCTAGCCAGGACTAAAAGGGACATGTCTTCGCCCCTCCTGTTGCTCCGCCACTGCTACCACCTGTTCCAGAGAAAGAAAAAATGTTTGTTATTCTCTAGTGCAGAGCTTATACTTTTATGTATTAGGCCTCTTTATTCCATTTGAGTTGTGCATGTTATGTAGATAGATATTTGTTATTCATTAATTGCTTTTATTGTATTTTATAGTTTGTTATTGTTTGTTCAGTGTTTTAAATATTGTGATGAAGATTTGCACAAATAAAAAAAAACATAGTTCTAATGAAAGCCACAGGTGTATAAGCCCTCAAATACTTTTTGAATTTTGTTTCCATCTGCTACAGAGGCTGAGATATCAGCTTTTTACTAGACATAGACACCTGGGTGCTGTTTTCCAGAAACCTCAGGTTTTAGGGGTTCTTTTCAAAATAACCCATAAGTTTTCATAGGCATTTTTTGAATAGGCTTCAGGCCTAAATGGGTTAAAGGAGAATGAGAGAACTTGACATAAAAGTTGAAAAACACCATTCTCCCGTAAGTCCTGCGTATAACTTCTGTATTTCAAAATGAATATGGAGAGAGGTGAACAAACAGAGTAGCACTGCTTAAACTAATAGTCACAATGATCCCAAAGGAAATGAAGTTTCAGATAACTCTGGTGTTTGCCAAAATGCCAGGATTGCCAGCATGGTTTATTTTTCTAAGACTAAGTCAATATCAAAATAACCAGCAAGCAGCTACTGCCATGGTAAAGGAACAGTTTTACAGTATGCATAACAGTACGAAACAGTCATACATTGAGTTTGTGTGTGTGTGTGTGTGTGTGTGTGTGTGTGTGTGAGAGAGAGAGAGAGAGAGAGAAACTTGTGGGTGGAACTTTTGTGATTGACATTCAGTCATTCTATCAATAAACCCATGGCACTGCAGACAAGCCACAACCCATTTCCATGCAATAATGACTACTAGTAGATCCTTCCTGGATTTTTGGGAAATTTAGTCTTTACGTATGATTGAGCACCGCTCATTGTCGGCAAGATGTTTTGGCCACAGAGCGGGGTCATCTTCCGGTATGATACTTTTTCTCTGGGCGGCGGCAGGATTAGCCCAACTAGCATTACAGTTGTTACGGGACACACCCACCGGATCTCCGTCTGTGTCAAGACTGTGTCGGCCATCAAAAGATATCCCGTCCAGCTCCCCCTCATCTGCGCTGTCAGAAATGTCGGTAGTGATGGTTGACGTCAATTCCTCACTACAAGCTGCTAAGCTGCTAGAGCAACAAGCCTGCTTCCTGTCTGGGTAAAGGTTTTAAATTTACCACACCGTCGTCGGTAGGAGCAGTTAGAAAATTAGTCAACTTTGGCAAAGTCTCTATATATTTTTT
Source organism: Gymnothorax reevesii (assembly GCA_029721435.1). Classification (NCBI taxonomy): domain Eukaryota; kingdom Metazoa; phylum Chordata; class Actinopteri; order Anguilliformes; family Muraenidae; genus Gymnothorax; species Gymnothorax reevesii. Next base: position 7,157,257 of record CM056577.1, read on the forward strand.
TTCACATTTTGGCATTTTTTTTCTTTTATTCCAACGACTTGGGATTGGCATTGGCATTGCTGCCTTTGCCTTATCCTTGAGACCGCCCATGGCAAAGTGTCAGCGACCATTTTAAAACTTAATAAATTAATCCGAAAAGCCATTTTTGATACACAGCAATATCCCTCAAATGAAAAAAAAAAAAAAAACCTGTTTATGGATAATTTGATAAGCGGATATCACAGGGTGTAACGGTGAATCGAAATTATGTCAGCGATTCTGGCCCGCCCTCCCCGGCATTTTGACTGCAAAGTTTCGGTTGCTCAGAAACAGAAGGAAACTGAAAAAGGGGCGTGATCTGAATGCCATGTGTGGCATTTCCCCCAGTACCTGAACAGCTGTATTCACACACACTATGATGTCACCAGGCAGGGACCTCCCACATTCTCTCTCTTGACATTCCTAACTACGGTGGTGAAACTGAATGTGACAAGGACAGAGTACTTGGCTAAGAGTTGAATTGACATACCAGCGTGTCCTCAAATACGTTTAAAATTCACCGACTGCCAGACAGAGGAGAGGAGGAAATGAAACCTTTCTGATAGCACACCAATGCAGTCAAGTAACCTCAAGGTGAGGTGACACATACAGCATCACGAAAAAAAAAAAAGCTCAAACACAATGTTGCACCAATAAACAGAAGGTTCAGGTGAGCCATTTTACTACAGAAAACTGACAGGAGTTTGGACAAAGAGCAGCAGTAGTCCCTTCCCCTCTATAAAAGGCAAAAAGCAGGCGGGACACAAAATGACTCAAGGACAATGTCATAAAAGGAGAGCACATCTGGAATCTGAATGATTGGTCAGCAAGCACTTAATTATAAAAAATATGCCATCACTGACAACCTGCAAAATACTGGGATGTTATATCCCAATCATATCTAGAAATTAATGATTGTGCACAAACTTTAAAAAAATTTAGCAGCCAATTATGCTGAAGTGTAATCAAACCCAGCACGCAGCACATGCATAAATCTATTAAGATGTATTTAAAAAAAAACTTCCATAATAAAGAAATTAAGACCACAGTGGACGCCTTTGTGACGGCGCCACGGTTTAAAAAAAATCTGCAACGCAGACAATACTGAACTGAATTTGAATTCTGCAGCAATACCAGGCGTTTTCACATTACCTGTGCAAAATCAATGCAGTCAATACGGTCTTAGAAAACCAGCAATAAGCAAAAAAGCTTTTGCAAAGTAATGCAACACTGCAGCAACATTTATCAGACAGTTCATCTCTGACTGCTACTTGTGAGATGCAGGTACATTCCATTGTCAACGGCGTTCTGCGGAATGTAGGCACATAAATGGATGATATAAAATTATCTTCATGATTAATATACAAACACAATTGGGCACGAATAACATATTCCAGAAAATGTCTCATTGCCCCCGAGTCCAGGTAAGAACCAAGACAAGGCCAAAGGGCCCGCAGTTGGGCAGAATTTGACGGCCGAAGACGCAGTGCAGATCTGGCAGCTGACAGCTCTCTCCAGAGGTCGGCCCGGCTCACGAAGCAAGAAAATACTTTACACTCGCAAAGTGGGGGGAAAGTTAGTAAATTAGAAAGCTCCAAGTTTCAATATTGGCACTTCACATTCGCGAACGAGCACACCAGAGCATTTTGTGATTAGTTTTCGGCAAGCCAAGTTTATTCACAATACACACTCGACAGTTTTTCAACATTATTTCCTCTAAGTAAATATGAACCTTTATTTCTTCGATAACTTCAACAGCAAACCAGACATGAGCGAGCAAACTACCAGCGAGACGCATCAATTCATTGCATCCGACAACCAACTTCGAAACTTTGAGATACACGTTAGGTGAGGTTACAAAATGATTATAACGTTAGATAATCACTGTGCCAGCAAATTTACTTCTAGAAAAATCTGCCAGCTCTCCAACGGGCACGAAGGCTTCAGGCTGCACCGCCAAACCACCGCTTCAATCCGCCTCGACGGAGCCGAACTCCGGTGAAACCGCGCACACTGGCTGCATACGCAGGCTAACGTCAGCCATGTCAACTCCAGGAGAGTCTGAGTCAAAATCAGGCGAATCGGGGCTATTTTACGCCTAATTACCCAACATGTTGTGACATGGCCGAGAGGAGAAGTTCTCCAGCTACAGAGATCGGGCATCACAGACGGCCAGATGGGCTGAAGCTCAAGATGCGGGGCTGTGGGCAACTGGTGCTCCGCCACATTACTTATACGGAAACGTCCGAGCGCATGATCCAGCGGGCGAGAATCACAACAAACCGGGGTCACCCGAGTGCCCAACTTCGGAAGGTGTAACCCAGCAGCCATCCAGCCAACGTTAAAAGCATGAATTGACAGGACTTGCGTTAAAGCGCGACTCTCTCGCCGGTCTGACATCAACTACTGAAATAACGTTACCAAAATCATGTGGAAAATGGCGACCCCCGCGACGCCGCGTCCCCGGACCCCCCTGTGCCCCATCATGGGCTGTTAGCCAGTTAGCCGGCCAGCTAATGGTGCAGAGCAGCTACTCCGACCAGGCCACGCTTTGACGGCTAGCTAGCATAGCAGGAGCACGGAAACACCATGAGCTGGCGAAGTGCGCACATCTCCGATGGGAAATGTAATATTTCATCGCAGGTGGTGCTGCGCACACAGGCGGCCGAGGCCAACAGCCCACGGACAGTCCACACTGAAGCCATATGGCGAGGGCATCTCCCGGCGCCTCTCCCTCCCTCTCTCTGGAGGGCATCTCCCGGCAGGCCGGAGAGCCCCGGACAGGAGGCAACTTCATTCTGACGTTTGCATTTCTTAACAGTTAAGCCGCTTTCACACCGGACGCGAAACGAATATTTCGCACGACAGATTGCGATCAAAGTCAATGCAAAGTATTCGCGTCTTTGCATTGACTTTGAATGGAATCTGTCGTGCGAAATATTCCGTTTCGCGTCCGGTGTGAAAGCAGCTTTAGTCCGTCATCAGGCTCCATTTCTCTAACCGCGGACTGTACCAGCTAACTCGCTAGCAAGCCTGCCTGCAAACTATTTAGTGAATTCGCGACCACGGACGTTACAGATGAAACGGCTCATTAGGATTAATTTCAGACCCGTAAGTTCGTTGATCTGCGTGCGTCTCCACACCGCGTAAATGCTGCTGTATTTATAAACGGCTCCACAGCCGGCCCGGGTCCGCTTACTCACCCGCCGCCTCTCAGTGCTCGGCGCTGCGATGACTGTGGGCCTCCACCTGCCTTCCACTCCTTTCACTTGATTTAACTTGAAATTAATTAACTGCGCTGGTTCCACGAGTTAACGGGCCGACTGACGCAGTGATCACGGAGTTCCCCAGAGATTTACCAACAGCGAAACCAATTTTAAAATGATCTCTTGTGCGTAATTGCATTAAGTTTCGGCCAACTTGTTCTTTCTCGTCACGGGGCTAAAACAAAAACAGCCGTGTTATTCTTCGAATTCCACCGGTCGGACCCCGTTCAGAGTTGTGAAATTGAAGAGCGTTCAATATTCAGTCCTCTGACTTTCAGCACTTAACACTTTTTCGTCCAGTAATCTGACTATTTCCAAAGGGGGACAGGAAAATTTAGCAATTTCTCCTTTCCCATTCGGAGTCTACCACCACACCGTTTTCGCAGTCACACCGAAGGCTCCAGCTCCGGAACTCCCGCCCCCCAGCGCAGAGACGGATGTCTCCGTTGGCCGAGCCCGACGGCAGAGCGCAGCACTTGAGACCAGAGACGTGTCAGTGGATTGGCTGAAGTGAACGATGGCGATGATGCTAAAGCATCGTTTGTAATGACGGGGTACACCTCTCGTCCAGTTTTAAACTGTTATAATAACTGGCTGCACGCAATGGTGTGTGTTTGAGACGGAGAGACATATATGCATTCATACATCGCACACTACAAACGTGCGAATCAAGTGTAACACTTTCTTAAAGTCAAACCAAACGAACTCACAGCGAAATATTTCAATCTTATGGTCTGACAACTGTATGATTGGCTGAACTGAACGATTCATATTCAGTGTTTTTCATTTCATGATTATTTTTTAAATGGTGCTCTTCCAATCGGATTTCTTCTTTTACTTTAACAGTACCCGACAATCCGAACGCACATTTAACGACACAAGAATTTTTTTCTCCATTAATTCATTAAGTAGCCTATTAATAACTGAAATATCACCCATTTAATATTCCTGAAAAAAAACGTTAATATGCGGTGATTGTAATCTCAATTTCAAGATATTTCAAGATACTTACATTTCATTTAACACTGAACAACAAAGCAGATCTCCTCTGTGTGGCCAATTATTGAGTGATCAAAGACGTGCCAAAGGTCTACTGAAAGCATTTATTAATATGTTCACTCCGTGTAGATTCAAACTCGGTGATGTTTGCAGTACATAGACGCATCTGTCATATCTTCAGGCCTCTGCGACTCATTCATATGATAGGAGAGGACATGAGTTTACTCTTGAAATTGAACATTCTCAGGCAGAGGTTTAAATTACAGGTTCAGAAAGTAAAAATCCTCTCCAGAACTAATTCCAACCACCTGGATTTACTTCTGACAGGAGATAGAGCCAAAATGAATGATCAGCTCATTCTGTCGAAGGGAAAAAAACATGGCAGGATTTTTACTTTCAGACCCCTGGATTTTACTCCTCTGTTCACAGGAAACTGCTGCTTGATGCGTACATTCCATGGTCAATGCTGGTGTTTCATTCATTTAAGGCTCTTGTCATTACTTGGTATGATTGCAGCACCGTATGCATGAAGTCCTGATGAGTAATTCACACCGTGGAGTGCTCACCTTTCAAATCGTGGAAAGGGGAGTCATTTTTGAGCATGTTTTTCACGGAACAGGAGAGCATCTGAAATGTATTCTCGACATGGAATGTGCCGGTATTCCTCCCTGAGAGCACACCTGTAGCTGAAGACATGCAGAAGGGTGTAATTTTGCATGACGAGCACAGCTGTGTTTCACAAAGTACAGCCTAGGCGAGGACATGGTTTGCCCACAATGACAACTGTTTCATGTAAAGAGACATTTTTTACGCTCGTAAAGTCATCATCTCCCCTAAGAAACTACAAGACTGATGTTTTTAGTGAATTCTGACCGCTACATCATAAACTGGAGCAGCTTCAGACAGCTGTAACTCTTCCAGAATCCCAGCATTACCACCACTGATTAGCAATGTCTGCAGACGAGACAAAAGATGAAGAAACCCTTGCAAATGCATTTTCTTAGCAAATGTAGCCCCAGCAAGGGCTTCATTTTTGTTCATCATTTGGAATAGCAGTGTTATTCAATTGCATTCTTAAGAAAATACAAGTCGGGTGCTTCAAATTTTACTGAGCCCTCAGGCATCAGGAGTAATGCAAAGTCAGTACATTGCATGACTGGGATGTCCAGCGAAAACTGGCTGCCTGGGTCTTATAATAATAATAATAATAATAATAATAATAATAATAATAATAGTAACAATAATAATAATAATAATAATTATTATTATTATTATTATTATTATTAAGGACCAGCTCTATATTGTTAAAATGGTCTAAAGAGAGGCGAAATCCAGGAAAAAAGTATATTGCAATGGCATGGATAGACTATAAGAAGGCTTACGATATGGTATCACATCCATGGATCCTTGAATGCCTAAGGTTATTTGGTGCAGCCCAAAATATCAGGAACCTGCTGGAAAATGCCACGAAGAGCTGGCAAACAGAAATGACATCAAATGGTCAGAGCTTAGGGACTGTCTGCATAAACTCCTGGGAGATCCCCTGTCCCTAATCCTTTTTGTGATCACAATGATCCCTCTTACTCTCCTTCTTAGAAAGTGTGAGCGGGGTGTATACATGCAAGCAATACTGAGTTAAACCACCTTCTCTTTACGGATGATTTGAAGCTTTATGCCAGAAATTAGAACCAGTCAGATTCACTGATACAAACTGAGAATATTCAGCGAGGACGTCGGGATGAAATTTGGCATCGAAAAATGTGCTGTCCTGGCACTGAAACGTGATAAGCTGGTACAGTCAGAAGGGATTACATTACCTGATGAGACCATGATAAGAGCTATGAAAGAAGGCGTTGGATACAAATATTTAGGAGTGCTTGAAGCGTATGGCATACTGCATGACCAGATGAAGGAAAAAGTTGGGAAAGAATACGTCGGGTTAGAAAAGTTGCGCAGTCAAAGCTAAACAGTGGAAACCTGATACCTGCCATAAACACTTATGAGCAGTGTCACTTGTCAGATATGCTGGAGGTATCATCGACTGAAAGAAACAAGATCTCCAGGAGTTAGACCGCAGAACAAAAAAATGACTAACAATGAAGGGGGCCTTTCACCCACGGGATTGTGTAAAGCGACTCTATGTTCCAAGGAAAGAGGGAGGAAGAGGCCTCATCTCGGTAGAAGACCAGGCAGTAATATTGTTGGAGACTTACGTCCAATCCAGTGAGGAGATGATTTTGAAAGCAGTCAGGAGGAAAGGAGTTGGAAACCAAGAAACGGCGGCCAGTCTCAAGGAAAGGAGGACTGAGGACATCCAAGGATGGAAAGAGATGCCATCGTATGGGCAATTTGCAAGACAGAGCGAAAACCAAAGAAATGATGAAACATGGACTTGGTTGAAAGAAGGAAAGATTAAAAGAGAAACAGAGTCTCTCATTGTTGCAGCTCAAGATCAAGCAATAAAAACAAATGACGTAAAAGCAACGATTGACAGGTCACAGGCCAATTCCAAATGCAGGATGTGCAAACAAAACAACGAGACAATCAGCCACATTGTGAGCGCCAGCCTGAAACTGGTGCAAAAAGAATACAAAAGGAGACAGGACAATGTAGCTCGGGCAATCCACCGGGACCTGTCAGGAAAATATGGGTTTGAGCGAAATGAGAAGTGGTACGACCATGTTCCGGACTGTGTACTTAAAAATGAGGATTATGGGGCTGCACACTATAGCACACTCGGTAAAACATCGAGGCGCGAAGCAGAAGTGACTATCATGTCAAGGGTTCGAGCCCCGCTTCGTGGTCGGCAGCCCTCTCAGAGTAGTGCACAATTGGCTATAGCGCTACAGTGTTGCAAATTGGGAAGGGACTGCTGGGGAGGTAATATAATAGTTGCCTTGTTCGTTGCTCAAGCGCCTCCTGTTGGCCAGACGGGCGCTCGTCAGGAAGATTCTCCGGGTATCCTCTGCCCTCGTTCTGAACTTGCAAAGATTCAACCAATGAGTGTATAAGAAGCGGCGGCTGACAGGCGAGTGCTTCGGAGGAGATCCGCAAACTGTGTACACTCTCTTGAGTTGGCAGCAAGGGGTCGCATATGTGAAAACCTTGTACAAAAGTACATAGTTCACCAATTGGGCATTCCAGATTTGGGTGGGATTGGAGATGCCAAATTTATATAAAGAAAAAAAAAGAAAATGAGGATTACAAGATGTCGTGGGACGTCAGTGTAAGAACAGACCATGATTTTGAGGTTAAGAGACCAGATTTATTAATCATCGACAAAAGGGAGAACATTCGCCAAATTATACCAAAGTAGATGTAGCAATTTTGGAAGATGGAAGGGGGACAGTAAAAAAAGATGAAAAAGTAGAGAAATACCAAGACCTCGCCAGAGAAATTCGAAAGATGTGGGGCGTAAGGACAAAGGTGACACCCATAGTGGTGGGGACACTGGGAACGGAACTGCTGAGGTTAAAAGAGAATCGGAGGACCCTTGGTGTGGACACACCCATTGAACTGATTCAGAGATATGCAGTGTTGGGGACGGCAAGAATTCTTAGAAAAGTGCTGGAGATGTAGACAGAAAAGGAAAGTAAAATGTTGGATGTTTCTTGGTTACCCTGTGCAACTGGTTGTCAGTGATTGTGGGTTCGGCATTGTTCTGCTCACCAAGACGTGGCTGAATGAAAACATTTGATGGTGAAATATTTGATACATTTTTACTCGGTTTTTGGTCGCAACAGATGAGACAGTTGGTCCAACAAATGAGATGGTGGGGCCATACTTATTTTTGTCAAAACTAATCCTATAGCAAGGAGATGTTATGAATTGGAAACGGAGGCGGAAATCATATGGGTGGAGGTAACACTGCCTCGGAGTAAGCTGTATTTGTGCAGTAATTATTATCCCAAGGACACCCCGGACAGTATACAATACACAAACTTGACAAATCTCTGGAGCTGCTTTTTTTGAAAGTTTGGGCTAAATGACACGGTTTTTGTTGCAGGTGATTTTAACCTACAGGATATTGAATGGGCTGAAAACAATGACGGTTTCATGGAGCCTGTGAAGTGGACAACACAAAGAGCTGATTTGTTCCTGAATTGTTTTCTGTTTGAACACGGTGTGGTTCAGTTAAACTCTAATAGGACATGTAACAATCACTTTTTGGGTCTTTTTTTCAGTAACGTTAACACTGTTTGAACGACCAGGATCGATCAGGCTGTTTACTCAATACATGATGCATTGACTTGTGAGCTTGTAATCACTAAAGCTAAACATCCATCCTTGAAGACTGCATTGTCTACAACTACAGAAAAGCAGACTTATACCATGCTGCTACATTGTTGTCCAGAACATCTGGTCAGTTTTGGAAAACTGTGACCATGTAGACTACTGCGTGGAGTTGTTTTTTGGCATTGTTTATTCTGTAGTTGAGAGTTTTGTACCCAAGGTGAACACTGGTGGACGTAAACTTCCACTATGGTTTGACGCGAATCTCTTATGCCGACTGCGTGAAAAGGAATCTTTATTCAGACAATATAAACACACTGAAATATGTTGCCGGTCTTTTTCAGATGCACGTAATGAATTTGATTTAGCAAACAAAGTGAAGTATGATGAGTATATGATAAATTTTGCAAAAGACATTGGCAAGAATCCCAAGCGGCTATGGAGTTATGTTAAAAAGGAAACAGAATCCCAGTCAGTTCCAGCGTGTATTAAATATAATGATGTGGCAGTTAATAGGCCATCAGATGCTGCTAATCTGTTTAATGATTTTTTTTTCAGCTCTGTTTTTACGGTGGATGATGACAGAATTACTCATCACTTAATGAATACTTAACAGTTCCAAAAAGGCACTTGATCTTAGGGTATTTCCTAGTGTCTTTAAAAGGGTAAATGTTGTGCCCATTTTCAAGAGCGGTGATAAATCTCAAGTTAATAATTACAGACCAGTGTCGCTATTACCTATGGTATGCAAATTATTCAAGAAACTGGTTCATGATTATTTGGTTGAACATGTCAAACATGCACTATCTGAAAAACAACATGGCTTTGTTAGAAAGCAGAGTACCCAGACAAACCTTGTGATGTATATCGATTTTCTTACTGAATGCTTTGACAAAAAAAAAATACAAGTTGATGCCATTTACACACACACACTTTTCTAAACCTTTCGATATAGTTAGTCACAAATTGTTGATTCACAAGTTGAGAGGGTATGGCTTTAGAGGCCAGCTGATACATCGGTTCAATAGTAATTTGTCGTCACGAATACAGCGTGTTGTAATAAAGTGGCGCTGTTCATCCTGGGTGCCTGTAACCTCAGGGGTCCCACAAGGGTCCCTTTTAGGACCTATTATGTTTATTTTGTATGTAAACAATATGCCAAATTGTTGTAATGGTGCGATCAGGAACCAGATGCGAGAACCAGGAAATGCAGTAGAGCTAGTTTTATCGGTAAAGGGGGGTGACCCCCGCTGGGCGAAAAACAGTACAAAGTCTACTATCCAAAAGTCGAAATCCAGTTGGGCAAAAATAGTATCAAAAACCAGGGCAGCAATCACAGTAATCGTAGTCGGACAGAAATGGGTCTGGTACACAGGAATAGTACTATCAGAGAGACAAGCCAGAATCCACAGGACGTAATCCGAATAGTTACCAGGGCAGCAAACAGAGATCTCGTAGTCGGGCAGAAAAATGGTCAAAACACACAGATGCAACAGTAATCCAAAAACACAAAGGCAAAAATCAAAAGTCAGGCAATCCAGTCGGAAAGATAAACACTGAGAAATCGAGGCGAGAAACGTAGCACAAGAAAACTAGGGAGAACGATCTGACAAGAAAGTGTACCAAACAGACATCTTATATACACACCCGGGGTAAACACATGACCAGGGAGAACAGGTGCAATCAATGGGAACAATGATCAGGGAGAGACACATGAGGAATAAACTAATTACATGAATTTGGCTGTAGCCAAAACGCAGACAGGGATCACAAGACAAACCTAAGTACAAAACAACAGCTCCGGTTAAGGAGTACTAAAGTGCCAAGATAAAAGAAAAGGAAAGCACAAAGTATAAGTGGAAATCCACAGAAACTTGCCGCAGAGATAATTAGGGATAGGCAAGGAGGCGGAGACTAGAATTGGGCGACAGCTGAGAGATCATTAGTCAATTAGTAAGTGCAGCTATACAATCCCAAGTGCTTGTTAGTAAGTTAGTCCAAATATACAAGGTTAGTGTGGTTAGTAATTAGCAAAAACAATAAACTGTTAGTATGTGTTAGTAAGACAGTAAAAGAGAGAGGAAGGAAGAACACGAGATAATGAAGGAAGATTGAAACCCAGAAACCAATAAATCACCCGAATGAGTGGCACGCAAGACAAGGGACCGTGAGCAAAAATACACACATGACAAGACAGGGGAGACAAAGTGCAAAGCATGGAAATGAAAACATGGCATGGGAACCAAATGATCTAAACATGAAAAACAAACAAGAAATCTAAATTACCAAAACACAAAACACAATCCTAAGAATAGTCATCAGGCAGGCAGTGGTCACTATACACAAAAAGCATACATGGCTAAGCCAGGCACAGAACTTAAACATGACAGTAGAATCACAGATCACAACACAAATATGTGCTCTAATTCTCAATGCCTGTTATATGCGGACTATGCTAACATTTATCAAACTATAAGAATGCTTGATGACTGTATCCCCTTACAGAAAGATTTTGATCAGTTGTTGGTCTGGTGTAAAATATGGAAGTTGTACCTTAATGTTATTAAGTGTATGGCTATATCATTCACAAACAAAAGAAATCAGATGCTGTATGAATACAAGGCCAGTTATACACCTTTGACTACAGTTACAAAAGTAAAGGATTTGGGTATTACTCTTTCCAGTGATCTCAGTGTTAAAGATCATATACAATGTGTAATGTAAATAAGGGTTTTGGGATGCTCAGCTTCATAAAATGGTCAGTGCAAAATTTCAGAGATCAGAGATGTATTTATATTATTATATAACACCCATGTTAGATGTCACCCGGAGTACTGTTCTGCCGTATGGAATCCCTGCCCGGAATCAACTCATGTAGGACAAACTTGAACGAGTGCAGCACAAATTTGTTAAATTCTTGTGCTGCAAGTTTGACCAACAATACAATGGCTCTAGATATTATGAGTTATGTAAATATTTTGGTATACCTTTATTGAGTAGCAGACGACAGTTCTTAGATATCATATTTTCACATAAATATATCAACTCGTTAGGACTGTCCAACTGTTTTCAGCAAATTTAGTTTTAATGCTCCGATGAGAGTTTTAAGACAATATCCCACTTTTAACCCGGGGCGTAGTCAAATAAATGTACGGAAATATTCTCCTGTGACAAGAATGATGAGTACTTTCAATAATATTTTGAGTGACAAGGAGTCTGTCGATATCTTCTCTGCCACAAGATTTTTAAAATCAAATATATGGAAAATTTTACTGAATGGTTGACATCCCTTTTAATTCATTAGATTGGTATCTATTCTCTTGTTTTATTCTATTGTTTTTTTTAGTGTGTATGTGTGAGTGATGGTGGAGCCTGTAAATGGGACTAGTTCCCATAGGTTGTCCTCGAAAATAAAATAGAATAAATAAAATAAAATATACACTACAGGCCAAATGTTTGGAAGCCAGATCACATTTGTACAAAAAAAGATCATAGTTTCATTGGCATACTTTGCAACAAAATATTCATGATTATTATATAAAGAGTCACTAATCAGAATACATTTTTACTCAAATTATCAGGCAAATATTACTGGGTTCATGGTCCTAGTGCCCGCCGTATTTCTGTTGGCATCTGGGGAGCTGTAAACCATGACATAAAGTGAAACTGTTTGTTTTTCACTTTTCCACTGAAGTTGTGACTCTTGCAAATCTTCTCAACCCAAAAACTAAGCCCCTCCTTTCTTTTGTTAACATTTATTCAGCAATGGTCTGGTAACATCAATGTACACAGTCACTTAAAGTAAATAGAGGAAAATAGTGGATATCAATGAAAGAAAAGTCTAATCATAAATAAATCCCAAGATCCATAAATTTCAGACTGGTTTTTTTTTAAGAAAGGCATTATGAACAGAAACTTGAAGTTGCTTCCAAATTTTTGACCTGTATTGGCCTTGCTTCCAAACTTTTGGCCTGTAGTGTATTTAGCATAAATCAACTTTTGACGCAAGAAATTCAATATGAATTAATGATTTTCTGGTTGAATTTAGCAGGAGTTTATCAATATGGGTGCAGTTGGACACCAGTGGACACCAGTAACCTCTCCAAACACAAAACATGCTTTTCTCCATGATGAAGTTTAGAATTTTGTCCATTTTTCTTCAGAATCCCACAAGCCAGTGCACAAACTCATAAAAGGAACTGCCTATTTAATGGTCAGAACATTCACCCTGCAATGAAAAGCTAGCAGTTCCCACTTCCGAGCTCGGAACCTTATATAAACACTTTCCATGCCTTGTCAGGGACAAGTATAATTCACCAACTCAGTAATTTCTGAAATACACTTTAAATTTTAATAGAACAGACTTTCCACTGCCAGGGAAAAACCCAAAATACCCCAACATACAGTGGCTATTTTGAGCAAAGGCTAACGGTAACTCTTGCAAACCAAAGAGACACACAAGCTCTGCGATTATCATGGCTATGGTAAACTGAGAATAAAAAACAGCTAGTCTGCTGACCACAGTTTAAAAAATATATACACAGTTTAAAAAATATATACAACCCCAAGTCTGCAGGCAGCCCAGTTCAGCACACAGACTCTTCTACTACAAAGCCATGCTGTTGTAATAGCTGCAGTATGTGGTTTTGCATTGTCCTGCTGAAATACACCAGGCCTTCTCTGGAATAGATGTCATCTGGAGGGGAACATATGTTGGTCTAAAACCTTTATATACCTTTCAGCATTCATGGTGCTTATTAAGACATGCAAGTGTCCCACACCATATACACTAATGCATCCCCATACCATCAGAGATGCTGGCTTTTGAACTGAACGCTGATAACAGGAGGGGTGGTCTTTCTCCTCTTTAGCACGGAGGACACGACGCCCATGATTTCCAACAAGAATGTCAAATTTGGACTCGTCTGACCACAGGACACTTTACCACTTTGCAACAGTCCATTTTCAAATGAGCCTTGGCCGACAGAACATAGCGGCGCTTCTGGATCATGCTGAACAATGGCTTCCTTTTTGCATGATTGAGTTTTAGGTGGCATCTGTGAATGGCACGGCAGACTGTGTTTACAGACAGTGGTTTCTTGAAGTATTCCTGGGCCCATTTAGTAATGTCAAAGACAGAATCATGCAGGGGAGTGATGCAGTGGTGTCTGAGGGCCTGAAGATCACGGCCACCCAGTAAAGGTCTTCGGCCTTGTCCCTTACGCACAGAGATATTTCCAGTTTCTCTGAATCTTTTGATGATGTTATGTAATGTCGATGATGAGACCTTCAAATCCTTTGCAATTTGATGTTGAGAAACATTGTTTTTAAAGTATTCCACAATTTTTTTACACAAGCCTTCACAGGTTGGAGAGCTTCTGGCCATCTTTACTTCTGAGAGACTCAGCCTCTCTAAGACATCCCTTTTATAGTCAATCATGTTACACACCTGATGCCAGTTAGCTTAATTACTTGCTAAATGTTCTTTCAGATGATTCTCTTATATATCGATTGCTTTTTTGCCTGTGTCCCAATTTTTTTGAGACCTGTTGCAGCCAGAAAATTTAAAATAAGCTCATTTTGTGGATAAAAATGTAAAATGTCTCAGTTTCAACATTTGAAATATGCTATTATAAATAACACATTGGCTCATGTGACCTGAAAGTCATTGCATTTTGATTTCATTCACAATTACACTTCGTCCAAACTATTTTGTAATTGGGGTTGTTTAAAATTGCACTTACCCAAGGTGAACAAAACCCTTTCTTTATTGAATCTCTACTCCAGAGACACATCTGTATCGGGTAGAAGGAACCCCCCAGTCCTGTTTAATTCGGAATGATTCCCATTGACTATATCCGTACCTCATTTAAATCACGTATATATAACTGAACACTTCAGGCCGGTTTTGGGAAAGTGGGAATCTTTTTTTCTTGAAATCGCGTCATTTTCAGCTGCGCTATCATGCGCAACAGAAAGACAGTACAACCTATCTTGCTCTTACGCAGATATTAGTATACTCTTCTGTTTGTCCAATCAATGTCTTTCCGTTACTGTGGAAAGTTTAAACTGTCTGCTAACGGATAAGAAAGGAGTCAATCAATACATCATCATCAGGGAAGATTTACGCGGGCGTGAACTGTAAGTGTGCAGTTAAGCAGATGAGCCTATATAAATAAGTGAGTGATTGTCCATCAACATGAGTACATTGGAGGATGTAGGGGAGCGCTGAATTTGTCTATGGAGGAATCTATGCGTAAATCCACAGTAGGGAATAATGGGTTTTTTGATATGTGATGACTATAATTGATGGTAGAATGACACAGTATCAGCACCATGTCGAATTTTTCCCTAAGAAAGCTGATTTTTCTGAACTACTAATTGGGATACCATTGGGTCACTATAGCTAAAGTGGTTTCCTACAGTGGACAACGACTTTTTTCTGCAGCAAGAGATCATTTTTTGAACTGCTGGATAGAAACTCTGGGCTAGTGCATTAATAAGTTTGCACATCAGGCTTGGCTGAGGAGTTTAATTCATGCAGCTCCTGAAAAACAGGGATGGGAGTGAACTTCTCCATATTCTACAGTAAACCCTGTTCGAGCTCGACTTGCAAGTGAATATTCAATAACTGATCCGGGAGTGCCATTTAGTGATAGAATACTGTAACTGCTTGCATAAATTTGCTGCTCAATGTCCGCTGGCGGACTTACATGCATAAATGGGTTAAAGAATCCCAGGAGGCTGATGTGTTCAGGTATGGAGGCAGAGAGTCCGTTGGGCGCAAAACTTTGCCCAGTATGGAGAACAGGGTCTTTGTGTCCCTTCACCAGAGCTGATCAGATCTGCATAATAACTGGATTTGGCTTAGCAAAGCATAAATGATGTGCACTTTTCAGGTCATACATACCCAGACATCCTGACAGACACTGGATGTCATGAGTATGCAAGTAAATTTTGCATTGATTTGAAAAAGAGGTATATCACATAAAAGTATGAAAAATCCTCAATAATTGCATGATTTGTCCAAACATAGAAAACTGTCTAATTATTTTAAATAATATCGCAATATTGATTTTTTTTTTTTCGGGGTATTCTCAGCTGCTGAATGCTACTTTGGTGAGGTTAAGTACAATAGCCATGATAGTAGCTTGAGTGGAATAATGAGAAAAGTCAAAGAGTTGAAAACCAGTTATGAGATAATTTGATTGTCAAGTCAAGTCATATGTATTAATATAGTGATTTAAAAACAGCAGATGCTGACCCAAAGAGCTTTACAAGTCGATAGTTTCCACAGTACAGGCAACAGAGATGGCATAATCAAAAGCCGAGAAAAGTGCATCATAAAAGTGCGTCACTGAAATAAGCGCATCTTGCGGTTAAAAATGAAAATGCCTCAGTTTCAACATTTGAAATGTTATCTTTGTTCTGTTGTAAATGACATCAGCTCGTGTGATCTGAAAGTCATTGCATTTAAATTTTATTCACAATTTACACATTGTCCCAGCTATTTCGGAATTGGGGTTATAAAAGACTCAGTTATTGCGAACATTTGATTGCAGGTGTTGTCACCAAGTGTGGCACAATCAGTAATTAGGTTTTTTTTTTTGGTGGTGGGGGCAATTTTGTATGTGGCTGACATCGCTTTTAATAGGTTTTTACCTCAAATAAATGAAATGATCATTTAAAATCTGCATTTTGTGTTTCTGTCGTTGCCTCTGTCTCATAATTAGTTTGATGATCTGAATATGACAAATGAGCAAAAAAGGGTTAAATTGGGTGATACCTTTTCCTCACCACTGGAATTGTAGTCGGTATTTTTGGAGTTGTTTTTTTTTTTGTCATAATTCCCTGATGCAGACGAATTTAATTACTTTGCTGTACATCATAATAATATTTGGTTTTATTTAGCATGGAAAGCTGCAGTACATAAAATATTCAGTCACGAAATACAGAGAGTGAAATCTTGTGTTATATAACCCATAATTATGCTGTAATTCTGATATTTCTCTGCTCAAATGTCTCTGACATTTTCTCCTTGGGCCAAACCCTCTTTATCTCAGCCACACACACAAAGGGACCGAAGCGCTGACACACAGGGGAGAGTGTTTACCTCAGCGATGGAAGTGCTGGTTAGGATATGGAGTCACCTGCTGCCTGTTGGCAAAGGTACTCGTGTGGGACAAGATGGAGCAAAGCTCTGACGTCACAGTCCGGAGATCAGTGCAGCTGCTGTGCCCTTTCGCGGGTCAGAGCGAGTTCACCCCACGCTGCCTCGGGTTCCTGCTTAATATGATCAAATGCAACTCAGCTTAAATAATAGCAGAAATGAGCTGTAAAACAAGAAGTTGAATATTCGGAGCATCCCTCAGAATGACTCAGCCGAAACTGAAAAAAAACCCCCTCTTTAAAAGGCTAAATCACTGATTCTGCACTGATGCTCAGTGTATAGTGGAGCAGTTTAGCTTGTAATCACTGTAAAGAGCAAGACCTTGTGGGAGGTTACTGTAACGATGCTCTCTGACAGTCCCACCCTCAGATTTATGATAACAAAGATGGCCTTGACTTGGGGTGATTTGGCCTTATGCAGATAGATAATACATTTGTCTGTAGAGAATTTTGATTCAATCTGAGTAAGAAGCCAAATCTCACCATGTGTGAATGTTTCTCAATTTTCAAAGCCCTCAATAAATCACAGCCCTTAATAGGAACAAATTACTAGGACTCCACCCTCCCCTTACCTGGCGGGCAGGTATGAATTCAGTCTGGCCAATCAGCAGCAATAATGGTTCAGCTAATTGACCAACAGGCAGAAAAATAGGGTTGAATTTGGATTTGAGGGTGAGATTTGAGAATCCCTGATATGCACCTTCAAGAGTGTGATTGTCCCTATCATCTAACAGTTAGGTTTGTACAAAAATATTCATTTGTTAATATATAGTGAAACAGATGATGAAATTGTGCCTTGTTTTCGCAAGGAAATGTCTTTTCAGAATGAGGACCTGAGTCTGAAGTCACCCAAACCCAGCATCTCCCCGCCATGCCAGTCAACTGCCTTTCAAGCTCTTTGCAGAGGAAACGAACTCATGAAAAAAAGAGATTTTGCTCCAATGATTTTAAGTAATGATTCAAGTGGAAGGTTTGTGATTTTCAAACATTGTTTTGACCGGCCAGTGCTTGAGAAATGGGAAGGTTTTCTTATTCCAAGACTCTGCTTGTTTTCTCAAGAACTCTAATTCACAAATTACATGTTCCAGGTTTGATTGATAAAGATTATTACACCTCAACAATTCATTGAGAAAGGTGATAATTTGCCAGTGCAATACACACATACAATCAGTGGCCACTTTATTGGGCACACCTTTCTACTAATGAGTTGGACCCCACTTAATTCACCGAACAGCATTAAGCATTCAGGCACAGATTCACCATGATGCTGGAAACATCCCTCAGCAATTCTGACCCCTGTTCTTCACTTAGTTTCCGCAAATGGGTCCACTGCACATCCATGCTGTCATTTGCCCCTTTCGCCACATCCCAACGGTGCTCTACTGAGTGAAAATCTGGAGAGTACGAAGGTATAAACTGCACTAATTGTCGTGTTTGTCGATCCAGCCCCTCGCTCATGTAAACGGCAGCAGAAATCAAGATTTGTAAAGCTCAGTGACTTTTTTTTTTTTTTGAATCTCAACTGCCCAGTTGCGGAGTGTCTTTGCCCATTGTAGTCTCAGGTAACTGTCCTTATCTGACAGCTGTGGAACTGGTGAAGTCTTTTCTGCTGAAGGCCATTCACTTCAAGGTTCAACTTTTTGTACATTTAGCAAATCTCTTCTGCATGGCACCGCTGTAGCTAGTAATTACTCAAGTTACTCTCGCCTTCCTGTCTGGTTTGACCAGTTTAGCCATTCTCCTCTGACCTCTCTCATGTAAAAAAAACCCCAACCCCCCATAAATTAGACTCACTTCGTGTTTTTCTGCTTTGTTTTCCGACAAGACTCTCCTTGAGGCCAAAACCACTTTGTTTGGTGCCAAGAATCATTCCACAGTCAAAGCCACTTATTCACTCCGTCGTGATATTTGGTTGGAACACAACTGAACATTATTACCTTGCCAAAAATGCCCTTATGAATTGTGTCACTGACATGGGGTTTGCTGATTAGATATTAGAGTCAACGTGCAGGTGTACGCAGTACAGAGGCCCCTGCTTGTACATTGTTTCTCTGTCTGTGAATAATTGAATCCAGTCAAAATTTCGCAGTCAGACGTTAGCATGAGTTAACAGAGGGATGCCACCAATTCATTTTAATGAAAAACAGTGGCTCAGCGCATTTGTGCGGAAACAGACCGTTCTGTTGATCACTGTACGGAAATGCAGACTCCGCTTCACGGACTACGCAAGAGCCAACCAGGGCCTCATGATGCGTTCTTCTGGTTCCACCCACCGCGGCTCTCCTTCCCCGTCACCTCTGCAGACGCCCGGATGTTGGCGCACGGAGGGCAGGTCACTTTGACAGCGGAGCTGAGTAATGTCAACACGAATCTGAACAAAAACTGAGGACGTTTCCCTCCCCTTGTTGTCATTTCTTTTCAGAATGTTCTCTGGACAAATTCGTCTTTCGCGTCACATTTTCGCGACCCGCGGAGGACAGTCGCGCCGCTAGGCTCCTCAGTAAGTGCTTCTTCCTTTTTATCTGGCTGTTTTGCTGTCTAACTAGCTAACTAGTCTACTGACAAATTGCATTTCAAGCTGCTTGTTTCAGCGATAGTTTTTTTTAAGTGTGCAAGTCTGACCTAAAGGGACACAAATGAATTAAATGGCAAAACGTTGTTAGTCTTCTCTTACGAGTCTGCCATTAATGCACTAAAGAGACATGTGTATTAAATGGCATAATACGCCACAGTTAATCTGTGTGACCTAAGGAGACGTGTATGAATTAAATGGAATAAACTCCGCTGTTAATCTTAGTTTACGGATCTGTCATTAATGCATTTGCTGGTTTGACGTTAAGCAAAATCAGTTCACAGCATCAAGAAACAGCGGTTTAGCTGACAAGCCTCGCTGCTCCATGTCGGGGCTGGATGTCTGAATGCTGTGATATTTTGGGTTTTGTTCACATGTAGCGAAGTTATTTTGTTGAACGTAAAACCTCCGCCGCAAGGTGTAAATTTGACCTGATAAACTGTCAGGGTTGAACTGTGTAGCTCGGTAAAGGGAACTTCCTAACAAGCCAAATAGCTATAGCTAGTTTAAAAAAAAATCTAAGTTAACGTTAACATCCGAGCGGCGCTAATCTCTGGCCGTTATCTGCCATCGAGCCGAGTTTACGTTACCTGCGCCGCCGCAACTTAAGAAACGATCAGGTGTTGGCAGGATGGACAACTTCAATGACATTTAACGGGGTTGAAGACTAGTGAACCGCATCCCTGCTTTAGAGTAAATTAGTAGACAACATGAACCCGACACGTCCCCTTTATTGTTCGAGCTAAAAGAACATAATGTACAAATGTCCCCACTGAGTGACCAACGTGATGCCGAAGGGCTTTTGGTTTATTTTTTAAATCCCTCTTCTCCTGCGCATTTGAGAATGAGTACTGTAGTTTCTACTCATTAGGATTTTACGTTATTACACCTCCCCTGAGGGGACAGACCACTGCACACGTTTAACTGCCATATGAAAGACATTTGTCCACAAATTGAGTGTAATTATGAAATGAAAGCTGTGCATGTTCCCTTGTTTACTTTTCGACACTGATATGGTGCGCATGGAATTTGCGTTCACGTTTTATACCATTACCTTAAATTTATCTGCATGGAAAAGGTCATCTGTACTGCAGGTGGCCTTCATTATTGAGGCAGGATATTATGAGAACGAATAATGAGAACGAATAATCTTGTCGAGGTATGGGATATACTTAGATATAAGTTACCGTAGGTTCTCCTAGTTTTCATGTCGGATGCGGGAGAAGTGGAAGGCGTGATGACCGGAGCGCTTAGTACCTACAGTTTCCAAAAGGGGACAGACCACGAACTGGCTCAGCAAAGCACATCGCCAACAAAGCCTGTCCGGTCTGGTCTAAACTGACAAAAGAGCTATTGTGGTATAAATCACGGTAAGTTTTCATGATAATTACTGCAGCAATGTGTCACAAAAGATGATGCATCTCACCCTGCTGTGTATGCAGCTGCATAGCCATAGAGTTTCGAGTGCCTTTGCTAACCTCTGTCCCCCATTGGAAGCTCCTTCAAAGGGCCCAAGTTGGAACTGAACCTTGGACCAATGGAAGAGGTTTGTCGGCATAAATTCTCTTTTTCATAATTCCGACGGCCCGGTACTTCTACACCCTTTCCCTGGGAAGAGATGGTACCAGGATGCACTGTTAGAAGGAGACAGGCTGGTGGAGGAAGTGTGATGCTCTGGGAAACGATCCACTCGGAAATCCTGTCACTTTGACTCATGCTAGGGACCTGAACATTAGTGTTGTGGATCAGGCACGCCCGTTCATGCAGCAGCATTCCCTGATGTCAGTGGCCTCTTTCAGCAGGATAATGTGCCCTGCCGCACTGCAAAACTGGCTCAGGAATGATTTGAGGAAAATGTGGAGGTCAAGATGTTGACGTGGCCATCAAATTCCCCAGATATCAATCTGATAGAGCATGCGTGGGGTGTGCTGAACAAGCGACTCCGATCTATGGAGCCCCCTCCCTACAACTTATGGGACTCTAAGGATCTGCTGCTGACACCTTGTTTCCAGATACCACAGCACACCTTCAGAGCTCTTGTGGAATTGTTTTGGTGGATGCAGGGGACCAAAAGCAAGCATGTGGTCTAATGTTTTGGCTCATCATTATATAATTTATGCAAGTCCAGTTTAAGCATCTCACACACACATTTCTCACACACACATTGATCAGTGTGTCCCAATCTGCCCACCTGACTTTATGTTTCTTCCTGACAGAGTAAAGTGTGCTCTGTTGCCATCTTGTAATTCACGGATTTGAATCACTCAAATGTTGCCACTGAGCTAAATTTTGTTCATTCGGCTCTCAGGCGGCTCATTAATGGGAACTACACGTCCCATCATTCAGTTCAATAACACAGGAAACTCCTATGCGAACTTGGTTCTGTTCAATCCTGCTCAAAATTCCATCTGATGTCAAGCTTAGCGGGTCACACGAGTTTATGCTTTAGTTGGAACCCTTCTTCTTCGCCAGTTGAGCGACGCATCGTCAGTTTTGCCACCTGCGTTATCGAACAGAGCAGATGTGACCAGCTCCTGAGCAGTCCTGTCTGGCAGAAGACCAGCCTGAAGTGTTGAAAACGCAGTTTATAGTGCCAGCTGGCCAGCTGGGAGAATTTTCTGCAAAGTAGTCGCAATGTGATGTCCTTATAGGGACATATCTTGCTACCTGATGCTCGTAGTCAGTAAAAGTACGTGCGTCAGCATCAAAACTTAATGTGATGACATGAGAGGAAGGACAGAATTAATCTGTGTGGAAACAGCAGCTGCTGATCAGGTGACTGCAGAGCTGGTCATGTGACAGGGATGCGCTCAGAAGTCTGCAACTTTTGAAAATGCCCTGTATGATCTAATAGGCCTCTGTTGCGTTGTCATTATGCGCAGTATATTCGCTGTTTGAACCCGGGGCATATTAAGGTCAGGCTTGATGGAGATCAAACTAGGGTTGCAAGCTGGGTGTCTCTGGAGTCATGAACTGGTTTAATCACTATTGTCAAGGAATCATTTTCTTTTTTTAAAATATGCTAGAACTACACTTCCCATATTGCACTTTTACAGCTTTTAGCTCATGCTAAGCTCATTTTTGCATTGGAGTGAAATGCCCCTTTTGTTGTGTGGGTTCAGGTTTTTTTGTGAGACCGGAAGTTAGGAGGCGGAGCCAAGATGCCGGTGGAGAGTGGGAGCAGCGCCGCGGCCCGACAGGCCAAACAGAAGCGCAAGTCGCACAGCCTGTCCATCCGACGCACCAACAGCACGGAGCAGGACCGTGCCGGGCTGCAGAGGGACCTGCTGGAGGGACAGGTGAGTCACGGCGACGGTGTGTGTGATTTTACAAGCGTGTGTGCGCTCTCAAACACGCGTGCTCTCACACTGACACGGACACTCCTACAGCAGAGGGACCTGCTGAAGGGACAGGTGGGTTCAGCGACGGTGTGTGTGATTTTACAAGCGTGTGCGCGCTCTCATCATGGACACGTGCACTCTCACTCAGACACGTGCACGCTCACGCAGGCTGAATACCCTGAGCTGAAAAGCACTGAAACGTACAGATTATTTCTAATTTCATGCACTGTGAAATACATATTTGAATACGCAATGCGAATACATGCATGAGTGAAACAGTCACACATTTAGGGTGCAGTGGAGTGGAATGAGATGCAATGGAAACAGCTGCAGAGCCTAAAGAGGATTTTACCCTCATTATCCAAACCTGAATCATAACCGCTCATCTCTTTCCCATCTTAAAAAAAAAAAAAAAAGAAAAAAAAATTTTGTTTTTTTTGAAGGTTTATATACTAACCCCATTCTCCCCCAGTGCTACCTATGTGAGTAACTTTCAGCTGCGCTTTTATTCGAATACTGGATCTTTTTATAGTTTTTTGATCAGATGATCATATTTGATCACTGACACCCCAGAATTATGATCTTAGTTCCCAAAAACTGGAATTGTCCTTCAGTGCACGCGTATAAGCGGTGTCAGGTATAACTATCCTTGACCCAGCAAGCTCGCCTTCAACAAAAAATAACCCCCATCAAATTTCAGCATAATTACATAAACATTTTTATGGACAGTTTTACATTTTTACGTGACCCCCTGACCTTTACCCCCTCTCCGCTCAGGAGGGGGTTCCCACGGCACAGAAGTGCATATCAGAAAACTGCGTCTTTTCAGCTTGGTTTGAATTTGATCTGAGCATTGCAGCAGGGGGATATGACAGAAAAGCAATTGTTGAACTTTGGCCTGTATCCTCCTGTAACTGTGGCTTTTTTCTCCAAAATTAACCCTGTGAGGGCTGAAATGCATTTCAAAAAATTATTGGTTAATTCATCTTGTGCTGTTGAGAACCTTTCATATGGCATCTTGTTAAAAATGGCTCCTCTGCGGGAGCTCTTTTAAACAAGTCACCACATGATAGGTTTCCAACAGCTTTGAATTTGATATCTCACATCACTGAACAACACTTTGTATTTAGCGCTCAAAGGGTTAAATGTCTTGTATTCTGGGCCTTGACTGACCCGAGTACTAAGTTTGGTAATGACTGCTGCTATATTGTAGGTGCTAAGTTGCTCGCAACCAAACAAAGAAACACGCTAAAGTAGAAACAACACTGCCCCTGGATTCTCCAGGAAGATCATGGCATACAGTGTGTGCCCTTTCTATTAAATGTTTACCCAGAAATTACATCATGAATTACTTGGTGAAAAAACATTTAAAAACTGTTGATACTGTTCACTAAATCAGTTTTAAAAAAAGCTCTTTTTGCACCCAGCATGTATGTCAGCGTTATTTACCTGTTGGTTGTCCTTGGGTGCTCTGTGTCAGTTTTGCGAGCAGCATGCAGTCGATGGACAATTATTCTGAAGTGCAGTTCTTTCGGGGGAATAAACAATCATGGCACTCATAATACCCGTCCCACTGAGTTACAGCTGTGCAATCAATGGCTGTGCTTTCACCCGGAGTGTGAAACGATTTTCTGGTTTAACTGTATTTTGCATAATTGCATGAGTATGGTGTTTAAGGTGACGATGACTCACTTGGTTTTATGCGATGCTCTGAATATAAATCGACAACTGAGAGACGAGTGCCACCCGGTAATATTGTGCAGGGGATGTTATGTCCATTTTGGCTGAACTTCAGTCTTTAAGGTTGGTGTTTTTACACAGTGCTATCCTGGGTGAAAGGGCAGTTGTCCTGACATGGTCAACACAGTATGAATGTAAATATACGCAAATCAAAGCAGTCTCCAACATCATATTTGTATTTTTAAAACCAATGCCGCTCATATCTGATATCCATGGCACTTGTAGACAGACTGCTACTTCAACGCTCCCTTTGCTAGGAACCATGGGAAATGTAGTGTCCAGGAATGTGACCCAGGAAGATGATTCATAACGTGCATTCATCGGCGGCCTAACCTGCTTAGTCCTGGTCTGAGTTGCGAGTGCCTGTGTGTCACCTACAAATATGACTGAAAATATGAACTTCCAGCGGAGTCGTCTAACTAAAAGTACTTATTTGCTTATGCGAGAGAGTAAATCAGTGTTTGACTTTCCGGCATGGTCTCTGATTTCTGTGAGCTGACGTTACTGTGGGGCCCTTAAAGGAGCTGTCACGATTACTGTACATGCTCAGAACTTTGAAAACTGTTCAGCCCAACAAGAACTCAAAGCGAATCCGCTCACCTGCAAGCCAAAATCTGATTTCATCGTTACTAATCATTCTTTGTTTTACATTGTACTTATGTTTTAGTCGTTCAGTCATAATGCTTTTTTATATTATGGAGTTTTCGATGGAAACTCAAGGATTTAAAATGCTATTATTGCACTTTAGCCAAAGGATATGAAGAATTTTTACCAGCTGCCAATAAACATCATGGAAGAAGAAGAATATCTCATCTTCTGTGATGTTTCTTGGCAGTTGGGCAAACCAGCTTACGCTCTTAATATCCTTCGGCTAAAGCAGGACTGTTTTATCATATCAGAATTCCGTACCAGTTTTATTCCGTATTTCTACGCTTTCGATCTCGCTAAAAACATTTTACAGTGTGAAGGTTGACCACACAAATGGGGCAGAGAATTGGGTTGTTTGCAAGTTTGACAGGGGTTATAATTTTTGGAGAAGTGGGAATGCTATGGCAAGGGACATTTCAGACATCTCAGTGCAGAAAGCCAGACTCTGAAGCAATTGCCTGCTTGGGGATCGGTGTTTTTTGCGCGTGGTTCATGACTCTGCTGAAGATTTATTTTTGCCCGATGCGGTGATGTCGTCAGAGGCCGGCATTCAGGAATAATAATCAGCTCCTGTGACGCGGGCTCTCTTTGTCAGGAGGCTGTGTCTCTTGCTCAGAGCCGTGCCGAGGTCTTATCACACAGGGACCTGACAAATGAGTCACGGCCTTGCAGACCCGCAGCCCTGATGTCACTGATCGTCTCCACGGAGAAAACAATCGCCTGCGTGTGATGGAGTCAGAACCTTTACGAATGAGAGTAGAAAACAGGAGCCAGGGTATGTCCTACCTGGCACTCTGACACCTGATAATTTTTGGATAAGAAAACTCGATTTCCCGACCTCCAAGCTTCTGTTTATTTATTTGGCTTTATAAGAGAGCAGTACTTTTTCTCCTGGATATTTATAAGTTGCATGTTATGCCACCGACTCATTTGCAGCTCTTGGTGACACATTTTATTGGACCAGGCATACCTAGCCTGCTCAAACCCTTTAAATAGCAGGTTTTTATTAGCTTACCAGCCCTATGGGCCGATAAGCTATTGTCATGGTGTGGCGTCTGTCGTCCAGTGTCAATCGTCCATCGTCCAGAACATTTATCTTTTTTTGGCCTGATGAATATTTGTGTAAATTTGAAATAACATACTACTAGGCCATATCTCCAGACATTTTTCTTGGATTTTTGATGGAACCATTTTTGTCCGTTTTATGGGTCCTTGAAATTTTGGCTCCAATGTTAAAGAAAGGACTGAGAAATTTTAAAAAATTATATCTCAAAAACAGCATGATACATTTTTATGTAAATCAGGCAATCAACTTACCTTGGTACCGTCAATGTACAGTGCAAGCGCTATTTTGATTGAATTGACGGAACTGGGTCTATTGTGGGCGCTGTACTTTATGAATATGCAAGATGGCCTGTAGAGGCGAAATGGTTGCAGATAGAGATTAAGTTTGTATTATCGACATATAGGAAGTCATATATGACCTACATTGGCTATGTTAAAGTTCACCTCAGATGACTTTGAAAGGTCAAACTCAAGGTCAGGGAATATATTAACAATGTTAAAAGATATAACTTGAAATTTCAAAAAATTATTTCTCAAAAACTGTCTGATCACTTTTTTTCAAAATCTGGCAATCGACTCACCTTGATGCACTGTAAATAAGGTGTAAGTGCCATTTTGATTGAATCGATGGAAGTGGGTCTAGTGGGGACGCTGTACATTAACACTGGTTCTTATGGAGAATGGGCCAAATCACCTGTGGAAGCTAAATGGTTGCAGATAGAGATTAAGTTTGTATTACTGACATATAGGAAGTAATATTTGACCTATAGTTTGGCTGTTTTGATCTCAGGTGACCTTGAAAGGTCAAACTTGAGGCCAAGCAAAATGTTACTATTTTCAAAGGTTTCTAGGCTTGAAAATATTGAAGATTTGAAACATATGTGCCTTGAACACTTATAGGAAGTCATGTATGAACTTTCATTTGGTGGCCTTGAACTTGCCTTCGGCGACCTTCGAAGGTCAAACTTCACATAGTGAAATTTCAATGACTTCTATCACTAAAACTATTACAGATAGAGCTTAGGTTTGTATTGTGGCCATATAGGAAGTCATGTATGAAGTTTCATTGGGTGACCATGAACTTGACCTTCAATGACCTTGAATGGCCAAACTATACAGTGAAATTTCAATGACTTATATCAGCAAAATCATAATAGATTGAGTGTAGGTTTGTATTGGAGAAGTATAGGAAGTCATGTATGAACTTTCAATTGGTAACCTTCATATTGACCTTCGAAGGTCTAACTTGATCTTGAGAGAATTCAATGACTTCTTTCACTGAAAAGGTCACAGATGGAGCCTAGGTTTGTGTTACTGACATAGGAAGTCACATATGAACTTTCATTTGGTGACGTTCAGCTTGACTGTTGATGACATTTGACGGTCAAACTTGAATTACAATGACTTGTTTTGCCAAAACGGTCACAGATGAAGTCTAGGTTTATATTACAGACATATAGGAAGTCATAAATGAACTTTCATTTGATGACCTTCGTATTGACCTTCAAATGTGACCTTGTGAAAATTCAATGTGTCACTTGTGTCACTAAAACGGTCACAGATGGAGCCTAAGTTTGCGTAACTAACATCTAGGAAGTCACATATGAACTTTTATTTGGTGACATTCAACTTGACTGTCAGTGACCTTTGAGGGTCAAAACTCCACAGTGAAATTACAATGACTTGTATCACCAAAATGGTCACAGATTGAGCCAAGGTTTGTTTAGAGGCATTTATAAAGTCATTTGTGAAGTCCACTTGCTGACCACAACTTGGCATTCTGTGACCTTTAAAGTTCACAATTGATATATTGAATACATAGAAATATTTTAATAACTAGTATCAAAACTGCTTCAGAGCTTAGGATTGTATTACAGAAGGTCTCATAAATTTATGTGAACTTTTTTTTAGTGACCTTGACATTGATTTTCATTGATTCAAATGTAAAACTTCACATGAAATTTTCATAACTTGTATCATCGCTGTAGGACTGCTTGCTGGTAAGCTACAGGACCCTTGGTCCTATTTTTTTTAATGTTCTTTCAGAGTTCTGAGTCTGTGTTCTAGAACTCTGTTTTCAGTTACCAGGGGTCATTGTGACATCAGCAGTGGAATGTTCAGTTAATACCTGATCTTTATCACATGTTTGTGACATCACAGCTTAAATAGCTTGGAGCCACCATTGGGGGAGACCCTGAAATATTGCGATGTTCTGACGGCTCAGTTCTATATTTGCGCGCCATCCTCGGTTAGATTATCGGCCGGTCCTCTGAGCAGAGGCTGAATTCTTCTCAGAACTGCGTATATATCCTGATTTACCATGCGTCTGTTGCTGTCTCGTCATGATGATGGAAATCCAGGCAGCAGAGTGACAGAGACTGGGCTCCGTGACGCGTGACCCAACGTTTGCGCTACTCTCTGTTACCAAGGAGACCTGTACTTTTAGCCTCATACTGGAGCGGCTGAGGAGAGATTAGGGGAGAGTTTCTGTGTGTGTTTACATATGGTCTTGAGAGAGCAGAGAGTCATAATCCCTTCCACACTCACGCACACAAACATACACACTCTTCTGTGCCCGTGTATACACACACTTTCCTTTGCCTGGTTAGCTGTTCGATATGAGTATATCGAGCACTAAGAGTACTAATGAAAAATTGTGCGTGCCTTATCCATCAGTGCATTTATCACATTTGGATCACAACAACTTTATGCCTACTCTGTGGGTGATTTCAGTCTGCCTGAGTGCATTACTTTGGGAACCTCAGTATCTTGAGTATGGAGGTAAGTTTGCCTAAGTGTTCCTGCTGTAGGATAAAATGGATCTTCTTAAGTTTATAGAAGCCTTCATTTACATTTTTATGAGATGAAAATGATTAAAATGTTGAATATATGCTAGTGTGATTCAGACAGGTCTGCGGACAGCAGTTGTGATATATAGTGCTATATAGCACCTCTCTTTTTCTCCCTGTGTTGGTAGAATTTTCAGTGTTAAATAAACTCTGTGAGAGTACATGCTGTATGAGTGCCATTAGAACTCCAAGTTCTCTGTAAGTTGATTTAATGCTGAACATTTGCTTGTGGTGGAGTCAGAATCGAGGTGTTTGATGCATTTATAAACATAGAATTATTTAAAAAAAATAGAATCTTAAATCATCTCAGTTGATTTTGATTTTATTGATTTTAATAAAAAGTAATCCCCTAAAGTGTCCCAGGGTCTGGGCAAATTCCCTTGCAAATCTCAAAGTAACATTGTGTCGAAAGGGAAAAAAGTTTTAATAATGCGCACGTGTGTGTGTGTGTGTGTGTGTGTATGCGCATGCACTTATCTCTGAAATATTTTTCATGACATTTGCATAACAGAGAGTAAATGACTCACTGACACAAAACTTTAGATGTAATTCTTTAAACTAGAGGCACTCCTACAGTGCAACCCTCTGCCAAGGCAGCACAATCCAAATCTTGTGGGAGCAAAGTTCAGTTATCGCATGTCATAGGACTTCAAAATGGCTGCCGTGGCGGCCTTATTGTTTCACTGATTGCGCTTGTGGCAGGATAGCCAGCAGCGGAGTCGAGAAGAGGCCAGAGGGATTCAAAACAAGCGTTGTTTTGTGGTTTGTGCAAATATTTTCAATGCAAAAATAGGTGACAAAAAGCAAAAAGCAAAAATTGTACAAAACTAAATAAACAAGCAAAGTTGCCAGGCTATGTCCAAAGACCCCGATCATACTTTTGCTCCCCACACATTAAACACACATCTCCAACCTCCCCACCACACTGAGCCATGGGACCTAATGCAGCCCAAGATTAGGCTGTAGCCCCACCCACAAGTCAACCCCATTGTCAAAATACAAGTCATTGACTAAATACAACAGTTATTACAAAATAATGACTTTAAAAAGGCAATTACAAAACAGATAAACACAGATATGCATTAACTTCCTCCGAAACAACATTAATGCAGACACCATTCCCGTATTAAACAAGTCGACAAGGTCTACAACATCCCCCGCCAATCGTGCACTTCTTATTTTCGAACTCGATCAAGGCCTTTATGGTCTGAAGCTACACACCAAATTTGGTTACTGTATCTGTAGTAGTTTCTGAGTAAAGCTGTCCCCTTTATCTCGGACGGACAGAGGTCAAACTATATCCCCCTCCCACTTTGTGTAGGCGGGGGATAATAACAAACTCTATAACACCCCTGTGCAAATAGTCCAACCCAGTCACCGAGCGCGTAAACCCCCTATTACCCGATAGTGGTACAGCTGCTCTGCTTCTCGAGAGAGACCCAGAAGTAATGCCGAAAGTGAAATGCTAGTGAGTAAGCTGTATACAGCGCTGAAATATCAAGTTTTAACCAATAAATAAGAATGTAACGGACAGCCAGAGTGAACGATAGCATTACTTGGCACCAAACGAAATTTGTACAGAGGAGAGTGAAGCTTGACAATATGGTTAAGTTGAACACTTAAACAAAGCATTCATGGACAAACATTAGCGCCTATAATGCCGGTAAGCCTTTCTTGCCATTCTGAACAACTAAGCTTGCTTGATGAAAATGACGATATGGCAAAGGGTGATAGTGACATCACTGAAATGGAAACCGACAATAATGATTAGTGTAACAGTATGGATGAAAACAGAAACGCCACAGCAACAGGTCAGCCCAGATGTTATAGTGCCGGCAAGTGGCTACCTGCGGCTAGCGTGAACATCATGGCTCAATCCATGACAGCGGTGAAAATCAATAGGGTCCATCCTTGATGTAATAGCAATGCAACCACACAATTTCAGACAAATCCGCACATTACTTTTTGAGTTATGTTGTTCACAGACAGACAGACGGATAGACAAACAACCAGGTGCGAAAACATAACCTCCGCCCCAAATTCGTTGGCAAAGGTAAAAATACTAGATTTACTGATAATTCATTCAGAGCAGAAATACCCCTCACTTGCAGTAAATATGTACACACTGGACTGCGCTGACCAGTGACATCATTTTCAATGCACGTAATTTTGATAGACTTCACTTGCTATGTGATTAAAGGTGATGAAAGGTGACAGTCTGAGTGGACCATGAGGTAGTAACTGCTCTAAATGATTTATGTTCATATTCCGTCCCTGCACTAATACTTACAGACCTCTCAGCGCCTATGGATTTCACCCTTAGAGTGCTAAATGCAAATAATGTTGCTCACTGACGTAAGATATCAAATTCAAAGCTGTTGAAAACCTGTGCTCACTGACGTAAGATATCAAATTCAAAGCTGTTGAAAACCTATCACGTGGCGACTTGTTTTAAGGGGACCTATGATGCTGATCCTTCTTTTAATACATATTAGTAATGTTATAATGTTGGTTGTCCATACTCAACCTCTGAAAAGTTTCTAAACATAAGATACAGGGGTTTTGTCGTAATCCAAGAACGTGATTTCGTGAACGTGATTTCCTCTCTGAACAGCTCCTCCCGAGATCTTCACGAGATCTGGGTAAAACCTGACGTCAGGTTGTGCCGTCCAATTAGTACAGACCTAGCCAGAGCCAATCACGGCCCTGATACTGCCCACACCGGAAACTATTCTAGCAGGCACTAACAACAGCAGATCATACTATGCCTTAGTAGCGTCTACACTTTTGGAAATACAAAAGAAGAACCGCAGATCATTTTAGGTGCAGTTTTGTCAGTATTTCTCCCAAAGCTGCTTGTTTGTTTACTTTTGGACGCAAAGAAAAGCAGCTATTTCTCTTCCAAAAGAAAATGCCACCAGAAATTAGTGAGTAGCTTTTTTTGTTTACTGGCAGCAAACAGCCACGGCCAAAGGGAAAGTTAGCTGTTTGTGCTCAGCCTTTCACCAAAGACAGCTTTGTCAATAAAGGATAATTCAACACAGGATAAGCGTTTCAGCTGCTCCTCAAACCTGAAACAGTTGCATCGATCATGAGCTCAGAGCCACAAGCTCCACAAGTAACCATATAACAGCAAATAATGTAAGTCAAGCTTACGTATTACAGGTGGCTGGCAGGACCCCTTGTGAGAGTTAGAACTAACAACTGGCCTCAAATGCAGGTTTTGTAAAATATCTGAAAATAATGCCTGTATCGGCTGTGACTGTCCGTGACTCACAGACACAGAAGCTGTTAGTTGCTTTTACTGCATAAGCCAACCTGATGTGATAGCCAGTTGATTGTGGCTGTAGCACAGCAGCTAACGTAGCCAAGTAACTGTTGCTAATGTTTGTGTCCTAAATATGCAATAGTGATATCAAGGGAAATTCTACAGAGGGTGTAGAACTAACTAACCAAACTAATCCGAACTAACTAATTTGCTCATGAAGTCAACATGACTATACATATTAAACAATAAATTATAACTGAGTTATGCACTGATGAGCACCACATAACAAGCTAACTGCCAATGTCTACATGAGAATGAAAGTTTAAATACTGATAATGCCATTGTCCAAAGAAGCATACCTTGAAGTGTTTCAGCAGGTTTGAAGTTGCTGTGAGTGATGCTGATATCTCAGCTGGACAAAGTTTGCACTTTGCTTTGAAGTTACCAGTCGTGAATTTAGGTATATCCACATGATCCCAAACAATATAACACTTTTTATCCATGATGTCAGTGTGTTGAGGGAGTGAGTGATACGCCAGATGTCACTCTTGTTTATATAGCAGCCCAGTACGTGCTCACTCATGCTGATATTCTCCTCACTTCACTCACCAGAGTAGTCAAACTTCTTAGTTGAACATTTTAACTTCTCAGTGGCCCACTGTAATTAACTCACTAACTCATTAACCACCTCAATTACTAATGATCAAGGCAAGCTATTTAAAGCTACTGCTCTGTTAACCACATCAATTAACAGACATGAAAGAGAACGAAATTCAAACCACCACTCAAACAATTACTAATTATGATGGATGAATCAAAATAGCATAGTAGTTGATTGATAAACAATATCATTTTACTCATGTTTAAAAGTGTATTGGATATCAAAAACATTTGATATAGATTTTACTTTACTAATGGGAAAATCCATGTAAAAATACTTGATTTCAAAGTACTAATTATCCAATACTTATACTTAAAATATTTGAAAAGTACTCAAATGTACTTGGTCCACGTCCACGTGCTTGGTCCACGTTGAAAAAGTACAAGCAAGTCCAAGTACTCAAGTACAAGTGCAGGTACCGACCCAACTCTGCATTACAGCAAAGTTCATGCATACATTGAGGTCAGTGAATATTTTCTGGCTGTTATTACAACATATTTCACTCTGTATAGATGTTAATACTGATGGTCGCTGTTACTGACTCACATTGCCCTGTTGTGGTAAAACATTTTCCAAACATTCTGGCAATGTCTTGAGAACATTTTGCTTCAGTTGGGCACTCAGCGAGACTTTGATCATGTTGTGACAGTAATCGTGGCCTCGGCTCAGTGGCCGTCTGTTATCAGGCCCAGTGAAATAAAAAGGAGCAGAGAGATTTTTACACTTTTAAAGTGGTTTCAAGATTCCCAGTGAAGCGCCAGGCTGAGCTCCTGCTACTGACAGGTTTACTAATCATACACTGAACAAAAATATAAACGCACAAACCAATAATGCCGACTTAAATTGACCTAGAATGAAATATGCCCACAAATAGTGTTTATTGGTGTTCTGAATGATTTGTTTTGCTCAATTCTGGTCTAGTGACCCACTCTCATTGACCATTCCCTGTGA
Source organism: Gymnothorax reevesii (assembly GCA_029721435.1). NCBI lineage: Eukaryota > Metazoa > Chordata > Actinopteri > Anguilliformes > Muraenidae > Gymnothorax > Gymnothorax reevesii. Next base: position 7,191,037 of record CM056577.1, read on the forward strand.
GGTTACTCACTCACTGAGTTATTCCACCCCTGAGCTGCAGGGAGTATAACATTGAGTTGGTCAGTCAGTGTGACCAATACACAGGCACTCCTTACACCAGGGTCAATAAAAGGTCACCCCAAAATATGCACTTTTGTCACAAGTCATGAGGGAGTGTGCCATTGGCATGCTGAATGCTGGGATATCAATGACAGCGGTGTCACCACACTTGAATGTGCATCATTCCACCATCAGCCTGTTGAGAAGTCGATTCAGAGAGACCGGCAGAACTGTGAATCGTCCACATGCCCCATGACCACGTGTGACCACGCCCACACAGGATCGGCACATGCGGCTCCAGCACCTCCGTGATCGGCTCCGACCAACCGCCAGGACAGCTGACGAGGCCGTCGGACTGCACAACAGGCAGATAAAGACTCAGACTGTCCGAAACCGCCTGAGGGAGACAGACCTCCGAGCCCACCGACCGCACCAAGGTCTCGACCTGACTGCCGTCCGTCATCGGCACAGACTCGACTGGGCCAACTGTAACCTGCTCTGGATGCTTGTACGGTGGAGGACGGTGTTATTCAACGATGAATCGTGATTTCAACTGTACCATGATGATGGCAGATAACGCGTTTGGCGACGTGTCGGCGAGCGTTTCGCTGATGCCAGCTCCGAGTTGGGCTGCAGGACAACATTCCATACGCCACTATTGACAATCTAGTGAACTCCATGCGCCGGAGGTGCACCGCTTTACGTGATGCCGATGGTGGACACACTCGTTACTGAGTGCTGTGAACTCCATGCGCCAGAGGCGTAACGCTTTATGTGATGCCGATGGTGGACACACTCGTTACTGAGTGCTGTGAACTCCATGCGCCAGAGGTGTACCGCTTTACGTGATGCCGATGGTGGACACACTCGTTACTGAGTGCTGTGAACTCCATGCGCCAGAGGCGTAACGCTTCATGTGATGCCGATGGTGGACACACTCGTTACGGAGTGTTGTGAACTGTGCCCGCTGACCCCTGTTGGGTTCAGGCTGTGATAACTCATGAATTGTGTACAGTAAATTGTTAGTCATATTTCTGTTGCTTGATTAAGGCAAGAATAAAATAATAATTATTTTGTTGAAATATTTCCCGATTGGTAAAAAATAAATTGGAAAAAAAAATCACTTAGTCCATTTATATTTTTGTTCAGTGTACTTCCACTAACAGATGATTTGTGTGTGTGTGTGTGTGTGTGTGTGTGTGTGAGATCTGTGTTCAGTGTCTACCGATGAGACGGGTTCTTCTTTCTCTCTCTTTCTCCGAACAGGACTCAAAGCTGCCCTTATCCCTGAGGAATAACCTCCTGGATCTGTTTGGTCAGATCGAGAGGGAGTTTGAGAGTCTGTACATTGAGAATCTGGAGTGTGAGTAACTTTACTTTAGCGTGGGGAGATCTGTGTGTCAGGCAGGGTGGGATGCGGGGCGGTGAATGTGCTCTGGGCGTGTGTGTGTGTGAGAGAGTGGGTGTGCGTGTGTGTGTAACGGTGTGCTTGCTCTGACCCCCGCAGTGCGCAGAGAGATCGAGACTCTGAATGAGCGCTTGGCAGGGGAGGGGCAGCCCATTGACGGAGGCGACCTGACCAAAGGAGCCCTGAAGACTAAAGGCAGGAGAAACATTGTTTCTGCTCTAATCCTGCAGGGGGCGCCATTTCACACACTTATGACAGCATGTACTGAGAGTTTCACCCTGTTATTACTGCCCTAATCCTGCAGGGGCCGCCAATTCACTCCCTTATAACCGCTTGAAATGATAGTAGTACCCTGTTACTGTCTCAATCCTGCAGGGGGGACCATTTCTCACATTTATAACGTCATGTATCATGGACTGCCCTGAGCCAAAAGGGGGCACTATTTCATACACACATACCAGCATGTTCTGAGACGATATGTGTTATTACTGCCCGCAGCCTGGAGGGGGCTCATTTCTAAATACTCCTAATTTAGGTCTTCTGTGTTCACACAGCAAGCCATAGCACAAGTCAGCTCTCTCAGAAACTGAAGACCACGTACAAGGCATCCACAAGTAAGGTAAGATTGTTCGTAACCTTTAACATGAGAATTTTATGGCAGTAAATAATTTTGTAAAGAAAATGTTCTAATTGTGGACTGAGTGGTATTTCCATCTATCTTTTTTGTTTTAATTTTCACATTTGTCTAGGACAGGGCTATTCAACCTTATCCAGAAAGGGCCGTTGTGGGTGCAGACTTTCGTTCCAACCAAGCACTTAAACACCTGATACTACTAATCAGACCTAAGAGTCTTTGCTAAAGAGCTGGATGAATAGAATCAGGTGTGTAAGTGCTTGGTTGGAGTGAAAGGCTGCACCCACACTGGCCCTTGCAGGATAATGATGAATAGCCCTAATCAAGGACAAATACTAAAATAGCATGAAATATAAAAGTAAGTTTGAGGATAACTTTCTCAAGATGATATTTTTATGCCCCCCCCCTCCAAAGAGGAAAGGGAGCATTATGTCGACACCATGTCCATCCGTCGTCCGTCATCCCTCCGTTAACTTTTCGTTTCCGTGGGATAACTATAGAATCCCTCATCGAATTGATGCCATTTCTTATTGGCGTATTGGGAGTGGCTAGATGAAGGTTTCTTTCGAAAACGACCATTGTGCGATATCTAATATGGCCGCCACAGCAGCCATCTCGATATGCCCTTGATCAACGTACAGGCGGTGGCATCTGCCACGCTCTGTGTTGCTCTTGTTTTTACAGTGAAACAGTAATTTGTTTTCCAGAATGGCGATTTAAAAGCCTGCACTTTTAGCTTTTGTTCTTTGTTCAATTTCATATATGCTATATGCTGTTGTAGACAGATATAATAATAACTTCGTTGGCGTTCAAATATTTATGAACCTGACGCAAACTATATGCACATGAAGTACAGCGCTGTGAAACTCCAAATTTTCCGTATATGGTACTGTATGTACTTGGATGGCCTGGATGGAGGTGCTTGAGCAAGGAGCTATGCTGACCCAAACTGACTGCATCCCTCCCGTATCCCTGAGCAGCACAGAGCCAGTTACGCACCGCTGTAATGAAGCTGCTGCCCACAGTTAGCACTGGCATGGCTAGATTGTATCTGTTGCTGTGATGGTCACCCCTGCACTGCAAGTTTACGGAGTGAGCTACCCGGCAGCCCGGGGTCGTCATGCCCCCGCCCTCCAAAGAGGAGAGGGGGCATTATGTCGACACCATGTCCGTCCGTCGTCCGTTAACTTTTTGTTTCCGTGGGATAACTATAGAATCCCTCGTCTGATTGATGCCATTTCTTAATGGCGTATTGGGAGTGGCTAGAGGAGGGTTCCTTTCGAAAACCAGCGTCGTGCAATATCTAATATGGCCGCCACAGCAGCCATCTCAATAATCCCTTGATCAACATACAGGCGGGGGCATATGCCACGCTCTGCGTTGCTCTTGTTTTGTATTACAGACGGCGCTCTGTGTGCTTTTTTACCGTAGTTTTTCTGAATTTGTAATCCAGGATTGTATTTACTAGGAACTGTAATGTTAATTTATTCTGGTTAGCAAAGCTCACGCACTGAGCTTCTTGTGAGCGGAGGTCTGTTCCAGTGTATTGTAACAGGATAGTTCTCACCGTTAACATTTTTAGCACAGTTATCGCACAATGAGATCCAACAGGACAGTGATCACAGTTAATCTGAACTCTAACAGGCCACTTGGCACACAATGTTAGGCTGTGATGCTGCGTTTCTACCAAACGCGAGAAATTTTTTGCACAACCAGGTTACATTCAAAGTCAATGCAAAGACGTGAACACATGCGAAAAGACGCTAGTTTGTGCCAGGCAATGCGAACCACGCGGGAGATGCGGCGTGACGAGTATGGCTCTCGCGAACGGCACGAATGCACGAAATTCGCACTTTGCTCCTCGTCAAAATATTCTTTTGTGAAAAATTTGCGTGAGCAGATCAGTGTTCTGAATTGCATCATTGCTGCTAGCAGCAACGTTGGCTAGCTGGGCTAGCTAGCTTCATATTCAAACCGCAGTTAGCTGCATTGCTTGAGATGATGGGAACACTAGGTAGCTAGCAAGCTTACTGTGCCAAGTGACCTATGGATAACAGTTTCACGGAAAAAACAGTGACGCATCAACAGCATAAATTTAACAAATGTGACCTTACAAAGTCACAGACAAGATTTTGATTGTGTCCCTTTATCATGCAGAGTTAGCAGAGTGAAACTTGACCCACCTCTGCATTTCTCCAGGCTGCAGGCGTGGTTACACTCAAACACACACACACCGAAGCACACAGACACACACACATACACACACTTACTCACACACACACACACACACACACACACACTTACACCGTCAGAGGCTTGGTTTGGCTCCATCTAACAGCATCTTTAACGTAATGTGACCCTGCAGTATATGCTGTTGAGCGGTCCTGTAATTTTAACATTTAACATGAAATATTAGTACTTTGGAGCTCATGGTGTTTTTATAAAACAGCACAAACAGCTTCAGCTTTGAGCTCATGTGGAGGAGTTTTAAAAATGCAACAACCACTTTAATCATCTGCAGAGATGACCATCGTTCCCAGTCTGATCATCCCTCTGTAAACATGTAACACCCTGGGAGTTATTTCAGGAATACTGCCATCGTTGTATCTCCCCTACGACGATAGTCGGGAGAGACTATGGTTTACTTTTGGGGCCGTCGCCACGCCTGCAGAGATTTTCTGTTCCGGGCTCTGGAAGCCGCAATTTATTACAGGAATTTTTTCTAATTTTGCTCAGGTGAAGAGACTAGTTTGACAATACTCAATTTTTGACATCTAATATGGCTGCCGGCAGCCAATTTGTCCGAAATTTGGGAATTGGGGAGATACACGCCTCGGTCCCTGTGGCAACCGAGTTATTTATTTTTAGTCCTGGATGATCTGTTTCCTGCTTCATCCCTACACACCAGTTTTGATTTTGGAAGTACTGGTTCAGATCCCTTTGATCAAGGACTGCAGTAGCAAGCGCACTGGAGGACAGTGTGAGTGTGTTTGAGTGTGTTAGGGTTGTGTTATTCGGGACTGTGTGTATATGTGTTTGAGTGTGTGAGCAGTATTGTTAGGATCAGTGAGGCTATGTGTGTGAGAGCTGTATTATCAGGTACAGTGTGTATGTGTGTTTGAGTGTGTGAGAGCAGTGTTGTTAGGGACAGTGTGAGTGTGTGTTTGAGTATTTGAGAGCAGTATTATTCAGTACAGTGTGTGTGCGTGTGTGTGTGTGTGTGTGAAAGTAGTATTATTCAGTGCAGTGTGAGTGCGCAGGTGCTGTGTCGTGAGGGAGTGTTGTAAAGATAGTGTTGTCAGGATGGTTTTGCTGCTCTACTGCAGATCGTCTCCAGTTTCAAAGCCACCACGACTCGGGCCGTGTGCCAGCTGGTGCGGGAGTATGTGGGGCACAGGGATGGGATCTGGGACCTGAGCATCGCCCGCATCCAGCCCGTAATCCTGGGCACCGCCTCAGCTGGTACGGCCACACACTCACTACTCACTGTCAATTATCTAGCCTACTCACACACTCACTACTCACTGTCCATTATCCAGCCTATGCACACACTCAATGCTCACCGTCCATTATCTAACCTACTCACATACTGACTACTCACCGTCCATCATCTAACCTACTCACACACTAACTTCTCACCCTCCATTATCTAACCTACTCACAAACTCGCCACTCACTGTCCATTGTCTAACCTACTCGCACTCACTACCCACCGTCCATTGTCTAACCTACTCACACACTGACTACTCACCGTCCATTATCTAACCTACTGACATACTCACTACTCACCGTCCATCATCTAACCTTCTCACACACTGACTACTCACTGTCCATTATCTAACCTACTGGCACACTGACTACTCACCGTCCATTATCTAACCTACTCACATACTCACTACTCACCGTCCATCATCTAACCTACTCACACACTGACTACTCACCGTCCATTATCTAACCTACTCACATACTGACTACTCACCGTCCATCATCTAACCTACTCACACACTAACTTCTCACCCTCCATTATCTAACCTACTCACAAACTCGCCACTCACTGTCCATTGTCTAACCTACTCGCACTCACTACCCACCGTCCATTGTCTAACCTACTCACACACTGACTACTCACCGTCCATTATCTAACCTACTCACATACTCACTACTCACCGTCCATCATCTAACCTTCTCACACACTGACTACCCACCGTCCATTATCTAACCTACTCACACACTGACTACTCACCGTCCATTACCTAACCTACTCACATACTGACTACTCACTGTCCATTACCTAACCTACTCACATACTGACTACTCACTGTCCATTATCTAACCTACTCACATACTGACTACTCACTGCTATTACCTAACCTACTCACATACTGACTACTCACTGTCCATTATCTAACCTACTCGCACACTCACTACTCACTGTCCATTATCTAACCTACTCACACACTGACTACTCACCGTCCATTATCTAACCTACTCACACACTCACTACTCATCGCCCATTATGTAACCTTCTCACACACTCGAGTGAGGGTGAGTCAGGGACAGCACCAAAGCGAAGGCTGTGTGTTTGAGTCCCGCCTGGGCCTGTGTACTGGGGGTTATGTGTTCTCCTCGTGCTAACATGGGGTTCTGCCGGGTACTCCAGTTTCCTGCCACTGTTCAAAGACATCCATGCACATACGTGTTAGAAGCATGAGTGTGCATGTTCACTGTGATGACAGTGATTGGTTAGCTGTCCGGGGTGTGTTTGAATTGGTTGCAATTGGCTCCTGATCTCTCTCCACCCCCACTGGAAAAAGTGGATTAGAAATCAGAATTATGGATATTGCATTTGCAGGTGAAAAATAAAGTACAGGTTGTGTGAGTCAGTCTAGATCTATAAATCAGTTTGGATGTCTTGGGTGTCTGTTTCACTAAATAATTCATTGTCATTAAAGGTCCCCAGTTATGCCACAAGGTGCACAGCTAGTTAGCCATTATGGGCCCCTTCCTGACATCACAAGGGGGAGTGGCCACCCAGAATAAATAAATCTGATTGACTGCTTGGCTAAAGGTGATCGGTTCCTCTTGTTGGTTACTTCCCCATGTGATGTCAAGAGGGAGAAGATTTTGAAATGGCTTGTAATAACTAATTAGCTGTGCACCTGGTGATGTAATAGGGGTCCTTTCCATCTCATCTAAGGGTATTATTTACTCAACTGGTCATTGACCAGTAAGTTATTAAGATGGTGTAAACTCCAGTTTGATGAAACTTTGCATCCATCATCTTTAGGAAATAAACTAGTTTAGTGCTTAATTTCAGCCTTGTACCCCACTCTCACATGGGCGTGGCTAGGTGGCAGGCCAGGTTAGTTACAGGCTCACTTAACCCTCTGTTTACATTGCTGCCCTCAGTCACACACTCATTACAACCTCAATTCCAAAATAGTTGGGACGAAGTGTAAATTGTGAATAAAATCAAAATGCAATGACTTTCAGATCACATGAGCCAATGTGTTATTTACAACAGAACATAGATGACATTTCACACGTTGAAACTGAGACATTTTACATTTTTATCTACAATATTGACTTAATTTAAATTTTCTGGCTGCAACAGGTCTCAAAAAAAGTTGGGTGACAAGCAAAAAGGGCTGAAAAAGCAATGAATATATGAGAAAATTAGCTGAAAGAACATTAAGCAAGAAATCAAATTAACTGGCATCAGGTGTGTAACATGATTGGCTATAAAAGGGATGTCTTAGAGAGGCTGAGTCTCTCAGAAGTAAAGATGACCAGAGGCTCTCAAACCTGTGAAGGCTTGTGTAAAAAATTGTGGAATACTTTAAAAACAATGTTCCTCAACGTCAAATTGCAAAGGCTTTGAAGGTCTCATCATCGACAGTGCATAACATCATCAAAAGATTCAGACAAACTGGAAAAATCTCTGTGCGTAAGGGACAAGGCCAAAGACCTTTACTGGATGCCTGTGATCTTCGGGCCCTCGAAGGCCACTGCATGACTCACCAGCATGATTCTGTCATTGACATTACTAAATGGGCCCAGGAATACTTCAAGAAACCACTGTCTGTAAACACAGTCCACGGTGCCATCCACAGATGCCACCTAAAACTCTATCATGCAAAAAGGAAGACATTGTTGAGCATGATCCAGAAGCGCCGCTATGTTCTGTCGGCCAAGGCTCATTTAAAATGGACTGTAGCAAAGTGTCCTGTGGTCAGACGAGTCCAAATTTGACATTCTTGTTGGAAATCATGGGCGTTGTGTCCTCCGGGCTAAAGAGGAGAAAGACCACCCCTCCTGTTATCAGCGTTCAGTTCAAAAGCCAGCATCTCTGATGGTATGGGGATGCATTAGTGTATGTGGTGTGGGGCACTTACATGTTTTGAAAAGCGCCATGAGTGCTGAAAAGCAAAAATAGGTTTTAGAGCAACATATGCTCCCCTCCAGACAACATCTATTTCAGCAGGACAATGCAAAACCACATACTGCAACTATTACAACAGCATGGCTTCGTAGTAGAAGAGTCCATGTGCTGAACTGGCCTGCCTGCAGTCCTGATCTTTCACCGATTGAGAACATTTGGCGCATAATTAAATGAAAAGTCTGTCAAAGGAGACCCAAAACTCTCCAGCAGCTGGAAGTCTGTATTAACCCCTTTCTGCAGATGTAGATGCCCGCGTCTATAGACCTGCAAATTGGAAGTATGCTGTTACTGTACTCGATCACTAGATAGCACCCCCGGATCAGTTATTGAATGTTCACAAGCAAGCAGACCTCGAACGCGGTTCTGAATACGGTGAAGTTCACTCCACTCCCTGTTTTTTGAGAGCTGCATGAATTGAACTCCTCAGCTAAGCCTGATGTGCAAACTGGTCAGTATCCTTGCCCATAGTGTCGATTCAGCAGTTTGAAAAAACGATATCTTGACACAGAAAAAATCGTTATCCTTAGTAGCAACCAGTTTAGCCACAGTGAGCTAACAGTATTCCAATTAGTAGTTCATACAAATCAGTTTTCTGAGGCAAAAAAATCGACATGGTATTGATTCTCTCACATTCTATTGCCTATTACAGTTGTCCCATACAAAAAAAAATTGTAGTTCCCTACCGTGGATTTACGCGTAGATTCCTTCATTGCCAAATCCAGCGCTTCCTTATATCCACCCGAGTACTGGCGTTGATAGCCAATCACTCAACCATACACTCAAGCTCTTCTGCGTAATTGTAGAGTTACACTTCATGGCCTCGTGAAGTTTCCCTGATAACAATGTATTGATTGGCTCGTTTCTTATCCAATTCCCGAGTGTTTAAACATTTTAGAGTAAGTGAAACACATTGATTGGACAAACACAGAGCATACAAACCAATGCGTATCAGCAGGCTCGGTTGTATCCTGTCTACGTTATGCACATTACGCGGCTAAAATAGACGGGATTTATAGAAAATCGGTTTGCAAAACTGGCCTTGAAGTGTTCAGTTACATTACAGGATTTAAATGAGAACGATATGCTCTATTGGAATTATTTCGAATGAAACAGGACCGGAGGGTTCTTGCTACTGGGTACATCGGTCTCTATTTTATACAGTCAATGTCTCTGGAGGAGGGATTCACGAAAAAGGTCAGGCTGCTATTTTTGTTTGTTTTTTTTTTTTCTGTTTCGGAATGTATATGTACTCAACAAAGTCGAATGTCGAGGTTTTTTTCCTGTTTAAAACGCGAACTGCCCGTGCATTTTGGTGTGGACCCCCGGTACGTTCATTACACGTTTCTTTTAAATCGGGAGACGCAATGGATTTGATATTCCCTGAAAGTGGAGTGTCTGTTCAGTTAAAATAAGGTATATTTCAGAATTCAGATATTACTGTGTTCGTGAGGTGTACTTGCTCCTTATAAGTGTTGAAATGGGTTCGTGAGCTTTGAAGAGGGGACTGGTAGCTTTCATTACAGGGTGAATGTTCTGACCGTTTAATTAGCAGTTTATTTAATGCGTGTTTGTGCTGGCTTTGAAGAAAAATGGCCAAAACTCTAAACTTTATTATGGAGAAAAGGCACGTTCGTATTTGGAGTGGTTACTGGTGACCACTGATATTCAACTGCACTGATATTGATAAATTCATACTAAACTCGACCAGAAAATCATTCGTTCATATTAAATTTCATGCCTTTAAGCTTTAATTGTGTTAAATACATGATTTTTTTAATGATTTGACAGCAAATCATTTTGAGACTTTGGGGAGACACTTGGGTAGCTGTATAATTTGGCTAATAGCATGTAGGTAATCTAGAATGTAATGTTGAAGATGAATTCTACTTGTGCTCAAGGAGTTTATGATCCCATAAATGTATAGTTTTAAGCCCCGGCAGTTTTTCAATCGTCAGAATGATTTTTTTTGCAATTTCAATGGTGAATTCTCATGAAGATTTTTTATGTTTGCTGCTCATTTTCTCTACCAAAATCATGAAAATAAACTGAAATACAATGTAATTCTAAATGCTGTAAGTGTCTTTCCTGAATTGAGCCACATTTTTCCTCTTTGTGAAGCTTAAATCTTGAATTATACAGCATTAAAGTGGGTAACCCATAAATAGCCAAATTTGGCTTCTGCACAAAGGGGTTAAACAAGAGTGGGATCAAATTCCAATGACTAAACTCAAGAAACTTGTCTCCTCAATGCCCAGATGCATCCACTCTGTGTTAAAAAGAAGAGGGGATGCTGCACCATAGTAAACAGGCCGCTGTCCCAACTTTTTTGAGACCTGTAGCAGCCATCAAATTTGAAATGGGCTCATTTTATGGATAAAATTGTAAAATTTCTCAGTTTCAACATTTGCTATATTATCTCTGTTCTATTGTGAATAAAATGCTGGCTGGTGTGATTTGAAAGTCATTGCGTTTTGATTTTATTTAAATAGTTAGGACAATTTACACTTTGTCCCAACTATTTCGGAATTGGGGTTTCACATACATAACTCTGGTGTTTTCATGACTGCTCAGCCAATAATGTTTCTGGTGTTTTCATGACTGCGCAGCCAATAATGATATGCCACCATGTGTTAATATCTCATTCTCTCTTTTGTACTCTGAAGGCATTGTTCCTGTGCCCTGAAATCATGGGATAAATGTAAACCTTTCGATGTTGATGCAACACTAATGTTCCCACAGATCATAGTGCCATGCTGTGGAGCATCGAGACTGGGAAATGCCTGCTGAAATATGTCGGACACGCCGGGTCAGGTGAGTGTGTCGTGTGGGGTCAGGTGAATGGGTCACGCGGGGTCAGGCGAATGGGCCGTGTGGGGACAGGCGAATGGGTCGCGTGGGGTCAGGCGAATGGGTCGCGTGGGGTCAGGCGAATGGGCCGCGTGGGGTCAGGCGAATGGGCCGCGTGGGGTCAGGTGAGTGGGTCGCGTGGGGTCAGGTGAATGGGTCGCGTGGGGTCAGGCGAGTGTGTCGTGTGAGGCATGTAAGTTTGTCGTGTGGGGTCAGGCGAGTGGGTCTAAATGCTTCTGCACTCAGGTTCCTCGTGGACATAAACTTCTCATCTTCACGGTGCAGCATGTAAATTTTGGTCAGTAATTCAAGTTTTTGCCCTCCAGCCAAAATTTGGCCAGAGGGGTGTTGTCTTCTCCTGCGAGTCTGTCTATCTGTCTGTTGTCAGTACTCAGCAACTAATGATCGCAGCTCCACCGAATTTGGTATTATAACTCACTGTGACCCATAGATGTGCAATGTCAGAATCTTTGCTGGATTTCACCTTTGACCTTAGTGCTGTGACCTGGATCGTGGAAATCTTTTCCAAGTCAGTACTCAGCACCTAATGCTCGCAGCTTCACCAAATTTGGTATGGTAACTCACTATGACCCATAGATGTGCAACGTCAGGTTTTTTTGCTGGATTTGACCTTTGCACTGTGACATTGATGGTGGAAATAGTTTCCGGGTCAGTACTCAGCAACTAATGATTGCAGCTTCACCAAATTTAGTATCATAACTCACTATCGTACATGTGCAATGTCAGGTTTTTGGCTGGATTTGACCTTTGACCTTAGCGTTGTGACCTTGATGTAGGAAATTTTGTCCAGACCAGCACTCAGTAACTATTGATCATAGCTTCACCAAATTTGGTACGTTAACTCACTGTGACTCATAGATGTGCATTGCCAGGGTTTTGGCTGGATTTGACCTTTGACCTTAGTGCTGTGACCTTCACCGTGGAAATCTTGTCTGGCCCAGTACTCAGTAACTCTTGATGGCAGCTTTGTCAATTTTGGTATGGTAACTCTGTGACCCATAGATGCGCACAGGCCGAGGGGTATTCAGCAATGCATTCTGTTTCTTTTTGCACTCCAACAATTATTTGCAATATTTTACATCCATTTTGCATTCTGCATGTAGGAACTCTACCCCTTTCTTCACAACATCACTGTTCAAATACCTACTGAATGTGCCCTGTGTTGCAAACTCCTGACCAGGCTCCCATTCCACAGAGCAGGAAAACAGAGTTAACTGTTCGGTGTTAAACCTGGATCCCTCAGAACAATACCAGGTCTGGAACATGGACTGGATTTAAAAGGCTGTTCCCTGTTCTTCCCAGTGCAGCAATGCAGCCATGACTCTCATCTTACTTTGTGCTGCCGCAGCCATATGCAGAATCATATCTGAATGACAGAACGTCTGTTCCATGTTTGTTGTGTCTTCAGCTGCGGCGCATTTTATAATCCTGGAAGGCGATGATGTCAGATGTGTTTTATTAGCGTTGACGGGAATGTTTTTGTTTCTCGTTTCTTTATTTATCATGCAGTGAACTCGCTGAAGTTCCACCCAACTGAACAGATGGTGCTGACAGGTATGAGATCGATCATCTCGCCACTCATGAGCAAAGAGGCGGCGTTCAGGAAGAGGCCACACCCCCCCGGGCCTGAACACGTCTCGTGTGTTGTGTGGTGAAGACCACGAGGGAAAAACGATCAGTGTTCAAATTTAGCATTTTTGTAAATTTTATAAATAATATTTAATAATATTTATTATAATATATAATACTCTTTTATATAATAATAATAATAATAATAATAATAATAATAATAACAACAATAATAATAAAAATAATAATAATAATAATAATAATTATTATTATTATTATATTTTATCTATTTCATGTTTTTTGCTTATTTTTTGTGCTTTGTTTCTAAGATTGTTGTGAATTTTTAACTACTCATTTCTCCACTATGTGAAAATGTGACTGATCATTTTTCCATTGGGGTCTTCATTTGTTCTCTTGGTAAATCAGTCAGAGACAGAATGAATTGAAGCCGTTTTCTCAGGTAGAGATGTTTGGCGTTCGTGTCGTCTGTAACTCATTGTTATGTCTCTGTTATCTCCATGAGAAGGTTGTCTGCTTTGTAATAGAGTACTTTTTTTTTTTTTTTTTTACATAGTTGCATATTTACCACAGGTACTGGTATATCTTTGCCCAAAGTAAAGTTGAATATTTACCACAGTTATATGTATATTTTTACTTCTGGTAAAGGTCTGTATTTTCCTCAGGTATGGTATGGTGTTAAATTTGCACCTTCACCGGAGGTATGTGTGTGTATTTATCTCAGATAAAGGTGTGTTTTTGGGCGTGTCTCTCCATAGCGTCAGGTGACCAGACGGCCCACATCTGGCGATACATGGTGCAGCTCCCCGCCCCTCAGCCAGTGATGGACATCAGTGTGAGTGACAGCTTTGCGTCACCGCCGGCGCGCTTTGGTTTTTAAAGGGTCAATATGTAACATTTTCACAATAAATCACAAATTTGATACGTGCAACTGCATTTCTTAAATTATCCTGCCAAGTGCCACCTGCCCTGTAACTAAATACGAAGAACAGGCATAGAAAAACAATATGGCCCCCGACCACTAGAGGCAGTAGACATATCCTCAGACGCAACAGTAGTAATCATTAGTTCACTGTGCGTGCATTCAGAAATGCCTCCTTTATGTGCCATTTTACATGAGATGCGTTGGGCTCAATTCAAGTCATTGTCGCAGAGTTTTTGTGCTGCATTATGGGATGTGGTGGCGGCTTTTCAAAATCAGGCAACTTCTACCATTTCCTAAGCAGTTCTTGCCTCCTTTAATCCAAAAACTGCTGCCATTTCAGTCTAACATGGTGATACTTGAATGTTTTGTAGTGTTGCCAACCTCACTTCAGTGCTTTTTTAAAGTACAGATGTGAAATCTTTCTGTCCTTATCTGAATCTCCATGCAAAAAGGGTGTTCAAAATAGTGATGTGTTAAGATCGAATGGTGCTCTATTCCACTTTTAATTTAGTTGAACCCTTATCTGTCGAGAACATGTAGGAGAGAAATTGTAATCATATGGAAAAGCATAGTTTGGGTTATAAATTTTCTGCCTGTTTTTTGTTTTACTTTATTTTATGTTTTTATAATGCACCCCCAACTGATGAGGATATGTAAATAAAGCCTTAGCTTATTCCCAGTGAATTGGACAGCTGGGGCGTGAATACTGCTCTGTGTTGCCCTCTGCAGCAGCCCTCCTGTGAGGATGATGTAGATTTTTCAGATAAAGATGAAGGCGATGCGGACGGAGAGGGCTCCAGCGACTGTCCCACACTGAGGGTCGCCTGCACTACCCTGAAGAGCCACCAGGGGGTGGTGATCGCTGCTGACTGGCTGGTAGGGGGGAAGCAAGCAGTCACGGCCTCCTGGGACCGAGCGGCTAACCTGTATGATGTGGAGACGTCCGAGCTTGTGCACACGCTAACAGGTACAGAGCTAGTGCACACGCTAACAGGTACAGAGCTAGTGCACACGCTAACAGGTACAGAGCTAGTGCACACGCTAACATGTACAGAGCTAGTGCACATGCTAACAGGTACAGAGCTAGTGCACATGCTAACAGGTACAGAGCTTGTGCACACGCTAACAGGTACAGAGCTAGTGCACACGCTAACAGGTACAGAGCTAGTGCACACGCTAACAGGTACAGAGCTAGTGCACACGCTAACATGTACAGAGCTAGTGCACATGCTAACAGGTACAGAGCTAGTGCACACGCTAACAGGTACAGAGCTAGTGCACACGCTAACAGGTACAGAGCTAGTGCACACGCTAACATGTACAGAGCTAGTGCACATGCTAACAGGTACAGAGCTAGTGCACACGCTAACAGGTACAGAGCTAGTGCACACGCTAACATGTACAGAGCTAGTGCACATGCTAACAGGTACAGAGCTAGTGCACATGCTAACAGGTACAGAGCTAGTGCACATGCTAACAGGTACAGAGCTAGTGCACATGCTAACAGGTACAGAGCTAGTGCACATGCTAACAGGTGCAGAGCTAGTGCACACATAGACAGGTACACAGCTAGCACTCATGCTAGCAGACACAGAGCCTAGTGCAGACACTTACAGGTAAAGAGCAAGTCCACGTGCTAACAGGTGCATAGGTAGTATATATATTGATGTACTAGACTCCGTGTTTGAGTGAATGTAGCCTGGGTGACTGGTAGAGTCACAAACATTACAGTATAGGTATTTGCGACATGACTCCTGAATTTTTTTTTTTTCCTGAATTTTCATGAAATAGCCAGTGGATATGTTACTTGACATCCAAAGGTTTCTGAATAATGTATTTTGGCTTTATGGATCATTGCACTCATGGCAATTATGTACCATTGTCAATTAGATGACTGTGACCGGCATCAACATATGGAATTTTGTTTAAATTTACATTTTTCAAGTTAGTCATGCCAATGCCAGGCATTGGACTTAGATTTGTGCATTTACGTTGTATGACAATTTTTTACATGCTTACAGATAGAGGCTGTTAGTCTTGATATTTAAAATTAAAATGACATATATCTTATTAAAAGATATGTAGCTGTCTCTCTCACAAAGCAAAATGTATCCATAATATTGATCAATACAAGTTTTGGTGGTAATTCATTGATATTCATATAGAGTAACAAGTGTCCTGTCTCACATTTTGCCCTGTTCTGTCCGTAACGCGCATTGACTCTCCTGTCGAGTTCATCTGTTCTGATATATTTTTTTGAAAAGTCCTGAATGATATTCCTTTGATAAAGGAGTACATCACTGGATGGCTGAATTTGCAGAATATCACCTACATGACTGCATTAATTACCATTGATGAGATTCATTTTCATATCGCCTGAAGTACTTCCAGAGTACTTCAAATTCAGCCATTCAAACAATTCAGAGGACCAACACAATTGTAGCTGCAATAAAATTGCTTCTTGAAATGTCCTGTCCGTCACAAAATACCACGGAATGCCCCTATATATTTCATTAGACTGTGACTCCTTGTTTGGGTGAATGTAATCAGGGTGATGGGGAGAGTCACAGTCATTACCTCCTGTGCAGCTGTAGATCAGGCTGACTGTGACTTACCTCTCAGGCCATGACCAGGAGCTGACTCACTGCTGCACTCACCCGACGCAGAGGCTGGTGGTGACATCGTCGCGGGACACCACTTTCCGGCTCTGGGACTTCAGGGACCCCTCCATACACTCTGTCAATGTCTTCCAGGGTCACACTGAGTAAGCGTTCCCCAAATTTGTCACCTTGATGGTCACGCTGACTGGGTGTACCCTGCGTTCTACACTTCTGGAGTCACACTGCGTGCGCATAAAAGCGCATTTTTGTATCGCACTTTTGCCTCAGTGTCACTTACCGGATATTTACCCTTTCCCATCTCTGCCGAGTTTACAGTCTGCTTGTTCCATGTTTCATGTGGACAAGACAGAAGTATGGCAATTGCACCTTCCTGTTTTCTCGCAATTTGTAATGGTAGTACTCAATTTTACCACTAGGTGGCAATAGATTGCTTCTTTTTGTCAGTGATGCACGCGGCACTCGCAAACCCTTTCAATGACAATATTTCCCCGGCATTGATTGCTTCTTTTGACTTGTCTTTTCACAGTCTGCCTGCTCAGTGCGAAGATTGCTGTATTGTGTGCGGTGTTAAACGGGCTTTTGCACATTGTTACATTTTGGAAGACTTCTTGTGAGACGTGATTTCAGCGTCTGTTTGCGTGCGCCGTTTTTTTCCAACTTTTTTTTGGGCGCGGCTTTTCATACCGCAGACTCCGCTCGTTTGACGGCAAACGTGCAGAGCTGATCGGTCAGGCCGGGATATTTACATTACAGTGATGAAGCTGCTGCTTTTACCAAAGTGATGTACAGTTGCTCTGATTACGCAGCTGCCAATCCGTGTAAAGAGATGTGGGGTCAGGGTCTTGAACAGGAGCAGAACTCCTGTACTGGTTGCACAGTGCAACCTTCCAGGCCACTTTGAAAGTGTGCAGGCACTCAGAAAATCTGGGCTATTTCTCCCTCAGGTGCGGCGGTGTGCGTAAATGTGAAGATGTCACATTTCAGGATGCGGCCCCATCCTCATAGCTGGAAGGTAAATGGCGGCAAGATGAGGAAATTTAGCGGGAATCTCATGGATGATCGAGTCAGGCTGCTTCCTCGCTCGGCATAATGCGAACAGCCGTGAGCAGAGCGCATTATCAGCGAGCATCGCATCGGTTTCTCACTGCCCGCGAGCAAACTCACATTCATCACCATAATGATTTCATTCCAGTGCCTGCATTACAACGGTCTGCATTTTCCAATTACTTGATTTGGCATTTAAAGGGGCAATAAAACTGACTGTAGCTGCAGTTCCTTTAAGTTGCAATTAAATAACAGACAAGTATGTAGACAATCATTACCCACAGTTCCACGGCACGTCTTCAAATTCAGGATTAGAGTCAGCAGATAACTGTGCGGAGTGAAATCTGAAATCCTCCTGAATCTGGGACAAAGAGTACACAAACAAGTGCACCGCCTATCGGCCAATGTCGTATTTCTGCGCAATACTAGTCCCCTACCGGTGTATGCATATTATATTTCCTAAAAAAGTAGGTCAAAGTGACCTGAATAGGGTACATGACACTCCCTCTCCCCAAGATGCATCCACACACCAACTTTGATGTTCCTAGGCCATACGGTATTGAAGTTATGGAGCAGACACAAATGTGGACGGACGGACTGATGGACGGATGGACGGAGTGCAATCCTACAGTCCCCTCCGTTTCCGGTAGGGGACTGATAAGAGCCGTTTCGAGTTTACGAAAAGCAGATATCCAGCCAACCCAGTAATACTGCTTTGTGGAACAGGGTCCGGGCGTCTTCGCGCTCTGGTTATCCCTAATTTCCTGACCAGCACAGTGCCTGTTTAAAACTGGTATTGCTGATTGCGGCTGTCTCAAGATTTCGAGAACCTATCATCCAAAAAACTTCAGAAATAGAAGTCCTCAGAAATACACCCACCAAGTTTGAAGTTGATCAGATGAACGGTTATGAAGGAAAATCGAAGGATGCACATGCATGCATACGCACATTTAGACAAAGCGACTCGTTCAGTTATCAGTAGATGTTTATGTTTACTTCTCGTTGCTCGTGTTGTGGTAAATGGCAATGATCAGGTTGAAGAGAGCACACGCAAGTTTACGATCGTTTTTTTTATTCTTATGTCAGTGTAGCCTCGTGCGCCTGTCCTTCAGAGTACAAAAGGCACGTTTTCAGGGTGACGAATGTCTGAAGTCTGAGTAAATATAGAGTTTGGGTGACCTGACAGAGGGCAGAATACTCACAATAAGAATTAACAAAGCAAACTGCGCAAGATTATCTTGGTGAAGTTCTGTTTGGAGAACTTGGGGTTGGATGTTAGCACAAGGTAAATTTAGTTCAGATATCAGGATGAGTTTTTCCATACAGAGAGGGGTCAGAGCGTGGAATTACTGGAGACAGAAACTCGGGGGTGTCGGAGAATAGGCTTGATGCCATGTCAGATACTATCTGCTAATGTATGTGGTTTATTATGAGAGAATAAAAGCTCAGCATTAGTATGCCTGTCGCTCTTCGCGCCGCACGTATCCCATCAGTGGCGTTTAAGGAGGGGAAGTCAGCCGTGTCCCTCCCCCGCCCGTACCCGTCCTCGCCTCGTTTCATCGCGAGGTCGTGAAGCGACGCGTCTCCAGCACGGTCTGCTGCGACGGGTGGCTGTGTGTTAGCGGTGTGGTGCTTCTGTCCCGGAAATACACCCGCGTCATCGCAGCGATTACAGAACTTCTGCTCTAATTACTCGTCCTGCTTGTTAAAATGGTCTCACGGCGCGTGTTCGAGGAAAAACTCCCAGCAGTCCCCACTCCACATGAGACATCTCAGCCTGATGCCTCCTCCCCGTCTTTAAAATGTCCGCCTCGTCTCGTGCGTTCTCTCCCTCCGACTCTTCAGGAGCAGTTTCAGCAGAGTCTCAAACCGAATTTAATCTCCAATAAAGATTCTTCAGTGACAGAAGTGTTAAGCACTGGGATCCTCTAATCACAGCCCAAGAGGGAAGCCCCTTCCGCGCTTCATTTACCCGGGAGTCCCATGCGAAGCCAGTCTGGCCAGTATTCAGCTGAATTATTCAGGTATTCATTTTGGAGAAGACAGATTCGGGGCTGGATTTGGATTTGATTTCCCCTGGATTAGTTCAAGCTTTAAGTAAATCCGAGTCTTTAAAACCAGGCCTTACTGGTCTGCCCACCTTTCCCCAGTGTCTTCTTACCTGGTTACGGGTGGGACAGCGTAGGTGCTGTCAGACAGAATATTCTCTTTGTGCTTGTAAAACATGACCGCATTGTTGACTGAACAGAGCAGTATGAGTTAGGTAGTGACACTGTCAAGTTATAATAAGAAGAGCGCCTCTGGTGGACGGTCTGGGTGCCTGCGGCCATAACCAGAGACCAGAGTAAATGGATTTCGGCCCAGCCGTCGGAGAGAGACCGACAGCACAGAGTTTATAAAGGGGGAAGTTTATGAAGCTGGTGTTAAACCACCGTGTCTACATTCCATGTCCTGCAGAGCTGTCCCATATTACTCCTTGAGCCAATCAGACCACTGCCTTGGGTCACACGACTGAGACCAGCTGCTATTGGTCATTAATCGGGGGATGCTTCAACAATACTGTAAATGGCTGTCAGTCTGCTGCTAACAGGGGGCCGGTTGATTTTAAAGGGGACATACGAAAAACTATTTCCGTGGTTGTGCACACACTGTTTGGGTTCAGGAGTGCTTACCAATGCTGAAACGGTGACATCAAACAACCCAGTCCATTTTTTTGTGGGCCGTCTTTTCCATAGAACATGGTGTTTGACATATAGATTTGGCTCTCCTTCCTACATCACATGCAGGATTGTCAGAATTGTTCCGCCCCTCATCTGAATATCTCCACCCACAGCTTATTATTTATGGCAACATCCCAGCTTCAATCAGCAAAAATCTGTGTCTGTGTTATCCACTTTTTGTCTGACTGCTCTACACTGCTAACCTTTGTCAGTACAAGTCAGGAGTGGCAACATAATTTCTATTAAAGGGGACCTGTTACGCTTTTTGCAAGATACAAGGAAGTGGTGGCCTCGATATATTTTCAAGGAGAATTTGTAGCTGGCTAGGTCGGTAAGCGTTTTCAATCTCTGTCAATATTTGAACTGAAGTCCAAGTATTACCAACGAGCTACAAAATTGGGTGTGAATTTACAAATCGTTGCTAGTTTAGCCTGTAGCAATGTTGGACACACGTAGATGGTAACAGAGAGAACGGGGTTATGTTTTTAAAGGGAGAGCTCACTTTTTTTTGAAGTGAGGTTGTTTGAGCTACAAATTGCCACTACTTACATTAGATGCAGTAGGAGGTTCCCTGATCTCCCCCAGTTAGCCGCACCAGCACATAGTGCAGGGTGGAGATTTACGCGATACACTGTTGTGAACGATCCCAAAGTAACAGCATATTTTTGCGGCCTAAAAGAGGTCCTACCTGAAAATAATACACCACTTTAATTGTACGCTATTTTACAAAAATTTACAGCACTTCAGCTCCTCGAAAAAAGAAAGCATAGCTGCTCTTGAACTAACCAACTGACATATTCCATCGGAGTGAACTGCGCTGTAGCGATCAGCTATTGTTTTCTCTCATAATATCTCATATTAATTACTGTCTACCCACTTGGGCCTCAGCAAACTCCGCTACTTTAAATCCGGTCGTATCCTTACGCAAACAAGCTCTGAAAATCCTGGATAAATAACCAAGATCCTTCCATCATTGTACAATCCTTAATAAATATAGGCTTCTGAATTGGAACAATCTTATAATTTTCAGGAACTGCTGCCACATATACAAAATCCGTCACAGCTTAGCTCCACCTCCACTCTGTAGTCTTATACAACTTATATCACCTGCAACAGGTGTTACCTCAGGAACTGCTGGAGGGGACAGTGAGATGAATCAGTTTTTACTTATCGGGCAGCTAATGAGTGGAATACAATCCCACAAAACATAAGAGAGTCCATTTCATACTGCTCATTCAAAAAAATTTAAAGAAATGGCTAATCGACAACCAAATGTGTCAACTCTAGTCTCTGGTTTATATGTTTATTGATGTAAAATTTGTTGTTGCTGTTGAGGATGAATATTTGCCTTGTCTGATTGGGGATTTATTGTAATTCTTGTGTTGCTGAGGGATAATAAGAACGTGTGTGCAAGTGAGTGTGAGTTGGCGTGTGAGTGTGTGTGTGTGTGTGGGGGGGGGGGTAGTAATGTTGCTGCTTCTAAATATTGAACATATAATATGTATTTGTTTTTATTGTAATTACTGCTTTTTTTTTTTAACAGGTTATACGTCCATGCTCATACTGCTAATGGAAACGAGCCTTTTGGCTATAATTGGGTGCATTTACATTTTATTGTTAAAATGTTCCTATGCGATATCAGTTTGTGCTGCAATGTTACATTAGACTTTTTCACTGGTGTTTCACTCTCTTACCTTACGCATGGGTACAGCAGAGCTCTGCAGTGCACCGTTGAGATTTCCCTGAATGTAACCTCTCAAAATCCTCATTAGAAAAATGAATACTGCAAACAGGGAGCTCTAGTGGCGTATCAATATCCATGTTGAGCGCAGCTAGCCATAGCTGCCGAAGTCCAATATCCCGCAAAGGGATGCGGTGGAAGCTGTAAGTACAAGTACACCAGGATACGGCTTTGCTTTCACATTCAGGAAAAGCAACACCCATGTACCATTTTTGGCTTACCGGCCCTATGGGCTGATAAGCTATTGTCGTGGTGTGGCATCCGTCGTCCGGGACATTTTTTATCTTTTTTTCGGCCTGATGAATTTTTGAGTAAATTTGCCATAACATACTACTAGGCCATATCTCCAGACTTTTTTCAGACTTTTGATTGAATCATTTTTGTCCGTTTTATGGGCCGCTGAAATTTTGCCCCCAATTTTAAAGATATAATTGCGAAATTTAAAAAAATTATTTCTCAAAAAATAAATTTTTTTCTCAATCAAGCAATCAACTTCCCCTGGTACTGTCAATATACAGTGCAAGCGCCATTTTGATTGAATGGACAGAAGTGGGTCTATTGGGGCGCTGTACTTTCTGAATAAGTAAGTTGGTCTGTGGAGGCCAAATGGTTTCAGATAGAGATTAAGTTTGTATTATTGAAGTAGGAAGTCATATATGACCAATACATTGGCTTTGTTAAAGGTGACCTCAGATGACCCTGAAAGGCCAGCAAAATGTTACAATTTTCAAAGGCTTCTAGGCTTGAAAATATTGAAGATTGAGAACATGTGTGTATTAAACACTTATAGGGGCATATAGGAAATTTCTTTTGGTGGCCTTGAACTTGGGTGACCTTTGAAGGTCAAACTTCACATAGCAAAATTATAATGACTTCTATCACCAAAACTATTACAGATAGAGCTTAGGTTTGTATTGTCGTATAGGACGTCATGTATGAAGTTTCATTTGCTGACCTTGACCTTCAGTGACCTTCAACTGCCAAACTTTAAAGTGAAATTTCAATGACTTACATCATCAAAATCGTTACAGATCGATTGTAGGTTTGTTTTGGAGACATAGGAAGTCAAATATGAACTTTCATTTGGTGACCTTCATATTGACCTTTGAAGGTCAAATGTGCCCTAGGGAAGATTCAGGGACTTGTATCACTAAATAGGTCACAGATGGAGCCTAGGTTTGTGTTACTGACATCTAGGAAGTCACGTATGAACTTTCATTTACTGTCATTCAACTTGACTGTCAGTGACCTTAGAGGTTCAAACGACAGTGAAATTACAATAACTTCTATCACCAAAATGGTCACAAATTGAGCCAAGGTTTGTGCAGAGACATTTAGAAAGTCGTAAATGAAGTCCGTTTACTGACCTGTACTTTTTCCTTCTGTGACCTTTAAAGTTCACAATTGATGTAGTGAATTTTCAATGACTAGTATCACCAAGACTGATTCAGAGCTTAGGATTATATTTGGGTCGTTCCATATCAGATCACCCAAAAAAAAATCAAAATTGTCACCCCACCCCTCAGATTTTGCTCATATTTGGTTTCTAGGGTGTTTTTTGCTGGCAAAGCTGAAATTCCCAAATATCAGCTCAATCCGACCAGCGGTTCCTGAGTTATGGCCCACCCAATTTAGCAAAAATCAGCCAAAACGGGGGTATCGGCCCATGTTTGACGACCTCTGCTTTTTGTATATAATATCGGGCGCATATGGGGCTACAATTTTGTATCAATTTTGTAGTTTTGTATCAAGGTCGCAAGGTCAACAAGGTCAAGGTCAAAAGGTCATATTTTATTTTGACCCTACATCAAATTTGAGGCCAGATTTGGATTCCTTGGTGAATTTACAGTTGTGAGACAGCAAATTTATTGTGATAGCCCCACCGGTTGTTGAGATGTGGGTGGTCAAACATCGGGCGGTACCCCCATTTTGGCCGATTTTTGCCAAATTGGGTGGGCCATAACTCAGGATCCGCTGGTCGGATTGAGCTGATATTTGGAATTTCAGCTTTGCCAGCAAAAACCACCCTAAAAACCTAATTTGAGCAAAATCTGAGGGGGTGGGGTGACATCCATTGGGTGAACTGACATGGAATAACACGTTTAGGTCTTATAAATGTTGTAAACTTTTATTTGGTGACCTTGGCATTGACTTGTAATGATTCAAATGTCAAACTTCACTTGAAATTGTCATAACTTGAATCATCACTATAAGATTACTTGCCGGTAAGCTACAGGACCCTTGGTCCTATTTTTGAAGTGTTTGCACAATTTTAACGACCTCACAACTGCAGTTACTGTGACCCAAAACAGCTGATCGCTACAGCAGCAGTTTGCTCCGATGGAATATGTCAGTTGGTTAGTTCAAGGGCAACAGTTTTTTCCGAGTAGTTGAAGCGCAGTAAATTTTTGTCATACAGCACACAATTAAAGTGGTATATTATTTTCAGGTAGGAGCTCTTAAATAGCGCTACAATTTAGTATTAAGGTCATTCAATCAAAAATCGAGGTCCCCAGGTCACCGTTTCAGAAAATTCTGAAAAAAAATCACAATTGAGTACGACCTAGGGAATGAATGTTTGCAAAATTTCAGGTCTGTAAGTGCAGTAGTTGCTGAGATATGGCTATTTATATTTTAAGGCATTTCTTTTAGATTTTTGCGCAATGCATTTTTGACCAAATTTGAAGGCTTATTTACTGCAAATTAATGATGCTGCTGGGTTGTAATCTTGCATATATGGGCAATTTTTCCTGAATTTTTCATTTTTGGCTTTACAAAAATGTGTATCTTCAGTCTCTGATGTTATGGCCCCAATTTGTTATGACATATAAGACAGCAAGGGATGACAGACAAAATTTTAAAACCTAAACAGATTTAATTATACAAAGACTGACAACTAACCTACAATTTATACTACTGACCAAGATTGACATATACAAGAAAAAAAATATTTACAGTCCCTTTGGTTGGGTTGCTTGGTGATGTTCCGGTTGAGGAAAATGCTCCAACACAGGCAAAAATCCACAAAAAACTTCACAGGTCTTGAACAGAAATGACAGGTCTGGTCACATGTATCCTTCTCCTTGCAATTTCTCCTACTACTTTACTGTCTCAATTTCTCTCCTTTATATACTCTTTTGCAGACCCCTCCCACCTTCCAGACTTTTTTCAATTCTCTGGGACTTCCCCTCTCAGACATGCCCAGGACATGCCCAAACCGAGCTCCAGACTGGGCTTAACAAAAAAAAAAAAAAAAAAAAAAAATGTCAATACTGCCATCTAATGGCTTTTTTTTTCCACATTACACTGATCATCTACTGACCCCCAAAATACAGAGAAAGCCGATTTCACAAAATTAGATTATTATCCCCTGCTGCGTGATTAGCACGAAACGGGGGATATTGCATTGAGCTCCGTACGGACACATAAAATTGAGGTGGCGGGGGATATTGCCATGTTGGTGGCAAACACTTGTTATCTTTACAGCACTGCTGAGGGGGAATGGCTCATTATCTTGATCTGAAAGTTTTAAATATCCATTTCTTCCAGCTCCAGTTTATGAGAACATTTTACGTTTTTTCCAGAAACTAGCCCGTATTTCACCACCAAAAACTACTGGATGACAGTGAATAACAGCCTTGAAATTATTACTGTGTATTGGCACATATTTAAGGATAACACGCAACAAGTTTCATGTAGCCTGTATTTAAGAGGGTTCGGAATGATAGAAATCAAATTGCTGAGCTTTTTTCTGCTAGAAGGTTTAGAAATCTCCATTTTGCACACCCAAGAATATTATAATTTGAAAAGAAAAACAGCATGATGGGTCCCCTTCAAAACTGTAAAGTACTGCATCTGTATCTGGGTGCATAATGGTCTAGATTGGACCAATGTGTTCTCTGTTAGACATTAATTAACGATAATGACTTTATAACATTTAGAAAGCAATATTTGAAAACCATCTGCTTATTTACAAGGTGTGTGCCCCGTTACAGTACGTAGAGCTGCACGCAAAATTTTGGGCAAGGATTTGTAGGGTCTGTGACTTAACACTGAAGATGGAGACTTTGTCTCTGTGTGTGTGTGTGTGTGTGTGTGTGTGTGCGTGTGCGGACGTCTGTGTCGTTTATCCAGCACGGTGACCTCGGCGGTCTTCACGGTTGGAGATAACGTGGTCTCCGGGAGCGATGATCGTACCGTGAAGGTGTGGGACCTGAAGAACATGCGGTCTCCCATAGCAACCATTCGCACGGACTCTGCCGTCAACAGGTGAGAGAGCGAGAGACCGACCCTGTACTCCGCCTGTCCTTCACCCTCCATCTCTCCCTCTATCCCCCTCTCTTTCCCTGTGCTGCTTATAAATACAGAGGTCCTGCTCACTGGTCTCCGCAACAATCTGCCCTCGTGAAATTATATGCATTTAAATGTTTTTTTTTTGGAGTTAGCTGATGCAATTCACCCTTATGGCGCAATAGGCAAAGAATGATGTAAGATATAAAAATCAGATGCTGTTGAAAACCTATCATGTGGCAACTTGTTTAAAAGAGCTCCCTTGCGGGACCTCTTTTAAACAAGTTGCCACATGATAGGTTTTCGACAGCTCAGGATAACTACATTTTTAATTCCAGGAAAATTATTCAGCGCTCTTCGGGTTAAGTTCTGTTTCACTGGTTTAAGCACCGTTCTTTTCATGGCTGTATTAAATTACACATAAGGTGGTCAGAGCGGACCTCTGATAATGTGAGGTAAATATGACAGTTGTAAGGGATGTGTGAAGACTGCTGGGTGTGTGATATTGTGTGTGTGTGTGTGATGTGTGAAACTGCAGAATAAGCGTCTCCGTGAACCAAAGAATCATCGCTCTTCCACACGATAATCGACAAGTGCGTCTGTTCGACATGACGGGAGTGAGGCTGGCGCGACTTCCACGAAGCAACAGACAGGTAAAACACCCACACACACACACTCTCTCACAGACGCACGCACGCACATACACACACACACACGCATGCATTCCAGAACACCTACACACCGATTAACTTTACACTCATACATATGAGTGCACATGCCAGCGGACACACTAACGCTCACAGAAACACACAGTAAACGGTGTAAATGAGTGTGTGTGTGGGTGTGTTTGTTTGTTCTCAGGGTCACCGCCGTATGGTGTGCTGCTCTGCGTGGGGTGAGGAGAGTTCGGCCTGCAATCTGTTCAGCTGCGGCTTCGACAGGCAGGCGATTGGCTGGAGCATCAACGTCCCAGCCCTACTGCAGGAGAAATGAGTCTCTGTCCGTCTGTCTGTCCAACGACCCAGCCCTACTGCAGGAGAAATGAGTCTCTGTCCGTCTGTCTGTCCAACGTCCCAGCCCTACTGCAGGAGAAATGAGCTTCTGTCCGTCTGTCTGTCCAATGTCCCAGCTCTACTGCAGGAGAAATGAGCCTCTGTCTGTCTGTCTGTCAGCATCTCAGCTCTACTGCAGGGGAAGTGCCCCTCTGTCTGTCTGCCTGTCCAACACCCTTGCCTGGTGCAGGAGAAGCTGCCGTCTGTCCGTCTGTCAGACCCATGTGTCCCATTAAGACCCATCAAGTACACCATACTCACCCGGAGCAGCGATCATCAAACCTCTATCCTCCTCCAGCCGAGAGCTGCTGATGTTCCACTCTCCCTTTGCGTGGGAGTCTGGTGTTAATACTGTCCAATCAGCAGAACCCATCTATCTGTTATCACCTGGTAGGAAAGAAAATTCGAGCTGGATTTGAACTCAAGGGTCAGCTTTGATGATCCCTGGTCTGAAATATTCCGAAATATTGATACTTCTTCATCAGCTAGCGAGATAAACACTTTCAGGGGAATTGGCTGAGAAAATAACTGGGCAGCAGCTGTTTTTCTCCCAAAACACTGGGGCTCACCATCTCCAGTCCTGCAGAATGAGTTACTTTAATTCAGCTGCCAGCTGAGCGCTTGGAAACAAGGCGTTTAGACTCCTGAGCCAATCGATGACCTAATTTGAGCGTAGAAACAGGTCAAACACCAGCATGCAGCAGCTTTATATCCTGAGCTTGGAAGAGGCCTCATGTTGTATTTCCTGTTAGTGACCCAGTTGACAATGATGAAGGCCATTTTGTGTCAGTTCTGCAGAAAGGATATCATAGTGCTGATAATTAATTCACATCTGTTGCAGCGCCACTTAGTGCACTGGAGAGGAACTGCACCGCCCAAAACTGCCTATGTCCGCGCGCTGCTTTAGGACTCGACGATGTGGCGCAATGAACGTTTGACCTCTACGTGCGTAAATGTCGTGTGTCGTCGTACGGAGCTTTGCACTGTGTCGTTTTCGAATTGTTGAGTCTCTCCAGTTGTTGAACGCATGAGAAACGCTATTGTAGGTCTGCCGTCATGGGACCGGTGAAGCAACACCCTTTGTTACCTCTCAGAAACGGGCGGTGTTTGTAATCCTCAATGTTGAAGTGGAGAGTTGTAGATAATAGTCCTTCGTCTGACGTGTGTGTTTGAGGTTAAACAGCTCAGAGCTGCTGTTAGTGATGTCTGACTGCAGAAACGGTAAAACCAAAACCACAGCGTCATAATAGTTCGTGTGACGTGCTTGTGTGTTGTGTGTATGCCTTCTCGGATTTAATAGCTTGAAGAAAAGGGAAATGGCCCACTCAAGCTATGCTGTTACGTGTGTGTTTTGAGATGTTCAGGTCGTGTTCAATGTTCCCTGTTGGCTCAGTTAACTCACACCCATTTAATCACACCAGACGTGTCAATATCCTGTCTCGGCCGTTCTCTAGACCTGGAGAGACTCTGTCAATGAAAAATGAAAGTCCAGATTCTCCTTTTTGCCCAGTTTTTTGCATGTTCTCACTCTGTGGTTGACCTATCTGACTATAGTTAAACGTTTCTGACTCTGTTCAGTATTTGAACAAGCTTTGTGTACTGTGGTTGTTCCCGAGTCTCTGAGTTTCGGGGCTGTTACTGTGGTGACTTCAATTCAATCTCAACCAGGGCCTTGAGTAGAACTTTACCCACTACTTCCTTCTTCCGCAGTCCCTGCAGGGGCAGATGGGAAATGTAGTTAGTAATTTAGCAGAATGCTTGAAAATGTGTCTTCACCACTTAGGAGTGAGAAAGGAATACTGCTCCCTCCTATCCTCACGTCTTGACTTCAATCAAACTTCACCGCCCACCTCTGTGGAGTCCTTGCATCTGTCAATCTTTGTTCATTTTTGTGTTGAGGACTTAGAATTTTCTGGAAAACTGTGAAAGAGTGTCTTTGCCGTGACTTAAGTACAAAAATCTTCAAAAGAAAGCAGGGCCTGGAAATGGCCGGTGTTTGTGCTGCAGTGTTAGATGTCCGGACATTTTGTCTGCCGCAACTGCAGAGGTTTTGCTTTCGGAAGTTTCCGTCAACATTTCACTGCTCATTTAAGTGCTTTTTTCAAGTGTTTTTTCATCTTTACTTACGATTTGCTATTTGTTATTTTAAGGCATGTCGAGCATTTGTAAACATATCCAGGATGGGTTTTATATTGTTTTTAATACTTTTGCAGTTCTATCATTTTTATTTTGTTTATCACTGCATATGTACGACAGAGTTACACTATTATTGTTATTTTAAATGCTTAATTTGAACAAAATCGTAACATGCTGTGGCAGGAATTTTTATTTAGGCTTTTGAAGGTTCTCTCCAGGTAGTTTTTGTATTTGTGTGTGTGTGTGTGGGGTGATGTGTGCTTGTGAACATGTGTTAGGCCATAGTTACCTGCTGCCAATTAGTCCATAAATCTGTCTGGCCGTTGCAATTGTAACTGGGAACGTGACCTTTCAATGCACAATCACGACATATAGCTGGCTGTATCTCTGAGCCACAACAGCAAAGACTCACTACTATGAGTCATTTAGAGCAGCTTATGATTATAAACAAGCACAAAATGGCCGCCGTGAGCCAAGCCTGCTGTCTGTGCCTGAGCACAAGTGTTTTTGTGTGTGTGAATCTGCCAAATATCCCAACGTGTAAAAGACATTTACGATTTAGCTGTGAGATTCGATGCTTTCAAATTGATCCCATTCATTTCAATTCCTTTTGAAAAACCAACTGTGAGGTTTAGAGTGGATATGACCATCTAAAGGCTTGTAAAATCCAATAAAATGTTACTTCTGTTTCGATGCATTGGTTGTCCGCGTTTGTCTTGCAGTTCATTTCAAGATTTGAAGTTTCAATGGAAGGTGTTGGTTAAAAAGCAAGATTGTGGCTGCACTGTATGATTCTGGTGTCCAGTCATGTGGTTCGAGGGGGTGCGGATAGATTGCCGTTATGCATTTCAACCAATCACCATGCCTGGTAATTTCAGTAATTGGTCTCTCCCTCTCTATTAGAAGTGTTAATTAGTGAAATCAGCATGTGATGGGATTGACTTGGGTGAAAACCAGCTGTCAGTCTTACTGGAGGCAAGACGCTGGATTGGGGAAATTCTCAGCGAGTTGCCAAAAATGATTAAAGTGCAGCATTAATTCACAATGACAGAAGAAAATAACTCATTTCACAGATGTGAATGTCACACATCAATAAAATCCTGTGATATTTTAATTTGCAAATTTATTTTATGATACAGTTATTAAAACCCCAGCCTCGCTTCTTTCAGAGGCAAGACGGAGATGCAGTTTTAGCAGGAGAGAGAAATAAACACGTACTAACAGGTAATACCCTGACTTGAGCCACACAAGAGGATGAAATGATAACACTGATTCTCAGTAAAACCTCTCTTTATTACCGGGTCACAGCATTTTTCAGAGCTTAACCCTTTCCTTCCTGAAACCTGCTTTAGTGGCTCTGAAATATAAAACTTTTTGTAACTGACTGGATATTGTTACTGTGTTTACAGACCAGTCGGGAAAGAGACCTCTAATTTATAATCTTAATCATCCAGAATCCAACCTTAACCCAGAAGTCTTCTGCTCACTGCTTTGCGATTAGGTTGCTTCTCAAGAAAATTCCAGACAGAAAAAAGGTTGAAATCCGATTCGTGTTCGGCAGCGAAGTGAACCTCCTACATCAACTGCCGGACAGAGGGAAGGTCTAACAGTGAACAGAGGGACAGTGCAACAAGCAAAACTCTTCCCTCCAGTAATCCTCAGCCAGGACCGGCAGGAATTCTTCCATCGCCTCAGTTGGTTTACATGATGTTCTCCACACCTCCAGCTCTCACCACTGGACTTTGACTGGTCCCGCCACAGTCTGTACTGGTTAAAGCCTTAACTCTCCACAGAATTCCCCCATCATCCACTGTACACAGAAGAGTCAAAACGCGATGCTAACTTTACACAGTTGAGAGAGGAAATTTTCCCTTTTCTCAGAGCACACTCCCATTATTTGGTAAACAAATTCACGTTAATTGCTGACGCAAAGTTTGTTCTCATCTCTGGGCACAATCTCCCACTCAACAGCAGAGCCCCAGAGCAGATTTACGCAAGTTTCTGGAAAACATTGCAAGGCATCTGATTTTGCTTAACCTGCAAACAAAGGTTTTCCTGGAGAAGTGATATCTCACCTGCTGCTCCTGACAAATTTAAACATTGTACACTGTAGGCTCCCGAAGTATTGGCACCTCTGACTGGGAATACTACAGAGTAAAATACTGTAAAATACTGCCAAAAAACTAAAGGTTCAGGTGAACCTGAAACTCAACTGGTCTGCCATCCTGCCACACCCATTTGATGTTGAATTCAGGGCTTCATCAAACTTGATCGATATTTTCGAGCGCTAGAGTGGCAGTTCAAGCAGGTGTCTGTGGGAGAAAAAATATCAGGGTCTCAAAATGGCCATTTTTCAAAACTGGTCAAAACCCATCAATTGTATGTTGATACATGTTGTATACTACTTGCGTACCAAATTCGACATTAGATAGTTTAGTTTTTAATATGATTACTCTGCCAAGCCATGAATATTTCCCAGACAGCAAAAAGGTCCGTGTAAGATTCGGCCGTTCCGCCTACATCCGCTTACCAGTCAGACTCGCTGAACGCACCTGCAATGGATCCGGCAGATTGACAGTCGCCTGACAGATCCGTGCCAGATACGGGCTGTAAACAGTTGATCTTTTGTGGATCCGGTTCAGATCTGGTCCGGATCTGTTCCAGAACTGTAAAGTGGATCCGTGCTGGATCTGGGCCAGGGAGCAAAATCTGGAGCGGATCGTTTTCAGGATGTTGGACTACATCTGGCGCAGATCCGGCCCGGATCTATTTGCTGTCTGGGTTTAAAACTGCTAAAGATTACGGGTCTAATTGGTTACGGACGATAGATGTTGACACTTTACACAGTCTTCATTACTCTGAAGGTCAATAACCAGTTGAGTTTAAAAAAATAACATAATAGAGATGAATGAATTCATCAAAATAAAGGTATCATAATTATTATTATTTCATAATTATTGACACCCCAGACTCAGTACTTGGAAGAACCACAAGTATGACAGCATGGAGTGTTTGGAGCCTAATGCATTTACTTCCTCTACTTTTCAAGTTTTCGACCATATCACAACTTGTAGCCTGTACTAATTTCCCGCACAGTGTTCTGTGGTACATTCAATCTCCTGTGGATATTCTTCAAGTCATTGTAGGATTTATAAAGGTCTATAACAATACCTCTCGTTTGAACAGCCAGCTGTTATGTTTTCTTTGGGGAGCTACACGACACAGGTATTTCGTTCGTGACAAAGTTCAAAACATTCCTCTTAAGGGTTGGTCTTTTTAAACAAACATTTGGTTGAAATCCACACTTTATTTGTGTCCCATGTAAGATCTAACAATGACTTTTCACAAATATGCATCGTCTCCAAGAAAATGTACAAAAAATTTGCTAAGTTGGGAACACCCATAAAAATTCGGCTTCGATTGGTCGAAGCTTTGTGACGTATTGACCAGAACCCCCCTGCAAACGAACTTACGCACAGACCCACGGATGGACGGAGCTCACTTTCATACCCCAGCGACAACGTTGCTGTGGGGGATAATTATGCTGGCTGGGCAGGAATAATTTAAGCATTACCTTCACTGGCTAACTACACCCTCTGAACAAATCCTGAGCTTACAAGCAGCACAACAGCCTTGTGCTGTAAGGCTGGCTTTTCAGTTGTCCTTTTCTATTGACCCACGCACTGTGATGACAATCAAATATGACCTCAATTGCTACTCCCCCCCCCCCCCCCTCTGTGTACCCTCATTTTCTCCAATAATATTACAGTTACTTAAACTTTTCATGAAAATGTTTTGATATTTCAAGTTAAGGTGACTTTGAAGTGACAGGCAGACTTTTAACCTTTAAGTTAGCTAGCTAAGTTGTGTTCAGGCAGTATGGAATACCTGCTGCCACCTAACAAGTTGACGCTATACTGTCTCTCTTAAGCGGGTGCAAAACTATGTAACTCCAAACCATGCCATTAAACACCCAGTTTTCATGTAGCTCCATAGCTAGCTAGCTGGCTACTGTACTCATAAAATTATGTTGGCTGGGTATGTATAACATAAGCCACTTACTGACAAAATATGTTTCCTGAACAGATTCCAAGTTCACAGGCGGCACTCGCAGACTGATAGTATGCTGTAATGTTGGCTTTTTGGTTGTCCTTTTTTAATTGATCACCACAAATGTCAATTTAATTCGCAGGAAATGTGCTGTGAATCTGATTAGTTGCATGAAACTAAAAGGAGCTGTGTCACGATTACTGCACATGCTCAGAACATACATCCCAAGAAAGTGACTCTGCCTGACTGCAAGTCATAATCTGGCACCATCCTTGCCTGTTCATGTTCAGTGTGCATTCTATTTATATATTTTAGTTACTCAAGCATTATGCTTCCTATATTTTGAAGCTTTCTATAAAAACTTGAGGATTCAAAACACTTTTTTAAGCTTTAGCCAAGGGATACCAGGAATGTAAGCTTGTTGAAATCAACAATTATCAGAGAAGTAGAAAAATACCTTCTAGATTGATTTGAAGTTTAGCGGATTCATTTTGCTCAAAGTTGTGAGCATGCACAAAAATTGTGACACATCTCCTTTAATATGAAAAAAGGCTCAGGGTCGCTGGGTGCAATCTAGTAAGACTATGTTGTCTCTTTGTTAATTTACAGTATTTTTAATACATTTCCAGGAAGGGGCGCCAATAATTCTGGAGCCCACTGGAAGGCAGCAGAAAGAGAGAAACTGAATAAATATTTTACCCAGAGCAGCTGCACTGCGACTCTCCAGTCTTAAGAGGTCAACGAGCTCTCGCTCCTCACATTTCGCTCGATGGACCTCTGCTTACCTGTCCATCTCCAGCCAGGTGAACAAACAGGAACTGAAGAACGAAGAAAAGGGCAGGGTGTTCAGTGTAAATGTCACAGGAAGTCAGAGCGAGTCAGAGGAAATATATGCCGTTTTACACTTGAGCGTGGCCCTCGAAAAAAACGGGTCTGGACAGGGGTTGTGCTGCGTGTTTCAAAGGGTGCAAACTGTTGCAACCCAGATGTCATGCGCTTCCTCAAATTTAAATGGGTGTAGTTGGCAACCTGTGGTCATATACTCCACGCACAGTCTGATTGGCTGACTGATGATATTTACTTGCATTAATTTTAGATATTAAACAACAAATACAGAATATATTCACTTTAATTGGAGGCTAACCAAACAGGTTTGCTGACACTGGCATACATAAATAATTATTAAAAAATACATTCCAAGTTACACCAGAAAGCGGTTCTGTGTGACCTGTTTGACATGGCACAAGTATGAACACTGAGCCCAGGTGTGAATGCTGTTCCAAACACCAATCAGGTGAACAGCGCTGAGTTACAGAACAGCCGTATGGAGGTGACAGGATCTGATGACTGACACAGGAGCACAGCAGGACAGCATCTCCGAGACAATAGCCCCCCCCCTCCCCCTGTGTTCTCCTGCCCATCGTGGAGGGGGCCACGCCATATTCTCTGGCTTCAGGATGAGAGGCGAGGGCTACATTACACTACTCATTCAGCTGGGGCTTTCCTCTGCAATTACACTAATTAGGGGACAATCCCCCCCTAGAGCAGAGAGGGGTAAGGGCCTTGATCAAGGCCCAAACAGCTGCACTGATAGCCTACACAGAGGCTAGAGCCACTAACCTTTCAGGTGCCCGCCAAGTTCATTACCGATGAGGTTACAGACGCCGTTGACCTGCATCTGTGGGATGAACCCTGTGACCCCTGCACCTTCCAATCGCAATACAGGCAAAACTATGGTTGTAATTCACAGAGCCTCACCTGCCAGCGAAACAACCCCTCATTCGTCTCAATAAAGGGGACCTCGCTGCCCTGGTACCTCTCCTCACATGAGCTGTGCCACTCATGTGGGACCTACATCTTACAGGCCCCGGCATCCATTACATCACTGCTCCATCTGTAAAAGAGAAGGTTTAAAGGTCGACACCGGTGTGGAGGAGGTGAGATGGGGAACCTGAACGAATCAGTGACCTGCTTCGATCCGCCAGTGAAATGTCCCAACCCTCTATTCAATGTCCCAGCCTCTTCCCAAAACGATGATGTCCCAACCAATCATGGAGTCGCTTTGACCAGAGGTTAAGTTCTTCTAACCAGTCAGTGAGCTGCCTCAACCAGTCAGGCGGTATGTCCCAGCCAATCACTAAGCAGCTTGAAAGCAGTCGGAAAGATGTCCCAACCAATCAGTGAGCTTCCCTGGAGTTGAGTGACAGCCGAACCCCACCCCTCTGTCTCTCACTCGTTAAGCAAGAACTGCTCCTGTTCCGCCGGTTTCCTGATCCAGGTCCCAAGCCCCGCCTCCTGCAGCGATTTGGCCAATCGTCTCTTGGCACTTTGGAAGGTTGTTGCCGCTAGCTTGGCTTCGCAGTACATCAATGGCATTCCAGTCGGGCTCAGAAACTTTGAGCCAAGCTGCAAAAAATTTAAATAAGAGCAGATGATGTGAAGTCTTACAGCTCTGATGTGACATCCTCTCTTCAGTATAGGGTGCGGTCGAGCGCGTCTGCAAGTAAGCCGGCTGCGCGAAAATCCCGGAAAACAAGAGTTTGTCACGAAAGTGACTATATCCCCCGCAGTTAGGTCACCAAAACCGACTGGTGTCTGCGTATTCCCAGTAGGAAGGTTGATACCAAAAAGCATTGAAATAGGTGGACTCCTTGAGATATCGCGCTGACGATGTTTGGGACGGACGGACGGACGTACGTACGGACGGCCGGATGGAGCTGAATATTATATCCCCCGCTTCGCGCTAAACGCGCGGCGGGGGATAATTATGCTAGGAATTTTGCCGAAGTCGCACGACAAGCCCTCCAAATGACTTGCAGACGCGCTCGAACGCTCCCTAATGCAGAGTACCGACAGGTCCTCATCTGGGAGGTGTTTCAGAAAGCAGGATTACTGAGTTAGCCAGATAACTACACTGTGCATGATCAAAAACCCTTTCAAATCCAGAGCACAGACTAAGAAAGGAGCTTTTCCAGGTTTTGCTCACTGCAGTCATACTTCAGTTAACACAAAAATGCTGCTTTGATTATTAGTCATAGATCATAAACGTGAGTAAAGGAGGGCGCAGCAAGTTTTTTTTCTCTTCTGCAAACTCATAACCCGGTGAGACCGCAGTAACCTGTCGAGTCAAATCAGCTTCATCAATAATGCTTTCAAAAAGAAGTTAAACATCGCGCAAAAACAGGCATGCTGTTCATCTCTACCGGACAGGACACGAAGAGCGTCCATAAACGATTTTTTGAAATCTCACGTTCCCTGGTGCCCTGGCACTGTTTTACTAGTATGAGAAGAATCCCCGTAACACCGTTGAGGAAATATGTCGGGTATTAATGCTCTTCTCCTGAATGACTGCCCTTAGCCCTGGGCGTGATGTTTCACTTATGGGGGCGAACAGACTTTTCCGAGGCCGTCTGAGTGATTTCCAAAAGAAGCTCTGTGTTCTTTGTTCCATCTGTACAACTTGAATCAGCACAATCTGGCCCGTCGCTAATGATCTGTGCTAAATACATTTTCATTAAGGAAATCTATCCCTCTCTGTTAGTTTCGCCGACAGAATGAACAAACGTAAACTGTAAAAAGCAAAGGGCTCCAGGCTGTTCTTTTAGCATTTTTGGCTCCAGTCTGGCAGTTTGAGCTGACTGTCCCAGCATCTGCCCGTTGGCATCATGCCATGCGACGCTAACGATTTGATTCTCAGCTCCACAGCGGTCTGCCAGCACAGGGATACACTCAGGCATTAAGATCGTCTGTTGAGTGAAAGTTTAACTGCTGCCACATGGCTCAGCCACTAGGGGGAGCAGTGCAGCAAACACAATCAGACTAACAACAGCTGCTGATCCCGGAATGCAAATTCATTGCAATTATTTAGTTCTCACATCACAAATTTATTACTGAACTGCCATTCAGACCAGGTCAAGCCCAGATCATAAAAAAATACTGTAGCAAATACATTAACTGTGCTTGTTGTAGCATTTAAATTTGACTTCAGTCAAAGGTAAGTAAAGTTGGGTAAAGTGAAGTCAAAGTTGATGACAGTGAAGATAATTTAATTCAAGACTGCGGAAATTAAAAATGTAATTATCTTGAGCTGTTGAAAATATCATGTGACCACCTGTTTAAAAGAGTTCCCGCAGGATTTTTGATGAGGACACGGCTCACCCCTCTCAATTTGGTTTTCGTGAGGGTAGGGGTACAGCTATCGCATGCTCTTATATGATACCTTTAAATATTTCTCCGCAAATTACTCATCTGTTTTTGTATGTAGTCTTGATGCGGAAAAGTGCTTTGACGCTATCTGGCATCAAGGCATATTTTATAAACTCTGGTCTAAAATTCCCACTGATCATTGGCTGTTACTGTTCCCATGGTTCAGGAACCTAAAGGCTTGTGTTCGTTTTCAGGGGTGCCAAAGTGAGGAGTTTTCGATTTATAGAGGTATTCGTCAGGGCGGTGTATTATCACCTACATTGTTCTATTTCATTGATAATCTACTTACAGCTGTTGCGTCTTCAAACGAAGGTCTCCGGATATCTGACAAAGTTTTCAACTGTTGTGCTCAGACCAATGATATAACGGTATTTGCCTCTACAATTCCTGGCTTGCAATACCTAATTGATATTTGTTTGAATTATTTCAAAGATTGGAGGTTCACTTTTGGTATTAAAAAAACTTTGTGTATGATTATAGATAAACAGAGCTGGAGGTAGTCCCCTATGTGGTATTTAGGTGGAACATCTATAAACAATGTAGATAATGTGGTGGTCCCTGGTAGCGTGTTTGTGCTGTGTCGATCACCTTGATTGAACAATTACAGCGTGCATTTGTTCTTGCTATGAACAGCTTTTGTTATCCTGGTCTTTTAACCACAGCTAAGTCTTATCTTTGGAAAAGCATTCGTCAGCCTACTCTTTTACATGGCCTTGAATGTCAATGTTGAGGATTATATTTCAATATTTCTCATCATATTCATCAGTAAATCAATAAGTAGATTATGTAAGCAGCAGTAACACACACACACGCACACACACACACACACACACACACATAAGCAGAGGGCTTCCGTAGCTTTGATTAGTATTGATTCTGTTCAGTTGATTTGAAAACACAATCAGGTGAGGCATTTAAATGTCCAATCCAATCCAATCCACTTTATTTATGTAGTACATTTTAAAAACACAATGGTTACCAAAGTGCTGCACAAAATATAAATAAATAAAATAGATAAATAGAACACACAAAATACTCAAAATAAAAAGGACTATAAAATGCATAAAACACTTAACACATAAAACACAAAGGGCATACATACAAAGAAAGAAAAGGTGGCTCAGAATCAGAGGGACGAGAGTTTAAAACTAAAACAGTGACCACACAACTCTCATGCTGGGTTAAAAGCCAAGGAATAAAAATAAGTTTTGAGCCTGGATTTAAAATTTTCTAAGGTTTTGGCAGTTCTGACATGGAGGGGTAGCTCATTCCACAGCCTGGGGGCTATAACTGAGAAGGCGCGGTCGCCCCTGGTTTTTCGTCTGGTTTTTGGGACGACCAGATAGAGCTGATCAGCCGACCTTAAAGACCGGGAGGGGGTGTAGACATGCAGGAGGTCTGCAATATACTGCGGTGCCAATCCATTCAGTGACTTAAAAACAAATATTAAAATCTTAAAATTAATTCTAAAATGGACAGGGAGCCAATGGAGGGAGGCCAGAATGGGGGTAATGTGATCATGCTTACGGGTTCCTGTTAAAAGACGAGCAGCCGCATTTTGGACTAACTGTAGGCGTGCAAGGGAGACTTGATTAATGTTTTTGATTTCTGTAGCTTTGATCAATATTTGTTCAGTAAAATGATTATTACTGAAAATACAATCAATGTATTTGATTCCTGTAGCTTTGATCTATATTATCTATATTTGTTCAGTAAAATCATTATTTGTTACTGAAAACATAATCAGTTGGATCATTTATATATCTGCTTGTGCCCTATTCCTTTGACTGTATTTTCCCTCTCCTTTTTAGGATATTTTCGTATTTTGTTTATGAGACCAATA
Source organism: Gymnothorax reevesii (assembly GCA_029721435.1). Lineage (NCBI taxonomy): Eukaryota > Metazoa > Chordata > Actinopteri > Anguilliformes > Muraenidae > Gymnothorax > Gymnothorax reevesii. The sequence continues at coordinate 7,230,643 of CM056577.1, forward strand.
CTTCTGTGAATCACCAATATTTTCCAGAGTCTCCCATAGAGAGCAGCCAACCAACAGGGGAAAGAAAAACCTTAAGAGATAATCAGTGTACGACCCATGTATTCTGACTGGAGCAAAGTTGGTTGAGTTTGTCCCATAAATGTTGCTCTGTAAAGGACGCTGAGTTAGTACTTCTTGCGCATGGACTGCTCTCTGGGTTTGGATTATAGCACGATTCAAGGCTGGAATAAAGGTAACCACTGAGGATTTTGTCTCCCTCTAATGATTCACGAACAAGGGGACCTCAAAAATATGAAAAAAACATCTGGTCGAGAAGACACAACAACAGCAACTTAGTACGACCTCATTCCGGAAATTGGAAAGTGCTCAAGCTAGTGCTGTTAAAAGTGTTAATGGCATTGGGAAAAGGTCTCATCATTCAAAACTCCTTGGGGCTTTAGGTATTCAGCCAGTTAAAGAACTAGTCATCAGAAATAGCAGGTCACTGTTATCAAATATTTTCAAGTTTAAGTCCCCAGCAAGGGACCTGATTTTATTTTTCCTGTAAAAGTCCATTTGTGAGGGCCTTTCTTCTATTTAAGGTACCCTCATGTATCGTGCTATTCAGAATGGCGTGATGTGTTGTTGGGGGCGGGGACACCGGACTCGATGGTTCCTCGCCATGTGGATGAAAGCGTGCATCTCAAACCAAAGGCTGCATTTTTAGGGGACGTCGCTCAATTCCATCCACCAAACAGACATCATTTCATCTCCGCAAAACAGCTTTGGTTTAGGCAAGTTGTCGCTAGTTTCCCTAAACCTAACCTTTACTCTAATCCAGGGCTCCTCAAATCACGGTCCTCGTGGGCTGAGAACTGCTGGTTTTCAGGTGAGATGACAGTCTGGCCAATCAGCAGCATTAATTGATCACTTAATTGCCTGGAAGAAGGGAAAACCAGGACTGCATTTGGATTCGAGGACCAGATTTGTAGAGCCCTGCTCTGACCCCTCGCTGTAAACCAAGCCCTGAACCGAGATCCTCAATTTATCCTTATCCCGAACCCTAAATGTTAGTTTGGCAGAAGTGTTATGGCCCCAATTTCTTATTACAATCTACAACACAACAGCAACAGCAAGGGATGACAGACACAGTTTTAAAAACTTAAACACATTTAATTTTTAAACAAAGACAAAGACTAATAACAACTAACTAACTGACCAAGATTGAATTACAAGAAAAAAACAGAAATATTTACAGTCCCTTTTTGTTGGGGTTTCCTGGTGAGGTGCTGGGTGAGGAAAAAGGCTCAAACACTGGCAAAAATCTACAAAAGAAACTTGACAGGTCTTGAACAGAAATGACAGGTCTGGTCGCATGTATCCTTCTTCTTGCAATTTCTCCTACTACTCTACTGTCTCAATTCTTTTCCTTATATACTCTTTTGCAGACTCCACCCACATTTAGACCTCTTTTTTTTTTACTTTTCGGGGACTTGCCCCAGACATGTCCAGGACATGTCTAAACATAGCTCCAGTCTGAGCTGAATAAAAAAAAAGGTAAATACTGCCATCCAGTGGCCTATATTCACATTACACCTCCATTCCAAAAGGGAAAAATTTTGACTCATAAAGGCAAAATTTTTCTTTTCAATACAAAATGGTTAAGTGGACACTTGTCTATATATACATATCATACAATATTCAAATAAACACGTGATATATATATACATATTCAAACACGGGATAAGCAATCAGCAATTACATTGTCTGTACCCTTCACATGCTTAATTTCCAAGTCAAACTCCTGTAAAATCAAACTCCAATTCAACAATCTCCGATTCTCGTTTTTCATCTTACTCAAAAACATTAACGGATTGTGGTCTGTGTACACAACCATTGGCTTTTGCCCTGTACAAACATAAACCTCAAAGTGCTGTAAAGAAAGAACCAGAGCCAACAGCTCCTTCTCTATTGTGGAATAGTTCCTTTGGTGGCGATTGAACTTCCTGGAGAAGTATGCTACGGGATGCTCAATGTCATCAGAGTCACTTCTCTGTAGGAGCACAGATCCACAAGCTTGGTCGCTAGCATCGACCGCGATGGAGAACGGTTTGTTGAAGTCAGGAGATTTGAGCACGGGGAAGTGACACAGCAGAGACTTCAGGTGATCGAAGGCTCTCTGGCATGCATCATCCCATGTGAACTTTACGCCTTTCTTCAGTTGGTTAGTTAGACTGAGAGCAATCTCAGCAAAGTTCTTGCAGAACTTGCGGTAGTACCCGATCATTCCAAGGAAGCGGCGCAAAGCTTTTTTGTTGTGATGAACTGGAAAGTCCATGATGGCTTGGACTTTAGCATTTATGGGTGCCACCTTACCCTGGCCTATGACGTAGCCAAGATAGGTGACAGTAGCACAACCAAAGTCACTCTTGTTCAGGTTAACAGTCAGGTTAGCCTGGGTCAGGCGCTGGAACAACATCTCTACATCTTTTAGATGTTCTTCCCAGGAGTCACTCCATGTGATCAGGTCATCGATGTATGCACCCGTGTGTGGCAATCCGGGGATTGTAGACTGTATCATCCTTTGGAATGTGGCTGGGGCATTTTTCATCCCAAAGGGTAGGACTTCATACTGGTGCAACCCAGATGGTGTGGCAAAAGCAGAGATGCTCTTGGCCCTCTCAGTTAAAGGCACACACCAATAACCCTTCAATAAATCAATCTTGGTCAGAAACTTTGCTTGCCCTACTCTATCGATACAATCATCAATCCTAGGTATTGGAAACACATCAGTTCTAGTTACAGCATTGACTTTGCGATAATCTGTACAGAATCTAGTACTTCCATCAGGTTTTGGAACTAGCACACAGGGTGAACTCCAATCGGAGTTGGAAGGTCTGATAATATCATGTTCTAACATGTACTCAACCTCTTTCTCAGCAATCTTTCTCTTTTCAGGATTCATCCGGTACGGATGCTGTTTTATTGGTTTGGCATCACCAACATCTACATCATGTGAGGCAATAGAAACTCTTTTTGGAACATCAGGAAACAGATCCTCATATTTCTTGATCAACCTTTCAAACTGATCTCTCTGTGAGGGTTCTAAGTGCTGGAGTTTTACATCAAGATTTTGCAACACTTCAGTGTTTGACAATTTACATGAAAGAACTTCAGCTTTAATTCTTGGTTCATCATCTTGAAACTCCCCCTCATCTTCACACGTTTTGACCATAGGAGAATCTGAAGTGACAGCAGCAACCCTAGCATTTCTGTCATGATAAGGCTTCAGCATGTTAATGTGACACAATTGTTTTGGTTTTCTCCTATCTGGAGTCTTCACAATGTAATTGAGATCATTGAGTTTTGTCAGAATTTCATAAGGACCATGAAATCTAGCCTGCAATGGATTGGACTGCAAGGGAAACAACACAAGGACCTCGTCTCCTGGTTTAAACACACGGCTTCTAGCCTTATGATCATACCAAGTTTTCATTTTTCCCTGACTTGATTTCAAGTTCTCTTTGGCTAGGTCACAAGCTGCACGCAATCTTTCCTTGAACTTGCTAACATAGTCTAACAGACTGATGTGCGGCTCTTCCTCTTGCCATTGTTCACTCAATAATAGCAAAGGTCCTCTCACTTCATGACCAAACACTAACTCAAATGGACTGAATCCAGTAGACTCGCGCACTTCTTCTCTAGCTGCAAACAACAGCAAATGAACACCTTCATCCCAGTCTTTCTCATGGTCATAACAATAAGTCCTCATCATTGTCTTGAGAGTGGAATGAAACCGCTCTAAGGCACCCTGACTTTCTGGATGATAGGCACTAGACAGAATCTGCTTTGCACCTAGTTCATACACAACCTGCTGAAACAATCCTGAAGTGAAATTGCTACCCTGGTCTGACTGAATTTCCCTGGGAAGGCCAAACAACGTGAAGAACTTTATCAAAGCCTTCGAGATTGCAGTTGCCTTGATGTTACGTAGAGGTATGGCTTCAGGGAATCTGGTAGATGCACACATGATTGTCAACAAGTACTGATTTCCAGATCTAGTCTTGGGTAATGGACCAACACAATCAACAATGACCTTAGAGAAGGGCTCTCCAAATGCTGGGATAGGCTGCAATGGAGCTACAGGTGGGTCTAACTGGTGTTTTCCAACTACTTGACAAGTGTGACAGGTTTTGCAAAAGTTGGAAACGTCTTTCCGAAGCCCAGGCCAAAAGAAGTGTTTCATGATCTTATCAAAAGTCTTGTTAACACCAAGATGACCTCCTAAAGGTAAACTATGAGCCATTGTTAAGATCTCATTCCTGTAGACCTTCGGAACAACAATTTGCCTGACCACTGCCCAATCTGCATTGGCAGGGATATCAGGAGGGCGCCACTTCCGCATCAGCACACCATCCTTGAGATAATACCCAACTGGAACTGCGTCTATTTCTTTATCAGGAAGGGCTCTCCTCTTTAGTACACAAATTTCAGGATCATTAGTTTGCTCCTCAATCAACCGCTTTCTGGACAGAGACAAGTCTCCAGACACATCAGAATCACCAGACCCATCCGGCTGGCTGAATAGAGAACTGATAAAAGTATCTGATAAGTCCTCAAACGGAGAAACCATAGTAGGCCAATCAGAGTCATGAGGCAAACCACCTGAGTCCTGACTATTCAATGTGCTGGGCGGCACCACAACATCTTCTTTAGGCTTCTTGGCCATAGCACAAGTCATTGCGCAAGAAGGATACAGAGATGGGTCCTCATCCCCATCTTCAGTGCTCGGCTGTGAAGTAAGATGTACAGGGGGAACTACTTTGCCCCCAGCCAGGTCATTGCCTAGTAACAGAGAAACACCCTTTATAGGTTGACTTGACATAAGTCCCACCTTTACCTGTCCAGTAACTAAATCTGACTTCAAGAATATAGAGCGCAGGGGTACAGATACAGTCCTCCCTTCAATACCTTGTACAAGTATGAAATCCCCTGAAGCGGTCTCATCACGTAACTCCAAGGAGTCCATCAACAAAAGTGACTGAGAAGCTCCGGTATCCCTTAGGATATATATGGGGACAGGAGTAGTATGCTCATTCAGAGCCACAAATCCCTCAGACACAAATGGAAGAAATTCCTCCCTCACGAAGTCAGCTGTATCAGGCTTTTTAGCCCCACAAGAAGCAGGCAATTTAGCAGATCGGTTATCTACTACAGGGGTTTCTAACCTTGTTTTCACAAAGGCATTTGGTTTGGTATCCTTTTCTTTTTCTTTCTTAGCTTTAAGGAACCAACAGTTAGTTGTAACATGACCAGATTTCTTGCAATAACTGCAAACTAGACCACTTTTGTCACTGTCAGCTTTCACACTTTGATCAGACCTGTTACTGGATTTCTGAGCACCATCACCAGATTTGTCTTTGTCTTTGGGTGAAGAATCTTGGGTATCACCGTAACCCTTTTTCTGAAATTGGGACCATCTATTGTTACTGCTAGACTGAAATTTGGACTTATGTGTGAGAACATATTCATCTGCAAATTTGGCAGCTGATTGCAAATTCAGTGCTTGCTTCTCATTAAGGTAGGTCTTAACATCATCCTTAACACAGTTCTTGAATTCTTCAACTAACACCATCTCTTTTAGTGAGTTGAAATCATCCTTGACCTCCATAGAAGTACACCAGCGCTCAAAGCAAACCTTCTTCTCATTAGCAAATTCAACATAAGTCTGATTTTCAGATTTCTTCAGACCTCTGAATTTCTGTCGGTAAGCCTCTGGAACCAACTCATAAGCTCTCAAAATAACCTTTTTGACAACCTCATAATCAGAGGAATCATCTGCAGACAATAGCATTGGGGGGCCCTTCTTTTGTCATCATTTTCAATAATTTTGAAAAAAAAAAAAGCCCCACATCACACTCAATCTTTTTCCTGCTGTTTAATCATGTGACAGTGGAAGGGAGGTTGATTCCACAATAGGCTCCATTATTAAAAAAGATGGCAGAGAAATTAGTTACCGTTTCCACCTTAATGGTCCCGTAAAAAAAGATTTTCTAAAAGTTTTCTGTTTTTCGACAAATCTTATTTCCTTCTCCTTCAGAGCAAAAGTGATTGACAACTGCTCATAAGTTAGAAAAAACAAATAACAAACCAGACTTCATGGGGAAACAAGTTTGCTGATGGTGTTGACACTGCTGAGAATGTTCAGCTGTGAGTGACAGGAGCGTTATGAAACAGCTGCAGACGCGTCCGGTGCATTTCAGAGTAAGCTTCAAAAAAATTAGAACAGACGAGCCTTGCATTTCCACATCGATAATGAGTTTGCTGGGTCCCCAAAGTTGCTACTTCAAGTCGGCATTCAGTGAAGCTGCTGTGAGTCAAAGTCAAAGATGTTGATAAAGTCACAGTTGATCCAAGTGTTTAGTGTTGTCTAGCAGTGTTAGGAAGTGTTTAGTATTCTTTGGTTGTGTTTATTAGTGCCAAGTAGTTTTTATTCGTGCAAAGTATTGTGTAGTAGTGTTTAGTTTTGTTTAGTACTGTCCAGTATCGTTGAGCAGTGTATGGTGTTGTTTAGCAGTGTTTAGTATTGTTTAGCAGTGTTAAGTGTTGTTTAGTATTGTTTAGTCGTATTTAGGGTAGTTTAGCAATGCTTAGCATTGTACAGTAGTGTTTAGCAGTGTTTCGTATTTTTAGTCGTATTTTGTGTTGTCCAACAGTGTTTGGAAGTGTTTAGTGCTGTTTATTCGTGCTTAGTATTGTAGTGTTTAGTGTTGTTCAGCAGTGTCTAGTATTGTTTATTATTGTTTTGTTGAGTTTAGTAGTGCTAAGTATTGTGTAGTGGTGCCTAATATTATTTAGCAGTGTTGAACAGTATTTAGTGTTTTTTAGCTGTGTTTCGCATTGTTCAATAAATTTTGAATTGTTTAGTAGTGTTCAGTGTTGTTTAGCAGTATTTAGTAGTGTTTAGTGTTGTTCAGCAGTGTTCAGAATAGTTCGATAGTGTTTAGTGCCGTTTAGCTGTGTTCAGTAATGTTTCATATTGTTTAGTAGTGTTTAGTATTGTTCAGAAGTACTTTGTGTTGTTTAGCAGTGTTCAGTATTGTTTAATGGTGTAGTATGTTGTTTAGCAGTGTTAAGTATTGTTTAGTGTTGTTCGGCAGTGTTTGTATACACTACCGGTCAAAAGTTTTAGGACACAAATTTTTCCAGTTTTTAATGGAAAATTATGCAGGTCCAGTCCAATGAGTAGCTAGAAATCATACAAAGGCAAGTGGTGAGCTGTCAGAAGTTTTAAACAAAAGGTAAGTTTACCCAGGTTTTTTGTACGCCATCAAGTCGGTGAAAGGATTGTTCATCAGTGTGTGACATCAACTGTCAAACATGGAGGAGGAAGTGTGATGGTCTGGGGCTGTTTTGCTGAATCCAGGGTCAGTGACTTACAGCGTGAAAGGCACCCTGAACCAAAACTGCTGCCACAGCATTCTGCAGCGCCATGCAGTACCCTCTGGTGTGAGCCTAGTTGGTCAGGGGTTCATCCTACAGCAAGATAATGACCCAAAACAGAAGTCCAAGCTCTGCCAGAACTACATTAGGGAAAGAGAACATGATGGTGAGCTTGAGAACATGGGGTGGCAGCACAGTCTCCAGACTTAAACCCCATCGAGATGGTTTGGGATGAACTGGACAGAAGAGTGAAAGCAAAGCAACCTACAGGTGCCACACATTTATGGGAACTTCTGTCACAGAGTCTGGAAGAACTTTCTGAGGAATATTTGATTTCCATTGTTGAAAGAATGGCACCAGTGTGTTCAGCTGTTATATCTGCCAAAGGTGGCTACTTTGAGTCAAAAGTTTAAAATACATTTTGGTTTGATAAATTGATTCCATGATTCATTTTGTAACTTTGATTGTAAATTTGTTCTATCATGTCTACGCTTTCAGCCCAGAGTACGATGAGACATTAAACAGCATAATTTTCTATTAAAAAACTGGAAAAATTGGGGTGTCCTAAAACTTTTGACCGGTAGTGTAGTTTGGATAGTTTTTAGTGTTGTTTTGCATGTTTCAGTAGTGTTTCATATTGTCTAGTAGCGTTTAGTATTGTTCAGTTGTACTTAGTGTTTTTTAGCAGTGTTCAGTCTTGTTTGCTGGTGTTTTATGTTGTTTAGCAGGGTTTAGCAGTGTTTAGTGTTGTTTAGTAGTGAGTAGTGTTGTTTAGTGGTGTTTAGCAGGGTTTAGCAGTGTTTAGTGTTGTTTAATAGTGTGTATGTTATGATCCTGATCTGCCTGACCATGTTTTGGATGTGATTCTGCCTTGTTTGCCATGTTTGATATGATTCTGCTCTGTCTAACTATGCTCTGATTATCGAATCTGTATCCATGCCATGCTTTGTTTTTGCCTTGTCTCTGTGTTTGACATATTCCATCTTGCAGTTATATTCCGGTCCATGTTTTGTTTCTTACCATGCATTGCACTCTGTCTCCCCGTCTGGTCTCATGTCTTGTGATCGCTCACTGCCCCAGTATTGCGTGCCACACTTTCAGGTGATTTTATGGTTTCTGGAATGGTTTTCAATCATTCCTTCTAATCTCGTTTACTTCCTTCACCTTGCTTTTCTATAATTACTAACCAGACTAACAGTTTATTATTTTAGTTAAAGATACTAACCCAAACTAACAATGTCAATAGTACTCACTTAGTCACAAGCACTAAGGGATTATATAACTGCACTTACTAATTGACTAACAAGCTCTCAGCACTCGCTCTGCTCTGGTCTCCACCCCTTTGGCTTTACTCAATCTACTTCGCTGCAGTTTCAGCGGAACCTCCTCATTTGTTAAGCACTGCTCTCTTGTTTTCTGTGCACGTTAGAACTCCCTAACCGGAGCCGTATATCTGTCAGTAGGCTGTCTCTGTGATCTCTGTCCATGTTTTGGCTTTTGCCAATTTCTTGTAATCAGGAACTCTCTCATGTTCATTCCTTTGTAATTAATCTGATCCAGCTCACCTGTTCCCCACCATAGCATATGACTTTGCCTACATGTATTTAAGCAGTCATTTCACTCACAGCTCGTCAGAACGTTTTCCCTGTGCTGTGATTGTTGATGCCTTGTATTCAGTGTTATACTTCTGACTGGAACGTCCCTGATTCTGATTTTGGCTTTTTCTTTGATACTTATCAGCCTGTGTACCGAACCTGTTTTGCCCGACTCCAAGTCTTGTGTTTGCTGCCCTGTGTACAGTTTGGATTACGTCCCTGGGATTCTGATTTTGGATTGTGGACTCTGTACCGTTGCCTTCTGCCCTGTGGGGGTTCACCCCCCAGGTTCAATAAAACTAATTTTTGCTGAAACTTTCTGGTCTCACATTTGGTTCCAGAACGATACCTTACAGTGTAGTGTTTAGCAGCGTTTAGTAGTGTTTCAGATCGGTTATTATTGTTCAGTAGTGTGTGTAGTGTTTAGTAGACTGCAGCAGTGTCCAGGCTATGTTTTCCATGCGCAAAAGGCACCCCACTCACCTGACTGTGGAGGCTGACCCAGCGGGCAAACAGGGCGTGTTTACAGAGCCGCGGAGACACGCCCAAGTCCCGCCTTCGGCCTGTAGCGGCATTAATCATCTCCAGCTGAGCGTCGCCCGCCGTCCAGTTAACGCTGAAACCTGGCGACTTCCCCACCCAGCGGCCCTCACTGCTGCTGAGGCCTAGCGGGAGGAAGCAGGGTCAGTGGGGAGAGAGAGGCCCCTCCCTCTAGATACCCCCCCATAGCCTAGCCCCACAGACTAATCTACTAACATACCAGGTTAATATAATTGCAAGCATTCCAGGTTCATTTATCTGCTAACACTCTAGCCTAATCTACCTGTTGCCATTCAGGACAATTTACCAACAAGCACTTTGAGCTTGAGGTTATTTATTGGCTGACACTCCAGGTTACTTTACCAGTTAGCACTCCAGGCTGATTTACCCACTAGCATTTCGGGGTAATTTACCTGTTAGCACTCCAGGCCAACTTACGTGCTAGCATTCCAGGATAATTTCTTTGTTAGCGCCCCAAGCTAATTTACCTGTTAGCATTCCAGGGTTATTCACCTGTTGGCACTCCAGGCAAATTCACCTGCTACTATTCCTGGGTATTTTACCTCTTGGCACTCCAGGCAAATTCACCTGCTAGCATTCCAGGGTAATTTGCCAACTTGCGTGCCAGGGTAATATCTCCCCTCACATTACAAGCCAATTTGCTGCCTAATATTCCAGAGTAATGTTACCAGAGGCATTCAAGGTTAATTTGCCTGCCAGCATTTCAGAGTAATGTCTTCACTAGCATTTCAAAATAATATTTTCAAGCATTCCAGACTAATTTTCTGGCTAGCATACCAAGGTAAAGTCTCCCAAAGCATTCCAGGGTCTTTGTTAGCATTCTAGGCTAATTTTTTCCCCACTAGCATACCAAGGAAATGTTTCCTTCTGCACTTAAAGGGGTCTCCATGAGCACTCCAAGCTAATTTGCCTGCTAGCATTCCACGGTAGGTCAATGTTTATGTATTAGCATTACTAATGCCACAATGTTTGTTTTCCAGACCAATGCAAATGTTAGAGTCTGATGCTAATGCCTTTCCTCATGGAGATAGCATTATATGCAAATTTTGAGATGTTTTAGCAACACACGATATATATGCAAACATTTCTTTAGCGAATGCAGTTCTCTAGGGAGCTGAGGCATTAAAGATCAAAATGCACATGCCATGCAGCAACGGGCTATGGACCGGCCAAGTACAAAAAAAAATTTCTAACCAAACACAACTGCTCAGTTTTTATAAATAAATGTATGGATGACGGCTGAGCTATGTGGGCTATGTTCTTGCCCTCATTAGAAAAGATTTCACATCAACAAGAAAAACAACAACCAACCATTTTTTGACAGAGCGCTCACAAGAAAAGAAAACGTTTTTATGCAACGGCATGATTAAAAGTAACAGTAACTCGAACATGGCGAAGGATAAAGACGTTCCATTAAGTGGGCTCCACTGAGGAGTGCCTAAGCTTTTCTCCGCTACAATACCTCAATATCAAAGACCACCCAATGTCATAACCTGTTGACATGTTTATGGAGTATATATTACATGGCACTTTCTACATCCTCAAACAAAATGGTTTTACTGCCGTCTAATCCATGGGTAAAGCGGTGTTGGTGTATCTCGCACACCAATGAAATATGGTAACAGTGTGTCTAAAAACCAGCACAGAGGTACAGCTCTGTCCTCAACTGTCTGTTAATATTTGGAGAGGGATGTCATTTTAACAGACCATAATTCCTCTACACTCCACTCAATAAGGACTCAGACACCTTTAAATCAAAGCTGACTGCCAGCACTTCAATGTCATAATTATGTTTTCATCACAGGGAACGCAGCTTGTCAGAATGGATTCAGTTGTAGATGCTGACTCTGTTCAAAGCTGTATACGTTACACAAGTCTCATGGGTCCTGAGGTCTTACAGGCCAGGAGAGGCTGGTTGTGCCGATAGGGGGCTGGCGGGGGTCCGAGCTGCTCTAGCCGGTGGGAGAGCATCCTGGCCAGGTGTCCAGTGTGACGGAGCGACCCCACAGTCAGGCTGGACAGGTACACGGGCTGCAGGAAGTGGGAGAGGAGGGAGCCCTGCAGGCCTAGAACATTCCACCTGCAAATCAACACACAACAACCAATCATCGTAATCACCACAGTCACCAATCATCACTACCAATGCAATCACCAATCATCATAATCACCATAGTCACCGATCATCACTACCAACGCAATCACCAATCATCATAAACACCACAGTCACCGATCATCACTACCAACGCAATCGCCAATCATCATAATCACCACAGTCACCGATCATCACTACCAACGCAATCACCAATCATCATGATCACCACCATGATCACCAAGAAGTTTCATCGCCACAATCATGAACTGTCATCACTATCATCACCAACCATTATCACAGTCATCATCATGATCTCCTATCGTCATCATAATAACAAATACCTTTATCACCAATCATCTTTATCATCATCATCATCCCCACAGACATCAATCCTCTTGATCATCACCATGATCGCCAATCGCCATCAGCAACATTATCTCTAATCACCACAATCACCAGTATTATCTCCAATCACCCCAATCACCAGCATTATCTCCAATCATCAGCACCATCACCAGTATAATCTCCAATCATCAGCACCATCACCAGTATAATCTCCAATCATCACCACCATCACCAGTATAATCTCCAATCATCACCACCATCACCAGTATAATCTCCAATCATCACCACAATCACCAGTATAATCTCCAATCATCACCACAATCACCAGTATTATCTCCAATCATCATCACCATCACCAGTATAATCTCCAATCATCACCACAATCACCTGAATTATCTCCAATCATCACCACATTCACCAGTATTATCTCCAATTATCACCACAATCACCAGTATGATCTCCAATCATCATCACCATCACCAGTATAATCTCCAATCATCACCACAATCACCAGTATTATCTCCAATCATCACCACCAATCACCAGTATAATCTCCAATCATCACCACCAATCACCAGTATTATCTCCAATCACCATCATCATCAGTATAATCTCCAATCATCACCACAATCACCAGTATAACCTCCAATCATCACCACATTCACCAGTATTATCTCCAATCACCACAATCACCAGTATAATCTCCAATCATCACCACAATCACCAGTATAATCTCCAATCATCACCACATTCACCAGTATTATCTCCAATCACTACCATCACCAGTATAATCTCCAATCATCACCACAATCACCAGTATAATCTCCAATCATCACCACCATCACCAGTATAATCTCCAATCATCACCACAATGGCCAGTATTATCTCCAATCATCACCACCACAATCACCAGTATAATCTCCAATCATCACCACAATCACCAGTATTATCTCTAATCATCACCATCATCACTTCTATCACCCATCATCCCCTTCATCATCACCATCATCCTCATCACCATGAAGATCACCAATACCCTGATTGCTGATCATAAAAACAAATCAGTCATCATCGTGATAAAAGGATAAAAACAAAATCCTCTTTCTGTTGTGATTCTGCTCTTTTGGTTTTGGTAGTTCTGCTATGTCATGATCCCTAGCCTAGTTTAAGTTCTGTGCCTGGCCTTGCCATGATTATTGATTCTTGTGTTTAGCGACCACTGCCTTTGTCTGACCATTCTTAGGATTATGTATTGTGTTTTTGATATTTTAGATTTCTTTGTTTTATTATTTTTCATGTTTTAGTTTATTAGTTATCATGCCATGTTTTCTTTGCCATGCTTTGCACTTTGTCTCCCCTGTCTTGTCATGTGTGTATCTTTGCTCACGGTTCCTTGTCTTGCCTGTCACTCATTCAGGTGATTTATTGGTTTCTGGGTTTCAATCTTCTTTCATTTTCTCGTGTTCTTCCTTCCTCTCTCTTTTACTGTCTTACTAACACATACTAACAGTTTAATGTTTTTGGTAATTACTAACCCACACTAACCTGGTATATTTGGACTAACTTACTAACAAGCACTCGGGATTGTATAGCTGCACTTACTAATTGACTAATGATCTCTCAGCAGTCGCCGAATTCAAATCTCCGCCTCCTTGCCTATCCTTAATGATCTCTGCTATTTTCTGTGGATTCCACATTTACTTTGCGCTTTTCTTTCTTTTTACTATACACTTTAGTACTCCTTGACCGGAGCTGTTGTTTTGTACTTAGGTTTGTCTTGTGATTCCCGTCTGCATTTTGGCTTCGGCCAAATTCATGTAATTAGTTTATTCCTCATGTGTCTCTGCCTGATCATTGTTACCATTGATTGCACCTGTTCTCCCTGGTCATGTGTTCTCCCGGATGTGTATATAAGATGTCTGTTTGGTTCACTTTCTTGTCAGATCGTTCTTCCTAGCTTCCTGTGCCACGTTTGTTTACGCCTTGATTCTTAGTGATTCATCTTTCTGACTGGACCGCCCGACTCCGAGCTTTGCATATTCCCTGTATTGTACTGCATTCTTGTTTATCGACCTCTTTTTGCCTGACTACGGATTTTGTGATTGGTGCCCTGGTTTTGATTCTGGATTACGCCCATCGGACTTTGATTTTGGATTGCAGACATTGTACTGTTGCCAGCTCTGTGGGGGGTTTCCCCCTCCACAAATAAAGCCTCCTTTTTGTATTCTACTGGTTGTCGCACTTGGTTCATTTCGTAAATCCCTATACTTTCTGGCAACCTGAGTGCGTCATGTCTTCAGTGCACAAACTGCTGCGGAATGAATAAGAGTGGAGTCGTGAAGAAAACAAAGAGCTTTAAAATGCCTGAAGCAGGGCTTCAGACACACACATACACACACACACACACAAAGTATAAAAACAGGGAAACAATCTCCAAAATACAATTATTTTAGCGAGACTAAATACAAGTCTGCTAAAAGTCTGAAAATGATGGTAGAGCATAATGTCTACACAAAGGCGGTTTACAAAGACTTTGCGATAATACAAAGCAGTGGTAAGGGATGCATAGACTTAACTGGTTAAGGTGAGTGTAACTGTGGTTGCTGGAGCTGTAACAGGCTGGGACTCAGTACTCCAGTGATGCAGACCATTGTGGGCGAGGCATGACAGAGTGACTCTCCATAAAACCTGCTGACTCTTACGTTTTTAGACCACTGTTCAAAAGCGAAATTAACGAATGCCGATCCGACCCTATTCCTGCTTGTGCAGAATCTGGATTTCAAAGGTTTTTTTTGGTGTATTTTGCAGCACCAAATACATGATGTAACAGAAATTAAACTGAAAACGTGCCATCGATAAGCGGCGGAGACGGGCTTTATCGCTTCCTCTAATGACTGCCTCAGCGACAGCTCGATGATGGCGACTCACACTGAGTGACAGGCTGTGATTCATCCACTTCCACGGTTGTCCTCATCACTGTCAACTGTGTTCACAATAAAATAGGAATAAAGCAACTATCAAGCATTCACTCCTGCGTTTCACCTTGACATGAGAAGGAGGGAACGAGGAAGCATTTCTTCGAAGGATGCATCGCAGAATATGCAAAAAAGGCCAGAAATGACAGCGGTCAGCATCGTGTTGCATTGCTCAGTCAATCTGTACCAGCAATTGCAGGACTGATAGAGCTGCGAGTGAACAGGAACACTGTACCATCTGCAGTACGCCATTTATCACCACACTCACTAATCATCCTCATTATAATCATCCAATGTTGGCATCTATCCATCCTTTACATCTACAAGATCATCACCTTCTTAATATCCATTACTGTCGTCTTCATCATCAGCAGCCTCTTAATCATCATCGCCGTCCTCAATCATCACTGTCACCATTATCACTCTCCTCAATCATCACTGTCACCACTGTTTTCATGATCACTATCCTCAATCATCACTGTCACCACTGTTATTATCAATATCCTCAATCATCACTGTCACAACTGTCAACATTATCACTATTCTGAATCATCACTCTCACCATGATTACTATCCTCAATCATCACTATCACCTCTGTCATTATCACTATCCTCAATCATCACTGACAACTGTCAACATTATCACTATTCTCAATCATCACTCTCACCATGATTACTATCCTCAATCACTATCACCTCTGTCATTATCACTATCCTCAATCATCACTGTCACCACTGTTATCATATCACTATCCTCAATCATCACTGTCACCACTGTCATCATTATCAATATCCGCAATTATCACTGCCACCACTGTAATCATTATCACCATCCTCAATCATCACTGTCACCACTGTTATCATATCACTATCCTCAATCATCACTGTCACCACTGTCATCATTATCAATATCCGCAATTATCACTGCCACCACTGTAATCATTATCACTATCCTCAATCATCTCTCTCACCACTGTTATCATTATCACTATCCTCAATCATCACTGTCACCATTATCAATATCCTCAATCATCACTGTCACCACTGTTATCATTATTAATATCCTCAATCATCACTGTCATCATTATCAATATCCGCAATTATCACTGCCACCACTGTAATCATTATCACCATCCTCAATCATCACTGTCACCACTATTACTATCTTCAATCATCACTATCACCTCTGTCATTATCACTATCCTCAATCATCACTGTCACCACTGTTATCATTATCACTATCCTCAATCATCACTGTCACCATTATCAATATCCTCAATCATCACTGTCACCACTGTTATCATTATTAATATCCTCAATCATCACTGTCACCACTGTCATCATTATCAATATCCTCAATCATCACTGCCACCACTGTAATCATTATCACCATGCTCAATCTTCAATGTCACTATTATTACTATTCTCAATCATCACTATTACCTCTGTCATTATCACTATCCTCAATCATCACTGTCACCACTGTCAACATTATCACTATACTCAATCATCACCGTCACCATGATTACTATCCTCAATCATCACT
Source organism: Gymnothorax reevesii (assembly GCA_029721435.1). NCBI lineage: Eukaryota > Metazoa > Chordata > Actinopteri > Anguilliformes > Muraenidae > Gymnothorax > Gymnothorax reevesii. The sequence continues at coordinate 7,247,179 of CM056577.1, forward strand.
ATGACCTCTGTCATTATCACCATCCTCAATCATCATGGTCACCACTGTCATCATTGTCACTATCCTCAATCATTGCTGTCACCACTCATCATTATCACTATCCTCAATCACTATCACCACTGTCATTATCACCATCCTCAATCATCACTGTCACCACTATTATCATTATAACTATCCTCAATTATCATGGTCACCACTATCACTATCCTCAATCATCACTATCACCTCTGCCATTATCACTATCCTCAATCATCACTGTCACCACTCATCATTATCACTATCCTCAATCATCACTGTCACCACTGTTATCATTATCACTATCCTTAATCATCACGATCACCACTGTCATTATTATCATTATCCTCAATCATCACTGTCATCATTATCACTATCCTCAATCATCACTGTCACCACTGTCATCATTATCTCTATCCTCAATCATCACTGTCATCATTATCACTATCCTCAATCATCACTGTCACCACTGTCATCATTATCACTATTCTCAATCATCACTATCACCTCTGTCATTATCACTATCCGCACGGGCGGCACGGTGCACAGTGGTTAGTGCTTCAGTCATCACGTCATCATTATCACTGTCCTCAATCATTACTGTCACCACTATCATCATTATTACCATCCTCAATGATCACTGTCACAACTGTCATCATTATCACTATCCTCCATCATCACTATCACCACTGTCATCATTATCATTATCCTCAATCATCACTGTCACCTCTGTCATCATTATCACTATCCTCAATCATCACATCATCAGTGCCATCATCATGACCATAATCTTAGGCCATCAACAATATGACTCCTTAGCAATTGAGGTAAAAGCTGCTCTTTTGAGGTTGATGATTAGCTTTGGTCAAGCAGAGACGCTCAGCTGAAATTTGAGGCACATCCACATAGAGTGAACAACCTAGTAATTCCAGCCATCCATCAATAATTAATAATTAATTACTCATATAAATAGTTTGCTAAAGAACTTAAGACTGCCTTCACAAAGAGGCAGTAGCACACTGTAAACATGTTAATTAATCACCTGATCCTCATCTTAGCACAGAAATTGATCGATAGATGGATGAAAAGTGGAATTAGGCAGACCCAGCTCACAGAAGAACCACACCCACCTGGCCCGAGTTCTAGACCCGTAACTCAGCAAATACGCAGTGACCTTTGCATCTTATTCTAATCTCCTCCACAGAAGCGCAATATTTAAACTGGGCCCTCTCCAAGCACTCTTTAATAAAAGAGGTTTGGGTACTTTAATAAACTTAAACCTTAAATCAATACATCGCACTACATTCTCATCACCGAAATGTCAGGTACCCCGTGAGAGACTGGAGCCGGACGGAGGAATTTCTGACTGTGTTCTGATGAAATGGCACCGGCTGAAGCGGTCCGCACACTGCGTGATGAAATCTGCTTCTTTCACTTTTCAGCAGGTGTGAGAGGACAGTACGAATGCGGAGACATGAGGAACACGGTCTTCGCCACTTCGGCTCAACTCATGCTCACGCAGCAAGGTTATCAAACTGTCAGGGACAATAACTGCACCGAGCAATAATTACGGTATCGTAATGCATAAATCGGTGACAACAATTGCAATTCTTCTCATGATTTTGTCCCTACATGGCATGATGACGACAACGGCTGCATCTGAGCAGGCGATTTTGTCGGCGCGGGACACTGAGATGGAGTCACACTGTACAATTACATTTGCGTGAGAAATTGTGATGATCACGGAGATATCTTAGGGCGCAAAGTGGCAGGTGCGGGCCTCGGCTGCAGTATTACCGTGCGATTTTGTCAGTACAGGACATGGTGACCAGTGGCTCCCCCTGCAGGATGGCGTCCCAGGCCTGGGCAGGGCTGTGAGCGTGCACGGGGAGCGTGCCCTCGCCAGACTCGATCTTTGTCCGCAGGTGAGCGTGGAACCGCCGGACAAAAGGCTGACTTCTGTACGCTGGAAAGAAGAGCCAGCATGTGTGTGTGTGTGTGTATTTGAGCATATTATATATATATATATATATATATATATATATATATATACACACACACACACACATACACACACACACACCACAGGATTTAAGGACAGTAATTATAGAGAACAAGGCAACATTGTCACCAAAATCCCCCGCCACAGTAAGAATGGTCACGGGAGATTCCATATTCCCATTGCAACACCCAAACACCAAGTTCAGAGTCAAGGGCCATAACTCAGTAAAAATAAACGTCTCAGAATCAACTGTCGAACTCATTCAATACGGTCATTAGTACTGGCTACACCGAAAATTTCATCCATGAAGATGCAATAGTTTCTGAGAAAGCTTGTCCCCATTGAACGCGGACAGACGGAATGACGGACGGAGAGACGGACGGACGGGCTCCATTCCAATATCCCCCGTTTCCACTTCGTGGTGGGGGACGATAATCAACTTCAAAAGGTGAAACAGTGGAAAGTCAGTAAATGTACTGGGGAGAGAGAATGTTGGGTGTGCAGAAGTGTTCCATCCCCTCAAATCCAGGAGAAAAATCCCTTCCATGTAAAAGGTGAACATGATTTGCAGTGAAAGAATTGACGTGAATTTTGCAACAAAATCCATTTCACAGGAAATACTTTTAGGATCATAATTAGAACATTTAAGAAAAGCGGTGTACCAAATCCAGAAGTCAATGGAACGTTCCATACGCCCATGCAGAGAAAACTTATCTCCACTGCAAATCCCGAACACGTAAGTCAACCAACAGAGTCAAGGGCCAGAACTGCATGAAAATAAACTTCTCTGAATCAGTTTTCAAACTCATTTGATAGGGTCATTACACTACTGGCCACACACACAAAATTTCATCCACGTAGATGCAATAGTTGCCGAGAAAACTTGTCGGCATTGCAACACCCATACACCAAATTCAGAGTCAAGGGCCATAACTCCGTAAAAATAAATTTCTCGGAATCAATTGTTGCACGCACTCAATAGGATCATTAGTACTGGTCACCCACAAAATTTCATCCACATAGGTGCAATAGTTGCCGAGAGAACTTGTCCTCATTGCAACACCCAAACACTTAAGTCCACGAACAGAGTCATTCTCGGAATCAACTGTCGAACTCCTTCAGCAGGGTCATCAGTATTGGTCACATACAAAATTTCATTCACGTAGGTGCAATAGTTTCCGAGGAAACTTGTCCCCATTAAACCCGGACAGACGGATGGACGGACGAGCGCCATTGAATATCCCCCGATCCACTTCGTGGCGGGGGATAAAATGCACTAATAAGGTCAGCTGTCTGGAAAGCAGCCAGAAACTCCGCCCCTGAACAGAATAATGCATCATGGGTCTCAGTGAGCATAAAACACAGTACAAAATTCTCTGTGTACCCCCCGACTCTGCCCCCCCCCCCTAGCCCCCACAATTACCCACCGCCCATGACAGCACACTCTACTGGTGGTGATATTAGTGCAGGAGCGACTAAATTAAGCTGCTAGAATTTCTCTAGGGCTGAAGGGAAAGAACTAAATTTTATGGAACAGTAAAGCAAAAGCAATTTTCTTATCTTTAAAAGCAGAATGTCACATAAAATTGGAAAAGGTTTAATGGCCAACCAAATTAAGGTAAAAACCCTTCTTTATTCTACTGGGGGGAAAATAAATAAATAATTACTGAGGAATCTGCATAATAGCACGGCTCAGACCTGACATTAGCAGAATAAAATTACCTGCGACTATGAGCGACCTGGCAGATGCTGAAAGACGAAATTACAGCAGTTCTAACCAACAGCACCACACGAACTAGACATTCTTCCCCCATTTACAGAAGTAAATTAGTACCTTCGGCGGGGAGTTGCTGACAAAACTGAAGTGCTCTTCAAAATCGTTTGTATGCAATATGTTTGATGTATGACTTCCCTCAATACTGATAATTACTCTGTAAAAACACGGACTAAGAGGCATCCATATACCCTTTTTAAATGGAAAAAGATCATTCGTGTACATTTAACATCGCGAGTAGCACACGTCTCATAGGCCTGAGAAAACTGTCAAAAACCCGGCTTTTTCGGATCTCGCTGCTTGGTCTAACGCACCCCTGCATGTGCGGGAATCAAGGCTTACGGTTGGCAGGAACTTCATAGGGACAGTTGAGCCGGGCGTCTCCGCAGGGCGAAGTGCTGATGTACATGTGAAACGAAATGCCGTCTCTCAGACCGTATAACGCGTCTTTTCTCCGGACGAAGATCGAACGCTGCCGGTCATCTTCTTCCTTACTTCAGGCCAAAAGAAAGAGTGGAAGACAAAACACATCACGAGTGAACAATCGCGGGCGTTCGCCCAACCCTCAACCCCATCGTCTGTCTTCTGAATCGAGACTATTTATAATGACAAAATAATTTATTTCCAGCAATCACTGTTCATGAGTCATGGGACTCACAAATATTTGTTTTCTGTTTAGAATGACTAAGCTGGAGAATGACTCAGCGCTGCCGGAGATTTAAGGTAGAACACGCAATCTGTGCATTTACATGAGAAACCGTCGCACCGGGCCGTCATAACAGTGAAGTTTCCATTTACATCTCAGAATCAGCCAAAAGTGCACAGCTTGTGATGGTCATTATTTAACAACACATTTGATGGTCTGATGGATTCTGGCATAAATACTGGGAAAATATTTTGGTGATAAAAATAAGCTGGAACGAGAAAAGAACACAAATTCATTCAGGTTAGATTGCTTTGCAATGTATTAGGCATGTTACACCAGTGCAACTGTGCCATTACTGTATTGCACATCTACACAGGCATTAAATGTACACAGAGCCAGGGAAGTCAAACTGCTTTCACTTATTATGCTTAAAATAAATGTTTTGGGCTAAAAATTCAGCATGCAAACCTGGTGACAAATTTTAAATTTACTCCAAAGCAAAGAGTTAAATGACAATTTCCCCATTCCGTAGGACGAAAATAAACAGACCAATCCAGCCACTGAAATATCAGGAAATAATCAGTGGAGTAACAGGCAGAACATTAAAACTCAGTTCGAACAGAAACGTGCTGAAAGATTACGTCAGCTGCAGCTCGAGCTGCGAGTAGAAGAAGCGAATCAGGGCTCTCCGGGCGATGATTTCAGCATGACAGTCGTTCACCACCTGACCCTGGTCGCTCAGGAACTCCCCGCTGATGCACTTGGTCCCGGTGGAAAGAGCTACGACTTCAGCTTGTCTGATGTCTAGCCCTGGAGATGAAATGCCATTATTGAGCAAATCCATTTATCCCAGGCGACACAGTTCTTCAGAAGCAGCAGGGGCCAATCCTTTTCTGTGCAGTTAGAGGCCTAACCCAAGGGCCCAACAGCAACACTAACTTTACAGTAGCTACATTTTTTGATAAAAATCAATAAAAATCCTAAAATATTTAACGATTAAATGATCAAGAAATAACACTCATCAAATCACACTTCAGTGTACAGGTATTCACACAATTTCAAACTCACACTATTTATCTCTGAACTTAGGGACGACCAGCTTTAATTAGCAGTATTTACACTGTTTACATGGTGTAACTCATTGAATAACTGATATAGTGCAGCACCTCCTGAGCTCTATAACTGCACTACAGATCACTGGAAACTTGACCGAATAAATTGAAGATTCAAACACCATCATATTCCATGGAGTTTTGTAAATGTTGATATTCCAGTGGGTGAATATTCTGTATTTCTGAACTTAACACTATGTAAGTTTTCAGATATCAATACTTTCTTTTTCTTTTTTTTTTTTGGTGATGGACTATGATAAAATATCCTTTCCAATAAGGTTCCAACTGGGATCGTGTATCTTTAGACTCTCCGCAGACATCTGCAAAAGCTTACTGCTGAAAATGTGGAAACATGGTCACATGATTGTTAAGCATTTGGAGAATATAAACCAAAATTGGTCCAAAAAATGACTCCGTTACAATTGGTCTCACTATAAAAGTATGGAAAGAGTCAGGCATGTTTCGGTAACCATAACCCCAGCGAATTTGAACCCTGATCCAAAGACTTGTTGTGTCTCGGCTGATGCCTCCATTAAAGAAAACTGCTGCTCACACAAGCGCACCAGCAGAACCATCACACACTGCAGTGTGACTCACTCTAAAGGCGATAGGAGAGTATTTCCTGAGACAGAATGAAGTGTACTACACACCAGTGATGGATGTCCTCAGCATACTCGGCAGTACACACTTCTGGGATGAAAAATCTCTCCTGTTAGTGTTACAGTGGGGCTGAGTGCTCTTCTCCAGCAGTACACACTGAACAGCGGGAGACCTCAGTCTGCAGTGCCCCAGACAGCACTGCTGCAACTGTGTGCTTTCATTCTAACTGAGAGCTCAAATACAGTACTGATGGCAGCACCGAGAAAGGGATCAGGAGGTGTCCTCTACAATACCTGGTGTTTTTAATTCAGTCACTCTCTCTCTCTCTCTCACACACACACACACACACCCACACACACACACACACAGAAGTCCAGACAGGAGATAAAGTGTAGTTCGTTTTTTTCAGCAGCACATCCACAGCCTCCAGCCATCTGGCTGTACGGTGCCCAGCCCAGCATCGGTGGCCCTGAGCCACGTAATGTTTGTCATCGATGTCATCATTTATGTGCATATTTTCATTCCAACTTTATAAACACTCATCATTCCCTGGCTCCAGAGCGGATCCCATATGCAACTAAACTGCCTCGGTAAACACTGCTGAAAACTGCAATTAGAGTAACGCTGCACAGAACTACAAATGTCAGCCTAAAACACAGCGGCGATTACCGCGGCAACATCACCGGGCGCCTCTCCCACCGCGTTTAAATGCTTTTTAAGAGAAGGACAGACTCATTCATCATCTCAGTTCGCTTGGCAAGAGCTCCGCGCGGGGTAGCAAATATTTCAATTCACATCCTTAAGAGTGCGACACAAACACAACTTATCTAACACTTTTAAGGGGAGAAACCTATTTGAATATGCAGTGAAGATTTTTTTTTGAGAGAACCCAGCGCATGCAAAGGCCAAATTTTTCACAGAAGAAGAAAAACAGCAAACCTGACACTGACTATAGGACATCTGCGGTCCTCCAGGACAGGGACTGTAATGGATCAATGCTGTTACATTTCTATGATACAAGTGATATCACATGACCCTGCCTGAGCTCTCAAGGTCCATATACACAGTGTGCAGTGAGATCATTAACGCACTTATTTTACACGCTGCTCCTTAAATTTACTTTACTCTGTTCAACAGTCACAAACAGAAATAATGCCCAAACACATTTTTAATAAGCGCACTGATGCAAACACACAGAGAGGCTGCACTGTTTCGCCGTCTAAACAGCCTTTGATTAAGAAAGTCCTCTGGCACCTAGTCTATTTAAATTAAGATTCCAGCGGCGCAACAGTGTCTGTAACATCCAATAGATGTTCGGAAACCAGAACAAGTTTCTCTCTGTTTTTACCCAGATCTGCTGGCAGTTCCAAAAACAGTGCCTTTAGATATCGCGCGTCTGAAAACCCAAGGAGACACACACAACGTCTATTTTTCGCAACTGAGCCAATTAATGAAAACAAGTCAGAACTCAGTGAAGACGGGATGATTGACATAATTAGAACCTGAATATATGTACAAAGAACAAAAATGCAAACTGCATCGTGTCATTATGATATTCACACTGCACCTGAAGAATTTAAAAGAGCGGAACAGGGGAATGGTTATTTTCAGTAGTAAAGTAACGCACTCCACAGTATGAGTGTGCACTGTAGTTTCACAGCTATTTTTAATGTATTGGGTTTGGCATATTATTCTTCATTTTAAAGATAAATAAGGAAAGAGAAGTGAAGACTGCTATACCTCTGGTCATCACAATCCCAGCCAGTGCTTTGTGGCGCACACAGAGGGGAGCGCAGTTCTCCGACAGCTCTCGGAACTTCTCCGTTACCAAGCGGAACATCGCGTCTGCCAGATCCTTGAGAACAGAACAGTAACGTTATCATTTAAAAAACATGGATGTACAAATAGTTCATTAAAGATTTTCACACTGGACTCATATACAATCATACAGCGAGCTCAATATGGACCATGAACATATCCAAATGTAGACCACCTATGGCTGACAAATGGTTATTCGGTGATGTATGTGTCCCCTGCAGGAGGCTCTGTGTGTGTGGGGCCCGTGCAGGAGGTTCTGTGTGTGGGGCCCCGTGCAGGTGATTCTCTATGTATGGGGCCGCGTGCAGGTGATTCTCTGCGTTTGGGGCCGCATGCAGGTGAATCTGTGTGTGTTGGGCCCCGTGCAGGTGAATCTGTGTGTGTGGGGCCCTGTGCATGTGAATCTGTGTGTGTTGGGCCCCGTGCAGGTGAATCTGTGTGTGTTGGGCCCCGTGCAGGTGAATCTGTGTGTGTGGGGCCCCGTGCAGGTGAATCTGTGTGTGTGGGGCCCCGTGCAGGTGAATCTGTGTGTGTGGGGCCCCGTGCAGGTGAATCTGTGTGTGTTGGGCCCCGTGCAGGTGAATCTGTGTGTGTTGGGCCCCGTGCAGGTGATTCTGTGTGTGTTGGGCCCTGTGCAGGTGAATCTGTGTGTGTGGGGGGGCCCGTGCACTGATTCTGTGTCTGTGGAGCCCCCTGCAGGTAAATCTGTGTGTGTGGGGCCCCGTGCAGTGATTCTGTGTGTGTGGAGCCCCGTGCAGGTGATTCTGTGCGAGTGGGGCCCCGTGCAGGTGATTCTGTGCGTGTGGGGCCCCGTGCAGGTTATTCTGTGTGTGTGGGGCCCCGTGCAGGTGATTGTGTGTGTGTGGGGCCGTGTGCAGGTTATTGTGTGTGTGTGGGGCCCTGTGCAGGTGAATCTGTGTGTGTGGGGGGGCCCGTGCACTGATTCTGTGTCTGTGGAGCCCCCTGCAGGTAAATCTGTGTGTGTGGGGCCCCGTGCAGTGATTCTGTGTGTGTGGAGCCCCGTGCAGGTGATTCTGTGCGAGTGGGGCCCCGTGCAGGTGATTCTGTGCGTGTGGGGCCCCGTGCAGGTTATTCTGTGTGTGTGGGGCCCCGTGCAGGTGATTGTGTGTGTGTGGGGCCCTGTGCAGGTGATTATGTGTGTGTGGGGCCCCGTGCAGGTGATTCTGTGTGTGTGGGGCCCCGTGCAGGTGATTCTGTGTGTGTGGGGCCCCGTGCAGGTGATTCTGTGTGTGTGGGGCCCCGTGCAGGTGATTCTGTGTGTGTGGGGCCCTGTGCAGGTGATTCTGTGTGTGTTGGGCCCTGTGCAGGCTATTCTGTGTGTGTGGGGCCCCGTGCAGGTGATTCTGTGTGTGTGGGGCCCCGTGCAGGTGATTGTGTGTGTGTGGGGCCCTGTGCAGGTGATTTCTGGGTGTGCGGGGCCCAGTGCAGTTGATTTCTGCGTGTCCGGGGCCCAGTGCAGGTGATTCTGTGTGTGTGGGGCCCCGTGCAGGTGATTCTGTGTGTGTGGGGCCCCGTGCAGGTGATTCTGTGTGTGTGGGGCCCCGTGCAGGTGATTCTGTGTGTGTGGGGCCCCTTGCAGGTGATTCTGTGTGTGTGGGGCCCCTTGCAGGTGATTCTGTGTGTGTGGCGCCCAGTGCAGGTGATTCTGTGTGTGCGGGGCCCAGTGCAGGTGATTGTGTGTGTGTAGGGCCCCGTGCAGGTGATTCTGTGTGTGTGGGGCCCTGTGCAGGTGATTCTGAGTTGGCGGGTTGTCATCTTGTCCTACTCTGGTCTCCACTGTGATCACTGGTCACTCTGCACTGAAAAGCTCAGCTCATGGCTGGGGGACAGGAGGCCTGGTTCTCGGGGACCATACCACCGCAGGACTTCAAGGGCACGGACTCCAATGGCAGCACGGTGGGCAGTTTAAAATACAATTACACAGCGCTGCCCTGGCGTCGGTCTCGCCTGAGCGGTGATTTATGATCGCAGCCGAGGAAGATGGAGGACGTTTATAGCTGACGGCATGGTTACCGGACTCTGGGGGGGAGGTGGGTGTCCTTGCCTATGGTCCTCTCCTCTCTCGCTGAGGTAAAGTGGCCAAACATCCCCCAATTCCCAAATAAATTAATAAAACTCCCAGCAATTAATCACTATAACATATGCACTGCACTGCAGGGAAAGAAATCACATCAATTACCCTACATATGTTTCTCAGAAAAAATACTGATAAATATTTCTGTGGCTAGTTTGTTTTTCATTGATCATCGATGACTGATGGCGGTGCGCTGGAGTTGAACTGGTAGTGCTTAGAGTCTGATATCTTTGCACGCCAGACATTTTGAAAAATAATACTTGTGGAAACGCTCTTCCGTGACGAGGAACATTTTGAAATTTTTCCCTCTAGTTGTCAAATATGGGAACATGAGTTAGCCAATGCATTTAAGCCACAGAGCTACATCAGGATTTAATTGAGTACACAACAAAGAACCATCGTTGTTATTGGGATTTCATTACATATGACTAATACAATATTCCCATTCAGATACACAAAAGAATACATATTTATCTTCTATTACTAGTCCTGTAGTTAGAGGCTTGGTCCAATCAGACAAATGAAAAAAAGCCCTTAGTTTTTTTTAAGACACTATCCCACAAATCTGCCACTGCCCTGCCCTAACTTAACATGCTCTCCTGCTCAGCTCCTGCTGCTAAATCATGCCTCAACCTGCTGCTGCACTGCGTCACACTGCTGCAGGTTAACACTGCCAGTTACTGCATCACTCTCTGCTGCTGCGGGATAACACTGCCTGTTACTGCATCACTCCCTGCTGCTGCAGGTTAACACTGCCAGTTACTGCATCACTCTCTGCTGCTGCGGGATAACACTGCCTGTTACTGCATCACTCTCTGCTGCTGCAGGTTAATACTGCCTGTTACTGCATCACTCTCTGCTGCTGCAGGTTAACACTGCCTGTAACTGCATCACTCTCTGCTGCTGCAGGTTAACACTGTAACTGCATCACTCTCTGCTGCTGCGGGTTAACACTGCCTGTTACTGCATCACTCTCTGCTGCTGCGGGTTAACACTGCCTGTTACTGCATCACTATCTGCTGCTGTGGGTCAACACTGCCTGTAACTGCATCACTCTGTGCTGCTGCGGGTTCACACTGCCTGTTACTGCATCACTCTCTGCTGCTGCAGGTTAACACTGCCTGTTACTGCATCACTATCTGCTGCTGCGGGTTAACACTGCCTGTTACTGCATCACTCTCTGCTGCTGCGGGTCAACACTGCCTGTAACTGCATCACTCTGTGCTGCTGCGGGTTCACACTGCCTGTTACTGCATCACTCTCTGCTGCTGCAGGTTAACACTGCCTGTTACTGCATCACTATCTGCTGCTGCGGGTCAACACTGCCTGTTACTGCATCACTCTCTGCTGCTGCAGGTTAACACTGCCTGTTACTGCATCACTCTCTGCTGCTGCAGGTTAACACTGCCTGTTACTGCATCACTATCTGCTGCTGCGGGTCAACACTGCCTGTTACTGCATCACTCTCTGCTGCTGCGGGTCAACACTGCCTGTTACTGCATCACTCTCTGCTGCTGCAGGTTAACACTGCCTGTTACTGCATCACTATCTGCTGCTGCGGGTCAACACTGCCTGTTACTGCATCACTATCTGCTGGTGCGGGTTCACACTGCCTGTTACTGCATCACTCTCTGCTGCTGCAGGTTAACACTGCCTGTTACTGCATCACTCTCTGCTGCTGCAGGTTAACACTGCCTGTTACTGCATCACTCTCTGCTGCTGCAGGTTAACACTGCCTGTTACTGCATCACTCTCTGCTGCTGCAGGTTAACACTGCCTGTTACTGCATCACTATCTGCTGGTGCGGGTTCACACTGCCTGTTACTGCATCACTCTCTGCTGCTGCAGGTTAACACTGCCTGTTACTGCATCACTCTCTGCTGCTGCAGGTTAACACTGCCTGTTACTGCATCACTCTCTGCTGGTGCGGGTTAACACTGCCTGTTACTGCATCACTCTCTGCTGCTGCAGGTTAACACTGCCTGTTTCTGCATCACTCTCTGCTGGTGCCGGTTAACACAGCCTGTTACTGCATCACTCTCTGCTGCTGCGGGTTAACACTGCCTGTTACTGCATCACTATTTGCTGCTGCAGGTTAACACTGCCTGTTACTGCATCACACTCTGCTGCAGCGGGTTAAAACTGCCAGTTACTGCATCACTCTCTGCTGCTGCGGGTTAACACTGCCTGTTACTGCATCACTCTCTGCTGCTGCAGGTTAACACTGCCTGATACTGCATCACACTCTGCTGCTGCGGGTTAACACTGCCTGTTACTGCATCACTCTCTTGTGCTGCAGGTTAATACTGCCTGATACTGCATCACACTCTGCTGCTGCAGGTTAACACTGCCTGTTACTGCATCACTCTCTGCTGCTGCAGGTTAACACTGCCTGATACTGCATCCCACTCTGCTGCTGCGGGTTAACACTGCCTGTAACTGCATCACACTCTGCTGCTGCGGGTTAACACTGCCTGTTACTGCATCACTCTCTGCTGGTGCGGGTTAACACTGCCTGTTACTGCATCACTCTCTGCTGCTGCGGGTTAACACTGCCTGTTACTGCATCACTCTCTGCTGCTGCAGGATAACACTGCCTGTTACTGCATCACTATCTGCTGCTGTGGGTTAACACTGCCTGTTACTGCATCACACTCTGATGCTGCGGGTTAACACTGCCTGTTACTGCATCACACTCTGCTGCTGCAGGTTAACACTGCCTGTTACTGCATCACTATCTGCTGCTGCAGGTTAACACTGCCTGTTACTGCATCACTATCTGCTGCTGTGGGTTAACACTGCTTGTTACTGCATCACTCTGTGCTGCTGCAGGTTAACACTGCCTGTAACTGCATCACTCTGTGCTGCTGCGGGTTAACACTGCCTGTTACTGCATCACTATCTGCTGCTGCAGGTTAACACTGCCTGTTACTGCATCACTCTCTGCTGCTGCAGGTTAACACTGCCTGTTACTGCATCACTATCTGCTGCTGCAGGTTAACACTGCCTGTTACTGCATCACTCTCTGCTGCTGCAGGTTAACACTGCCTGTTACTGCATCACTCTCTGCTTCTGCAGGTTAACACTGCCTGTTACTGCATCACTCTCTGCTGCTGCAGGTTAACACTGCCTGTTACTGCATCACTCTGTGCTGCTGCGGGTTAACACAGCCTGTAACTGCATCACTCTGTGCTGCTGCGGGTTAACACTGCCTGTTACTGCATCACTCTCTGCTGCTGCAGGTTAACACTGCCTGTTACTGCATCACTATCTGCTGCTGCCGGTTAACACTGCCTGTTACTGCATCACTATCTGCTGCTGCCGGTTAACACTGCCTGTTACTGCATCACACTCTGCTGCTGCCGGTTAACACTGCCTGTTACTGCATCACTATCTGCTGCTGCAGGTTAACACTGCCTGTTAATGTATCACACTCTGCTGGTGCGGGTTAACACTGCCTGTTACTGCATCACTCTCTGCTGCTGCGGGTTAACGCTGCCTGTTACTGCATCACTCTCTGCTGCTGCCGGTTAACACTGCCTGTTACTGCATCACTATCTGCTGCTGCAGGTTAACACTGCCTGTTAATGTATCACACTCTGCTGGTGCGGGTTAACACTGCCTGTTACTGCATCACACTCTGCTGGTGCGGGTTAACACTGCCTGTTACTGCATCACTCTGTGCTGCTGCAGGATAACACTGCCTGTTACTGCATCACTCTCTGCTGCTGCAGGTTAACACTGCCTGTTACTGCATCACTATCTGCTGCTGCCGGTTAACACTGCCTGTTAATGCATCACTATCTGCTGCTGCCGGTTAACACTGCCTGTTACTACATCACACTCTGCTGCTGCCGGTTAACACTGCCTGTTACTGCATCACTATCTGCTGCTGCAGGTTAACACTGCCTGTTACTGCATCACACTCTGCTGGTGCGGGTTAACACTGCCTGTTACTGCATCACTATCTGCTGCTGCAGGTTAACACTGCCTGTTACTGCATTATTCTCTGTTGCTGCAGGTTAACATCTCACCTCCACCCCAGCATTCACCATGGGTACTGAATCTCCCCCAAAGGATGGTTTGTATATGATGGTGTGACACTCTCTGCTCGTTTCTGCAGAAGCTCAGCAGACTGTCAGCTGTTTAAGTGGAAGCAGGAAAACTGTACGGTGGATACAAGCTGTTCAAAATTCTGCAGGTCTGGGAACATCATTATATCTGAGGAGTTGTAAAATCTATGTTGTTTGACATCAGTCAGACTGTGAATGTCTAAAATATTAAAGTCTTGTGACATCACTTCAAAAGGCAGTCACAAATTCTACAGGTTCAATATAATTCATTTATCCTTGAGTTTACCAAAAGATATCCCAGATTAGTCCATCACGGATGCCCTGCTCTGTCCGTCAGTCAGTGTTTCATCAAGATCCAGTCATCTTTATAAAGGCGCATATACACACACACACACACACACGCACGCACGCACGCACGCACGCACGCACGCACGCACGCACGCACGCACGCACGCACGCACAAGAACAGCGATCACAGCTAATGTTAGACAGCTTTAACAGTCATAAATTGGCCGACTGCAGAGAGGAAAAAGTGTGGAATGACATGCTGATGAGGTGAGAAGACATATAGAATGCAGCGAAAGGAGTGCTAAACAGGTGGTGATGTTTGATAGGTCGAGACAGTAGAGACGATAAAGTTGTCGGAGTCAATGTATCAGTGTTTCACACAGATTTCAACAAGTAATATAATAATCCACAGTGCATAAAATGTTCCTATGTCACAAGACACCTGTACTGCCATTACGACTCATAGAATCCAGTATTTTCTCAGGATAAGGAGGCTTTACCCCCACACAGGAATCGAAGGACTAACAGAGAATTAGGGACTGATGGATAATTAAGCTTAATTTAACACAAAGTGCTTATTTTTACTCCTCCTATCCCTCCAAAAGTTATTATTTCACTGACAAGTGCACTTCAGAGGGACTCATAGGTGACTGCAAACCCTTCTGAAGGTCATTCCCAAGTACAACCCCAATTCCAAAATAGTTGGCATATCAATTATATAAATGCAGACAATAGGCATTCATTTTTTCACTTTCATTCCAAACTACAGGTCATGTATTGGTCTTAGTTATTCGGTCGATTATTTCTTTTGCGGTTATTTTCACAAAGGGATGGACGAGGTGACGTTTACTTTTATAAAGCAGAGGGCAGAGAATGACAGGCTCTGAACCAAAACTTAAGTGATGTAATACGTGACGTGAACAGAAGTGTCCCAATTCGGCTCTTAACAGCTCCGGTCCCTTGTGCACTTACGCCCCTAAGTGCGCTGTCAACATATGCACACTTGAAGAAAGACCTTAGGGCAGAAGGGCGAGTATTGGGACCGGGTCATTATTCTGATGTACAGTACAGGCCAAAAGTTTGGACACACCTTCTCATTCAATGCCTTTCCGTTATTTTCATGACTGTTTACATTGAAGATTCTCACTGAAGGCATTAAAACTTTGAATGAACACATGTGGAATTATGTACTTAAAAACAAAGTGTGAAATACCTGTAACTGAAAACATGTCTTATATTCTAGTTTCTTCAAAGTAGCCACCCTTTGCTCTGATTACTGCTTTACACACTCTTGGCTTCTCTTGATCAGCTTCAAGAGGTCGTCACCTGAAATGGTTTTCATTTCGCAGGTGTGCCTTGTCAGGGTTAATTAGTGGAATTTCTTGCCTTTTCAATGGGGTTGGGACCATCAGTTGTGTTGTGCAGAAGTCAGGTAGATAAACAGCCGACAGCCCTATTGGACAACTGTTAGATACATACGTACATAATTCCACATGTTCATTCATAGTTTTGATGCCTTCAGTGAGAATCTACAATGTAAATAGTCATGAAAATAAAGGAAACGCAGTGAATGAGAAGGTGTGTCCAAACCTTTGGCCTGTACTGTAGTGGTGTGCAGCACCGTGTTCAGCTGACATGGAGTGAAGATGATGGAAACATCTCATCTCATTGTACCATCATTGAATTCATCTTCACTCCCAACCCTGAACAGCTTTGTCTCCCAACCTAAAACAAGCATGGACGATCCCAGAACACAGACACAGTTCTCATTTCTTATCCCATGTGGAAAAACAAAAGGATTTTTCATCAGTGCTGCAACGCCTGTTACTCCTTTTAGACCAGCAGCATTCAGCTGCAAACTGAAACATGACCGTAAATATCAAAAATAATATTGGAATTTGTAGATTTACAAATTGCTGCCGCTTCCATAGATGATTCATAAACCTCACCGGTGTGAAGCAGCAAGGTGTGGTATGGTGTACCCAGAGGGAGCGGGGGGTGGGGGGGGGAATTATTTCTTGACACCCCGCCCCAGGAAACGCAGAAAAGAGGGCACTGTGGAAATAGGACACCTAATGAAAACCCATCACAGGAGCCCGGCAGGGCTACAGACGCAGGCTTTCACAGACGGGGGGCCATCTTTTATCTGTCCAAACGTGACAAACACACAAATGCATGCAAACATGCAGGGGCACAGACACACACACACACACACGCACACAACAAAAACTGCACAACTACCTAAACATACACGTGCATGCTCACACACACTCATGCATGCAGAAGCACCCACAACACAGATACACACGCAAGGCTCATGCATAAAAATCCACATACGTGCAGTTAGACACGCACGCACACACACACACACACACACACACAGGAACGCACACACACACATACACACATGCACAAACGCACGCACAAACACACACATACACACACACACAAACACACGCACACACACACACACACACACGCGCAACACCACGCGCACGCGCACGCACACGCACACTCACACGCACGCACACAACCACACACACACACACACACACACACAGGAACGCACACACACACATACACACATGCACAAACGCACGCACAAACACACACATACACACACACACAAACACACGCACACACACACACGCGCAACACCACGCGCACGCGCACGCACACGCACACTCACACGCACGCACACAACCACACACACACACACACACACACAGAAACGCACACACACACATACACACATGCACAAACGCACGCACAAACACACACATACACACACACACACGCACGCACACACGCAACACCACGCGCACACACACGCCCGCACACGCGCACGCACACGCACGCACGCACACGCACGCACGCACACACACGCACACGCACACACACGCACACAACCACACACGCACGCACACACACACACGCAAACACGCAAACACGCAAACACACACACACACATAGGCGGGAGGCAGAGTGTGTGAGCTGTAAAAATCAGGCAGCTCACCTCTGCTGTCAGGCTCATTTATTAATGATCAAATAAATATGTTGACATAACAGGAAAGGTCACGGAGCTCATGCTGATTCGCTGTTTTCACTGCTGTCACACTCCACATCATAACCGCCGCCCCAGCAGGGCGCACGAAGGGTCACGACCCTGACTGAGGCTGAGATTAATATAACAGCAGCTCGGCGTCTGTCATCTGTCACCCAAACAAAGCCCTCGCTCAACAACAACGACACAAACACACAGCTCATTAGGCCCATACATCGTCAGGCTAACACTCGAACACAAGCCAATTACAGGATGTATATTGCACCACCACAGTCAGTGCGGATTTCAAGTTATCTTATTTAGTGCATTGTATTAATTCCAAATCTAAAAAAACACAATAAAAATGAACTGTATATACTGGTATCCCTGCTCCAGAAAAGGTTTGTACTACATATGCAAACATTTGACTACACACCCACCCACACCGCTAAAGACCTTTGTGTGTTTCTTAAAGAAATGTTTTGCACAGAGCTTGCAATTTCAGAACTTATTTTGATTGCATTTAAACTGGGGTGGTGTCAATTGTCGAAGTCTACATACTTTTATGTTTAGAGTCCTTTACT
Source organism: Gymnothorax reevesii (assembly GCA_029721435.1). Lineage (NCBI taxonomy): Eukaryota > Metazoa > Chordata > Actinopteri > Anguilliformes > Muraenidae > Gymnothorax > Gymnothorax reevesii. The sequence goes on from CM056577.1 coordinate 7,265,229, forward strand.
TTGAAATACTAATTTGTAATAATGCGCTTGTTTCCGTCTTTCCCACACCACCTCTGTTATGTTTCTTTCATGGCCATTGGTGCCGAAGTCAATGACGATGTAACTCGTAATTGTACTGCTATAAGGCTCATGTGACACAATACCTTGATTCATTTCTATATTTAGGTTGTTGCACTGTCTGGTCGATGTTGCTCTGAGTTATTGCAATGTTGGTTAATTTCGCTTCTGTAATTAGCCTGTTAGGGAAATCCGACAATTATTATTTTGTTAATTGAGTAACCATGCTAACTCGCCCTGTTTTACCATAAATATACAGAAAACATGACCCCAGTGGCGTAGCCAGCGGGGGTGCTAACAAACGCCCCTTTTTGACTGCAATTAGTAGTTCTCAGTCATTTTCCTTTATGGACGCGTTTTCCAATTATCGTAACTGGCGAACGAAAACACGGTTTCTCTCCATATGCAACCTAACAGCGATTAAATCATGGGCTAAATTCAGTACATTGCGGAACAAGAACAGAGAATTGGCTGCACAAAACTTCCGTTTAAAACAGTTATTAGTCCTGACCTGTTCTCAGACATTTTCATAATTTACAGAAGGTTCACTCAGAGAGCACTCCAGAGTTAACAGGTGCCGCTTGTTCTCCCTGATTAGGTAAGACGACAATCATTCATCTGGACACGTATTTGCTGCATTTAAATCAACGTCATTCAAACTTGCATGCCTGTCGACTCTCAAATAGCTTGAGCCGCCGGCTTTTTATGGCCTATTTAACTGCCGAGTGCCACTTTTTTTCCCCCAACCCACACAATGCCGAGAGTGAAAGTCCGCGTTTCATTGGACCGCGGACCAGTTCAATTATAGCGAAGCATTGGCCTATTAAGTAGCTAAATTATTTTTCTATACCGAATTTAGCCAATTATTTAATCGCTGTAAGATTGCATATGGAGAGAAACAGTTGCTAATTAAGCTAATTGGAAAACGCCTCAATAATGGAAAATGAATGAGAACTACTAATTACAGTCAAAAAGGGACGTGTCTTAGCATGACCACTAATGACCGAATTGTGAGGCTGCTCTGTGGAATGTCAAATATGACCAGCAATAATGAAACAGTGTTTTGCCATCAAGTCGCAGAAACCAAACGCTCAATAAAGGAAAATGATTGAGAACTAGCAGGACTAATTCTTGTCATAAAGGGATGTTTGTGGGGTGTACTCTGACCTGCGCAACACTACCTGAGGTCAATTTATTGATCCACGACGCAGCATCAGAGCAATTTCACAGTGCCACTATGGGGATTCGCCATTGCCTAGCTAGGGGCAGGGCAAGGGCTAGCCTCACTTGCACCGAACGCTGCATCATCACGCTATATAGCCACCTTATTTTTCACAAACAAGGCAACTTATTTGTGAAATGTAATTCATTGTTGTCTGGACTCAACCATTCGCCTGTTTTTACAATCATAGGCAGCACAATGTTGAGGCATTTTCAGTTTATGCCCACCGGTTGTTCCACAGCCTTCATCGCGTCATGTATTGACCGCCCCAATATGGCCACGTTAAAGACATATGCGAGATGAGCTAATGAGTGATCTAGTTTTTTTTTTTTTTTTTTTCCATCTCTATGATTAAAACATTTCATACAACCATTGTGACTTTGATATTTTTATGGTCTTCAGGGCTCAGTGCTCTATCTTAATTAGCTACAGAATAATAAATGCATTAAATTTGGGAAAAAATTGTATGCTTGGTGTTTTTTACTTTTTCCTGGCCACAGTACAGATAAACTAAACACACGGAGCAGAGCTCAAAATAGCGGGTGCAGAGGTGCACGTATGCACTCGGTTTTCGGCAGGTCCACCCAAAATTTAAAGTCGGATGCTAAACTAAACTAAACACCTTGAGTAAAGAAAAGTATCTTAAGCCAAGAGTTCAGCGACTATTCTGATGACAAAATGAAACTTATGGGTCTGTCAGCTCTGAAAATGCATCTCAGGCCCCCAAACTACTCCAAAATTATGGCGATTCTCTCAAAACTGAACCCCCCCCCCCCCCCCCCCTCCCTAAAAGAAGCTAAATCTCAGGAACTGGCAATAATTGAGCTTAATTATTTTACTATTTCACACCAGATATATTAATCTTCCACAGTGGGGAATATCATATAAATGTATTATTTTTTGGTGGGGAAGTTCCTAAAATTTGGTTGATTTGTCATGGAATGACCCGGTTGGGACAAGGGCCTGTTTACCATGGCGTAGCATCCCTTCCTTTTAACACAGAGTGGAGGCGTCTGGGCATTGAGGAGACAAGTTTCTTGAGTTCAGCCATTGGAATCTGATCCCACTCTTGTATAATACAGGCTTCCAGCTGCTGGAGAGTTTTGGGTCTCCTTTGAGGAACTTTTTCTTTAATTATTTGCCAAATGTTCTCAAATCAGTGAAAAATCGGGACTGCAGGCAGGCCAGTTCACATGGACTCTTCTACTACGAAGCCATGCTGTTGTAACAGCTGCAGTATGTGGTTTTGCATTGTCCTGCTGAAATACACAAGGCCTTCCCTGGAATAGATGTCGTCTGGAGGGGAGCATATGTTGCCCAAAAATCTTGATATACCTTTCAGCATTCATGGTGCTTTAAAAAACATGCAAGTGTCCCACACAATATGCACTAATGCATCCCCATACCATCAGAGATGGCTTTTGAACTGAACGCTGATAACAGGAGGGGTGGTCTTTCTCCTCTTTAGCCCGGAGGACACGACACTCGTGATTTCCAACAAGAATGTCAAATTTGGACTCATCTGACTACAGTGCACTTTGGTAAAGTGCATTTTAAATGAGCCTTGGCCCAAAGAACACAGCAATGCTTCTGGATCATGCTGAACAATGGCTGCCTTCTTGCATGATAGAGTTTTAGGTGGCATCTGTGGATGACACGATGGACTGTGTTTACAGACAGTGGTTTCTTGAAGTATTCCTGGGCCCATTTAGTAATGTCAATAACAGATTCATTCCGGTGAGTGATGCAGTGGCGTCTGAGGGCCCGAAGATCACGGGCATCCAGTAAAGGTCTTCGGCCTTGTCCCTTGTGCACAGAGATTTTTCCAGTTTCTCTGAATCTTATGATGATGTTATGCACTGTCGATGATGAGACCTTCAAAGCCTTTGCAATTTGACGTTGAGGAACATTGTTTTTAAATTAACACAATTTTTTTACGCAAGCCTTCACAGGTTGGAGAGCCTCTGGCCATCTTTACTTCTGAGAGACTCAGCCTCTCTAAGACATCCCTTTCATAGGCAATTATGTTACACACCTGATGCCAGTTAACTTAATTACTTGCAGAGCTGTCGGATAGCTCACTCGGTTAAGGCACTGCATCGCAGTACAGCAGTGACTATTATGTCGCGGGTTCGAGTCCCGGTTGTACCAACCGGCAGTGGTCGGCAGCTTTTTAGAGTAGGGCACAATTGACTCTTGCGCTACAGGGTTTCAAATTGGGAAGGGACCACCGGGAAAGGGAAATAAATAAATAGCTTTATTTGTTGCTCAAGTGCCTCCTGTTGGCCAGACGGGCGCTCGTCAAGGATGATTCTAAGCCCGGTCATGTCCGGGTATCCTCCGATCTCGTTCTGAACTAGAAGATTCAATTGATGAGTGTATAAGAAGCGGTGGCTGACAGGCACGTGCTTCGGAGGAGAGCCGCGAACTGTCTTCACTCTCCTGAATTGGCAACAAGGGGTCACAAACGAGCAAGTGCTGTACATAGTTAACCAATTGGGCATTCTAGATTCGGGTGGGATTGGAGATGCCAAATTTATATTTAAAAAAAAAAAAAACCACTTAATTACTTGCTAAATGTTCTTTTAGCTGATTCTCTGACATATTAATTGCTTTTTCAGCCCTTTTTTTTTTTTTTTTTTTTGCCTGTGTCCCAACTTTTTTGAGACCTGTTGCAGCTAGAAATTTTAATTGAGCTCATTTTGTGAATGAAAATGTAAAATGTCTGTTTAAACATTTCAAATGTTATCTATGCTCTAATGTAAATACCACATTGGCTCATGTGATCTGAAAGTCATTGCATTTGGATTTTATTCACAATTTACACTTTGTCCCAACTATTTCGGAATTGGGGTTGTAGTTAAAGTTGACCATTAGTGACAATTAACAGAAATGTTTGCCTTGTTCCTTTGTGCTTTTCAGAAACTTGACACGATGCACCATGAAACTGTACTCATTTGAATGATTGTAGTTCCATTCAACAATTAAAGTGCCTGGATCAAGCCCATGACTGCATTCTCTGACCGGAACCCTGTAATGGTCAATTTCCCAACGAACCGCTTCTCAGAGGCTCATTCCTCAACATGGGGGCTAGAGCACAGATATATTCCTCATGCATGGGAAAGGGATTCAGATCTGTGACCTGTCCCTGCCCTTACATGACCAATGTAACATCCTATAAAATCCGAACAGCGCTGAATTATGCATCATTCCCTGGGCAGCTAAACTGACCAGAATGGACTGTTCTTTGCACTCATGTTACATATGATGAGTGAGAGGGCTGGAGAGAGGTTAAAAGATGGGGAGAGGGAGGGAGATAGAGAGTGGCAGCAGAGGGGAAGAGAAGAATCGAGAGAAGAAGGAGGGAGAGATGGGGAGAGAGACCCCTGTAAAGATTGTACACAACCCCAGTGAGTGAAATACTGAAAGGTGGTCTGTAATGAGAGAGAGGAGGTGATTGGTTGGCTGCACTGTCCCCCTGGCAGTAGAGACAGCACCAATTAACCTGTTCCTGACCCCAAACCCTGCCCTGACAGCCCCTCCAATCAGGAGGTCAGAAGGCTGGGACGCGAGGATTGAGACACGGAGCTGCAGATCACGGAGAGACGTCCCCATTTGCCCGTCACGGCACAGAGACTGAACCGCCAGCGACCGACATTAGCCCCGTCTAATCCCCCTAAATGAGCTCCCAGTCACATCAGCCGAAATACAAGCCTTCTTACCACTAACAATACCTTGAAAGCGATGAATATTTAAAAGGTAGAAAAGCTGACAAACACGAAGTGTTTGTTATAAATAAGATATAATACAAAGGAAGTCGGACTTTCAACTCATACTGTCAAACAGGCAAATACACGCGCTCATTCGCTCCGGTGCGTAAAGGAAAAAAAAAGCAGACTGCAGGATGATCAGAGCGGAGCAGGAACAGGTTTTTGTGGGAATTCAAACAGCAGAGGGGGAGGGCGGGGGGCGATGCCATGAGCCGACTGTCAGAGTACCGCGAGCGGGGGAACAGAGGAATCAGACCGAACGCAAATCTTTTTCTGAAGACGCAAAAATAAAACACATTCTGCACTTTTATTCCACAGCCGAAGAGAGTTGAAATCCCGCCTGCTCTGCGACTGAACAGATGTGAAGTGCTGGCAGGGACGGGACCGTGGAGACTACGGAGGGACGGGGGAGGCAGAATACACAACACGTCCCGGGCTGACGGATTATTTATCTGCCTTTCTTTTAATACTTTAATTCAAAAAGTTTGCGATGCCCCCCCCCCCCATAATTTGCGCGTTGATTGCCCCCCACCCTCCCCCCGTAATAAAACCAGGAAAGGGATGCGGCAGATGAAAGCCGATGTCTTTGTAACGCAAAGCGACCGCACGACGCAGCAGGAAACGAAGTCTCATTTGCGCGCGCATCAAAGCAGTTCTCCTGCTCCAGCGGGGCGCGGGTGCGCTGCGTGACCAATGCTGCGTTCAGCACCGCGCCTCGGCTCCCCCCGCCATTAAAAGCCCTCCGGCGTGCCATCCATCATAAGAGTATTGACGCAGCTCAGCCAAGCTGTCACACCTGACATTTGATTTATAGCTTAACGAAGCCCCCCATTCTCTCCTCCCGATGCAGCCAGTGAGAGGAACCGGGAGACACGCCAAGCTGTTAAAACCGCAAAAAACCACCGGGCCGGCAAACATGCTATTACCTGCCCGCAAGCAACCCACCGTCAGCAGGTCATAACTTTTAGTTTATTTTTTGGCACGTCTCGATCACACTATAATTCAGACAGTACGCCTATCCTTCCAAGTAACTTTACATTTGCCAACTGAGTCGTTGAGAACGGAATTCCCATCATTGCGCTGCTGCTGTAATGATATATACATGGGCTACAATGCCCTGTGCGGAGAATACTGCACAGCAGAGCAGAACAGAAAACAGAAAAGAAAGGGCTTAACAAAGCCAGAAACAGACCACATTCAGTCCGTCTGAGAAAAAAAAATAATTCATTTTCACCCAAATTCAAACTTCGGTCGTTAAATGTGGGACTTGTTGAGAAATGAATAATATCGTACGGACCAGACAAGCAACGGGGAGCCAAGGTTTTGTGTGATTGGCTGCAGCACATTCACGACGTCTGATGACACAATCATGGCACGAGATGAATGAGGTGTTACGTGGACGCCGGCAGCGGAAATAAAAATTTTGCCCCCCGCAAGACTGATCTAGGCCTACATAAGTGCACGAACACACACGCACACACGTTCTCTCTCGCTCTCTCACTCACTCTCTCTCTCTCTATCTCTCTCTCACACACACACACACACACACACACACACATCCATCACTGTACTTCTATATTTGTGAGGACATTACATTGACTTCCATTCATTCCGTCTGTCTCTATAGTTCTTCCCTTATCTTTAGAAATGTTTGACTAACCCAAGCTCTCAACCTATCCCTAATTCTAACCTTAACCCAAACCCTTACCCTAACCTTAATTTATTCCTAATTCTAATCTTAACCCAAACCCTTACCCTAAACTCAACCTATCCCTAATTCTGACCTTAACCCAAACCCTTACTCGTTCTCTCTCACTCACTCTCACTCACTCTCACTCTCTCTCACTCTCTCTCTCACACACACACACACACACACACACACACACATGCATACAGGTCACAGAAAGTGCAGGGCTGAGAGTCACCTCCTCTGGTTGACTGAAGACACCCAGCAATTACCACAACTCACCACAGACATCTAACCCTGTGTGGAACTGCTCAGCTCCTCATCCAGTCTTCAACAATGAGTGATGAGTGGTTATAACACAAAACCAGAACAGTAGAGGTCATTTATTCATTAACAAACTGCCCGTGTATGACAGGATAACCAACACATTCTGCATATTCATCATTTAATTCAGTGATTCAGTTCTCACATCTCCAAACTCCCGCAAAATAACCTTTTTTACGGGCGAGATTTCACAGAGCATGAAAATCGCACGGCAGAGCTGTATCACTGGTTTTTACAGTCTCAGAAGGTCAAACGCAAGGCACTCCATTACAGCTCTAACATTCCCACGAACAAACGCTGCACCTGAAATATGGAAACAGAACTGCATGAGCGGTTTGGATCAAGAAAGAGCAATTACGTCTCGCCTGGAGGGAGCAATTATGTCTCGCCTGCCTCTCCTGTAGTACAGTGTGGGGCCTATAGGGAGGATAATAATCACTGCCTCTCCTGTAGTACAGTGTGTGGCCTGTAAGGAATATAGTACGCTCTACCTCTCCTATAGTACAGTGTGCCTGTGGGGAATATAACAATCACTGCCTCTATGTAGTACAGTGTGTGGCCTGAAGGGAATATAGTACTTTTTGCCTCTCCTATAGTACAGTGTGGCCTGTAGGGAATATAATAATCACTGCCTCTCCTGTTGTACAGTGATTGGCCTATAGGGAATATAATAATCACTGCCTCTCCTGTTGTACAGTGATTGGCCTATAGGGAATATAGTACTCTCTGCTTATCCTGCAGTACATTGTGTGGCCTGTAGGGAATATAATAATCACTGACTGTAGTATAGAAAAAAAACTTGAAAATGCAGCTCTGTTTTTTAGAAGGTTGTCTAAACTGGATTGGCCTCCAGTTAGATTTCAGATGCTCTTAGATTTTCTCCTAGATGCACAGGCACAATACCACTCCACCCCCTTACACCACACACGCATACACACATACACCACACACGCGCGCACATGAAAGCCAGTCATAACAGTTTTACTACTTCACAGGTGCAGTTTAAAATTAACTCTATTCTCAGTGAAATGCGCAATGTATGAGAATGGAAACATTTTTGACAGGTGACGAGAGACAAATACCGTTGAAACCGCACTTTAAAAATGCTTTCAGCCAGCAAGCCTGACTATCACAGAGACATATTTCACAGTGAGCAACACCTCCATTGTCATCACGAGTTCACGCTGACATAACAGTTCTGAATGTCAGTCAAAGACAAATGCAGGTTTTTATTCCATGAAGTAACTTTAAAGACTCCCAAGCTCCCACAATGTATTGTGCATCAGCCGTGGTTTTGTATAACACGTATCCTCCACTTTTCACTTCATATACGGTTTATTCACTAAATGGTTCTTAATGAGAGACTTCCTCATGAATATTTGAATAGGCAGTGTTCCTCTTCAGTAGTTTCTTCATTGTTCTTCATTAGAAAGCTGATATTTTGCAGTTAATCTAAATTTTAAATGTTTTGATCCATTGAATGACTGAGCAAACACAATAACAAACGCGTGCATTGCATCCTGGTCGTCAGAACGTCTTTCAAGGGGTTGTATCAAGGCTGAGCTCGGGCTTTAAACTTAAAAATGGCCATTTTTTCCCCCCAAGTTAGTGCCGGGGGGGGGGGGGGTTGCTGCTTTATGTCATGGTCTATCATAGCCATCCGTGCTGTTCTCTACGAAAACAAAACTACTCAGTGTAGAACTCCCTTTTTTACATTGTGCTTGTGTAAACTTTGAGACATTTGTTTGTGTGCTGCTATGGTGTCATCCCGAGTCGTCTTATAGTTAGGCTACAGCTAAATTATAACATGCAACAAAGAAGCCGTTCAATGCCCTTATGTGACAGTATCGTGAAGCGGTTAGGTTAAAGCACAGAAGATTCTTGGTTAGGTTTAGGCATTGAAGATACTTGCTTATACTTAAGGTTTGACATGGGATAAGGGTAAGACGGCAAAAATTCTGGTTTCCATCTGCGCCAAGTACATCCTTTTATTCCATGTCAACCGCTGTAGTCAAAAACTGCTGTCGGTTCTGTATTGATATCTGCGGGGGTACCTATGACATTCAGAACTGACGCAGAGGGTCTCCTTTTCAGTTTCTGTACAGACGCCCCTGGCGTCTGGCCAACTGTCGATGCATAATGCATAGGAACGAGGTCAGTCTGGTCTGGCAATGACTGAATCTTTCCAGAAGTGGTTGAATATGAATATATGCCGCAAAAATAGCCCCGCAAAGCGAGCATTATCCCTCAGCCCCTGGATTGTTTGGAATGAATATAAATTGACGAAGGCGTTTTAAAGTTATCCTATGGAATACAAAATTCAAGATGGCAGCTGTAGCGGCCATACTGAACATCTAAGCGTTGTCAAAATCGATAGGCTTCTGTATGTACAGAAGACCAACCAACATAGCAAAAATGGGGTTGATTGACAAAGGTGTTTCCAAGTTATCGTGTGGAATACAAAAGTTTATGGGACAAACGGACACACAGTGGGACGGACATTACATGCGACAACAATTCCTCCTCTGCCCCTTAGTTAGGGCTGAGGGGCAAAAAACAATGGAGTTGCATTTGGCAAGGAGGATGCCACCAGATAGAACTGGTCAAAATTGTGGGTTGCTGCTTGGAGTCCAAACTGTCCTCGAACCATACACTCAAATAGGTTGATAATTTACATTTACACTGATTTACGACCCATAGGAGCGTTCCCTAAAATCGTGCCCCTACTGGCAGTAGGACGGTACTGTTAGAGTTACAGTATAAGTTCCAGATACAGTTTCAGTCATATTTACACTTAAAATAACGGTTTGGGTAAGGATTATGGTTGGGGTTAGGGTTAGAGTAAGGATTAGGGTTAGGTTAAGGTCACGGATTTACTGAAGGCGACGCTGACGGTCGAAACCAGATTGTAGTTATTTAAATGACCGCTAGAGGTCGTTTAACTCCTAAACGTAACTTCAGGTGGTAATAAGCTGCTTGACAAACGACCTTGGCGGGCGTATTTTGTTGGAGGACGGGCTCCTTGGAGTAAGTGTGGCCTCGCAAGTCAGTCAGAAAATAAGCAAAAGGCAAGTCAAACTGAAAAAAAAGTACAGGGATACACGCTACATGCTCAGCCATGACAGTGCCCCTTTAATTCTGCCAAGCATTTTCATTGTTTTCAAAGAGGTAAGTCGGTGCGTTGGACAAGGACCACGGTGTAATAAAGTCGACTGTAATTAACTGCAGACCAGTGATCCACACTGGGTAATCACTGGCACTTGGAGCCGCGCACCTCGGCAGACTCGCGCCTGAGCGAGCACGACCGGCGGGAAGCTGAAGCGGTTTTGCTGAAACGCGCCGGCCGTCCTGAGTCAAGGTTACTCCACGTGCCGCAGAGCGAGTAATCAGGCGCCTCCAACCTCGAGGAAAAAATGAAGGCAGAAACTTTCAAAACAAATTCATTTCGTCTCATTTTTCCAATCGTCCTTCATTGCCAATCAATTGGCGAGATGAAATTGTAAGCTCGTCAGTGAGCCTTGGGAAAGGTCACTCAATTCACGCATCGTTTCAAAGTAATGACATTCAGCTCTAAAGACTCCCGACTGGGAGAATCGAAGCTGCGCTCGGTCTCAAGAGAGCCACACCTCGGTAAAACATCGCAGAGCACCGAGCACGTCGTCTCTGTGAGGGAACAAACGGCCAGAGAGCAGAGGCGTAAAACCTGCTCGCCACAACCGAGAAACTCGAACGAGGAGGGAAAACACATGGAGGAAACAAGGCAACGACGCTCATCACCCCAAAAACCTCTCCCGAGGTGGAGACGACCAGGGATAACAGTTCATCGATAAACTCATAATGTGTTCGGTGGTTTTCACTTGCCGAGCCTCACAAAAAAAAAAAGAAAAAAAAGGCCGATGATATTCGCACTTACACGTGTGGCCATTACTGATTTTTTTTTTTCTTGGCCACACTTACTCATACAGGTACGTGAGGCCCATTCAGAAATTTTCCCCTGGCCACAGCTTAAAAAATGTATTTGGCCAGGAAAAAAAATGTTGGCTTTGGATACACTTAAAATAATAATAATTGATAAATAAAATAATTGAGGGCAATGGAGCAATGAGTATCTTGGCCACACTAATAAGGGTGTCCAACGCAAATTTCGATCAGTTTTTGTGCCTGGACGCACTTAAGTGCGAATACTCACTTCGAGGGGAAAAAAAAAAAAAAAATTCGCCAACATGGTTTTTACTCTTTTTTCTAATGCAAAATTAAAACAGCTTTAAGGATTTTTAGAAAACTTTTGACACCTGTGGGTGATTCCATCTCAAACCAACAGATTACAGAAAAATGTCCAAACTGACCATCTGGGTTTGATTCATTCTTCATGAAAAGAATGTCACTGTAACCAAAATTTTTGGCAAGTACCTTTAGTTTGAGATATTTAGGCTTGTAATTGGATATCGACTTTAATAAATGAGCGTTGCTAAAAAATTGCAAAATTCCTTTCGTTTCTACTCCAAGGACTTAAAAATCACAAAGAAAACTAGCAATGACAACTTAGACAAATTTATTCTTCACTGACTAAAAAAAACCCTCCACAAATAATCCACTTTTCAATCTTATAACACTAATGCCACTATGTAACGCTGTTGCCAAAACAAAAACTCTGCCTCTACTGACCAAAATCACAGCATTTATATTGACTAGTAACATTCGGGAAAGATCTACAGGAGTCGTGGGTGATCTGGCCCCCTCCAGGCAAGAAGAAGCCAGAAACTTTTAGAAAGCACTAGTCTATTTCATTACAAACAAGTGGTATTGCATCAGATCATGTTTTTTCTACAGACGCACCACCAGAGGGTGCTAAATGATAACCAAAATAAACAAATAGCTGACCAGTAAGGCAGCACAAATAGCATGTAACAAATCTCCATTTACAAATGATATACAGTACTTTTCATAAAATACTCATACATAACACTACTTTTGAACTATTCACACTTCATGCTCTGAATTTTTCAGGGATTGTTCAACATATCAGATGTCTAACTTTGTCAAAGGTCAGCTTACAGTTACATACTAGCCAAGTTATGGCTTGCTGCATTAAAACGATTATTTTGTGCTGTGAAACCCTGCATATCACACTGGGAACCATATCAGATCTTTTAAATGTTTATACACAGTATTTAAGTATTAGTACTTGCAGCAAGGAGCAAGTCTGAAGGAACTCAACATATCTCATTTGAAGCATTCAAAAAAATAAAAATAAAATAAATAAATAAATGGGCCTCGCTGAAGCGGGTAATACCCCTCAGCCCCGAAGGTCACTGCTGCAAGGTCAAAGGTCAAACTGGTGACTAAACCTCGAAAAGGCACACCTACCCCCCATGGGGAGTCCACATATGCAATATGAACTTCCTAACCCAAGTGGTTACAGAGAAATAGCCCGGACAAAATTGGCAGCCGCCCACCGAAGGGACAACAATACCCCTCGTGCCCGTGTCGGGCTGAGGGGTAAAGAAAAAAAAAATCAGGCTTATATTGCGAAAGTTTCAGGTTAAGATACAGGGTGTATCAAAAAATGTCCCACTTTGAAAAGTTGCCCTAAAATTAATATTCCATAATTTTTTGAAAATCCTTTTACACAGGTTGATAGACAATGCTTCAGTGTTTTTTGTGCAATTGCACATATTGAACATGTCACGCATGAGAGCTCAGGCTAATTACGTAAATTGCGATACATGTGTTTTGTGGGAAAAAAAGGGCTGGGATGAAAATAGGATCTGAGACCATAGGAAGCGGCTGTAGGTATGCCCCTTTTTTAATCAGAAATTGGCATTACTTTTGAATTAACCCTTTCACACTTTCAGTCCTCAACATCGCACATGTGGTCATCGCACACTAGGGTATTCCTGACAGAACCTGAGGAGGACTCAACACTGTTGGTACGATGGTATTGGGTTACAATGAAAGATGGCTGTTCAGAGCTGTACTGTGGCCAAACCGTCCTTGAGAGTTTGCTTCCAATGCAGGAGTGAGGGAACTGTGCACCCAGGGCCCACACATTTATCACATTTGCTGGGAATTCGTTATTTATTTAATGATGTAACAACTGAGGACATGTGCGTACATTTCAGTTGAACTGAAATGTGTCAAGGGATGTGCTGAGATCAAGAAAGTGCGAACAGCATTCTGGGGACATCCATTCATGGATCACATAACATCACAGGACTGTTAGCCACCTGGAGAGCAAAGGGTTACAGCAATTTCCTGAAGGTTTTTAGGACACTTTAGGGCCATACCCAACGCTGCTTCCTGTGGTCTCAGATCCTGTTTTCATCCCAACACTTCTTTTTTGCACAAAACAGATGTATCGCAATTTACGTAATTAGCGTGAGCTCACTCATGCGTGACATGTTGAGTTTGTGCAATTGCACAAAAACACACTGAACTGTTGTCTATCAACCTGTGTAAAAGGATTTTCAAAAAATTATAGAATATTAATTTTAGGGCAATTTTTCGAAGTGGGACTTTTTTTTGATACACCCTGTATATCCCCAAAATGACAAAGCCTTCCCTTATAACAAGTATATCACTGGAAATGGCTTGTTTCAATGAGTAAATGCACAAATTATGAAGATGTTTACATGAACTGTACATTCATTTAGTCATCAAACAAGAGACAACCACAACCAGTCATGCAAACCCATCTGCACAACAGCTGCGTGTCAGAAAGCCCCAGTTTCACTGCTGATTTCAGTGGGAATGATTCACAATTTCTTTTTTTAGCAACTCTCTTTAATTAGGGCCATGGCCCCTTTTTAAAGGCCTCATATTTCAGAAACTACAGAAGATTCAAGCAAAAACATTCACACACTGGTCGTAGGCCACAATGACATTTAGATTTACCCTTAGAGCGCAAATTACACAATAGTGTTGCTCACTGATGCAAGATAGGTTTTCAACAGCCTTGAATTTGATATCAAGTGGTGACTTGTTTAAAAGAGCTCCCGCAGCTGAGCTCTTTTAAACACGTCGCCACATGGGAGGTTTTCAACAGCACCAGATAATTAATTTTTTCTTTTTTGAAAATTTATTTCAGTGCTAAGGGTTAAGTATGAAACAAATACAAGATAGTCAATCAGGAGTCCTCTGTTGATGTGACATGGGATGAGCCAAATTAGATCGCGATTTAAAATGAAAGTAAGGTAAATAACAGTATAATTTCATAGAGTGTCAACCACTTTATTTAGAAGCACTTTTCGAACGTTAGAAACCACATAAAAGAATAACCATTTTCAAAGATTTCCAGCACCTGTAGGAACTGTGCATCGAGACGAAAAATCTCAGCGAAATCCATGGAAAGTATTTGTTGGACTTCCAAATAGTATTCAATATTAAATGATAATAACATTTATGTACGGAAATAATTACATGCTTTAGTCGTAAGTTTGCGTCAAGTGTGGAAAAAAAGAAAGGATATTTATTAATTGTACGCAAGTACTTGGTAAACATTTTACTAGGTGTCAAGGTACAGTAATATTTATGAAGCTCAGGCAAATTAAGTTCCACCAAACTCCTCAGCCCTGATTTCCTCGGGAGCAATCACTTTAATACGATGTTTGAGGAAAACACTGAAATATTTACCTAAAAGCAGACAAACAGTAGTCTCAAGTTCTCAAATTCAGTACACTTCCAAAGCTTATCGTGTTTTGAAGCATAAATGAATCAGGCAAATAAATGTGTGTCAACATTGGGCTGCCCAACCCTGTTCCTGGAGATCTACCATCTCTATAGGTTTTGACTCCAACCCTGACAAAGCTCACCTGAGTCACAGGTCAGAGATCTCATTGAGCAGATAATAAATAAGGTCACATGTCTCAAACCAGCGTGGAGACAGAAACCAGCAGGACTGTAGACACCCAAACAGAGAGACAGGCAGCCCTCTTGTCTTCGCTTTGTCTGTGACTGCATGAGGTTTGTCACTCACTGGACAATTTTCAAATCTGAGCCAATTCTAAAAACTTGGGACACCATATACATGAGGACAGTTTCCACCGATTTTTAACATTATAATCCTCCTAACTCACACACTTCACGATACTGTCAGACCACACACCTGCCGTTTGTTCTAACGATTTCGCAGTGGCAAGTCCACAGACACGGGATCTCACTGGGGAAGTTGCGGACTCTTGTGAACCCTGTATATATGACAGACAGTGTGCCACTGAGCCACACTAGTCATCTAAACACAAATATAAGACATGGAATGGAAGATATGCACATTCTGGAAAACTTGCGTTTATGAGGTCATGAAGTCAGAACTTGACATAGCCTACGGCGTGCATCTCGATGAGGAAGTTGTATGTGAAAAAGTGTGCCGTTGTGCCGGTCTATTCACTCATTGGCTATAGCGGGTATTTCCATCAGAGCCAGCCCAACCAGGAATCGTAAATATCAAACATTTACGATTCAAGATCGGGGAGGCTCCGCCTGGACCAGGAGCAGATAAATAATCTTGCTGACATCACATACTTGCAGATTATTTGGACAAATAATCAGTTGTGATGAGCCTTGAATTGGGCCACACCCCCGTGATCGTCTGGCGGGCGGAGGGGTGGGGAATCGAAATCGGGCCTCAGATCATCTTGCGTGTAGACTGATAAATGCACTTCCTCTGGCGGTGTGCTTCTAGCCAACAGCTCACAACGAGCCTCAATGTCGCGCTTCGCTAAGATGTCACACGCAAATGTACACAACGCTTATAAGAAAGTGCAACCTGACCCAGAAACAATCCCACAATTTCTCCAACGATTCTTAGAGTCCCTTGATAGAGTCGAAACAACTCAAGAATGAGAACCATCACTGTGTCACTGTGCCTCTGCAAATCTGGCCAAACCCGAGTCTGGGCCCTGTCTACCGACTGCCAATGAAACCATGAAGCCTCAGTAATGGAGGTAACATGCTCCTTTCTTCATCGCAACTGCAGCAAACAAGCCAGGGAAACCAACACGGCTGCAGCATCGTAAATGTGGGTGTTTATCACACATCACATTGATCTGCATGTTACTCCACTGTGTGCAGCACACAGAGAATATGGGCCGAGTATCACAGCATGTGCCCACAATGGCCTGTTTGGCGCACGGTCAGATTTAGAGCAGCCAATATTCAAACCAAAAACATGACTCATGAGACCATTTTTTGCAACAGCATAATCAAAACGCTAAGAAAACAGCCCAGTTATTCTCATCCACATCAAATATTTTGGGAATTGGCTTCAGCCCGACTCCTGATCTCTGGCCTGTTTACTTCATGTTTTCCTCAGCCTCCTTCAAGCTAAAGAGTACATTCATCACTCATCTGACAGCGCAGAACGCATTAGCTGGGCAGAGCCGTCTCATGTTATTTGGCGAACAGCGCCGACCCATCTTAGGACACACAAACCAGTGGCGAAGAACACAAGGGTGTTCAGCAGATGTTGATTGGACAGTACTGTGAGCAAACGATAAAGAACAGAAAGTTACGGATCTCCATCTCAGCAGAATAATCCTGGATCAGGCAAATGTTCACCAGAAAAACCTTGAGATATTTAGAGTTATGTGTACACCGAGTAAGCAAAATACAACAAGTTACGACTGAACCCGAGGCACTTGTCAGGAGACCATTTGGTAGATGATGAGTTCTCATATCTAATGTGCAAGCAGTTTCAATGCTCCCTCACAGACTTCCAGGAGTTTCAAGGCGCCCCATCTCAGGGCATAATATTTAGAGTAGCGGTGGCCGGCACTGAAAACATAAAACATTCTCAAAATGTCTCTGAAATGTTTCATGAATGTAATGGCACTCGCATAATGTGGCAGCAACACCACGTTTGGTGCTCGCTGGGTGGGTCGAACGAGATCTGGCGGAGTTAAAAAGAAATAACATCAGGCTTACCGCGATCATTCAACCTGGTTATTTTCTCCAACTTGGTCCGGTCCAACACTCACTCATACAGGGAAGATTAGAAGATATTGGTTTGTCTGATATTTGATAAGAATTTCAGACTCCAATCATAGTTTTTGGGGGGCCATTTTTGCACTACATTTACAGGCCTACGGAGTTAAACCCTGAATGATGGTGTAAATCTTACAGTGAAACTCACTGATTTACTGCTGCACTCAAGAGAATAAGATGATGTGAAATTGCAGCATTAAATCAGGTTAGGCCCAGTCTTCCACAGGGTTCCTATTTTATAAGCCATCTGACAGTAACCACAGTAGTGAGTTTAACTGGAGCTCTGAGAGACACTGAGTGGCACGGTAGATGTACTACATGGCATGGCAGGTGTACTTAATGGCACGGTAATAGTGCCAAGTGGGGCCGTGGTGCTCAATAGAACGGCAGGTGTACGATCATGACAAGGGTGCAAGTGGCACGGC
The DNA here is from genome assembly GCA_029721435.1 of Gymnothorax reevesii. Taxonomy (NCBI): domain Eukaryota; kingdom Metazoa; phylum Chordata; class Actinopteri; order Anguilliformes; family Muraenidae; genus Gymnothorax; species Gymnothorax reevesii. Next base: position 7,282,695 of record CM056577.1, read on the forward strand.
AGGCGTACTAACTGGCACGGCAGTTGTGCCAAGGAGCATAGCAGGAGTGCTAGATGGCATGGTTGGTAAAGTTAATGTCACGGCAGGTGTACAAAGTAGCGTGACAGAAGTGCGAGGTGGTTGGCATACTAAATGTCATCGCAGGTGTGCTGAGTGGCGTGGCAGGTATACAAAGTGGCACTGTTGGTGTACTGAGCATAGAGATATATAATAGAACCCAAGAGAACGAGGAAGTACCTTTGCTTCAGCCAGTTAGCACGTTAGCTTCCTGCTTCCTTGTTTCCCTAGGATGCAATTTTGTGGCCAAAGATGCGGCAGCTCCATAGACACCAATTGAAAAGTGCACATTTTTTTCTTGCCAAATAAAGCGAAAACAAAAGAAAATGTATTCGGTAATCCTTCATTATTTTGCTCTTTGACGCAACTGTTCGATGTTTCCAAAAGGGCCTGTAAAATAAGAACTGATACTTGAACACAGCTCGTGCACGAGTTTGGTTGTCCAGCTGTTGCTCTGACTGAAGCAGTTCAAAGAAAAGAGTGAAAAGTGCGTGGATTAACAGTGTTGCTCCTCATTTCCCCTCGAAAACATTCGCCAATCCGCACAGACGACACTTTCTCGGCCATTTGTGCTGTGTAATCAGATTGGCAATCTTATGAAATGGTGCCGGAAATAAGCACCCATGGAACGCCATTTTTATAGATGGCGTCGGTCAATTCCGTACTTCCTGGGCTGAGATAGCTAGCCTAGCATCTCCCATTGAAAGTAATAGGGGTGGTACTTCCTCACTCTCTCCAGTTCTTACCATTACCAGTTCTTATATTACCTCCATGGTACTGAGTGGCATGTCAGTCGTAGAAAGTGACATGAGAGCTGCACTAAATGGCATTACAGGTGTACTAAGAGGCACCACAGGTGTACTGGTTAACTGTATGGGCCGTGGGGGGTCCAGGCTTACCTGTGGTAACAGCAGTCCTCCCCTCCTGCAGGGGGCAGCGCAGGGCGTCCTCTCAGGGCAGGGCAGTCTGGAGTGGAAGAGCATCCTCAGGGCAGCCTGTGCAGCCCGCTGCTTTGCCAGCCTCTTACTGCGTCCCTCCCCCTCAAAAATCTGTCCATCAACCCGCACCGCCATGACGAAACTCCCCATCGCTCCGCCTCTGCCACCCAGGCCCCGCCCCCTGGCTCCACACCCCGCCAGGCAGGCATATCTCAGTCCAGGCCGCAGCTCATTCAGTAAAGCTACAGGAGTTTTATTACAGTGGCCTGCAGGGGGCATTGTCCTGTGCTCAGCCTGAGAGATCGAGATGACACCCAGGGCGTGGAAAGCCGGTCTCCCCTGGCAACGGGTGGGGGCGGGCGGAACCTTGGTGGGAGGTCTCAGGCGGGGGAGGCTGTTGCCGAGAAACAAGGGCTCGAACCCTTTAAAGAGAGTTTCAGGGAACCCCTCTCGGTCAGAAGTGAAGTCCGTACCAGGGTCCTGGAGGGTCCCCAAAGCCAGGTGCGCCTCCGAGGCATTGGGAAACTGGACGAAGGATTTCAGGGCCAGTTCAGCTGCCCGCATCTTCGCCTTCTTTTTAGTGGGACCCTGCCCTTGGAAGGCCAGGCCGTTGACCTCCACACACACGGAAAACAGCGGTGCGTGAACAGGCCCTGTCTGAGACACCAGATCGTACCGCAGGCCCGGTCTCAGCTCGTTCAGTTGCACCACTGCGTTCTTCTGTGTCGTGCGCCACGAGCGCTTACCCTGCAGCCCCCGCAAACTCCCCATCCCACTGTTCCCCTCCACCAGCGGCCGCTTCCTGTCCAGACAGGAAGTCCCACCCACTCGGGGTGTGTACAGGCGTGAGGATGATCGGCGGTGCCTGGGAGAAGCCACACGGTCTGCTATGTTTCCGAAATCACGGTTTTCCTTCACCTCTGTGCTGCTGGTGCCTGAACAGAAAACACACACGTGCGGCATGCACACACACAGCAGATTACTCACTCTTACACAAGAGACATCCCAGAAACACACCACTGTGGCAGATTGAACAAAAATTATGTCAAGGGAAAGATCAGGAATTCTCAAAAAACATTTAACCGCACCAGCTGAAACTTTCTTGGAGCAGAATGTTGCACTATTAATACTTTCAAAATCATTTCCAATACATTACCAGGATAAATAGCCAAAAGAGTCATTTTATTTACAAAGTTAATGCAGAAGCCCATAATTCACTGAGACCCTAATGATCAAAACAATTAGGGCCAGCTGACAAGAGCAAGAGAGACTGGCGCATGTTTGCATAGGTCAGTGTGTGTAAGCTGCTGCTGCTGGTGTGTGTGTGTGTGTGTGTGTGTGTGTGAGTGTGTGTGTGCGCATATGTTACAGTGTATGCTGTTGTGTGTGTGTTTGTGGTCGCACATGTGTTAGCGTGCGCTGCTGTGCATGAGTTTGTGCACGCATATGGTACAGTGTATGCTGGTGTGTGTGTGTGTGTGTGCGTGTGTGTGCGCATATGTTACAGTGTATGCTGGTGTGTGTGTAAGTGTGTGTGTGTGTGTGTGTGTGTGCGCATATATTACAGTGTATGCTGGTGTGTGTGTAAGTGAGTGTGTGTGTGTGTGTATGTGTGTGTGCGCGCGCATATGTTACAGTGTATGCTGGTGTGTGTGTAAGTGAGTGTGTGTGTGTGTGTGCGCGCATATGTTACAGTGTATGCTGGTGTGTGTGTGTGGGTGTGTGTGTGTGTGTGTGTGTAAGTGTGTGTGTGTGCGGGCATATGGTACAGTGTATGCTGGTGTGTGTGTAAGTGGGTGTGTGTGTGTGTGTGTGTGTGTGCGCGCATATGTTACAGTGTATGCTGGTGTGTGTGTAAGTGAGTGTGTGTGTGTGTGTGTGTGTGTGTGTGTGCGCGCATATGTTACAGTGTATGCTGGTGTGTGTGTGTGTGTGTGTGTGTGTGCGCGCATATGTTACAGTGTATGCTGGTGTGTGTGTGTGTGTGTGTGTGTGTGTGTGTGTGCGTGCACGCATATGTCGCATTGTATGCTGGTGTGTGTGTAAGTGTGTGTGTGCACGTTTGTGAGTGCAGGTGTTACAGTGTGTGCTGCTTGTTTACTTGTGTGCGCGTGCTTTTTAATCAATCGATTAAATTTATTATCCCTCATGGGGAAATTGAGAAGATTAAAAAATATATACTACAGACTGAGGCAGGAAATCCAAACAGAGAATCTGCAACCAGAGAGGCGATAAATAACATCAACACAAATATCAATCATCAACTGATTAATCACAAATCATCCTTCGGTTATCATCTGGCAAACAATCCATCTTCTACCAGCCAGCTGGCTCCACATGGCTGTAGATAAATGCTGGAGAATATGGATGTTCAGCAGTGGAGAAGAGTAATCCCATTTCAGCCCATTTATTCCGTTTTAGTTGGTAGACGGTCAAACTCCTCGTTTAGCAAGAGTCTTGAATGAGGCAAATTCTTCAGAGGCACCTTATTGAAGATGTGAGGATGTTGTTGAGAGTCTTGCTGTAGATTATTATTCTATTATTATTTTTTTTTTTTTCCCCATCTGCATACAGGAGTTAGATGTGTGAAACTGTGAGCTGGTGTGTATGTTCGTATGTGTGGATGGGCATAAATGCGAGTAGATTACGGGTGTGTGCGTGCGTGTAAGCGTGCATGCCCGCGCACGTGTGTATGTACGTGTGTGAGTGCGTACACGTATGTGTGTTTGCATGTTTGTATATGTCTTTGCATGTGTGTATGCGCTTGTGTGTTCGCGCGTTTGTGTATGTCTGTGCATGTGTGCATGCGAGCGCTCGCGTGTGTGTGTGTGTGTGTGTGTGTGTACTCACTGAAATGGTCCTCATCATCTCCAGAGCTGCAGTAACTGAGTGGACTGATAAGGGCAGACAGCACACTTACTTTCCCTGTAATCAGACAAAAACAAAAAAAAAAAAGCATAAATTACAGAACTTGTGCAGGAAGCACTCAAGTATGTACACGAGCCAAAACATTATGACACAGGATGCTGGACTTCCACGTGCCCACAAACCAGCTCCGACCCATGGGGACCTGAACCCGGTTACAGATTGTTCAAGTTATGCAAAACGTGAGCTGAAGCCACTGGGAATAGGATCTGCTGTTCCAGCGTTTCCCACAGATGTGGGATTGAGATCTGGGCAACACCGTGAGCTCGTCATGTTCCTCCCAAAACCTGGGCAGAGTGGCAGGGTGCATCACCCCACACTGCTATTGGGTCCTTCCATGGCCATGAGCGGTGAGCCTGGCCCAAAACAATGTTTAGGTAGGTGGGATGTGTTAAATTATCACCCACATGAACGCCCAGTACAAGGGTGTTACAGCCAATCATGTTCCAGAGCATCACATCTCGTTGTCTTCCCACAGTGCATCCTGATGCCATCTCTTCCCAGGTAAACGGTGCACACACCCAGACATCCACATGATGTAAAAGATGACGGGGCCTCACTAGACACAGCAACCTTCTGCCGCTGCTCCCAGTCCAGCTCGGACACTCGTGTGTGTGCATTGAAGACGCCATTCGACAGAGCGGAGCGTGATGCACGATTGGGTGACAGTCATTGATATCTTCCCCAATTCGTTTCACAGCAGCCTTTCTGTCAGTTTGGACCAGATGGGATAGTCATCCCTGCTCTCACACGTCAGGCAGTCTTGGGTGGGCACTGCCCTGTGGTTTACCCCTGCTCGGATCACCATGGGCTGCTTCTCGACACTGCTGACCACGGGAACTCCACAAGCCTCGAGTTTCTCTGGCGCAGTCATTGGGCCAAAACTATTTTAGCCCCCATAAAAATCGTTCAGGACTTTACCTCTCCTCATTTCTCCCACATTGAACATGTCGACTAGGAGAACCGTCCACTGGCTTTCCCTCAGAAATATTCCAGATCTGGACATTAGCCATTGTTAGAAAGCACTCAACATAATTTGCATCGTCAGACAGTGGTCATGATGTTTAGGATCATTACTGTTTACTGCCACATGAAAATAATACACGAAATGATGTATTTGAATACGTGAAGACACGACTACATGCCAATGTGCTATTTTTGCGTTATAATGGGTTTGTAATATTCAGAAGTAGCATAGTGAAAACCCAATGGGTATATATTTGTACATACAGTTCAACCCATTTCTTAATAAAAAATGAGAATGTATTGCACATTTCATGCTGCAGCTTCTAATTTCTCAAACTAAACTGCGTTAAGTTAAGATAAGTTAGCTTGCTGACAGCTTGTTCGCTGTCAGTTATGCGTTGACATGGCCGATTAGCTCGTTCACTGACTACAGAGTTTTTAAGAAAACAAGCGCTGGCCAAAGATGCCTGGCTATTAAAGTAAATTGGCGCCAACTGTAAAACTTGATATCTAGCAAGGAAAGCGTAACCAAGTAGAACGTAGAGTGGCCAACTAATTAAGCAAACAAATGGCTATGGCAAGGTGCTGGAAAATTCGAGACAGGAGACTTCCAATGCCTTCTGAACTCCTTCGGCCAGAGAATCAGGAGGATAATAGGACGTGTAGTTTTTAGACTACAAAGAGGATGAGCATGGTGGTGAAAAATTAAATTAAAAAATTAAAATGTACGAGCGCATAATGTGGGATGAACTGTAAAATGGCAGCAGGTTGACCCGAGAAACCCCTTGTCTGCCCCACCCCTCTCAAACACCATGGCTGCGTCCGAAGTGTCTTTTTTGCTTAGGAAAGTTCCTGACTCCCAGAAAACTAACCGGAAGTATTTACGTGGCAGCCTTGATAAGTGTGTTCGGATTCTTTGAACGTAAAGGAAAGATGCTACAATGCCTCATAATTTATCACCTTTTGCACAGGGTACAATGAACCATCCTTTTTCGAAAAGAAAGGAGGACATGCTATCCTGCAATGCCGCGATGACAGTCTATCCGGCCAATCACGAAAACAAACAAACAAACATGACGGGCAGGAGGCGGGTGATCACTGTGCCTAGTGTCAGTGAATTCGGATTCTCTTATTAGCGCGGTTCCCTTTCTAAGCTGTAAAAGAGTCCCCTTCACACATTTCCTTTGCCTCATGATGTTTTACACAGAGGTTAAAGAAAAGTGGTTAGGAATTATGCTGCATTCCATTTACCTCGGAAGTCAGAGCTAGGAATGACGTCACAGCCGAGTTCTCAGCGTTCCAGTTACAAAGTTGGAAAAAAGTTGCCAACCGCCATAAACCAGGAAGAAAAGGAGTAAAACAAGATGGTCACGTCTACAAAAGCTATTCTCGCATTTAATTCGCGTCTTTGCATTGACTTTGAAGGTAATCTGTATTCATTCGCTATTTCTTAGCCAAATACTATTCTGCTAATTTTCAGGTGAGGAATTATTATCGGAGTACACTTGAAATATTGGCTGCTTTACGATGTTTTATGTTGAATATGCTCCAGTGTTTTTGTAGAAGGCCTAGAGAAACTCCGCAACAGCCGGTGGAACGTAAACAGCTAAACACCTTAACTAGTTCCCGCTCACAGACCCTTCTTCTCCCACAGATAACATTACTGGGGGAAAAAAGGATGAACGCGGAGGAAGTCGCGGCTCACTGGCTGGCGTATTGCGCAAAACCAACGAGAACACATCGTCTCAAACCGTTGACAGCATTCTGAGTGCTCGTAGCCTTGGAAGTGCACTCTTCCTAGAAAGACTAGCGAGAACGTTCCTCCCAAGAATGCAAGTTCGTTCTTAGCATTCTTGGTATTGAGAAATGGCCTAGGACGAAATTTTTTAATAATTTGGACGCAGCCCATGGCTGCAAGGTGTAAAAGGGAATCCCCAATGGCTTTGGAACACGACCACGCTAATTCGAGAATCCCAACGCACTTATAGGCAATGCGATCATGGCCGTTTTCGAGTCCCTGTTCTCCACGGTTCGCGAACAGGTTGAGAACGCGGGAACGAGTTCGGAAGAGTCAAACAGGTTAGTGTGCTACCATGGATTAATTTTCGGTTTTCCGTAAATAAAAGGAGCTGGTCTCTTTGTCCGCCATCTTTTTTCCTCGTCCATTCTGGTTCTCGCCACACCACCAGCGGAGGTAGTGTGGGATTTGGGTGCAAGAACAGCACAGTGAACGAGTTCTCGCGTGTTCGACTCACCGGAGAACACCGTTCTCTGTTCGCGAACAGGAAGTCGAATACGTCCATTGCTGCTGCGCAGAATTGTGGGATAGCGGTACGTCCTTTCTTTTCGAAAAGGATGACTCTGTGTATCCTCTGCTAAAAGAGGTAAATTAGGAAGCACTGAAACACCTTACCTTAACATTTAACGAATTCAAATACACTTATCATGGCTGTCATGTAATTATTTCCGGATCATTTTTTAAGAGTTTGGAACTTTCCTAAGCAAAAAAAAAGAGACTATTTGGACACGCAGTCCATGTGTTCCTGTTAGTCCCCTGAGGAACATTCTAGCAGTTGTCACGCGGCTTTTAATTGAAAGGCAAACCATGTTCCAAGTTGGCTCACAATTAACAAATGGAAAAACTTAACCTTTTTCTGTTTCCTAGTCAGCATTTTGTCCTGTTGCAGCCCAATCGACAGCTGTTGTCGAGGCACAGAGAATAACCCGGTAAGAAGGCAAGCAGGAAGCAAGTTCACTTCGGTTATAAACTCCTAAAATCAAGTTCTCGTTTTGGGCAGAGGACGTTGTCTCCCCCCTCCCACTGTTCCTAGAGACGGCTGATGCACAATTTATATGTCATCTATGTATTTTTTATGGATGTTCGGAGATTTTAATGAGAGAAGCTGAGAAACCCACATTAAAGCGGTGAAATTGTGCTGGGATCAGATTCCTGCAAGCGAAGGCACTTCAGAACGCATCACTAGATGTAGCGGCGCAGAGGCGCTGAAGGAAGCGTTTTGGATGAAATTGTGTTAAAGAATAAAGGAGTTCTGAAGCATAATAAATGCGCGCAATCTCGCGGAGAATAGTTTCAAAGTTTTACTTTGCCTCTCCCCGATGAGCAGTCCGTGCTGCGGGCGGCGTAACCACGCCAGGACGACACTCTCCAATGCCTACCAATCAGTGCAAAAAAACTTTCCAATAAACTCAGCCGTATCCTCAATAACTTTCCACACATCATTTTTGGCACATAATAAGCGAAACAATTTACTGATTCAACTGTAATGGAAAATGACTGATGCATATATTCTCAGGCTAATATACTGAGTTTTTCCAAAGTTAACGTTCACAATGTTTGCAAATGAAATCACGCAACTGTCGGCTTTCCCCAAAAAGACCCAATGAACTTTATTATACCCAAACCAAATGACTGTCAGAATTCTAAATTTGCTTTAGCTGAAACGGAATGTTTACAGATACAATGAACTGTCAGTCAATGCTTGTTGGAATCATTAGAGGCCTCATTTGAACCAATCAAGAGAAAAGTTGGTCGCCCGCAACTGCAGGAATACCCATCCCTCGCATGTCAGGAATACTTCTTCATGCTTGCCACTCACATCAAACAATTATGATAAAAGTAATTAAATTATTATTGCACAATACTAATATTCACTATTAAGGTTAATAACATTATTTAAATCGAATTCATTGGTTCTGTCCTCTCATTATAAACAAGGTCCGCACCAAAACATTAAAATGATACAAGTGAAATTGTTGGCCCTACAGCGATTACGATGAAATCTCTGCAGTTGCAGTGTAATGACCGCTGATCCGAAGTATTCCCGGCACTTACGTACTAGGGCTCAATGCCTGCTTTACACAGTCCCAGGCTAATAGCAGCAAGCACCGCTCCTCCCCTCCTAGGTGCTTCGAGGACTCTCACACACTTCCGCTACATACAGGGCGGCCAGAAGAGAAATGATAGGATTTACGGCCCTGGCGTCGAGAAAAGCCCCAAATCTCTCCAGAGGCAGATGCATGTAGCGATCTCATCAATTCATAATGCAGTGTGTGACAACGGCGCAAAAGAGTCATCCAACATACCGGGTGATTAAAGCCAGTCCCACATGCCTCTTACACCTGGCACATAAAGATAATGAAAATGTAATTTCATACGGCTGAAATATCGTCCACCACTGCCAGGCGGGTTTAATTTACAAAGTTAACGAAGGAGCCATTGTGACTGTCCGCGGTGTAAACTGTAATTAAGTTCGAGGATTATCGCGGCATTCCAGCCATAATAAAATATGAAACGTATTGGAACGTATACATTAAATCCTAATAGACTGAGTTAAGGCCTCCTTAATCCAACAGTACGATTTCACAGCAGAAACAGACAAAACTCAAAACATCAGAGAGATGAGATGTTTGTTGAATTCTGCTCACACCCCTCAGCCGCACCTATTCTTTTAGCTCAATGGAATTTTCTCATCATAATAAATAGGCCTACGGGCTTTATTTCTGCAAGAGCGCCGCGTTAGACCACATAAGATGATAAAAAAAACATACCGAGCGCTCTCATGACAGACCAATATTTGACTTCCTTGCAGTTATAAAATACAGGCCTACACAGGACATTGACTTGAATTTTTATGAATAAAAACAGAAAACGATAACAAGCATACACGAGTTTGACAATAAGTTAGTAAATTTTTCTACATCCCGTCGTAAGACTGAATAAACCATTTCACCTGTTTTTTTTTTTAGCGGTAGACACAGTTAGATGAAAACACTTACATTTTGGCGGAATCACCCGGTCATATTTTCATCAGTAAGCCCGAATACCAACCCAGATAGCAAGCTCCTCCGCTCCGGATCTGCCGTGGATATGCCCCGGATCAGCTGGAGCCGGGGCAGATCTGCAGCAGATTCGGAGCGCAGCGGAGGAGCTTGCCATCTGGGAAATTACCCACCGTTAGATATTTTCGCCCAGCATTCCCTTAATATTGTAGTCTGAAATAATTTTGTTGAATACAGGCAATGAGCTCGTTAATATTCTCACAAATCCGATAAGTGAATTTAATAATCATGAAACCATGCTGCGAATCTACGCTCAAAATTTTGTCGATGGTCTATAGACGATCCGACTTGACTACACGCTCCAAATCCAGGATACTCTGTCTTTCTACGGTAAAGACCAGTCATTCACCAAGCGTGTTCCTGGAGATCTATCTTCTGGCAGGTTTTCTTCACTACCTGTGGCACACCTGAGTCTCCAAATTAACCCCTTAAGCCGCTTTCACACTGGACGCGAAATTCTTTTCGCGAAAATTCGCGTCTTTGCATTGACTTTGAATGTATTCTGTCATGCGAAAAATTCGTTTCGCGTCCGGCGTGAAAGCAACTTTAACTTTTCACTTCCCAGATAGCAAGCTCCTCCGCCCCGGATCAGGTCGATCCGTGGCAGATCCGGAGCGAAGGAGCTTGCTACCTGGGTTGAGTTCTCCATTAAGTAGGTTCAGTGAGAAAAAGCATGTATTTCATATTGTAGAACAATGTCACACACATACGCTGTATCTGCTGGCTACAGTGCTTCACTGAAGCGACATCCCACATACACGGAGAAAAATATTCCAACCCAGGACGCCATGTTTTTATTGCCAAAGCGTCAAATGGAAAATATCTTGTGCATAACTTTATTCAGATTTTCCTGTAATTCAGCCGGACCTATTTGTGATTTTTGGAAACCTTGGGATCTCCTCTGGAATTAAAAATAGGCCTGGAGTTCCACAGGTGTGAATGCAGCAGCTGCATTCGAAGGATCCATACCAAATGGCTCCATTGGCTTTTTGGGGTTAACGGATGTTTCTCTCGTCTTTGTATGAGGACTGCTTTTGCAAGGTTTGGAGTGAAAACAGATGCAAATTACTAGTAACAAGGTGACCTCTGGTGTATACGGTAGCCGTTACTTCTGCTAGGCTATTCAGCCAATCCAGTCTCACTGAAATTTCATTGCACATCGATGCGTTTTCCTCAAAGCAAAAAAACAAACGAAACAAAAAATAAATAAATAAATGAATAGGACTGTGTCTTTAAATGTTTTAAGCTAGCTAGCAGTTAGCGAAATGCTCTTACCAAAAACTCTCAAATATGACGGAAACTTTCACTAAATACCAAGTGAAAGGTGAAGCAAAGTGATGGTCAAGGTCTTTCAAAAAGTTTTTTTTTCAGCCAATTTCAGGAACTATTTGTCTCCCAGATTTTCTTTTCCTTTTTTTTTTAGCCAGGTCAGTCACTTAAGAACAGATTCTCACTTTGAAGGATGAAGGACAGCTGAGGAGAAATGATCAGGACAGAGGTGCCTGGGGTTCAGAGGGAGAGAGAGACACGGGCGAACGCGCCCAGAGCAGTTCTGGGGTTACGGGCCTCACTCGAGTTCTTCCCAACTTCATCTCTCCAGATCACCTCAGAATCCCGAGCCTCACTCCGGGTTTATAGCAGAAACTGTACAGCTGTCAATCAAGCATTTTATCCCTGGAGAACCCAGCCACCCTAAACACAGTCATAATCACCCAGCAGTGGTGGGTTTATGAACGTGAAGTAAAAAATAAATGGGAGGCTCTGAATGGGCCGTCGATGGTGGAGACTCTCCTGAGAGCCGGAGATCCACAGGCTCGAGTTAGACCTGAGGCGAACGGGAGGATTTTCCACAGAAGTCTGAGGCAGGAAAGATGGATCCCAGGTGCGACTGCAGTTTACCTCCGAGCCAGAATGAGTCCGGAGGAAGCAGTGTGCTTATTTCTTCGGGAATTACAGGACAATCACACCTTTAAAAGACACAACTTCAAAAATGGCTTCATAAAGCATCAGGCTGAACGCAATGGAGAGCTTGGACTCATTTATGTTGCAATTTCTTTTGTTACTGGAGTTCTTACAGTTCTTATTCTTAGTGGTGGGGGAGAGAAACAGAGAAGAAATTTCCTTCATATTTCTGATTATATCCTTCAATCTCTTTTCTCTTCTATGGGGTGCAAATATGATCCTTAAATCCTGTTCTCCTGTATGGCCAAACAATAAAGAATGATCTGTAATGACCAGCTCACGCACAGACCAGAGTCATAGTGGTGGTGGTGTGTGTGTGTGTGTGTGTGTGTGTGTGTGAGAGAGAGAGAGAGAGACATTTTACAGCGGCGTACATGAAGTCCATCAGACGCAATCAAAACATACAGATGTGGGCTATTATTTAACCTGAGTGTTCATTTCAGGAAAAAAGAAACATGATGCATCATGTGAAATCAGTCCCATTGATAAGAAGGTCAGACAGCTGAAAATATCTCTGTGTCAAAAACATGGAGGACATGCGGGTGACTGACAGCACTGCGGCTGCGTGTGCATACTTCCACTCATTCTTATAAGACATGCTCCCACAGTCCAATTATTCCTCGTTACCTTGACGACATTGGAGATTCTAATACTCCAGAATTCTCAAAGATTCCATTTAAATCGCCGCTGAGCTCTCACCGCTGACAGCCAGCCGGGTACTCGGCTGCTTTGAGACGGCAGGGCTTCAAACTCGAGTCCAAAGCTGGCTGCGTCTCAAAGTGCTCTCTCGCTGCTAATTCTAGGGATGCTACAGCGAAACGCATATATTATTAATGTACCCAGCGCTTACAGAGGAACAAAACAAATAAGATTTCTTTATCATCGCTTTTCTTGTCAATATTTCCTGTTCTTTAGTTTACCGTTACAATGTTCTGAGGACGGAAATGTGTGGACCAGTCAAAATAAGAGGGATGAATAATGATAAAATGAGGATTTCAGCAGGATAATGCAGTTGATATTGTTGTTTTCATCTGAGCACAATAAAACGTGCATCATATGGGCGATTCTCGCATTACGGGTGAGACGTTTGGAAGATATTTTTGACATTTTTCGATGCACCATACTGTAATTGGGGTGCAGATGGGGATCAATATAGGACAACCACAAGATACCTGGGCTGAACTATCAATGTGGTGCATCAACTTGATATTTGCCTAAAACATTGGACGTACAGGTGCCACGGTTTAGGCGTGCGTTTGTTTGTTGGACCTTCCTTTGTTCTATCGTCTGGGACGATATTGGAGTTCTTTTCCATGGAATTCCGGACCCAGCTGGCTGATTGAGTTGGGGCGGAGTTTTACAGACTCTATATTTATGACCAGGGGTTCGCCACGCCTATTCCTAGAGTGTCTGTTTGTTTTTAGCACTTTGGCCGGAGAGAATCTCTAGTAAAACTTCCTAGTGATTTGTTATATTCCTTTTATTGTTAAGAATTGCCTCTTTTAGAAAATCTCTCTTGTTGTTTTCTCTCGCACTGCTTTCGTGATGCAGACTTTTATTTGTCCTTGGAGGCGCAAGCCTTCACCGGGGGTCTTTACCCCTTTTGTGTTCGTCTCTTATCTGGGCTGCTCTTTGCTCTTTCTCTCGCTGTTCGCAGCACCTGGCGCCCTATCACCGCCCATTACAGTACACTCTAGCCGAACTTGGAGTCGTCAGCTGCGGCTACGCTAGAGAAAGTTCTGGCTGGTCAGCAAGCCACACTGTCAGGCTACGGCAAGGGCTCATCTACCCTAAACAGTCGACAAGCTGAGTTAGCGGAGCGAGTCCACCATCAGGACAAGGCTTTACAAAAACAGGAGAGCGTCCAGTTGAGTCTCACTGAGTATTTGAGCCTTGTCCACTCAAATTACACAGAATGTAGCACAAACACTACTCTCCGCCCCGAGCCTAAGCTCCAGCTACCTCCACGATGTAGAGGCGAGGCAGGGAAATGTAAAGGCTTCATCGCCCAGTGTGACATATTTTTCAAAGCTCAGCCTTCGCGTTTTGCAGACCTGCCAACCTTGAAGAAAATTTATGAGTACTACCTGACCCGACGACCCCCCCCAAAAACCCATCACCTCCCACTCGGTACAAGTACTGCCAAATAAAATAACATAGCGATGTAATTTACTTCAAAACAGCCAGCAGATTTATTGTCAGAACAGTAGTAAAAATGAATTTGATATGTAGTGCTTTGCATTTCTTAGTTGCACAGAAAATAACTGCATAATCCATGATCCATAATAACTGAAAATGTTGCCAGAAATGCAAGTCAACAGAGGACATTCATTGTAAATAATAATAATAATTTAAAAAAAAAAAAAACACTAAACAAATATTTAATATTTTACCCAAAACAAAAGTAAACTGAGGACATTCACAGTAAATAAATAATAATAATAATAATAATAATAATTCAATTCATATAGCGCTTTCTTGGACACTCAAAGATGCTTTACAAAATAAGGACGAAACAGTGACAAAAGAAACAGAAACAGAGACAACAATAGCAAAATATAGAATCAAAGAAAAGCCAGTTTGAACAGGTGGGTTTTGAGAAGGGATTTGAAGTTTTGCAGTGAGTCCGAGTTCCTGATGGGTTGTGGGAGTGAGTTCCAAAGGGTGGGGGTGGCGGCGGCGAAGGCTCCGTCTCCCAAGGTCCGGCGCTTTGTGTGGGTGATGGGTGTGAGGAGGGTGGAGTCAGCAGAGCGGAGGGGGCGGGAGGGACAGTGACATTGCAGGAGGTCAGAGAGGTAGGGAGGGGCCAGGTTATGAAGGGACTTATAGGTGAGGAGGAGGAGTTTGAACTGGATGCGGTGCTGGATAGGCAGCCAGTGGACCTGTTGGAGGTTGGGGGTGATGTGTTCTCTGGAGCGGGTGAGGGTGAGGAGGCGGGCAGCGGAGTTCTGGACATATTGCAGTTTTTGGAGATGAGCGGAGGGAAGTCCAAAGAGGAGGCTACTGCAGTAGTCGAGTCTGGAGGTGATGAAGGCGTGAATGAGTGTCACAGCTGTGGTCTGGGAGAGGGAGGGACGGAGGCGTGCAATGTTGCGGAGGTGAAAAAAGGAGGTTTTAGTGATGTGGTTGATATGCGATTGGTATGAGAGGGTGGAGTCCATTATGATACTAAGGTTGCGAACAGAGGGGGAGGGGGTGACATCGTGACCATCGATGAGGAGGGAAAAGTTCTGTATAGAGGGAAGGAGAGATTTGGGTTCGGTGATGAGGAGTTCTGTTTTATTGCTGTTTAGTTTTAGAAAATTTTTGTCCATCCAGGATTTGATGTCAGAGAGGCAGTTGGTTATGGTGGAGAGGATGACAGGGGTGATGGATTTGGTAGAAATGTACAGTTGTGAATCGTCGGCGTAGCAGTGAAAATAGAGACCATGGTGGCGAATAATTTGACCAAGGGGGAGCATGTAGATTGTGAACAGGAGGGGGCCGAGCACCGAACCTTGGGGAATTCCATGGCTGACTGGGGAAGTGTGGGATTTGGAATTGTTGACGGAGACAAAGTGATGACGGTCGGAGAGGTAGGAGATGAACCAGAGGAGTGCTGTGCCAGAAATGCCTATAGACTGTAGACGGTGGAGGAGGATGGTGTGATTAATGGTGTCAGATGCGGCAGAGAGGTCGAGGAGGATGGAAATGGAACCAGAGTCAGCGGCGAGGAGGAGATCATTGGTGACTTTGAGGAGGGCTGTTTCTGTGCTGTGGTGTGAACGGAATCCAGACTGAAATGTTTCGTAAAGCTGGGTGGAGTGGAGATGGTGTTGGAGTTGAGTTATGACAGAGCGTTCCAGTATTTTTGAAAGTAACGGAAGATTGGAGACAGGTCTGAAGTTGTCCAGGTTTTCCGGGTTGAGGCCAGGTTTTTTCAGGAGGGGTGTGATGAATAAATGAATAAAAGAATTAAATATATGTGCAAAAATACAAAAACAAATAAAATGTGCCATGCATTAAACGCCTGCATTGTTCAACTTTCCAACATTCTCGTCTTATGGCGCTTTCCCACTACGCGTTACCTACTCTACTCTACTCCACTTTTCTGCTTTTCCATTAGGAAAAAGTACCAACTACTTGGTACCTGGTACCACCTTTTCTGGTACCTGCTCTCCTAGGGTTCCAAAAAAAGTTGACAGGATACTAGGTGCTAAATTGTGATGTGACAACACCACAGCCCACTGATTGGTCAGAGGATCGTCACTGCGAAAGACAACTCCATTGTCAACCTCTGGACATCTCATTCAAGTTTGATTGATGAGTTAAGATTAGCATAGTTATTACAATCATCAAATTATATTGTTTTAGGCAACTTGTTCCATACACTATGCGTTGCCTTACCTTTTCAAACATGGTTTTGCTGGTTTATCAAAGCTACATTCATGAAATGCGTTTCTCTTTGCCTGTGACCCCGTGGCAAAATTAAGCGACGGTATTGTGTCCAGTTATGTTCCCTAACTAATTCCCCTTGCTAAAGTTCTGTTATTTAGCCCCCTTTTAATACAATCGCTCAGAAAAATAACCTGACGGGTGTTGACGAATCATTTTTTCTTGTGAAGTTATTGCAAATGAGATGACGCACCATAGGCGATTAATTCTAATCGTCTGCCATCTCCTGCGATTAGCGGATTTGCAACGAGGAACTCTGCTTTGCAATGATCACTTAATTATCCCATACTTTAACAATTCGTATGTTTTGCCGTGAAATTCAGTGTGAAATATACATTCGCTCTCCATGCCTTTACGGAATTCACTGCTTTGCGTTGTTAGGTGTTACAAAATTTTACGTACAACTGAATTAGACACGACAATGTCAAACAGAAAATACAATTCAATTCAGAAAATACAGGTAGTGCGCGTCCCCTGATTTGAACACAAAAATCTTTAACAAAATCTACGGAATAAACGTTAACTTGATATAACTGTAGCTACATTGTGTGACCTATTGAGGATGATGTCGCGGAAGTTTCATGCTGCGCCACTATGATGACCAGCTTCACAGAGGCAGTACTATCCGCTCAAGGCAAACAACCTCCCAGAAAATCCGGTATCCGGTACCGAGTAGAGTAGCGTAGAGCCGGTAACACATAGTGGAAAAGCGCCATTAGTGGTGCATTTGATACTCTCAGCGTACCAAACGCTGCCTTTGGAGGCAATCATGTGGAAAATTACACAGAATGTCAGAAAGCCTTTTGCGAACTTAGTTAGTTACATTTCATTCTATTAGGCCATTTTACAGTATTTCTGCAGTGCAAACGAAAACCCTAATGAAAGTGAAATGATCTGCTTTTTAAGTAAATGGCGTCTGCTTTTCGTGACAATGAGATTAATGCGCAGTGAAACAGCTTTATAATCGAACGTCAGCTCTTCAAGCAGCGCCAGGTAGTCTACCGTAGGACTGATACGCGGCATTAACTAATCAAAATACAACTGATACAAAATATGTAAAATCTGAGCAAGTCGATTGTATCATCTGGCAGGACGCTACACTGACGTTCTGCGTTCAGTGGAACATGAGGTCGTGTACAAGACGCAGCAAAATAGCGTCGGTCAAGTCACACAGCAAATACGCGTCCGGTGGAATCCAGGTGTAAGGAAGGGTTCTGAGAGCGTTACCGAGTTTTCTATAGCCTTTCGCTCTCTAGCTACAGAGACGGGCTGGCCAGAGGCGCCTCGAATGACCGTTTTGGTTCATGCCTTGGCAGAGGAGGTGAAGGACGCTCTGGCTACGTTAGAACCCTGTTCCTCTCTAGATTCGTTGGTTCGCACTGCTGTGCGAATTGATAATCGAATTTGTGAATGCAACAGAGAAAAACGTACTGCTTTAGCTCTCGCTGACAACAGGGCTAATCTTCCCCATAGTAGGCATATAGCTCCTATTCTGTCCACCGAAATTTCCACTCCTGAGGAAGCTATTCAGGTCGATGGCTCATATGTGAGCCAGGCTCGTAAGCCCGTTCGCAAACCAATTATCTGCTATAACTGCTACAAACCAGGACATATTCGCCCACACTTCCCTAATGTTAAGGGAAACAGGAAGGCCCCTCTAGCGGTATGGGGGGGCGCTAGAGGGACAGATCCAAACTCCCTTCCGAACCTTGATTCCTGTAAAATTAACTGTGGGTAGACAGATAATTCCTGTGGAGGTGTTTTTGGACTCGGGGTCCGTGGATTGTTTTAGGCACTCGTGGTTACGGAAGCATAAGCCTCACATCCGTTGGTGTAGTCAGACTAGCCCTATTGTCCAATTGCGCTAATTGTAGATCCCACTGTAGGGAGAGTTTGACGTTTAGTTCTGGGCATCAACCTAGGGGGGAGGCGGATGCCGCGAGTGATTCTGTTGAGTTTGTTTCATACAGCCCTCCTAGTCGGCAAGAGGAGGAGAGGAGGGGTTGGAGTGGGATCCTCAATTTGACTGGCAGCAGCCAGAGGATGATTCTGATTTAGAGGATCTCTCTGACTGTGATTCTGTCATGGATATAGTGGGTCCCGAACAGGTGGAGAGTGTGGGGGCCGCTTTGATCTGCCTCCTAACGTTCCTAGTGATTATGTTGATCTCCCAAAGGTTTTTAACAAACAACGAGCCTCGACTTTACCTCCTCTTTGCTTGTACGATTGAGAGATCAATCTCCACACTGGTACTACTTCTCCTCCAAGGGGTTCGCTATACTCGCTTTCAGGGCCTGAGCGTAAAGCCATGCGAGAATATTCAGGAGGCTCTTGCTAATGGTTTTATTTGGCCATCCACGTCTCCGGCCGGAGTGGGGTTTTTTTTGTGGGAAAAAAAGATGGCAATCTGAGACCCTGTATTGATTATAGGGCTTTGAATAAAATCACCATTAAAAACAGATACCCCCGTCCGTTAATGAATTCCGCATTTGAACATCTGCAGGAGGCGTCATTTTTTTACCAAGCTTGATCTCCATAATGCACTTACTTAGTTCTAACTTAGTTCGCATTCGGGAGGGGGATGAATGGAAAACGGCATTTTATACGCATGACGGTTACTGGGAATATTTGGTCTTGCTGTTTGGATTGGTTAACGCCACCTCGGTGTTTCAGGCACTCGTTAATGACATCCTCCGAGAGATGTTGGAGAAATTCATCTTTGTTTATCTCGACGATTTTTTCTTCAACGCTCTCAGAGCTTAACACGTCAGACGTGCTTGAGGCCCTCCTTGATGCCAAGCTTTTTGACAAGGCTGAGAAATATATTTTTCACGCCAACACCGTCTCATTTCTTGGTTTCATTGTGTCGGAGGGGTCGGTCTGCATGGACCCTGTTAAGGTGGCAGCGATCAGGGATTAGCCTGCACCTCAAAACTTTGAGGTGCAACGGTTTTTGGGGTTTGTCAATTTTTAGAGGAGGTTTATCTGTAATTTTAGGGCAGTAGCTGCCCCCATTATTGCGCTAACCAAGAAGAATGCCTCCTCGCCGTTTGAGTGGTCCCCAGCAGCTGATGCTGCTTTTCAGGAGTTAAAGAAACATTTAAGCTCAGACATTCTTGTTTTACCCAATCCCTCCCTCCGGTTCGTTGTGGAGGTGGATGCCTCTGAAGTCGGGGTGGGTGCAATTTTGTCCCAGCACCCCCTTTGGGACAATAAGCTAAATCCGTGCGCCTACTTCTCCCGGTCATCGTCAGCGACCGAACAGAATTACAGTATTGGTGACCGAGAGTTGTTAGCTATTAAGCTGGCATTAGAGGAATGGGCCATTGGTTGCAAGGGGCTAAGCATCCGTTTGTGGTTTGGATGGACCATATAAATCTCCAGTATATTCAACAGACTGTGGTCGTTGTTTTTTAAATTGCTTTAACTTTACATTAACCTACCGCCCGGGGTTGAAAAACACTAAGCCTGACGCTTTGTTGCGGATTTATGACCGCTCTGGTCAGGACCCTATGCCGGAACCGGTTATCCCGATCAGATTGTGGCTTCCATTCAGTGGGACGTTGAGTCTGATGTGCGGAGGGCCTTAAGGTCAGATCCTGGTCCTGGTGGGGAACCACCTGGCTGTTTGTTTGTTCCGCCTTCGGTACGCACCCAGGTTCTCCAGTGGGGCACTCTTCCCGTCTTGCGAGTCACCCAGGGGTTCATCAGACGAAACATTTCTTGGCCCGACGTTTTTGGTGGCACAGAATGATGGAAGATATCCGGGAGTTTGTAGCAGCGTGCGGAGTCTGCGGTAGAAATAAAACGTAACACCTTTCTCCCTCCCTCTGGTTTGTTGCGGCCATTACCCGTCCGTATATGCCCATGGAGCCATATCGCTCTTGATTTTATTAAAGTCTGAGGGCAATACAGTCATTTTAGTCATGGTTGACCGTTTCTCCAAGGCCACCCATTTTATCGCACTGCCGAAGTTGCCTTTGGCGCGGGAGATGGCCATTCTTGTTGTGGACCATGTTTTCTGCCGGCATGGTGTCCTGCAAGATGTGGTTTTTGACTGGGGCCATCAATTCACGGCTAAGTTCTGGAGGGCCTTTTGCAGTCTGTTTGGGGCCCACTGTGAGCCTTTCTTCTGGCTTTTATCCAGAGACTAATGATCAGAGAGCAGATCAACCATTCTCTGGAGAATACCCGTCGCTGCTTAGCGACTAATAATCCATGGTCATGGAGTCTTCTTTTTGCTTGGGCTGAATATTCCCATAATTCTTTGGACAACTCCTCCATAGGCCTCTCACCGTTTCCGGCTCAGTTGGGCCATCAACGCCCCCTTTTTTCGGAGACTGAAAAGGATTCTGAAGTCCCTTCCGTCAATTATTTTATTCGATTTTGTTGCAATCTAGGCAGAGACAGAAGACCGCTGCCGACAGAAGGCGCCGAGAGGTCCCATCTTATCGGGTTGGCCAAAGAGTTTGGCTTTCTTCTCCGGACCTTCCCTTAAAGGTGGAGTCACAAAAGTTGGCTCCCAGCTTCATTGGCCCTTTTGAAATTATGCGGAGGATCAACCCCGTTACTGTCAGGTTGAAACTCCAAGTCCTTGCGTTTCCACCCCTCGTTTCATGTCTTTAGGCTAAGACAAGTTAGCAAGTGGCTTCGATTGACAAGCCTCCGCTGCCGCCTCCACGGATAACTGAGGGGGGCCCGGGTTATACTGTATGTCGCATTTTAGCCGCGAGGCGTGTGGGTCGCTGAGCCCAAGTTTTTGTGGACTGGGAGGGATATGGGCCTGAGGAGCGGTGCTGGGTCCCTTCTCGGGATATCCTCCATCCCAGCCTCATCTCTGAGTTCCGTACACGGGGTTCTCGGGGGAACTTCTGGTGCCGTCCCTTAGAGGGGGGTTCCTGTCATGGTTTAGGCATGCGTTTGTTTGTTGGACCTTACTTTGTTCTATCGTCCGGGACGATATTGGAGTTCTTGTTCATGGTATTCCGGGCCCAGCTGGCTGATTGAGCTGGGGAGGAGTTTTCTGGACTCTATATACATGACCGGGCATTTGCCACGCCTACCGCTGGAGTGTCTGTTTGTTTCTAGCACTTCAGCCAGAATCTAGCTAAACTTCATAGTGATTTGTTATATTCCTTTTATTGTTAGGAATTGCTTCTTTTAGAAATTTTCTCTCTTTTATTTTCTCTCGCACTGCTTCTGTATTGCGGACTTTTATTTGTCCTTGGAAGCGCAAGACTTCCGGAGGTTTTTACCTCTTTTGTGTTTGTCTCTCATCTGGGCTGCTCTTTGCTCTCTCTCTTGCTGGTCGTAGCATGCGGCGTCCTGTCACCGCCCATTACAGAAAGAGGCTGCGTTACGTGTGAGACACAGAAAATGGGTCAATCGCAACATTTAATTTACATTCCAAAAGTTCTGTGATTTGAACAAGATTATGACACTTTGGCTTTATCAACTTTGCAGTAGTTATTCCTGCTTGCATTAATTAAAACTTTAATAAAAAAACCTTGCTCATTTGCCTACTACAACCTAATTTGCATGCGTTATTATATGTGATGCCTTTGTTACGTGCGTGACCGCGTGCAAATCCTGCAATGCGTAAGTCCATTTGTTTTAAATAAAATCATATATGTGGCCATTGTACATCCTTGTAAGTAAGCATGGAGGTGTTTAACTCACATCCTTTGTACTGGCCAGAGTTCATGGGAAGAATATTGGTTTTGGCAGTATTAACATGGCGGACAGAAGTGAACAACTTAAAACTAACCTGTGAAATGTTATTCACCTTCAAATTGAAATTGTAAATGGCAAGCTTTCTGTCAGAAGGAACATTCTGATCGTAGAATTAGAAGTTCCGTTAATGAGGAAGTGTGCCTTCTCATACGGCTTTGTGGCAAAATGGAAGAAACTCTGAACTTTATCGTGCATTTTTTTGGTTCGGAGAGGGTACTGGTGACCTCTGATGTCCAGCTGCGCCTATATTGATAAACTCTTGCTAAAGTAAACCAGGCATTCATGAATTCATATTGAATTTTACACATCAGAAGTTGATGTGTTAAAAATGTTATGATTTTTAAATTTTATGATAATTTTTATTTTAGATTTTACAATGAGCCATTTTGAGGGCAGTGTGTAATGCTCAGCTGAAGAATACTTGCGGTCAAGGAGTTTATGATCCACAAAAATGTATGGTTTTAACCCCCAGCCATTTTTCAATCCTCTATATTTTATCATTTCAATGTTGAATTTTCACGAAGATTTTTTCCGTGTTTGCAGCCCCTTTTCTCGACCAAAGTCATGAAAATAAACCAAAATACAAAGGAACAGCCATATTCCCCCTTTCTTTTAAGCTTAAATCTTGAATCATAAAGCATTAAATGGGGTAAATTATAATTAGCCATATTTGGCTTCTGCAGAAAGGGGTTAATTTAATCCAACGAACAGCATTTTCACATTACTTTCTGAACCTCACATATTCCACGAAATTGCATCTAAATTCTTTTCTGCTTTGCACATGGGTATACACAAAGTTGCAAAAATCTGGCAAAATATTTTGGTCAAGTGCTGGGGTGGCTGACCTTCATGTTGAAGGCAATAGTCGTTGTTGTTGTTCTGAATAGAGATCAGTCTACCTTTTGGCAGAAGTGTGAACTAAACCTCTATTGGTCTAAAAATAAAGGAAATGGGTCATTGATGTCCTGTCATAGCAGAGGCTTTGTACTTTGGTCTCACATGTAACATCAAATGTCACTCATGTAACATTGTGTTACGTGTGTGACAGGTACATTTTTGGCTATGAAACAGACTGTATTTGTGGGATTGAGGAAGTTAAGTCCTCCAAGCATGGGGCATGGTATTAATTTATAATATCAGGATTTTTTCACATCTTCCCTAAGGTTTACTAATTTTATAAAAACTTTTGTTGCCATGCGTTATGTGTGCGACATCATTCACCAACGTATATTTTCACCCCTTAAAAAGGACAACTTTTAAGTCTGCAGGGACTTTTGCTGCAAAAGTTGAAAAATAACAACATAATCTCAATAGATTATTTCTGCTGCTGAGTTTGACACTCACAAATCACAAAAAGCTGACTTTAATTTCAAGAATGACCCATATATCAAAAAATGTTGAAAAACTAAAGGACTTTAAAATGGGGAAATTTTGCCCCATTATCCAATTTTTCTGAAATTGGCATTTGCCATCCTTAACTTGAATTATGGTTGTTAGAAACAAATGCACTAATTATTTGATGGAGCTTATTTGAAAATTTGCCCTTCCAGGCTCATATTTCATAGAATGGCTCAAATGCAAAAATAAATAAATAAATAATCGTCTAATTTTTGGACCTTGCTTTTTCCATCTGATTTGAGATCTAGATTTGTGAAACTGTTGTGAAAAATTTGATAAATGATTAGACAATAAAACCCTGAACTCAAAAAACCTCAGATAGCAATTACACATGAAACTAGGCTTATGCCGTCGGAGGTGACAGCTGGGGGTATATCCCCGGATGCCCCAATCCTCCAATTCCCAAATCCTTGAATAGACTTTGAATAGACTTTCATTTGAACTTAATTTCAGGTCAATTGGTCAAATGCTTCTGAAGATATGGCCAAAATGGTAATTTTCCATCACAAAGCGCCACCTGGTGGCAAAATATTGAACCATACAGGTATGATGTCATCACGTGACACGTTGTGAGGTCATGACCTTGCAGTTGCACATAGTTTCATGTCAATTGGAGAAATAGTTCCAAAGATATAGCAAAAATGGTGAATTTTATGTGACAAAGCTCCACCTTGTGTCAAAATTTTGAACCAAACAGGTATAATGTCATCATGGGACACATCCTCAGGTCATGACCTTTCATTAGCACTTGATTTGAGGTTAATCGAACAAATATTTCCAGAGATATGATAGCAACAGTGATTTTTTCAGTTTTTGGCCCCTGGTGGCCAATGCAAAACTTGGAATTTCTAATTGAAATATTACTGCAGTTATCACGTTAACCTGTAAATCAGTTTTTGGCCCCTGGTGGACAATCTAGAGATCGAAAATTGTCCAAAATCGAATCAGCTCTTCCTCTTTATGATACTTCTGTGCAAAACTTGAAATTTGTAATAGAAATATTACTGAAGTTATCGCGTAACAGTGATTTTTTCAGTTTTTGGCCCCTGGTGGCCACTCTAGAAATAGTAAATTGTCCAAAATCGAATCAGTTCTTCCTCTTTATGATACTTACTCATATGCAAAACTTGGAATTTCTAATTGAAATATTACTGCAGTTATCGCGTTAACACGTAAATCAGTTTTTGGCCCTTGGCGGCCAATTTAGACATCGTAAATTGTCTAAAATCGAAACAGTTCTTCCTCTTTATGATACTTACTTATGTGCAAAATTTGGAATTTGTTATTGAAATATTACTGAAGTTATCGCGTTAACACGTAGTGCGGCGGTGGTGGCAGCGGCGGCGGTCGGACCAAAAACATAATATCCCCCGGAATATTATTATTATTATTATTATTAATAATAATAATAATAATTATAATAATAATAATAATAATTTAAAAGCCAGTGGTCATTTATTTGGGACCAAATAAAATTAAAACTCTCCCAATTTTGGATAAAATGTGTCTTTTTTTTCCCCCCTTCAGAATGAATTTTAACAGCAAAGTTCAAAAGACGATACTGAAAAATTGTATTTGAATTGAAAGTAAAAACGGGAAAGATTTTAAAAATTGTGTTCGTACTGAAAGTATAGTATATTTGAAAGTCAGAGTTAAGGGCAAACAGTAGCTGAACTCAGAGCTGTGTGAAAAAGGTATTAACTTCCACAGTTATAATAAATTAAAACTCATTAAAAAAAAAATATTCTCACACAATACAGCAGGTACTGTTTTGCAATCCGCTGGGATTCCTGAAAGTAATGCAGCCTAATTTTACATGGAATATATACGCATCTCCCTGAATACCCCCAAACAGCACAGTAATGTCCACAAATTCATCCACCACGTCCCTGGGCGGTATTATCACTCATGAACAGACATTTTCTGTGTTAAGGGAAGTGAAAGCGGTTTAAAAAGGCTTATGAAAGCGAGAGGGAGACAAAGCCAGAGGATGCAATGAAACTGTAATATCCTGACCCTCGTCCTCAACATGCAGGCTATTCAAGCAAAAAATAAACAAGAGCAAGGGCTGCATTTATTCTGAAGAATTTAGCCTCTCCAGTGTCCTTTAATACTCCCACAGATAGGGGGCGCCACTTAGTCAAAGCACCAAGGGAATGTGAATAATGTGACCTTTAGTGGGAAATGTCATGAGTTCACCTGAGCTGTCTCAAATTGTAGAGTCCTGAGGAAGTGCGTATTAAGATGAGGGACAGTGCACCCATCCATCCATGATCGAACCTGCTCATCTTCATCATGGTGGGGCTAAGGGGCCGGTGTCTATCACGTGTGCTTGCTGACTGTGATATAAGTTTTTCGGAACCTCACACTGGTATAGAGTTCTTGCGGTTCGAGATTTAGAAAATCCTTTTCGTCTTGCATCAGAGTTCTTCATGTTCAGATATGCGCACCTTAGGTATTCCTGTTGCTTTTTGACTGTGCGAGAAAACCAAATTACCAGGATGAAAACTGACGTGCAAACTCTGCAAAAAAAAGCCCATGAAAGGATTTGAACCCACAACCTTCCAACTGATGTGACCGCACGACAGCCATCAGGTGTGCCCCATCAGAGTACCGAAAACTGATCCCGCACTAATTTGTTTTTTTTCCCACTGCAACACAGGAGTCCTGACCTTAGCCTGGTAATGATAATTAAAAGTGAACCTGTGTCCGGTTTGCTCATTCTGCTGCAGATGTCAATAATTTATCACCAGTCACATGTCGCACAGGAGAGATGCTTTCCATCAGAGCGTGTGTCCCACTCACCACCGACCCCAGGAAGAGAAAAGCACTCCACGTGACGCCGTCCGTCACAGACAGACCGCAACGCTCAACTCAAAGCCAGACTGGGGCTGATGCATAATTTACTCTTGTGTAAAAACACCAACTCATTCACGGCTTCATTATACTTGTATAAATATTGATGCGTTTTTATGATGTTTCAGGAAGGGTGAGAAATGTACTGCAAATGTAAAACCTTTCTGGATTAAAATGACTTGTGTACAGTAGAGCCAGCAAAATTCAACCGTAAAATCTTCAACTTCAATACATTTACTACAGTAACAAAGACCCTGCAGTTAAAATAAACAGGGCTGTCAATTAAATATTTTCTTGAAGCTGGCCGTTATATGGTAAAACACACTCTCAGTTACAGCCACCAAACCTGTTCCTGGAGATCTGTCATCCTGTATGTTTTCACTCCAACCATAAAAGGAGCCGTGTCACAATCACTGCACATGCTCACAACTTTGAATGAAGTAAATCCGCTCAACTGCAAGTCAAAATCTAGGTGTTTTTCTTTTTCTATGATTATTGGCAATGGCAACCAGCTTTCATTCCTCATATCCCTCAGCCAAAGCTTAAAATAGTGCTTCAAATCTTAAAATTCTCATAGAAAGCACCTCAATATAAAAAGCATAATGCCGCAGTAACTAAAATATATTAACTCAATACAAAATGAAGACTGACTGGCAAGGATGGAATCAGATTATGACTTGCAGTCAAGCAGATTCACTTTCTGAGGATTTACGTTCTGAGCATGTGCAGTAATTGTGACACACCTCATTCAACGGCTAGAGCAGAGCTGCCCAACCCTGTTTCTGGAAACCAACCATCCAGTTGGTTTTCACTCCAACCATAATATGGAACACCTGATCTGAGCAATAAGCAGCTGAATGCAGATCTATGGGAGCTGAGTGAATTACATTTGTTCAGGGTTGGAATCAACAGCCCAGCTTCAAATATGGTCCACTAACCCTTGTTGCACAGATTTTGAAGGGAAACCCACCCTTGACTTTCAAGCAGCACAGAACCACATCCAAATCACGTTGCAGCACATACATGCAGCATACGGAACGGCAGGCTTAATTCCTTTCTTGCACAGAAATGCCAAGTGAACGATGAGTAAAACTGCCGCTCCTGCAATCTCAGGGAACTGTTTGATAATTTACAGGAGTGAAACAGACCGATTGCTAAGTGACTGCGTGACGCAGAGAACAATATCAGTCTATCTGACTACCCGTTGTTCCAGGGTCATCACAGGTCATCATAAACATGGTAACAACAGGTTTCACCTGACTTAATCCGGAAATAATTGGAAAAACATGTTCGTCGTGGAGCCAGCCGAAGCTTTTTTGCACACTCAGTGGAGTAATTAGAAAACGCATCTTAATGCACATTTATCATTATTTCAGCGTTTACAGAGACAAGTGTGCAGTTTTCAGTGGGCAGGCTAATTAAATGTGCTCCTTCTCCACAGAGCAAACAAATCTAGAGGAGCCATGTGGTCTCATTAAGGAACTGAGCTCTGGATCAATGCACCGAGTTTGAGCTGAATACTGTACATCGTTTCGGCATTAGAATGCTTCAGAGAGTGTTGTCTCTAAACTATAATACCACATAAAGCTCAAACGTGTCAAAACAAAAAAAAAAAAAATACACATCTGAGGCAGGCCACTTAATTAATGGCATTGGATAATCTACTTTTCTCATGAAACTGATTAATAATTAAATGGAGGAGTTATTTTAATTGCTTCACAAACAGATTGGGAAGTCAATTTTGGTGATCCATGAAAAGCAAACTTCTGATCCTTTATCAAAGGAAAAATATAATATTATATAAATAGATAAATATATATAAATATTATGGAAAAATATTAATTGAGTCTCTCAGTCCATTACAAACCACATTTATGCATTGGAATTTACTGATACAGAGCTATTCTGTATGCTGAAAACTAAAAACAAAAATTCAAGACCAGAAAAGTCTTGCCACTGATCAAGCCAAAGACATCCTGCACAATTTAGGTCATGAGCAAGTTAAACGAAAAAGCTGGGCCAGGCATAGTGAACTCCGCCCTTTCATAACCACATATTTCAGAAGTTCAATGGGTTAATCCACTTTTTTGTACATGCGCTCTTTGTGCTGTTGGTTTGACCTTCTAAGGACCCCCAAGGTCACAGGTCATGAAGCCATACGAGACGTATTTGAGTTCCTGTATGTGGTGAGTAGAAACCAAGTGGTCATCGACAGTGGTTTTTGATATAGCCTTCTAAAATCTTGTCACCTTTGGTTTAAACTTTCAAGGTCACTCAAGGTCAAAGGTCATGGTGTCAATTTCCATATATGATTTCCTACACGAGTTTAATAGGGACCAAGTGGCTATCTACAGTATAGATAGCCCCATAAGGCCGGTAAGCTATTGTCGTGATGTGCCGTTCGTCTTCCGGAACATTTTTTATCTTTTTTTTGGCCTGATGAATTTGTGTAAATTTGCAATAACATACTACTAGACCATATCTCCATATGGTTTTTCTCAAAATTTTGATTGAATCATTTTTGACCGTTTTATGGGCCCTTGAAATTTTGGCTCCAATGTTAAAGATAGGACTGAGGAATTTTTAAAAATTATTTCTCAAAAACCGCGTGATAAATTTTTTTCTAAATCAGGCAAGTATCTTACCTTGGTACCGTCAATGTACAGTGCGAGCGCTATTTTGATTGAATGGACGGAAGTGGGTCTACTGGGGGCGCTGTACTTTTTGAATATGCAAGATGGCCTGTGGAGGCCAAATGGTTGCAGATAGAGATTAAGTTTGTATTATCGACATATAGGAAGTAATATATGACCTATATTTTGGCTGTGTTAAAGTTGACCTCAGATGTCCCTGAAAGGTCAAACTTGAGGTCAAGCAAAATGTTACAATTTTCAAAGGTTTCTTAGCTTGAAAATATTGAAGATTGGGAACATTTACGCATTGAAAACTTATCGGAAGTCATGTATGAACTTTCATTTGGTGGCCTTGAACTTGACTTCACATGGTGAAATTTCAATGACCTCTATTAACAAAACTATTACAGATAGAGCTTACAGATAGAGGTTTGTATTGTGGGTATACAGGAAGTCATGTATGAAGTTTAATTTGGTGACATTGAACTTGACCTTCACTGACCTTTAATGCCCAAACTTCAGTGAAATTTCAATGACTTATATCAGCAAAATGGTTACAGATTGAGTGTAGGTTTGCATTGGAGACATATAGGAAGTCATATTTGAACTTCATTTGGTGACCTTCGTATTGACCTTCAAAGGTCAAATGTGATCGAGTGAAAATTCAATTACTTGTGTCACTAAAACAGTCACAGATGGAGCCTAGTCTTGTGTTACAGACATTTAGGAAGTCACATGTGAACTTTCATTTGGTGACATTCAACTTGACTGTCGGAGACCTTTGAGGGTCAAACTCTACAGTGAAATTACAATGACTTGTATCGCCAAAATGGTCACAGATTAAGCCTAAGTTTGTATAGAGACATTTAGAAAGTCATATATGAGGTCCATTTGCTGACCACAACTGGACATTCTATGACCTTTAAAGTTCACAATTTACATATTGAATACATACTGACATATTATATAATGACCTGTATCACCAAAACTGCTTCAAAGCTTAGGATTGTATTACAGGAGGTCTTATAAATGTGAACTTTTATTTAGTGAACTTGACATTGATTTTCATTGATTCAAATGTCAAACTTCACATGAAATTTTCATAACTTGCATCATCGCTGTAAGACTGCTTGCCGGTAAGCTACTGAACCCTTGGTTCGATATTTTAGACAGTGTAAATTATGAAATTCACATCAAAGACCTTGTCCACAAAAGTTCATGAATTTTGGCTCATAGAGACCATTGAAATAATGCAATTTTTGCAATTGCAACTTTTGAACTTGACCCAATTCTTTACAAAATTTAATGAGATCTCTTCTTGGTCATTGCAAAAATTTTGGCAAAATTCGGTATGAATTGAGATTGTTTGCAAGACTAAGAAAAAACTACAAACAAACAAATAATTAAAATCAGACTAAGGTGTGACACTTTTGAAAACTTGACGTTGTAATCCAGAGCCGAATGTCAATGACACTAATCCATATACTAGTTGATATTTAAGTAATAAATTTGTGTTATGTAGTTTTCAGATCATTTTTGACATATTTGAAGTGAATAGAAGGGTTGACATTGAGTTTGACCTTTCAAGGTCACTTGAAGGTCAAGGTCATTATTCCATTAGGTTCCCCATGCATGATTCCCTATTAGTGGCCAATAGTAACTATGGGTCTATCTTGCACCGTTTGGCCACTTGACCACTCTGAAAAATGGTGATGCTGAGTTTGACCATCCAAGGTCACTTGAGGGTCAAGGTCATTATACAATTATATTCTCATGCATAATTTCCTATTAGTGGTCAGTAGTAACTTTGGGCCCATCTTGCACCATTTAGCTGCTGAAGCACTCTGCAAATGGTGATGTTGAGTTTGACCTTTCAAGGTCACTTGAAGGTCAAGGTCACCATGCAAAAAGAATAGTCATACCCAACTTACTATTACTTAATGATAGTAACTGCATATGCCTCTCTTCAGCCAATTTCAAGCTATGGAAGGCTGCTATGCGATGTTGCTTCTGGATACGAATAGGCATCCAGCATATTTGTGTGTGATCCAGAAAGCGCATCAAAAATCTGGAACTTATGTTGAATAATTATAAATGGATATGGCCTACACCAAATTTGGTGTCAATATACCTAAAATTGAAATCAGTAATCACTTTCAAAAAAGTAAAAAATTTGAGGTTTTTCACCTGCCAGATCCAGAACGTGATCCAAATCAAGCTCAAACTGTTTCATGAGTGTTGATCTGACTGAGGTGCAGTGATGTGCAGATGTTGAGATGATTCCTGATGTTTTTGACTGAGTTATTGAAGAAAATGCAAAACCCAGAACTTATGTTGAACAGATATGAATGGAGATGGCCGACACCAAATTTGGTGTCAGTACAATAAAAATTGAGATCAGGATTGACTTTCAAAAATCGCCACAATTTTAGAGGTTTCTCATTCGGAGACTCCCAATCATGATCCGGATCCAGGTCAAACTGTCCTTGATTGTTGACCTCAGTTTGGTGCTATAATGAGTTGATGTTGAAGTGATTTCTGATGTTTTTAACTGAGTTGGTGAGGAAAATGTCGAAAAGTGGCTCATCTGCCAATGTTAACAAAATCTTTAAAGTAATCCAGAATCCAGGATTTGATGCGGATCTTCAACAAAATCTAATCACCTCTTCTGAGGTAAAATATCTTTGTACTGTAAAAATTTCAGGACGATATGACAAAAACTGTGGCCTGTAGCGGGGAAACAAAGCAAACAGACAAACAGATGAACAGACGGACCAACATGATGACCAACATACTTTTTCGAAAGTAATGAAAGGTCATTCTTTGAACGATGACTTGTCGAATTAGAACTTTAAAAAGGTGAAATGATATATCATATTGTCTAAAGAACACAATCAAAAAAATTCATTTTGACAAAAATCGAAAAACATTTTCAAACTTACGTCAGAGGGACATCATCTCGACCCCTAACCATTAGAACTGCATTGCGTTCACGAGTCTTGAGCTTAAATAGAAATGAAGTTTTGGATCAAAATGCGTTTTCAATCTTTTGTGTGACCTTGACCTTCGACATAGAAGGGCAATTCCATGTTGCTAAAAAAGCAATTTTTAAAAAGTGTTTTATATTAGAAATATATATGTCATCATATAGATGACTCATTACCAAATCGGACACTGAAAAACAGTTTTGAAATATCTTTGACGGTCTTCTCAAAATTTAGATTTTAATTTTGTAATGTTTTTTCGCTCCAGGACAAGAATCAAAGGTTATTTTTCCAAAGCTGACAACTCCTAAAAGATATTCAGCTATTTACTGGTATTTACTGTATTTCCATGCAGGGGTAGCCAAAGTATTTGAGACTAAGTCATTGCAGGAAATTGAAACTATTCCAGTGGCTCAGAGTGAAATTTGTCATTTTTCAATGTAATTCCATTACCGAAATTGCAGTATAGCTCTCTTCATCATCTTATTTCTGCATTTATTTTATCATTAAGAATTCTCTTCCTTCTTATGTCGATACTGAATTCCAGACATTAACGCTCTAAAACTGGAAAATTTGTGGAAACGGAATAACATGTAACTGAATAACACCACTAACGGAATTTCAGAATTATTCTGAAAGCCAGAGAAAAACAGAAGATGGCACAAAGTGGCAGGAGGACTTTGAGGTTCACAGTGGTTCACTGTTTTGGACATCTATAGTTGAGTGTTTCTTCCTGTGAGCCAAGGTTCCATAACCAGCGCATGACTTATGCCACGGCCTAGCGGCAATTGCCGTGGTTGCCCCCCTGTGCGGCTGTCATGGCCAACTACCCAAACGGCCAGTTTGGCTTGCCCTCTTTTCAAGTGGCCGTGGTGCCCAAAAATGCCCAATAAAGTGGTGATTTTCGATACAGCGACTGAGCTGGGCGGCTCCCATCGTCACGCTGTGCTGGACTTCTGAGCACAAAGAGCCACAGATGGATAGAAGGGACAGGATTACATTTGTATAAACAGTGTTTGTCTTCTGCCAATAATGGATAATACTTACGGTTCATTCACTAGTGTTAGATGTTAACATGTTCATTTTGAGCTTTGAAAGTTTCAGGGGTTGATATTTTATCCATTTTCTTCTGTGTGAAGAGACTGCCGCTCATGACAGAGAAAACTTAAAAAGAATATAGACATTGCAAGCAATGACATTGGCTGTTTTGCCGTAATTCCGTTACCGACTTCATCACTCACAACATTTACCTATTGAATGATGCTGGAACATGGTTACAAATTAAAAACAAATGTTTCAGGACCCAGTCAGTGAAAGAACAACAATTTTCAAGCATGTGACCTCTGATATTCATTATAAGCTCACATTTTGGTTCAGAAATAAGTTATTTCCATCAGTGTTAGGTATTGCCTTCCTTTTGCCCAGACTTTTTGATCAAAATTTTGGTTCAACAGGAGGTTAGCAACACAAACATCATTTATGATACCAATTTTCAATGGCCTTGTTGTTTTGAGTATAATAAATTTAGCAGATTATCAGAAAATGTAATTCTGTTACAATTTTGTAATCCCGTTACGGCTGTCTCTTTCTCATAAATGGCATCCTACGAAATATCTGTGAACATACCAGTCAATATAAACTTACCGTGGCCTAGTCAACATCCTAGGCCACCAACGTAAGCTTTAACCTACTGCCCATCATTGCCCGATTTCAGAGAAATGCCTGTCAAAATAAAAACAAAAATAGTGGCATTTTTTCTGCCGTAATTCCATTACTGACACTTTCACCTTCGTATAGCTTTCTACAAAATAGATTACCCGAAACTTTGTGTTATACAGCTCAGTAGGCATGACAGTGGAACTGATAAAAGCACAGGCAACTTTCTACTGCATTAGAGTAATAGATGGCAGGTAAAATTGACATGAAAATTACTCTTGATCGCAATTCCATTACCGTGGAATTGCCCAGAAACCTAATAAAAATGACACCATTGTTAACTCCTGGATAAGCGGTTTGTGAATCTTACCACTTGCGGTCGTGCTAATGGCAAATTGATTGATTGATTGATTGATTAATGAGTGATGCTCAAGTCTCATCACAACGCTCCCTCTTAAGCTTTGCTTATTCAGAAGTAAATAAAGTATGTCTGTGGCGAGTAACCTATGCTAATGTCTCAAACTTTTGTTGAGATTGGTGCAGGATTACCGGCAAAAGGGTGCATAACTAACACTGACAGACAAACACGTCTAAAGCAACTGACTGATATACTTGCCGATTAGTAATAAATTACATCACAAACCAAGTCAATGACAAAAACCTCGACCTATCCCTTCGGGGGCAGCAGAGTAAATAAGAAATCTAACACAATAAAATTTCGAGGTGTCCATTCTGGCGACGTGACCATTTGGTCGAAAGAGGTTTGCAAGAGGGGAGACCCCGTATTTGTGACCCCTTAATCAGGATTTCCCCAGCAGGATGCACTATCAGGTGGAGGGGGCATAATTACTCAGAGAAAGCCAGCACTGAAGTACATGCTGAAAGTTAATGAAGAAGCATATTGGGGGCTTCAGTGAGCACAGTTTTTTGTTCTTAAAGTTCTATAGGCCCGAGGGGATTCATTAGTACAGTGCTGTGTGAATGAAAGCACTGAAGGTGCTGATGCCTCCGTGCTTACAGCAGTGACAAGTATGTGTCTTAATGAAGCTACAAAATTCTGTGTGGACATGTCAGAGTGCCCTAGCTGTGCATCTATGCTTGACATAAAGCGGTTTCCATTCACTTGTCAATTGAATTACCCGAAGTTTGCTAAAAATATTCATGCAATAAAGGTGGTGAAAATGCATTTCCACCTAACAGCATAAAAGCAAATAAAAAACTTGTGCGTAATGACGTTACTTGCTGCTATGCAATCAAATCAGTGTATCGAATAGATTTTTGACATTTTAAGCTGTTTCCATTCATTTTCGCACTGAATCGTAGAACCTTCCAGTGCACAGAAGTAGTGTGGTAGGCAACAAAATTAAATAGTTGGCAATAAAATGCGGTTGAAACTATCAGCGAATCTAATAAGTGAATATAAACATTGTACTCGAACGAACACCAATAATTGCGATTAATTTAAGGTAGCTAAATGAACGACAAATGACATCTGGTTATGCTAGATCGTTAAGAGCTGCTCACTTCATCTAATTTAAGTTTAATAAGAATTTAGCAGGTTGTTATCTGACGATCAACATAAACTAAAGCTGGGTACAGAAAATGATGCTAACAACAAAATTCATTAGGGGTCAGCTAATGCGACAAATTTCCTAAAAATGCAGTCATTTGATAACCTTACCAGCAAATGAGTTCGAATGAAAATGAATGGAGGTCAGTGCTGGAAATATTCATTGTTTGGACCAATTGCTTTCCCCATGACACACATTACTTCCGCATTCCTCGATTCCTATTAGTCTATGGAAGTATCAAATAGTGCTATAAGTCGAAAACAAAGCTCTATCTCAAAAGTCTCGCTAATTTAAATCCAATATATCAAGGTATTTAACCCACAGAGCCATATTCTAGGACTTAATTTTGACCGGTGTAGCGGCTATCCCGGTAACAGACAGAATGACTGACTGACACACAAACAAACTACCGTATGCCCCGCTTGCGCATGCGCACCGTGGCATAATTATGGAATAAGCAAAACCGCATGTTCTTTATACCAAACCACTATACCAGCCTTCCTATGTACCACCCTTACTACCCCTCCACCCAAACCCATCATTTCCCAGCTCAGTAATGCAGGTCTATTCTGTACCTCCAAAACCTCATTGTTTTACTGATAAATTAAACCTAATTGAGGGGATTTCGAAGATCTCCCTACTCCACCCCGGATGTATAGTTTTAGGGTTCTGGGCTTGAGTCCCACTCAGCCAGAGTTTGCCAGAGTCCCTGACCAAGGCTTTGGCTTTAGAAAGACATGCTCTATAGGAACACTCCGACCAGTGTCCCTGACCAAGGCTCTGGCTTTTGAAAGACGTGCTCTATAGGAACACTCCTACCAGTGTCCCTGACCAAGGCTCTGGCTTTAGAAAGACATGCTCTATAGGAACACTCCTACCAGTGTCCCTGACCAAGGCTCTGGCTTTAGAAAGACATGCTCTATAGGAACACTCCTACCAGTGTCCCTGACCAAGGCTCTGGCTTTAGAAAGACATGCTCTATAGGAACACTCCTACCAGTGTCCCTGACCAAAGCTCTGGCTTTAGAAAGACATGCTCTATAGGAACACCCCTACCAGTGTCCCTGACCAAGGCTCTGGCTTTAGAAAGACATGCTCTATAGGAACACTCCTACCAGGTTCCCTTACCAAGGCTCTGGCTTTAGAAAGACATGCTCTATAGGAACACTCCTACCAGTGTCCTTTACCAAGGCTCTGGCTTTAGAAAGACATGCTCTATAGGAACACTCCTACCAGTGTCCCTGACCAAGGCTCTGGCTTTAGAACTGTAGTTGGTCCCTGGGTCCTGCACCGTAGCTGCCCTCTGCTCATAATTTACTAGGATGTGTCAAATACTGAGGACAGGCCACCCAATGAAGTTCAAAAAAGTGTATCTCATCTTAATATCCCTACTGCATGGATAGCATTTTATTTTGGGGATAAAATGGTCACAGAAGCATCATTAGGCATCAAATCAAAGTCTGTTTTTACAGCACACTTCTGGAACTCAGAAAACCCAAACTGAACTCACCAAGAGCAATGCCGGGACCACGTAGGGGATGGAATGAAACTGAAGGGGATGTCAGCCTCCTCTCACCAGCTCAGGGTTCAAGTGACCACATCAATCACCCCTCGTGATAAAGGATTCGCAGCATTACAGGAGGAATCACGGCATTAAAAGTTTAATGTGCACTTGCAATGTGCTCATGTATTATAGCCACGACAGGTCCGAAAGCAACGCCATTCGTCATAAAAGCGCTTCTGCCGCTGGAGTCCATAAATCAGCAGTAGAAGAGCCGCACACTGAATGAATTAACCACCAGAAATTATAGTCCTGCTGTAAATTACACCAGCAGCACTGCTGACATTGAGCGGCGACCTGCATAACCTCTGCACGGGTTTTCAACCATCTTTTACCCAATTTACCATTTTTATCATCAGACCACACATGGCTGCCCGAATCTGGCCTTCAAATCCAAATCCAGCCCTGGTTTTCTCTTATTCCGGGCAACTTGATGAACTATTGTTGACACTGATTGGCCAGACTATGACACCTGACTGACAGATGAAGGGAGGGTGGAAAGCCGACAGATGGCCAAATCCAAATTCAAATGCAGACAGCCATTAGTACTTAAGCATAAATGCCCATCAATATTTTACAGAATACAGCATTTACTCATTTTAAAACACAATAAATATGCCCACATCTAAGCATTCCAGCTATTATATGACTTTTGAGTATGAAGATTAATCGTTCGCAAAATGGTCCAGGCCACCAACACTCGCAGGCAAGCTGTTTCAGTTTTTCGGATCTTTATGGGGAAAAACGCACGGACCAAGCACACTGCACCCATGACGGTTATTTAGCTGAGATATAATCACATAACCACATGGCATTTACGTGAAGTTATGAAGCCATGCAAAGCAACTGATAGGAAACATTGACAACGCTTTAACTGGGTTCTGTTTCTCCTTGATATCACAAGCAGACAGTCTGTTGAAAAATAAAACATTTAGATTAAAACGTATCGAAAATTGGATTCCACGCACTGAATTATAAGTGATAGATAATAAAAGTCAGTAATATTGCCAGAAATCATATTCAGGCACTTGCTGAAAATACCCCATAATGAGTATTGGGTATCAGAATGGTCAGTAATGCGTGACTGCTGTGTCAGAATTTGCCTGCGCAGTGCGTGACACCCATTTCCCCCAGACTCCAAGCGCTTAAAAAAATAAAGAAATAAAAAATAAAGAGGAAATCGAGCTGCTCCCAGGGAAAATACAACTCGTCTAATCGAACGCCTGAACATTTTTAGCGGTGCGGCAGTTCCTCTCGGGTCACAGTCTGTAAGCTGCATTAGTGATGATGTGCGGAAAATTAACCCTGCCAGAATACAAACCATTTCACTACATCTCCTGCTGATAATTTGGGGCTGTCGGCTTTCAGGCAGCGGCCGCGGTAATAAACCGTGAAAAACCGAATGCAAAAATGTTTGTTTGCCAATAGCACCGTGGTAATTCCGCTAAAATCATCTGTCGCATTCTGCCTCTTTCACCATTCAAATGTATTTCTTGGGCTTTGGTTGATTAGCTGACAATTTCCTTGCAGAGCTCCCAATTTATGAAGCCGAAATGGTTCATTAATAACAAGAAAATTCAAGACGCACAATCGTATAGCTGGAATGCAAGACTACGCCGGTATGCACACTTTCTGCAAACGCTAATCAACTGAGCGGAGCCTCTACATTTTAATTATTTTACAACTTTGCATGCATTCATACAGCCAGATATCCACAGAATCTTGTGAGGAGTGAAACCAGATTCTGAGGTGCAACAGCATAATCACATTGAACCACACCCCTGACGGAACCATCATCTAAGCCCGAGTCGAGGGAATGTCACATGCCACTTGTACTCAGGGGCACGAGGCCACATTTTTATAACTTCAATAACAGAGCAACTACAAGCCCCATAATGCACTGGAAAGCAATGATGTCAGGAACCATGGAGGCCAACCCTAGGGATGCAGCATTGACACCAGCCTGGTGCCCGTGCCTCGTTGCGCTTGCGCTCCAAGTGAGGCCCTGGTATCAATGACTCAATGGCTGGCTTCGGTGAAGTAAATCCAAGATGGCGGACCAGGTAGGTTTATCATTGAAATGTCTTTGATTTGATATCTCTAGGAGGTGTCATGAAACGTCATTGTGGTCATAAATACATTTCAATATACCATGTTGATAATTGATCTCTATACATTTTTAGAATGAAGGAATAATTTTATTTTGGCATGTATACTTGCTGGCAATGGCGTAGCCAGCGGGAGTGCTGAGACATGTCCCTTTTTGACTGCAATAAGTAGTTCTCAATCATTTTCATTTATTGAAGCGTTTTCCAATTATCGTAATTGGCAAACGAAGACACGGTTTCTCTCCGTATGCGATCTAGCAGCGATTAAATCATGGGCTAAATTCAGTCCAGTTGTGGAACACGAACAGAGAATTGGGTTGCACAAAACTTCAGTTTAAAACAATTATTTGTCCTTACCTGTTCTCAGTCGTTTTCAAAATTAACAAAAGGTTCACTCCGAGAGCACTCCACAGTTAACAAGTGCTGCTCGTTCTCCCCGATCAGGAACAGGTCAGAACTAATAATTAGCTAATTGCAGTCAAAAATGGACGTGTCTAAGCACCCCCGCTGGCTACGCCACTGTCGGCAAGTACACATGCCAAAATAAAATTATCCCTTTGTTCTAAAAATTTATCGAGATCGGTAATCAACATGTTATATCGAAATTCATTTATGACCTCAATGACGTTTCATGGAACCTCCTAGAAACACGACCCCCTCTGGTTTTCGATCCCCCAAAAAGGGGTGTGGCCTTGACGTTTGGCGAAGTACCCGGAAGTGCTGGTCGGGTCTGAGAGCACAAAGCCATGACACTGATTATAATTAGGCTTAGATGGTGGTTTACAAAGAATATGGACAAGTAACAAATTAAAGGAAAAACCTGAATAAATGTGTGTAACAAATATAGAAACAGATGCTTCCATTCCCCTGGCATGGTTTGGGTCCACTCGTCCTCTTAAAGGCAGAAGGGTCAGTGTGAAAATCAAGGCGGAGTTATTCTGTGTGATCACCTTTATATCCTGTGATGAAGCTCCTCCCATGATGGGAGGGGCCTCTCCTAGGACCAATATATAATAATATATAATGGCCCAAACCCCACAGGGCACAAGGGGTGACTGACTGCTTTTATTGGCATGAAAATGATCCTGAGCTCATGCTCATATAATCAGTTCAGCTATGAATCCAAGTGGACAAATGCGAAGAAATTCCCTCCCTGCGTTCACAGCTGTGGGACAGACGGATGTACACACAAGGCAAAAACAAAATGCCTCGAGGCATAGCTGTCCTCAGAGCTGGAGTAGATAAACAGAGTGAAGACAAACTCTTGCCTCATTTTAAAAACTCTGTGTCCCAAGGCTGTTTTCATCAATGATAAAACAGTCCTGTACAGATAAGTCTGTACCAGAGTTTCTACAGAGTGTCCAGAAGGGTTCTGAAAATATAGCACCCTGCTCAAGATAATACTCATGGAGAACGCTCAAAATGATACAGCCATGGAATGCACCTCACACACACACACACACACACATACATTTGTATTTCACCCCTGCACATATTGTAATACAGTCCAAGTCTCTCATCCAGCCCTCAGATTATACTTGCATCACCAAGCACTTTGTGGAGCATAAAATGGCGGTTTAAAAGCAGGCCTCATAAGACTCGATTTGAAAAGGTCTCCACTCTGCGAGGCTCTAATCGCTTGGTCCTGCCAGGGTGACCGTAAAGAAGAGAACAGAAACACAACTATTATCCACGGAGCCCATCAGACTGATTCTGGAGATATTTACGAGGCTGCTTTCCACCACAGAAAAACAAAGAATAAATAAGAATTTCGCAGAAGAGCTAAGCTTTTTTTCGTAATGACATTGGCCATTTCAAGCAGCGACCGTTTGTCCACACTGGCACCTATTCGGGCGTGACTGATTCCCTAAGAGTTGTGCCGCAGTGTTGGAGTGCCAATACATCGCTCATTTGTGTGACATCATTGTCTGGCTTTCCGGCCTCTTGTGATTGGCCACTGCAGCGTGATGTGGGGTTGCGTCTCTCTAAAAGTGGATTCAACCACCAAGTTTTTTTACCTGCATCCCCTCCAGTCGCCACGGCTACAGCCTGAACACGTGACCCCAGAGGAGCCCAATCGCGTGCCATGAGAGTATGCAGGATTTTATTCTGACCAATCACTACACCTGCTGATTACACCAACAATTTCCATCCTTTCTGCCCGAAAGTATGTTAATCAGTGTGATCGAGGTTGTCTAAATCAGCCTCAACTGCCTGGAATGAAAACTTGCAAACTCTGAGCACTCCATGACACGTGACAGTAACTCGGAGCACTCCATGACACGTTGTAACTCTGAGCACTCCATGACACGTGACAGTAACTCTGCGCACTCCATGACGCGTGACTGTAACTCTGAGCACTCCATGACGCGTGACTAACTCTGCGCACTCCATGACGCGTGACTGTAACTCTGAGCACTCCATGACACGTGACTGTAACTCTGCGCACTCCATGACGCGTGACTGTAACTCTGAGCACTCCATGACACGTGACTGTAACTCTGCGCACTCCATGACGCGTGACTGTAACTCTGAGCACTCCATGACACGTGACTGTAACTCTGAGCACTCCATGACACGTGACTGTAACTCTGAGCACTCCATGACACGTGACTGTAACTCTGAGCACTCCATGACACGTGACTGTAACTCTGAGCACTCCATGACACGTGACTGTAACTCTGAGCACTCCATGACACGTGACTGTAACTCTGAGCACTCCATGACACGTGACTGTAACTCTGAGCACTCCATGACACGTGACTGTAACTCTGAGCACTCCATGACACGTGACTGTAACTCTGAGCACTCCATGACACGTGACTGTAACTCTGAGCACTCCATGACACGTGACTGTAACTCTGAGCACTCCATGACACGTGACTGTAACTCTGAGCACTCCATGACACGTGACTGTAACTCTGAGCACTCCATGACACGTGACTGTAACTCTGAGCACTCCATGACACGTGACTGTAACTCTGAGCACTCCATGACACGTGACTGTAACTCTGAGCACTCCATGACACGTGACAGTAACTCTGAGCACTCCATGACACGTGACTGTAACTCTGAGCACTCCATGACACGTGACTGTAACTTGGAGCACTCCATGACATGTGACTGTAACTCTGAGCACTCCATGACACGTGACTGTAACTCTGAGCACTCCATGACACGTGACTGTAACTCGAAGCACTCCATGACACGTGACTGTAACTCGAAGCACTCCATGACACGTGACTGTAACTCTGAGCACTCCATGACACGTGACTGTAACTCTGAGCACTCCATGACACATGACTAACTCTGAGCACTCCATGACACGTGACTGTAACTCTGAGCACTCCATGACACGTGACTGTAACTCTGAGCACTCCATGACACGTGACTGTAACTCTGAGCACTCCATGACACGTGACTGTAACTCGGAGCACTCCATGACACGTGACTGTAACTCGGAGCACTCCATGACACGTGACTGTAACTCTGAGCACTCCATGACATGTGACTGTAACTCTGAGCACTCCATGACACGTGACTGTAACTCTGAGCACTCCATGACACGTGACTGTAACTCTGAGCACTCCATGACACGTGACTGTAACTCTGAGCACTCCATGACACGTGACTGTAACTCTGAGCACTCCATGACACGTGACTGTAACTCTGAGCACTCCATGACACGTGACTGTAACTCTGAGCACTCCATGACACGTGACTGTAACTCTGAGCACTCCATGACACATGACTAACTCTGAGCACTCCATGACACGTGACTGTAACTCTGAGCACTCCATGACACGTGACTGTAACTCTGAGCACTCCATGACACGTGACTGTAACTCTGAGCACTCCATGACATGTGACTGTAACTCTGAGCACTCCATGACACGTGAATGTAACTCTGAGTACTCCATGACACGTGAATGTAACTCTGAGCACTCCATGACATGTGACTAACTCTGAGCACTCCATGACATGTGACTGTAACTCTGAGCACTCCATGACACGTGACTGTAACTCTGAGCACTCCGTGACACGACTGTAACACTGAGCACTCCATGACACGTGACTGTAACTCTGAGCACTCCATGACACGTGACTGTAACTCTGAGCACTCCATGACACGTGACTGTAACTCTGAGCACTCCATGACACGTGACTGTAACTCTGAGCACTCCATGACACGTGACTGTAACTCTGAGCACTCCATGACATGTGACTGTAACTCTGAGCACTCCATGACATGTGACTGTAACTCTGAGCACTCCATGACACGTGAATGTAACTCTGAGTACTCCATGACACGTGAATGTAACTCTGAGCACTCCATGACACGTGACTGTAACTCTGAGCACTCCATGACACGTGAATGTAACTCTGAGCACTCCATGACACGTGAATGTAACTCTGAGTACTCCATGACACGTGACTGTAACTCTGAGCACTCCATGACACGTGACTGTAACTCTAAGCACTCCATGACACGTGACTGTAACTCTGAGCACTCCATGACACGACTGTGCACCAATGTCCAACCACCTCTCCTTATTCTATATGGGTTTGTGAAACTGTTCATTCCAAAAAGAGCGCTACAAAACTAAAATTAGAGCTGAAAATTATTTCATTTTAACGACAGCAATGCTAACCAATATTCAGCATTCATCTTTATTCAGTAATAAATATGATTCAGAATATAACAGGGAAAATCTAATGATCTAAATAATCGCGGCACGGTGGCACAGTGGTTAGCACTACTGCCTCACAGCAAGAAGGTTGTGGGTTCGAATCCAGGGGCCTGGGGCCTTTCTGTGTGGAGTTTGCATGTTCTCCCTGTGTTCGCGTGGGTTTTCTCCGGGTACTCCGGTTTCCCCCACCCACAAAACATGCAATATAGGAACACTGTGTGGCTGTGTGTGAATGTTTGGTAGTGGTCGGAGGGGCCGTAGGCGCACACTGGCAGCCACGCTTCCGTCAGTCTGCCCCAGGGCAGCTGTGGCTACAAAAACGTAGTTTACCACCATCAGAGCATGAATGTGTGAGTGAATGAATAATGTATCCTTGTGAAGCGTCTTTGAGTGCCCAGAAAGCAGAAAAGCGCTATATAAAATTGATGCATTATTATTATAGGGAAAATCTAACCCTAAATCAATGGCCTGACTCCTCAGATGTACACGTACGAACTCTCTCAGAACTGTCCCTCTGGCTTTTGTGCGGATAATGAGCTGGTCTAAAATACAGCATCGAACATTGATCCTAAATCAGAGAACTCCCACTTGGAGACTATAAATATGTACTTGGCTCTGATCCCATCACAGTGCAGCAGTGCTTGTTGGACATTACACGCCACAATAAGGTCTGCCTGCAACAGCAGGACAATTCAGTCCAGACTCCAGGCCTGTGCCCATTCTGGAATGATCCAGATAATTTGCAGCTCCTGCCAATTCATACAGAGAAAATTCCATTTTTGGCAGGCTTACGTCCCCTCCCAAATCATCCCCTCAGCTCAGACCAGACCAGGCTCTCGTTACGCGGGTTAACTGACGGGATTAATTTCTGG
This sequence comes from Gymnothorax reevesii, assembly GCA_029721435.1. Classification (NCBI taxonomy): domain Eukaryota; kingdom Metazoa; phylum Chordata; class Actinopteri; order Anguilliformes; family Muraenidae; genus Gymnothorax; species Gymnothorax reevesii. The sequence goes on from CM056577.1 coordinate 7,326,899, forward strand.
CCGGCAGACATATGAAAGTGTGCTCCTGTGCGGCAGTAGAAAGGCTGCATTTTGGGACTCTGTGTTTTGTTTCCTAATCTTGCGAACAGAAGACTGCAGGTTTGCACAGAGGAGTCGTGCCACTGACGGGGCCTGGCAGGGTAAATGAGGGTCATTTTCCATCAGACAAGGGACATTCATCCTTCAAAACTGCCAAAATCCTTTGGGCCAACAAAATATTATCCCCATTTTGGAACTAGAGAGTCATTTTTTGTAAAGCAGTGGAGAGGTCACTCGAAGGGAGTTCATTTATCCTGTGACCTTTGACCCCGGTGATCCTAACATGGTGGATGCACAACTCGACGTTGGTATAAACATATCCTTAAAGTAGGAGACCCCTGCGCCAAGCAGTTGCTGAGATCTCATTTGCACAAAATAAAACCCACTTTCATGTTCAGAGACCTTGACCTTCGACTCAGGTGACCCTAAAATGGTGGAGGCACGACAAGACGTAAGCATGACCACATGCTGAAAGAGTGAAGCCATTAACCAGAGTGGTTGCAGAGATCTCATCCACACAAGAAAGCCTGACGCCAACACCAATACAGACGGGAAACCGGGGTGAACCACAGTGGTACACCCCTCGGGCGACCTCAGTAACGAAAACTGCCCTCACTGTATATTTAGCTCTTGTACCTGTGATTAGCTGGGCGGAGATGACTGAAGCTACAGGTAAGGCAGAAGCCATTTTATGCACAAAATCAAATGCCCCAAACTAGACAATATTCTAAAAATACAGTGAGCACCATAATTCATTGAACGGTGACAGATTTATTATTTTGATTCTGTACTCCATTACTCAGCGTTTCAAAGGATACAGTGACCATGAGATTGAAGTAGAGACTAACAGCTTTAATTGATGAACAGAAATAACAGCACATTAGGTTCATATTCCCACCATATTTCCAGGCACATCAACAATTATAATACAGTTTAAGATAATGAAGAATGACCTCATGATTTTTGTTGATGTGGTCACACATGCTTTGTATGCAGTGTCTGCTGAAAGGCTTTGACACAGACATCACCAGACACAGGGTATCTTCCCTACTGATGCTCTGCCAGGCCTGTACTGCAGCATCTTCACTTCCTGCTTGTTTCAGGGACCTTTTCCCCTTCTGTCTCCTCTTCAGCTTAAAAACTGCATGTTCAGCTGGTTCACATGATAGACTCAGTCATCAGATTCAACCAGTGGCATCTGGTGAACTGAAAATTGGTGGAGCGCAGAACATCCCTGAAAATAATGATCAATCTTGACCTGCTTTCAATCATTTATTTAAATTGACATCACGTGAACACGAAAACACCCGGGACCATCACGTGTAGCAAGTGCTCCTCATTAAGTGAAGACGAGAGCTAATGAGTCTTGATCTGCTTTCAGCCATTCTTCTTGATTAACAACCTTTCCCATGATACGAATAAGCCAGTGAAACACACAGCTTCCATCTTGATGCAATGTTCCAGTGATTAAATAGAAAATATTTTATCCACTTTACAAAGAGCATAAATGACAAAGTTAACTTCTGTGTTTGTTTTTAGCACATCTTGCATTATCTGACTGTCGCCAAATGATTGTTTGATTACAGCCAAGAAAGTGAAAATTATCAAAAAATTCCCGCAAATTAATGACATAAATTGAAATGCAATTTCCTGTCAAATTGACACCTTTTCTTTTTTGTGTTACCTTAACGAAGAAAAGTAGCCACACCTGATAATCTTGAGGTGTTTTTGAAGTTGATGTACGAATAATCTAAAAGATTGATTGAAAAAGAGTTAGACCAATATGGATATGGGATATGACATATATGACATTTCTCCAGTGTTCATGGCACACCTGGGCCCCCGAGCTCTAACCTGGCTGACCCAATTCTACACCAGGATGATACAGACAAACTTGATCCCAAAGAAATGGTGAACAGCAAAAATTATTGCCATATTAAAACCTGGCAAAGACAATAAAATACCAGCAAGCTACCACCCAATCTCTCTGCTCTGCGTTCCCTACAAAATCCTGGAAAGGCTTATACTTCAGCATATATCCCCAGGACTAGAGGATATTCTCTGTGTGGATCAGGCAGGTTTCCGCAAGGACCGCAGTACAGGAGAACAAGTACTGGCCCTAATCACCTTTATCAAAAATGGTTTCGAGAGCAGACTTAAGACGGGGACTGTGTTTATCGACCTCACAGCCGCCTATGATACGGTCTGGCACAAAGGCCTCCTACTGCAACTCACAAAGGCGCTCCCTGCCTGGGCAACAGCAACCATCAAATCTCTGCTGACCAACTAAAGGTTCAGAGTTCACCTTGGACAGAACATAAGTGCATAGAGAACGCAGACAAAGGGGCTCCCACAAGGGCACGCATCTGTCTGGCATTCCAAGCACCAGACCTCAATCAACTGAAACTCAATGAACTCAATCTCACTGAGGACATTACTAAACTGGACCAGTACTGCATACCTTAGAGTCTAAAACCAAGCGCAGCAAACACTGTTTCCAGTGCATTCCTTCTCTACAACGTGGAAGCTGCCAGAGAATTACACATAAATCTGAGCGGGCTTAAACTTGAGCATGCTCCTAATCCAACCTACCTTGGAGCAACCCTTGACACGACCCTATCCTTCAAGAAACACATAAAAGTCCGGAAACAACCTGCTCTGCAAGCTTGCTGGTGCAAAATGAGGCGCGTCAACCTCCACACTACGCACCTCAGCTTTGGCCCTTGCATATTTTGCAGCAGAATATTATGCCCCTGTATGGCCCAGGTCATCCCACACACATCACGTGGACACCCAGCTCAACGCAACCATGAGAATCATAACCAGGACAATCCGCTCAGCACCCCTCCCCTGGCTCCCTGTGCTATCAAACATTGCATCACCACAAATCCGGCGAGTAGCATTTACTCAAAGGAAGCTTCAAAAGGCCAAAGATCCCCCGATCTACCAATCCATGCAGACATCTTCAACCCACCTATTGCTCGACTCCCATCCAGACACCTCATCTGGAAGAACACCCCCACCAGCTGACTTCACCATCCAATTAGCTTGGGAGAAGAAATGGGCGTCCAAGGAGGTCCCCAATGAACATCTGGTGTCAGACCCCACCCAACAGGTCCCTGGCACAGACCTCCCAAGGAGACAGTGGTCAACCCTCAATAGATTTTTCATGGAAGAATTTAAAATTCAAGACCTCAAGCCAAGGCGGCCAATGAGGGCAAATAATGCTGCAATGGCCCGAAACATCTTCAATTGATCAAACACGCTGCATTTTTGAGTGTCTGTATTCACTGACTAAACAGCGCATTTTAATGGTCGGTCATCTACTTCCGCGAAAATAAACAGGGCTCTTAGCTAAGTAGCAACATTGGACATTTAGGCTAAAAATATAGTGAAAATACGTCTTTACAAGTTAAATTTCTGAGCTTACGGACACTTGGATTATGCTGCACAAGCAGTATGGAGGCATTTTGTGGTTTTTAAATGTTGTTTCTTACGTTTGAAAAAAAGTGGTCTTCATTGACTTCAATTGATTTGGATTTGTCTTCAATGCTGTTCTTCATTGTAATTCCAAAAGTGTTTTGAGGAAAAAAGAAATTCATGGACCCTTCGATTAGCCGTGGGGTGAGTATATGAGTGAATGTTCCTTTTTGGGTGAATTTTGCCTTTAAAAATGAGCAGGGTCAGGGCACATGACAATTGGAATTAAAGCCTGCTTCTCAAAATTACTCCTAAAAGACAATATACTTAAATGGGCATTCTGTTCACTCAAGATGAAATTTCCAAAAACTGCGATACAAGTGTGCCAGGTTAAACTGCACTGTTGTCGCTAGCTGAAGAAGCTTGATGCGTTATCGCTGCAGATATTTGAGCGACACAAACACTGACATGCCCCAAAGTGTGAAATACTGTCCCACAGCACTTTAACAGGGTGAGCCCCCCACCAGCCTTCGCAACATAAACACATTCAATTGAGGAAACGTTGTCTCGCTGCGAGAGAATGGCCCAAATCAATATATTTCTGGAGAGGAAATTACAAAATATTGAGCGGCCATTTCATGCACCTGATTTAAGGCACATACAGCTGGTGTGGGATCCCCAAGATCGTAAAGTTTGAGAATTGAAGACACATCTGTGGGAAATTCTGCACTGCAGGGGGAAATCCGCTCTCAATGATGTGAAACAATATCCCAAATGACTAAAATTTCCAGAGCAGTTATTAAATTTCACAATTACATTGATGAGAAACCACTAAAAATAGCACAGTTGTTTATCATTTAGAAATCCCAAATTCTTAAAATACTGAGGGGAAGAAAAAAAAAAAAAAAAAAAAAACATATTTCGATGCCGAGAGGCATTAAAACGCATCGTGGTTTTTATGGTCCAAGTTCCCAACTGATAGTTTTTCCTTTTGCTGATGACCATGAGATGTGGTAAGCATTGCTAAATGTCAGGCGACTAGGTTCGAATCCCCTCTTGGTTTAACACCTCATTATGATTACCTAAATATAACTAAGCTCTCTGGATCATGGTCGTGTATCACGTTGGGAGAAATCATTTTGCACATGAAAAGTTTAAGATCAGGACCAATACAAACACACAAAGAAAGTCACATCATTCCCAATTTCAAATGCCACAAACGAATTAATCTTGGAAGAAACAAACATTTTGAAAGTTGAATGAAGGCCAGTCTCAAAGTAAAGATTCTGGACGCATTAAAGTCCATTAAAAGACTGTATCCGCACTGCAGGGATGATACAGAATGAACAGATGTGTCAGCTGTCGTCCCCGACAAAGTGCGTCATCTGTGACGTCACAAAAACACATTTCGTATAAAGTCTTCTGCCATGTCAGATAATGCATATGAACTGCTGAACTGACTGCCAATATAACGAGAGCAGTGAGGGTCAGTCTCACAACCGAAAGCACAGCTTCCGAAGACCGTTTTCCGCAACTACAAAAGAAACCATTTACCACTACTGTAAAACAGTATATTTTAGTAAGCAGTTTTAATGCCTCTCACTATATTTGTTTCAGACAATTTTCTGTTATACAAACACGTCAATATAATAAAATAGGTTGAATTACTTGAAAGACAAGTAGTTTCAAACTTTTGAGAAGTCGTTCACATTTGCGGTAAATTACTCTCAGAAGATATTCTAAACAAGACTCGCACTCTGTGATATTTTATGGGAGTGCGGGCAGACTCACTGTTTGAGGGCATGTCGTAACGATGACGCAGATTTCCCGCACCATGCGAGCACATTGGTAAATAAATAAAGATAGAAAAGCTCTTGCTAAATGTCAAACGAGAGATTGCAATTTCCTGTTCTAAGCCAGAAATCCTGGGTGAGACCAGCAGTGGTGGCGTGTATGAGGTGTTTCCGTTTCTCCCATGGTCTGAAGTTCTCCGCATCAGACAGATTTTACGCTAAGCGAGCCAGGCAGGTACTGTAACTCTGATCAGCTGCCAACGATATCCTCTAAAACACAAAAGCTCGATCTTCAGATTCTCACAGCGGGAATGTAATTTGCAGAGCAGGATGAGCGATTGCAGGATAACGAGCTGCATTATACCTGGAGCAGCAGTGTCTACCTGAGTCCATGTTCCAGTTCTGTACGAGTTCCAGGTTTTACTCAGCGCCGTAAGAGGTTACTCCAAAATCCAGCTGAGTAAACACAGGGCACTGCTATGTAAAACTCTCCTTTCTACAGGAAGACAAACTTGTGATTCACTGCACATGTGCAGAATCACTTCAATTTCTAAAACTACCCAAACTAGTGGCATGAGCGGTGTTCCAAATACTAAAATTTGTAATAAAATTAGTGTTTACTTTCATCTCAGTATCACATCTCAATAACATCTGTTCACTGAATAATAGCCCAACAGCTTTATCAGGCAAAAGCTCTCACCACATACAAATCAATTCAATCAGTGCTCTGACCTCCGAGACCATCACATTTGCTTTATGGTAAAACTTAATAAACTCATTGATTTCACATCCTGTCACTAGAGGAACCGTTTCACGTCTTTATCACAAATTGCAAAGTGACCTAGAGCCATCTCCAAGGTTTTAAAAGGTTTTATTTCCAATTTGTTTTCCTGCATTCACTTGTCACTAAATACTTTGTTTCCATGGCAGCAATGGCTGACATCCAGCATTTAATTTCCGCATTGGGACGAACACAAACCGAAACAAGTCTCGTCAAGTCACTTTTTAATTTGGCAGTGGCTATATTTACGGCGCCGTAAACGGTGATTCGGCGCCATTTACGGCAAATCAGAGTGGGCATGCCCGGAGGCGTCTCCGAGCAAATCAGAGATGAAAGACTCGCGTTTGACAGTTGTAGGGAGCAATTTTGATGATTTAGCCACTGAAATTCAGTCAAGAAAATTTCAAGTTTAATTTCTTGTGCTGCTATATGTGGTTATCCATGTTACTGATGACACACCGGGTTGCTAGGGCACGCGCAGCATGCATTCGCGATATTAATATCCTAGAGCCCCTTCTCAATAATATAATCGCCCAAAACATATTGGCGCCTCCTTTTAAATCATACTGGCAAATAAAAAGGCAGAAAACAAGCGGAGATTGGATACGAAATTCTCTCTGCGGGAGAGTTAACTACTCCTTTCTGTATATTTCCCCATTTAAAACTACCTAGGTGCATACTGCAACGTGCTGTTTTGGAATTTTGGCATATGTGTACTCAGGTATGGTACGATATTACTAGTGAGTAAGCTGACCAGCGGAGAGAGGGGACAATCGCACTGTGGCTAGGTACCGAACAATCGTACCTTGTGCGAAAGCGGTCTGAGAGTTTGTATGAGAAACAAACACTCCGCCGAAGGCCGCAGTTCAGCATGCTGAGCTCGAAAACTGCCAACATGAGTGAAGGAATGTCAGTGCGCATGCGCATCGTAAATATAGCCCCGGATCACTGTGTATGGCCATGAAGATATCGCCACTTCCTTTTAATTAGTCCTCTCCGCGAACAGTAGGAAGCTGGTTCGATTTTTGACTTTTATTTATTGATTAGTCATTTTTGTTAAACACAAATGTGCAAAAAAACTCATGAACGGCATTAGCGGTCAGCCACTTCACTCCACAGGTTTACCGTTCAGGCCTCACGAAGAACTCATAGTGAGGAAGTCAAGGTCAGTGCAGCAGATGAGATTAATGATCCGGGGGTTAATCGACGGAAATAACATTAAAAAAACGCCATCACAGGGTTACACGTGACGTATGTGACCTCACTGCGGGCAAATCAAGAGTGAGAGCTGTATCGGTGTGCAGTGAGAGCTAGCGGTCTCTCCGAGCAAAGATGGTAATGCTCAGAGACTCCAACAGCCCCACAGCGCAGGAGAACTGTGGGGGTTGGCTTTGAAAGGTCCATTCTCATATCTCCGCTTTTATTGAGCCTATAAATATTACAGTGGTCAGTGTACTCGTATTTAGAGGTCACACCCAGCCTGAAAACACCATATTTGACAAACTTGCACGCTTTCCTGTAAGTAACTGTGAACTAAATGCATCTGATAAAAATGTAAGTTGTCAATTTTCTGCTCATTTCACCAATTGGCTCCCTCCTCTATGGTTGAAGATGTGTTAATTAACGAGAGGAGAAGGTAATTTAATTAAACCTGCAAACTCTCATCCTGCATGGCACACGATAGATAACACATCTATAGCCAATTAACTCAAGAGCGCTGAAATAAATAATATAAACACATTAAACATATAAATTTAATTATCCTGTGATGTTGAAAACCTGTTCTGTTTTCAACAGATATCTTACATCATTGGGCAACAATAGCAGCATTTAGGGCTCTAAGGGTAAAATAACTGCCCCCATGGTTCTGCAACGGCCTGCAGCTTAAACACAGCCAGGTAAAAACATGTAGAGACGCCAGTAAAAGTCATTACTGACTGAATCAGGGAACAGCAAAGCCAGGAATCGGACCACACTCAGGAAATCTTGAGTTTTGCGTCACGACAGTGTTAATTAGAAACAATCTCACATGATGACCTGCGTAATTACACACCAATGTGAACTGTCACCTGTGATTACATGCAGAATACCACCTGGGAATACCCAGTATCACTAATTACCAACAACAACTGCCTAGAGCAATGAGTAATTCTTTATCCCAAATGCTTAAGGGTTCAGTCAAGGAAGCGTTAATTTTAAGTGCATCAGTTACCCTGGAGTTTTTTGGTAATAATTTGTCTTGTTTTTTTTTGTTTTTTTTTTTTTTGCAAGTGTTCATTTTAAAATATATTTTAAAGAGAACTAAGGTCTAACTTTTGATGCATAGTTAACAATTTTGCTGTAATTATTTCTGAAGTTATGGGCACATAAGTAGTGGCTCTGTGCAGCCGTTACTCCCTGACCGAGCCCTTAATTTCATCAGTCCACACAAACAGATCTTTCCTCTAATCGACTCAGTCCTTGTTCCAACCACAACCCACAGAGAAACTCGACAGACTGAAGCAATGACTGTCAGAGCTTACGTCACTCCAAGCATGCACACCTCACCTGACTTTAAAAAACCGCAATGGAACATAATTGTTAAATTTATTAGGAGGGTATAAGAGGTGTGAACATGTACCTGTGAATCACACTCATTATCCAGCCTATTTAAATAACAGTTTTGTATAAAGGTTACACCAAATACACACATTAACACTGCAGACAAACAGATCTCATCCTGACTTTTCCCAGTCAACAAATTTTTTTTTTTTTGCCGCGCTCAATTGCAAGCGCTACAGACGGAGGAACAGACAAGGATGTGAACCCGAGGAGAGAGAGAACTATGATCAATATTTCAACATTCTGCCGGTTTTACAGGCTCACTTATCTGGGAGAAATTGAACCAAAAGTTCTGCTCACGTTTTCATGAACAAAATGGCATTTCACAGATTTTAATCAATTTCAATGCTTAAAGCAAAGTCTGTGTGACATTTAAGAAACACTTAATATTTCAAAACAATGAGGACAGGGGTGAAAATGTTTTCTGACAGTCTTTTTTTTTAAATAAAAGTATGATTATATGCTTTGACATGGGTTAAAGTGAAAAAAAAAATCCAGAAATAACCTAAATACAACAATACATGTGAACAAAACACATTTCACATACAATACTCCCAGCCATCAGTTTATACATAAAACTCAGAAACCTCACAATCCTCTTCATTTAACCCTGTAAAAAGGTGAGTTTAAATCTGGCTTGGCTCTTTCTGTGAGGAGTTTGAATGTTTGCGCGGTCATGTGTGTTACCTCAGGACACTCCTGTTTCCTTCCGCAGTCCAGCGGGAATCATCACCTCATGGCAGTACGCCTCCACCAACCAGTCAAGTTACAGTTTACATCCATATCTGTCCAGACTAATATGAAATGAAGACCTTGACAGAATTGAATGAAAGGTATTCAATATGTATTTTGACAAAATGGAAGTTATCACTATATTGACGTATGATTCTAGAGAATAACTTCCTCCGAGAAACATGCTGTCTTCACCAAGAGACCATTCTCTCTGGTTTTTTTAAATACACAAGTATGATGAACAGTTCTATAGATATGAAGGGTAAAATCTACGCCAATCAGCAAAGGGGGCGGGGCTGCTTCAATTAATATGACTCTTTCCTGAATCCACAACCGAACCCCCTCCCCTCAATGGGACACAGATCCATAGTTTCCGAGGAGAAACACTTGGCCAATCAGAAAAAGGGACAGGGCTTCATAGATGACCCCTTTCTCTAAAAACCCAACCTCAAAGACTCCATGACAAACTGTTCGATGGGCATGAAGGATGCCATATCAGCTGATCTAGAGAAAGGGCACAGCTTTGCCAGTTCAGATTTCATCCTTTTTGGAGTCCAACAACCCAATCCCTACCTCTCAACTACAAACACCTGAATAGTCATGAGGAATCAAATATCAGCCAAACAGTAGAGGGGTTGGGGCTTTGATAATTAACAAGTGACCCATGTTCAAATCAAATAACCCCACCACCAACTCTGCATAACAGTGTAACAGATATGAAGGATCGACCAATCAGGAAAGGGGATGGAGTTTTGTCAATTAATGAGACCCTTTGCTCAAAACCAACAACCCAGCCTCTGAATTCTGTACAGCAAATAGTTCACAACTTATGACCTGTGAGATATCGACCAATCAAGAAAGGCGGTGGGGCTTAACCGTGAAACAATTAGGCCTTACCTGAGTTTTACAATTTAATTCCTTACTCTAAATGACAACAATTCAAAAGTTATAAAAGACCAAAGATTGTCCATTTGGGTAAAATGTGGGATGGGAAGATGAAGGAATGAGAAGAATTCTCAGTGTGTATGTGCATGGAGGGGGGTAGGAACATCGCAATCTATTTTTTGGTGAACTCTGGGGAAGATTGAAGCAAGCTTGAAGGCTCCACATGGAAAGTCGCTAGAGTTGATAAATGAATGGATTTCAATGGAAGATGGAGGGATGAAAAGAGAAAAATAGGCGTGCAATGCACAGAATACCCCTCAGCCCGATGTCAAAGTTTTTGAGGACGCCCGCCCGCCCACCCGCCCAACCGCATGAAGGATAGCAACACCCCGTCAGCCTTGAGGGCTGAGGGGTGAAAAGGGAGGGGCGGGGCTACAAAAATATCAACACATCTTTTTGGACAGGCTGAAGCTGTACAGAAGGTTTGGAGGCTCTAGCCATTAAATTGTGGGAGTTTGAGGGCTTTTGAAAATGAACGGAGGCCTATTGAGCTGAAGAAGAGATGAGGGGAGGTATGGAAGTGAGGGATCATCAAAAAAGATAAATCTGATCCAACATGAAGCTGCACAGCAATTTTTATGTTTTTAGCAGCGAAAATGTAAGTATGAGTTGTTTTAATAAATAGCCCATTATAAGTAAATGGGGCACAAAAATGGGTCATCCGTGAGATCACCTTGACCTTTGACCACCAGAATCCCACCTAGGTATCCTCGAGTCCAGGGGGATATTGGAGCGAAATTTGATGATATTCCCTCCATGCATCCCAGAGGTATTGCATTCACAAGATTGGAGCGTTCGTACACGTACTTAACAGACGTACAACCCAAGAACGCCGCCGCCCACAGCTGTCGCCAGTACGGAGGCAGGAACACATGCACATCCGGCTGGCTGGAGACTGCACTGCCCACAGGGATGAGTGTGAGTGAACGGCGTGTGATCCTACCAGGGTCTGGTTAGCTGTCCAGTGTGTCCATGCCTCTCACCCATTGGATGGTGGAATAGGCTTAAGCACCCCATTTTTTTGGCCTACAGATGACTGATATCAGATTTTTTTTCTAAACATCTGCTAAGGAGGTTATGTTTTCACCCATTAGTTTGTTTGTTTATTTATCTGTCAATTGACAGGATAATTCAAAGAAGTTATGTAAGGTTTGGCATAAAATTTGCCAGAATGATAGCTGGTGGTCCAAGGAAGAGTTGATTAAATTTTGTGAGAGATCCAGAACATATTCTGTATCCAAAGGAACAGATGTATGGCGAGGCAGAGGTATGCGCTCTACTGAGTGCCCTCTAGTTTTAAAATAGTGTGGGTCTGACTTTCCAGATCAGATTGGGGAAAGTTCCATCAGCAGTGTTAAATGAAATTCATTTCTCATCAGGCGTCATGCAGAAATTTTAGTTTGCGTTTTTTTTTTTTTTTTTACATGTAGTACATCAGTGTGCAGGCCTGGATCTCCAGGCATTTATTTTGAAGTATTTGCGCACATTTTCAAGACGGTTAAACCTGTCCTGGTCATCTTTTTAGTGCAATACTTTTTCACGGGGCCCCCTTCAACCCCCAGCATCATGAAAGCATTACCAGAAACAGAGCAGCATTTTTTACGGGCCCAAAGCTCCCCTGCCCAAAATGCTGGATGCTCAGGCAAGTCAAAGCTACTTGTGTTTGGCAGAGACGTGCAGTTGCATTGCACAGAAAACACAGACCCCCACGGCATTCTGGGTAAGGCTGAAAAAGTAAACAGCACTTTGTCATCAGCAAATATTTCTCTCTACCGAGGGCTGAAAATTCCTTAACTTCTTATTTAAATAAACAGATCACCTAATACAAATATGCCTTCCTACTTCCTGTCCGTGGGGAATTCTGGGATTCAACCTGAATATCTCAGCATCACACAGTGTCGCTAGGGTTTTACACGCTTGCTGTTCGTCAGCGATTATGGGATTGCACATTTCAAATGCAGTTTAAATGTAGTCTCATTTATGAATGTGATTATTATTTCATATTTCAGCATTATCCCCCCCACCCCCTTCTCAATCAGACCAGCCAACATTATGAGAGAATTTCACAGCATTGATAACTTTGCATTCTACAGTAATGACGTTCGGAAAGCAACTAAAACAAAAAAAGGCTTATGAATATGCCAAGACCGCGTGTCGTTAACATGATTTGTCATTAATATTGTCCCCCGCACCGCGGACACACCGACATCAGCTCATTAAAATTAAAATGACTGCTCCTAACGAGCCACAATTCCTCTTGCATGTTTTCACCTTTGTCGAGCTATCCCCGCCATACTTAAGAACGCTAGTCGCATCGGTCGGCGGGAAACGAGGTCAAAATGAGTCATTTTGTTGTGCTCGTGTGATAAAGTAACGGAGCGGATCTCTCAGAGGGATCATCGGCGCTGAATGCAAATGGAGTTTCACAGCTCTGTGTGAATATTGCTCCGGCCGGGCACCATTCCAGCTGGGCTAATCCGAAAAGTATTTACATCTCAGGCCGAAAAAGGCCAGTCTGGCATTAGATGATGCAGAAATGACTCCCAGCACTTACAGCTCACACTCGGTGCAATACAAAGGATTTAAGTGCTGGAATTTAAAATCACGGCTCACAGCCTTCCAGTCTTCACTTTTTAAAGCATTAAACACTGTCCACAGCCAAATCAAAAACACCAACTCATCAACAAGACCAAAGTTATGGATTAATACTATTATTATTACTACAGAGAATTAGAGAAATGATAATCTGCATTTATACGGTCTGCACTTCTAATGACACTTTCAGCACATCATGTGTTTAGAGGAGCATTATGAGTGATGTGCAGGAAATCAAATCACACACTATTCACTCACACTCACCTATGGGCAGTGTTACTGTCTTAAATAAGCCTGACATGCATGCGTTTGGACTGTGGGAGGAAACCGGAGGAAACTCACGCAAACACGGGGAGAGGCCCCAGGTCTGATTTTAAGTCACAACTTTGTTGTTTTTTCGGCATCAAGTGCTCCCCACAGCACTGCCGTGCCTTTATAAAATATTTAATCATGACCAAATGTCTGAGCCGCTTCAGCGGCCTTAATCTCAAGCACTTGCAAGTCGCTTTGGATAAAAGCGTCTCCTAAGTAAATGTAATATAATACAAGTGACAGAGGAAAGTTTCTAATGTTCATCAAGTCACTTTTCCCAAATTCTTCTCCAAAGTTTATGGTCTCGATTTTCTATATTTCTCTCTGCCACAGCCCTCATTGTTGACTGATTGAAAAACAAAAAGATCGTTTGATAAATAGCAAGTACAGAACTTTGGGTTTTTGGAATATATTTCAACGCATTCTAATAGAGCTGCTGTTACGCTGAAATTGACCATACCAGTGCCGCACAAATTTTGTCTTCGAGGCAAACTGGAAAAAATGTCGGCCATTAACAATCTGATGAACTGAAATAGGCTTTGAACATAGTGGAGTCGGATGGGACTCGATATTCCAAACAATAGAACTTCATAAATCAGGAACACAATCACAGAAGAGCGTACCGTCAAGAGAAAGACAACCGCACCAACAAACACTCATGCGCAGAAACACATTTTAGTACAATTAACCTTTGCAGAGGAGAGAGGGGGGGAAAAAATTTAAAACAGAAAAAACCAAGACGCAGATTCCAGCCCTCAAACTGCAAAGCCTGTCATTCTCTTCAGAGGAGCTAACAATCACGCAGTACGAGAGATAATTCTGCCACCACCGAAGCGTAAAAGAGGCGACCTTCAACCTGTCAATTACAGCCCGGGACGGTCACGGTGCGATTTAACCGAGAGAAACGCTGGTGCGACGCCCGTATTCACACTCCGATCCGGCCATTATTGTTCCATTAACAAAAGGAGCGGGATTAACGCTCCGTGTGCTCTCCGAATGAAGTTGGGATGTATCAGGACCATAAAGGTCCAGGCTGCCAGAGCTGTGTCATTACTGACATTACTGATAAGAGGAGAGAGAGCGCAGAAGTGGGGGAGTCTTGGCTGCCATGTTGAAAGCCCAGAAGAGAATGACAGCTCAGTGGATGAGTGTGCAATACCACAGCTAAGCCAGGCCAGGCAAGATCTCCACCTCCACAGGATTCAACAGGCTGCTGAGATGGGCACAGTTTGATTAGCTGCTGCAGACCAGGTATTATCGGCTACAGAACCCCTAAAAATAAACTCGCACAAAACAATTCTTTTAAAAACTATTCCAAATCAGTGCCGAGTTGCCCCAAGTCCCACCCATTCAATGCAAGCGAATGCTGCTGTACTGTTCCATTGAATTGTTTAGGAGACATCATCCAAATGCCGCCTCCGTTGTCAATGTTTAGACAAAGAGAATACAAGTATTCGGGGCACGCTCTCTATGGAAGAGAAAAACATGACTGAGTTTGTGTTTGTAGGTTTTTGTAAAATTGATTTGCACTGAAAACAGGTTCTGAAAATCCTACACAGGAAGACAACAGGGGAGGCAGTGCGGAGCAACGTTTCTCAAAACAATGTGAGAATCAGTCTCAACACGACTTACACGGGAGTGGATGTGTCGCCAGCAAAGCATTTACAAATTTTATATCATTCCAATAATAGTCACAGTAAGTCTCAGTTGAAACTTCAGCATCTTTATCTGCATTCAAGTTGTATGGAAGATCATGAAAAATGTTAATTCCGACGAAAATATTCTGATCAAATACTATTCAGTATCAGTGCGGTATTTAAAAAGTCAAGATGGCTTTAGTTGGAAATTGTAATATCATTTTGAGAGTAGTTACTGTATGAAAACCACCCAATGACAACAGGCCAGTCTGAATGAATAAGCATGGACCTGGCCCTGATCTGAACTTAACCGAGAGACCTTTGCAGTGAGTAGCCTGCGCAGGTTTTACTAAAATCAAATCATTCATTCAAAAGCGATTGTCCAGAAACTGTCAGAAACCAATCAAAATGTAACAACTTCATTAAATAATCGTGGATCTGTTCCACATGCAAACTTGATTGGAAGGACTTTGCAGTAAGCAGTCTAGTTTCAACTAAATCCGATCATTCTTTCAACAGCTATTGTCTGAAAACCAATGAACAATCACAAGACAGTAGCCTCATTAAATAAGCGTGGATCTGTCCCAAAATCAAACTTGCTTGAGAGACCTTGGTGGAAAGCTGAGTGAGCTTCATTCTCATCCAATCATTCTTCCAATAGTTATCGTCATCCAATCAAGGTTACGCCAACACTGCCGCTGATGCAAAAGTGCTCCCTGAGTGTAGCTTGCTTGACAAGTCGCACAAAAACAAAGCTTGAATTTTGCCGCTGGGTTCAGATGCAGCATTGGCAAGAGCTTGTGTTCTTCATAAAACCTGTAATAGGGAGAGCAGCACAATGGCACTTCTACTGTAACCTATATATCTTTATTCCGTCGCGCAGAGAAGAACCTTATTAAACAGGACTTCATCATTCGACATGTTACGCATCAACTGTTCACTTCTGACAGCCAGCTACCTTACAGACATTACCAGCAAACTAACGGACATTACTAGGGTGGTAACACTGACATTTCAATGTCAAATCACAATAGGGCGTCAGCGAGTATGCAGAGGGAACTTTTGGGAAGCACTTTCGTCCACAAGCAGGGAGGTCTTTTTCATTTGCAAAAACCTTACGTCTCACGAACGTTCGCACAGAGGAGACACGCAGTGAGGCAGCAATTTTCAGCCTCACAATGGCAAATTGTTTTGTTTTCAGAACTAACAAAAACTCAATGTTTAAGCGAACAGGAAACTGCAAAGTTTCATGAAATTTGATATGTGCGACCAACATATGCGATGGGTCATTCAAATACGTGTCAGCAGGTGAAGGTGAAGGAATGTGAAAGGTCACGAAACGACCATTTTTCAGAAGTCGTGACAACCAGAGACTAAAACATTGAAGCAAGTTGTATCCTACTGAGGGGAGACTGGGGTCCGATGAGCCATGGGGACCAATGAGCCATATCAATATTTTGCGATCAATCGATGACAGAGCTGCTTAAAACAGCCAAATTATTTGACCATTGACTGATGAGTCATGGGCATAAATGAGCCGTATCACTATTTTGCCTATTTTAAACACCTTTGGCATCGATTGATCGCAATATAGTGATATGGCCCATTGGTCCCCTGGCTCATCAGACCCCAGTCTCCCCCACACATCAAATTTCAGGTTTTTACCCCTCAGTTCCGACTAAGGGTCAGAAGGATATTGTCGCCACGTGTGATGTCCGTCCGTCCGTCTGTCCAGTTAACTTTTGTATTCGTGTACCTACAGTAGTCTATCTACACTGCCTGGCCAAAAAAAAAAAAAAAGTCGCATTCTCAAAATTTTAGTTGGAACCCCTGTAGCTTTGATTACAGTGCATATTCGTCTTGTAATTGTTTTGACAACTATATGCAATGCCAGAACATTTATTTTCGATCAGAAATGCCTTAATTTTTGGCCAAGATCTTGTCTTCTCGACATAATGGTTGAAGCACTGTGGTCTTTCTTGAGCACATCCCAATAACTTTTATTGCGTTTAAGGTCAGGACTTTGTGGTGGCAAATTTGTTTGTGAAAACGATTCCTCATACTTGTTTTTGTCATTCATGGTTTTCTTTGCTAAATACAGGCCAGTAACTTGCCTGTTCTGAAATACTGTAACACCTTTTCCACCATCAAGGGATCTGTCTTCTGACATGATTTTTTTAAGAAATGAGTAGCGACGCACTTCATCAGTCAGGGTTAAAATGATAATTGCCAGCTGAAACATATAAATAACCGCAGTAATGATCCAATTATAGAATTTGTTCATTAATTTCCAAACGGTGACTTTTTTTTTTGGCCGGGCAGTGTATTTTGACAGCGCTTTGATGTTCAGTATGGCTGCCACAGGCATCATCTTGGATTTTGTATTTCGCACGATAACTTGAAAATGCCTTCGTCAATCCATGCCATATTTGCTCCGTTGGTTGGTCTTGGGTACTTACAGAAGCCTATCGAATTTTACGGCACTCCGATGTTCTGTTCCTCAGGATAACTTCAAAATGCCTTTGTCAATTTATATTCATTCCAAACAATCCAGGGGCTGAGGGATAATGCTCGCTTTGTGGGGCTATTCTTAGCAATATTTGAAAGCTCTAAAATGGGTAACCAGTTTTTCAGATTGACCGCCCTGCCACGCTCACGTTTGGGCCATTGGGGCTGAAATGTAATCCCAAGGTAGTTTATGTGCTAAAGATGTTCCTCACCACATTTTGTCAAATTTTATTAATATTTGTGACCAAAAGAGGTTACGGGTTTAATGTTTTATGGATGCCAGTCAACAAATAGTCGAGTAAAAAACGGAAAAAAAAAAGGTTCTGCAATAGAAGAGTTCAAAAGACAGCAAACCGCATATCCTTGACACCTGTCAATCAATCAGCTCATTCCTGTCAATTATATTAACAACCACTACATGAGATCCAGGATCTGTCTCAGGGACTGAAATAAATCCTCTTTCCGTTTGCCAGATCCCGATGATCTCTGCGTTAGCCGAAAATCTTAGAGGGTTATAGAAAGAGCCCTGGGAAGCAGGAATGGAGGGGCTCGTGACTGATTCAGGCTGAGGGTCCGCAGATCCTTCCAGAGGCCGTGTCACAGAATGAGTCAGACCCCTGGGTCGCCAAACCTGTAGTGCCAGGGTAAATGACACGCAAGCGATGAAAATAAAAATGTCTAATTATACTTGTTTTTCGTTCCAAATATGACTCAAATTCTGACCAGTCTCCATAAATACCCAAATTAAACTGCAGTCAAAAACTAAATATGGAAATGAAAGACCGGCGATTAGAGGAAGGGGAAGGGAGACAAAACTGAAAATATTTGACACAGGGCAAGGAGAATAAGTTTCCCAGTTCAGTGTACATATAATACACAGCTAGATGCACGAGACGTGAATTTTCCCCTGAGGTCTGTACATATCATGGTGGCGCAAAACTGGCTGAATCATATTGTTCTGAGGTCTCTGTGGTTCTACAATCCATTTTAATGTTGAATCGCAAAATGGCCTGTTCTTATCGTTACCCTTTTTCTCTTTACAAGGATGTTCTGCAAGTTGAACAGCCCTCTAATTATTACAGCCAAGTGCACAGGATATCCGTCTCAGCCAATCAGAGCTCAGCTGAAGGGTTCAGCAAATGGGGATAATCTTTCAAAGTACCTGTCAGCACAAATTTTTTACTTCTAAATTACCAATACACTCATCAGTGCAACTCACCAGGGAAATAACTATTCCAGGCATGTCTAACCTTGAGTGTAGCAGGACTAACCGTTCCAGTGTCTGTCCACAGTGCCATGTCTAAACACATCAAAAAAAATAAAGAAATTATTCCGTCTTAGAACCAAGTAATCTACATAAGTAACTGCAGTGATAGAATATAGTCATTAAAGCATTTTAATAAACATGGCCAAAGAATGTCAATATGCAAAATGAATCAGACCTGAAAAAAACTGCACAGAACATAAATCAAAATAAAACCGCAGAATCCACAGAAAGTTTTCTAAAATTAAATTTCTCATTAAATCCCATCATAAAGGTGACATCTGAGATTGATTCCCAGCTGCAGTCGGGCCGGGCAGCTAATGCACATCAGGTGCAGATCGAGGGACGCACGGCCATCTCTCCGCGCCACGCATACATCACAATAACGCACATCTGTCACACTCCGTTTAGCTGTAATCACCGCGCATCTGTGGGCCACCGGGCTCCTAACTCCTGCTTAAAACTAACTGAGCCTTCAGGAAAAAGAGCCAAAACCCTTCTCCTGTTCCAGACTACCGCAGTACGGCCACTCCCCGCCTGACTGAAAACTTTACTTCGGCCTCGTTCAGCTGCTCTCTTACAAACTTCTTTCAGGGTTTGTGGTTGATGTCTGATCGTCAAATGCTGGAACACGCCGATAAACATCACCAGGCCGTAACGTGGCACAAACACCTTTCATTCATGCCAACACCTGAAGGCAAAGTCACTAATCAGCCTAAAATGCACATCTTTAGACTGTAGGAAGAAACCATATTACCACGAGTGAACCCACACAAAACACTGGGACAACATGCCAAATCCGTACAAAACTGGAATCCACACCGGATTCGGACCCGCAACCTTCTTGCTGTCAGGCGAGAGGGCTACTCGTTGTGCCAATGCAGGTTTACTCAGCAGGCTACTAGGGCTGTGCGATATGACGATATAAAATCGTGCCACAATAGAAAAATGTCTATTGATAAAAAAATGGCTCTATCGTTTACATCGTTGTGTTACAAATCAAGTTGTTTCCGATAATTTATTATGGGAGTTCATGATCATCAACCACATTAACTGACTGCCTAAAATACATAGTAACACAGTTTAAAGTGATAGTCATACAAATTATAGTGTTTGGGTAAACAATTACTCAGCATTAGACGTCTCGAACGGACAAAGTTGTTTTTCATCTGGCGCAACTTCATGGCCACCGGAGAGTTTTGTAAAATTATCCTAATTCCTTTTCCCTGGAAGCAAATGGGGTCACCTAGTAGCAATGGCAAAACTCCACAAAACATCTGTTGACAAACTTTCAAACCATCATCAAACACATCGTCCAGTATAATCCAAGTCTGCTTTGTCCACTTGTATCCTCAGGACTCGAGAAACGCGATTATTTTTCGCTAAAAATAATAAAATACTACATGCTTCAAGCAATCTAGCGCATCCAACGAAGATTCCGTTACCTGGCTCGTTCCCAGAGACTAATAAAGTTTTTTAGAGAAGGGAGAAGACGTGTTTTGCTCCATATGGTGCATTCAGGGCACCATTGTTGCCTGGGAAGAAATGTGCATCAGGAAACATGTACAGATTGCCGATAGACTCCTTCCATCATTACACTTCTCTTTGACAGTCATATTGTAGATTTTTTTCACTGTTGAATTGAAAATTTGCACAAAGGTTCCAGATGAAAGGAGAAAAATAATAAAATATGATTAAGTACCTTTTTATTTGTCTAGTACATAATTCTAAATGCAATAAGAAATAGTCCTTTCCATGTGGTGATTTTATAGAAACTATTTCTTCATGAAAATTACAGAAATATATATCGTTATCGGGATATCAGGTAACCTATATCGGGATATGAGATTTAGGTCATATTGCACAGCCGTACAGGCTACATTCACACCCATCATGCACGCAGGCTACATGCACAACAGTCCTCAACACCTCAGCCACAAGGAGTAGTTAATAGCAAGTATATCAAGAGTACAAAAAAAAAAAAAAAAAAAAAACTAACAGCCAGTGCGCAAGCAGCTGTCATGAACATCTTAGAAGCATTTTCACAAAAAACCTTTATTTCTCCCCGTTCTCAACGCAACACTCCCCAATTCCCTTAGTCCCATTCATACGGCTAATATTGACTTTCATCTTCAATAAATATAAATAAGTACCGGCAGTAATTTAGTAACATGTTCATATTTTCCAATAAAGGTAATCAAGCTTTGCAGTTAGGTAATTAGAGGCATGAAAAGAGAACACCAATGAAAGCAAGGAAATAAACTGTTTTGCAATATTGCTCACTTCTGAGGTAAAAGCGCATGTGAAAAATGAATCCTATTCAGTAGGTAAAATACCAGGCTTCCGCGGACACAAAAAGACAAATGGAGAATGTTAAAAGCAACTATTATGGCTAATATAAATCGGAATTTGAGTTTCAAATAATTATGTAAATAACTTGAAAAGCATTTGCACCACTTGTCTGCAAAAGGCTAACAGTAAACAAGACTCCTCTGCTGGGAAACCAGGGAAATCAGTCAAACACTTTTTTTTCCTAACGTTATTAATACATATTTAAGCATCGATTCCATAAAAAACGATCTGAAAACATTTTCACACCAAAGGCAGTTCCCTTCCACTTCTCGGAAACCATCCTACTTTTATTGTGATGTCATTGGTGACCAGTAGGCCAAGGGGTTATTGAATGAACCTGTCAATCATCCATACCCCTCCAAACAATGTCCTTTCCCAAGTTTCCAAATCCACTGCAGTTTGCAAAGCGCGTCCAAGTTTAACATAAGGCTAATATAACCCCTCACCCCCCATGAGACGATTCCTCAGAGACATTTATTCTCTGCTGACACGCGTCACAAGACAGAAGTTTGCGGTGCTCTGGGCTACTCCTCAGCGAGACCACAGCTGGATACAGGAGCACCAAAACTCCCCCAGAACACCAGCAGCCTGGTGCAGCATTGCTGTCCACATTACTAAGGAATAGCAGAAATTGATTGGTCTACTGCCGGCACACTCCATCCTCTGCAAGTCCCAGTGCATTAGAGTGAGATATGCAGAGGATTATGGGTAATGGGCACAGAACTGACGGGCTGGAAGTTCCGTTGTGATTTTTAACCACACTGCAAACTTCGACTCACCTCCCTGATGTGATTCTCCAATTCTGTCCACAGTGGGACTTCATTCCGAAATCCAGTGGGATATCCTGGGCTAGAAAGGGCTTTCAACAAAAAGCCTTCTGGCTCTAAACTGAAGACGACGCCTTCAGCACATCTGGCAGTTCAACACTGCCATCCTCATTGTCCTGTTTCCTCCAGTGTAGAGCTGCAAGGCTCTTGCAGAAACCATTACTAACAACCCACGGCAGTTCAGAAGGAAACCCTGTGAAAGCCACGCTCCATTAACAGAACCAAAGGATAGAAAATCGACCAGAGTGGCTCACCACTTACCCACAGACTAAAGCAATGTTCTGAACACCGGGTCTGTAGAACCACAGGGTAGACTGGTCTTGGTTTTCATTAAAAAAAAAAAAAAAATCAGACCCATGTAACCGGGTGAAGTGACCCAAGTGTTCCAACAACCGCTGTAATGGATTAGATAAATTCTGTGCAATGATACCTACGGTTCTCCAAGCCAAGGAAGCGAGTCACTGGAGTCTGGGGCTATCAGTCACTGCATCGAGCCTGGGCCCAGGACATTCAGCTACATTTTCAAAGGGGACAATGTTTGGAAAGAAACAGAACGGGGGAAATTGCAAAATAATACCTCAGCTTTGCTGGAACAAAGGCGGTAGGAGTAAGCGACTGGACCGAGCCGAGAGCAGCTGCGAGGCGAGTTGTCTTTTCCACAACTTCGCAGAGACTGCACTCCAACGTCACAGGGCTTTTTTTGTCACAAACATGCAACCTTTAACATAACTGACAAAAAATAAATAAAAATATCAAGTAAAAAATGATTTCAGGGCATTAAGATATGATGAGGGTTCGTTTGTTTGCCCCTGCCGTCCTAAATGTCCTCTGCTGGGTCTGAAGGAAGTTTTGATGCGATGACTGGCTGACCTGACAAAGACCCAGCGACTGAAAGAACACGCATTTCCTGATATGCCAGCAGAATTTGCTTTTCGGCCATTTTCTTTGGCAGATATCCAACACCACTCTTTTTGCTGACACGAGCCCTGAAAAATGTCTTTAATTCACTTTCCTAATAACTTTTTTGAATTTAAAACCTTCAGTCCAATCTCCCATTAGTCAAAACGACAGAATTTCAGCTTACAGCTCGGAACCCTCAACGGACAGAATCAAATTAATTCCCTCTGCACCTCCATGCAACATTGGGACAAGTGGCTTCACAGTGAGATCCAGAATTCTTGGGACAAATAATTTCTTTTCTAGGTTCAGTTATGTACTCTATCATTTTTGATTGGTTATCAAACAATCTGCATATCCTTAAACTGCAAATTCTCAGCGCATACCCTTAGTGAACCATACAAAACCAATGTACCCATGTATGGGTTTGTCAGATGCAGCGGCTGTATTCAAACCTGTGGAACTACAGCCCATTTTCAATTCTAGTGGAGAAACCAAGGTTTCCAACGATCCCAAATAAGTCCTGTTGAATTACAGGGAAATGTGTAAAAATTGTGAGAGATCGAGATGTTTTTCATTTGATATAATGCTGCAGCCATAAAAACACAGCGATTGAATATTTCTCTCAGTATAAGTGTGATGCAGCTTCAGTGAAGCACTGCAACCAGCAAATACAGAATATATATGTGACACTGTCCTACAATATGTACAAATGCTTCTTCTTACTTTGAACCTACTTAAGGGGAAACTTCAGTGATAAGTTAAGGGTATTCCAAGACATTTTGGATTCACCCTACAGTAATTCCAACACTACACACTGCATGTGCCTCGTCCGATATCATATTAGATTCATTATGACATTTTCCTAAGATAAAACACATTTTAAAAACTGTGGTAAGATTATATCAAGCTGATTTCAAGAACTTCATTGTCAAAACGAATACCAATAAAACTGGTAACAGTGTGCATGTCTCATAAGCCTATAACTGACGGTCATATTCTAAAGGCAAGAGTATGATTACTCATTTCTATCATTGCTATAAACAATAATAATAAGCCAGTGGCAGAGTGAAACTTATGGTAGTATTTTAGAGAAAAGAATTCTATGACTTGCATTTCTATTCTTGTAAGAAACCGTAATAACAAGCTTGTGTCAGAGTTAAGGCCAGGGTGCCTCCTACGTAGGGCCATGATTCATCCACCGACTACTGACTCACTACAGACAACCAGCTTAATCTGGCCATCGACACTGCTGATCAAGAGCATCGACAGCCATGTGCGTCACATGACTCACACCTCAAACATAAATATCATGGATTACTTCGACCCTTCGAGCGCCAAATACAAATATTGTTGCTCAGTGAGGCAAGACGTCAAATTCAAAGCTGTTGAAAACCTATCAAGCACCCTACGGGAGCTCTTTTAAACAAGTCACCACATGATCGGTTTTCAACAGCAAAGGATAATTTAATTTGGAATTTTTTGAAAATTAATTGCAGAGCTCTAAGGGTTAAAATGTGAAATTTTGAGGGCATCTTGCATTCCAAGTTTCAGTCATGGGACGGTACTCTGAAAAGATTGGGAAAACCGTCTTCATAAACTAACAGCAGAGGAATGTAATAAAAAGCTTTCCAGCAATACACCATTGAATCACGGAGCTTGTGCGCATCGAGCAGAGTCACGATGCAGAATTGTTAAAAGGTCGGACGCAGTGGGGGTAAATCACACACTGCGGAGGGTCGCCAATTTCGTTAATAACTCCTTCTTCTCCGGATGAATGTACAGTAATCAGCGACGTCAGCAGGAGTCCTGATTGGTTTAAAGGGAAATGATTCCATCCCCTGTGGCAAACGAGGAGAAACCACTGGACTGATGTGACAGCAGTCAACTGAAAGGTTCAGGTGTGATATGTATAAGCTGTTAGCGCTATGTCTGTTTCTGAAAGATCCAAATGCGAGAGACTGCTTCACCTGCCCAAAGAATGGCTCAATAATACGACTCCTGTACGAGGCCGTCAGGAAACAGGCCCAGAAAAATCTCCCAGAGCCCCCTGTACCTTTGCTACACTACAGAGGAGATCACCTTGCTGTGTGAGGGACAATTCTCACATTATTTTAATATTCTTATATTTTATGAATTTTCATATAATATGAGTCTATCACCATATCATAAGTCTATTCAAGTTTTAGGAGTATTCTGACATTTCAGGACCTCTCCCTCATAATGACTATTCTAATATAAACATTGATATTATGGGACTAGTCATATATTAGGGTACAATTCTCACATTATAAGTCTACTCACATATTCTAGAACTTTTCTGAGATTATTGGATTACTCTCACATTATGTGACAATTCTAAAATTAAGACTTCACACATAAACAGGACTGCCAGCATATTACAGGGCTATTCGGATATTATAGGGTTATTCTCGCATTATGGCACATTTCACATAGGATCTGAATATTCTCACATTATGAAATTATTCTCACATATGACTAAGTTATAGGAGTAATCTCACACAGGACAAACCTTAAATTATAGGATTTTTTCCCCTTCACATGTATCAACTATTCCGACATTACCATACTACAGTCTATGACTGGTCACATTTTAGAACTATTCTCACATGGTAAGACTATTCACACACGTAACTAAAAAGTTTTAGGACTATTCTCACAATATTTTCACACTGTTGACTATTTACAAATAGCAGCATTTACACACTCTAGGGCGATTTGCACCTTATTGGACGATTCTTGGTTCCATTTCTACCTGACAAACAGACCAAAGGCAGCAAACCAACATATATTACAACTGAAAGATTCCCCATTCCTCTCTCAACACAGCTAAAATACCTGTTACCCCACTCCTCTCCAAACACAGCTAAAATATCTTAGTTTCCCCACTCCTCTACAAACACAGCTAAAATATCTCAGCTACCCCACTCCTCTCCAAACACAGCAAAACTATCTCAGTTACCCCACTCCTCTCCTAACACAGCTAAAATAAAATATCTGTTACCCCACTCCTCTCCTAACACAGCTAAAATACAATATCTCAGTTACCCCACTCCTCTCCTAACACAGCTAAAATAAAATATCTCAGTTACCCCACTCCTCTCCTAACACAGCTAAAATACAATATCTCAGTTACCCCACTCCTCTCCTAACACAGCTAAAATACAATATCTCAGTTACCCCACTCCTCTCCTAACACAGCTAAAATACAATATCTCAGTTACCCCACTCCTCTCCTAACACACCTAAAATACAATATCTCAGTTACCCAACTCCTCTCCTAACACAGCTAAAATCCACTATCTCAGTTCCCCCACTCCTCTCCTAACACAGCTAAAATACAATATCTCAGTTACCCCACTCCTCTCCTAACACAGCTAAAATACAATATCTCAGTTACCCAACTCCTCTCCTAACACAGCTAAAATACAAAATCTCAGTTACCCCACTCCTCTCCTAACACAGCTAAAATACAATATCTCACTTCCCCCACTCCTCTCCTAACACAGCTAAAATACAATATCTCAGTTACCCCACTCCTCTCCTAACACAGCTAAAATACAATATCTCAGTTACCCCACTCCTCTCCTAACACAGCTAAAATACAATATCTCAGTTACCCCACTCCTCTCCTAACACAGCTAAAATACAATATCTCAGTTACCCCACTCCTCTCCTAACACAGCTAAAATCCAATACCTCAGTTACCCCACTCCTCTCCTAACACAGCTAAAATACAATATCTCAGTTACCCCACTCCTCTCCTAACACAGCTAAAATACAATATCTCAGTTACCCAACTCCTCTCCTAACACAGCTAAAATACAAAATCTCAGTTACCCCACTCCTCTCCTAACACAGCTAACATACAGTATCTCAGCTCCCCCACTCCTCTAGTAACACAGCTAAAATACAATATCTCAGTTCCCCAACTCCTCGTCTAACACAGCTAAAATACAATATCTCAGTTCCCGCACTCCTCTCCTAACACAGCTAAAATCTCAGTTACCCCACTCCTCTCCTAACACAGCTAAAATAAAATATCTGTTACCCCACTCCTCTCCTAACACAGCTAAAATACAATATCTCAGTTACCCCACTCCTCTCCTAACACAGCTAAAATACAATATCTCAGTTACCCCACTCCTCTCCTAACACAGCTAAAATACAATATCTCAGTTACCCAACTCCTCTCCTAACACAGCTAAAATACAATATCTCAGTTACCCCACTCCTCTCCTAACACAGCTAAAATCTCAGTTACCCCACTCCTCTCCTAACACAGCTAAAATAAAATATCTCAGTTACCCCACTCCTCTCGTAACACAGCTAAAATACAATATCTCAGTTCCCCCACTCCTCTCCTAACACAGCTAAAATCTCAGTTACCCCACTCCTCTCCTAACACAGCTAAAATAAAATATCTCAGTTCCCCCACTCCTCTCCTAACACAGCTAAAATAAAATATCTCAGTTACCCCACTCCTCTCCTAACACAGCTAAAATCTCAGTTACCCCACTCCTCTCCTAACACAGCTAAAATAAAATATCTCAGTTACCCCACTCCTCTCCTAACACAGCTAAAATACAATATCTCAGTTCCCCCACTCCTCTCCTAACACAGCTAAAATCTCAGTTACCCCACTCCTCTCCTAACACAGCTAAAATAAAATATCTCAGTTACCCCACTCCTCTCCTAACACAGCTAAAATACAATATCTCAGTTCCCCCACTCCTCTCCTAACACAGCTAAAATCTCAGTTACCCCACTCCTCTCCTAACACAGCTAAAATAAAATATCTGTTACCCCACTCCTCTCCTAACACAGCTAAAATACAATATCTCAGTTACCCAACTCCTCTCCTAACACAGCTAAAATACAATATCTCAGTTCCCCCACTCCTCTCCTAACACAGCTAAAATAAAATATCTCAGTTACCCAACTCCTCTCCAAACACAGCTAAAATACAATATCTCAGTTCCCCCACTCCTCTCCTAACACAGCTAAAATACAATATCTCAGTTACCCAACTCCTCTCCTAACACAGCTAAAATACAATATCTCAGTTACCCCACTCCTCTCCTAACACAGCTAAAATACAATATCTCAGTTACCCAACTCCTCTCCTAACACAGCTAAAATAAAATATCTGTTACCCCACTCCTCTCCTAACACAGCTAAAATACAATATCTCAGTTACCCCACTCCTCTCCTAACACAGCTAAAATACAATATCTCAGTTACCCCACTCCTCTCCTAACACAGCTAAAATACAATATCTCAGTTACCCCACTCCTCTCCTAACACAGCTAAAATACAATATCTCAGTTACCCCACTCCTCTCCTAACACAGCTAAAATACAATATCTCAGTTACCCCACTCCTCTCCTAACACAGCTAAAATACAATATCTCAGTTACCCAACTCCTCTCCTAACACAGCTAAAATACAATATCTCAGTTACCCCACTCCTCTCCTAACACAGCTAAAATACAATATCTCAGTTACCCAACTCCTCTCCTAACACAGCTAAAATAAAATATCTGTTACCCCACTCCTCTCCTAACACAGCTAAAATACAATATCTCAGTTACCCCACTCCTCTCCTAACACAGCTAAAATACAATATCTCAGTTACCCCACTCCTCTCCTAACACAGCTAAAATACAATATCTCAGTTACCCAACTCCTCTCCTAACACAGCTAAAATACAATATCACAGTTACCCAACTCCTCTCCTAACACAGCTAAAATAAAATATCTCAGTTACCCCACTCCTCTCCTAACACAGCTAAAATACAATATCTCAGTTCCCCCACTCCTCTCCAAACACAGCTAAAATACAATATCTCAGTTACCCAACTCCTCTCCTAACACAGCTAAAATACAATATCTCAGTTACCCAACTCCTCTCCTAACACAGCTAAAATCCAATATCTCAGTTACCCAACTCCTCTCCTAACACAGCTAAAATACAATATCTCAGTTACCCAACTCCTCTCCTAACACAGCTAAAATACAATATCTCAGTTACCCCACTCCTCTCCTAACACAGCTAAAATACAATATCTCAGTTACCCAACTCCTCTCCTAACACAGCTAAAATACAATATCTCAGTTACCCAACTCCTCTCCTAACACAGCTAAAATACAATATCTCAGTTACCCAACTCCTCTCCTAACACAGCTAAAAAACAAAATCTCAGTTACCCAACTCCTCTCCTAACACAGCTAAAATACAAAATCTCAGTTCCCCCACTCCTCTCCTAACACAGCTAAAATACAATATCTCAGTTACCCCACTCCTCTCCTAACACAGCTAAAATACAATATCTCAGTTACCCAACTCCTCTCCTAACACAGCTAAAATACAATATCTCAGTTACCCAACTCCTCTCCTAACACAGCTAAAATACAATATCTCAGTTACCCAACTCCTCTCCTAACACAGCTAAAATACAATATCTCAGTTACCCAACTCCTCTCCTAACACAGCTAAAAAACAATATCTCAGTTCCCCCACTCCTCTCCTATCACAGCTAAAATACAATATCTCAGTTCCCCCACTCCTCTCCTAACACAGCTAAAATACAATATCTCAGTTACCCAACTCCTCTCCTAACACAGCTAAAATACAATATCTCAGTTACCCAACTCCTCGCCTAACACAGCTAAAATACAATATCTCAGTTACCCAACTCCTCTCCTAACACAGCTAAAATACAATATCTCAGTTACCCAACTCCTCTCCTAACACAGCTAAAATACAATATCTCAGTTACCCAACTCCTCTCCTAACACAGCTAAAATACAATATCTCAGTTCCCCCACTCCTCTCCTAACACAGCTAAAATACAATATCTCACTTACCCCACTCCTCTCCTAACACAGCTAAAATACAATATCTCAGTTACCCAACTCCTCTCCTAACACAGCTAAAATACAATATCTCAGTTACCCAACTCCTCTCCTAACACAGCTAAAATACAATATCTCAGTTACCCAACTCCTCTACTAACACAGCTAAAATACAATATCTCAGTTACCCAACTCCTCTCCTAACACAGCTAAAATACAATATCTCAGTTACCCAACTCCTCTCCTAACACAGCTAAAATACAATATCTCAGTTACCCCACTCCTCTCCTAACACAGCTAAAATACAATATCTCAGTTACCCAACTCCTCTCCTAACACAGCTAAAATACAATATCTCAGTTACCCACCTCCTCTCCTAACACAGCTAAAATACAATATCTCAGTTACCCAACTCCTCTCCTAACACAGCTAAAATACAATATCTCAGTTCCCCCACTCCTCTCCTAACACAGCTAAAATACAATATCTCAGTTACCCCACTCCTCTCCTAACACAGCTAAAATACAATATCTCAGTTACCCAACTCCTCTCCTAACACAGCTCAAATACAATATCTCAGTTACCCCACTCCTCTCCTAACACAGCTAAAATACAAAATCTCAGTTACCCAACTCCTCTCCTAACACAGCTAAAATACAATATCTCAGTTACCCAACTCCTCTCCTAACACAGCTAAAATACAATATCTGTTACCCCACTCCTCTCCTAACACAGCTAAAATACAATATCTCAGTTACCCCACTCCTCTCCTAACACAGCTAAAATACAATATCTCAGTTCCCCCACTCCTCTCCTAACACAGCTAAAATACAATATCTCAGTTACCCAACTCCTCTCCTAACACAGCTAAAATTCAATCTCTCAGTTCCCCCACTCCTCTCCTAACACAGCTAAAATAGAATATCTCAGTTACCCCACTCCTCTCCTAACACAGCTAAAGTAAAATATCTCAGTTACCCCACTCCTCTCCTAACACAGCTAAAATACAATATCTCAGTTACCCCACTCCTCTCCTAACACAGCTAAAATACAATATCTCAGTTCCCCCACTCCTCTCCTAACACAGCTAAAATACAATATCTCAGTTACCCAACTCCTCTCCTAACACAGCTAAAATACAATATCTCAGTTACCCCACTCCTCTCCTAACACAGCTAAAATACAATATCTCAGTTACCCCACTCCTCTCCTAACACAGCTAAAATACAATATCTCAGTTACCCAACTCCTCTCCTAACACAGCTAAAATACAATATCTCAGTTCCCCCACTCCTCTCCTAACACAGCTAAAATACAATATCTCAGTTACCCCACTCCTCTCCTAACACAGCTAAAATACAATATCTCAGTTACCCAACTCCTCTCCTAACACAGCTAAAATACAATATCTCAGTTACCCCACTCCTCTCCTAACAGAGCTAAAATACAATATCTCAGTTACCCAACTCCTCTCCTAACACAGCTAAAATACAATATCTCAGTTACCCAACTCCTCTCCTAACACAGCTAAAATAAAATATCTCAGTTACCCCACTCCTCTCCTAACACAGCTAAAATACAATAACTCAGTTACCCCACTCCTCTCCTAACACAGCTAAAATAAAATATCTCAGTTACCCAACTCCTCTCCTAACACAGCTAAAATACAATATCTCAGTTACCCAACTCCTCTCCTAACACAGCTAAAATAAAATACCTCAGTTTCCCCACTCCTCTCCTAACACAGCTAAAATAAAATATCTCAGTTACCCCACTCCTCTCCTAACACAGCTAAAATACAATATCTCAGTTACCCAACTCCTCTCCTAACACAGCTAAAATAAAATATCTCAGTTACCCCACTCCTCTCTTAACACAGCTAAAATACAATATCTCAGTTACCCAACTCCTCTCCTAACACAGCTAAAATAAAATATCTCAGTTCCCCCACTCCTCTCCTAACACAGCTAAAATACAATATCTCAGTTACCCCACTCCTCTCCTAACACAGCTAAAATAAAATATCTCAGTTTCCCATCTCCTCTCCTAACACAGCTAAAATACAATATCTCAGTTTCCCAACTCCTCGCCTAACACAGCTAAAATACAATATCTCAGTTACCCCACTCCTCTCCTAACACAGCTAAAATACAATATCTCAGTTACCCAACTCCTCTCCTAACACAGCTAAAATACAATATCTCAGTTACCCCACTCCTCTCCTAACACAGCTAAAATACAATATCTCAGTTACCCAACTCCTCTCCTAACACAGCTAAAATACAATATCTCAGTTACCCAACTCCTCTCCTAACACAGCTAAAATACAATATCTCAGTTCCTCCACTCCTCTCCTAACACAGCTAAAATACAATACCTCAATTACCCAACTCCTCTCCTAACACACCTAAAATACAATATCTCAGTTACCCCACTCCTCTCCTAACACAGCTAAAATAAAATATCTCAGTTCCCCCACTCCTCTCCTAACACAGCTAAAATCCAATATCTCAGTTACCCCACTCCTCCCCTAACACAGCTAAAATAAAATATCTGTTACCCCACTCCTCTCCTAACACAGCTAAAATACAATATCTCAGTTACCCCACTCCTCTCCTAACACAGCTAAAATACAATATCTCAGTTACCCAACTCCTCTCCTAACACAGCTAAAATAAAATATCTCAGTTCCCCCACTCCTCTCCTAACACAGCTAAAATACAATATCTCAGTTACCCAACTCCTCTCCTAACACAGCTAAAATAAAATATCTGTTACCCCACTCCTCTCCTAACACAGCTAAAATACAATATCTCAGTTACCCCACTCCTCTCCTAACACAGCTAAAATACAATATCTCAGTTACCCAACTCCTCTCCTAACACAGCTAAAATAAAATACCTCAGTTTCCCCACTCCTCTCCTAACACAGCTAAAATAAAATATCTCAGTTACCCCACTCCTCTCCTAACACAGCTAAAATACAATATCTCAGTTACCCAACTCCTCTCCTAACACAGCTAAAATAAAATATCTCAGTTACCTCACTCCTCTCTTAACACAGCTAAAATACAATATCTCAGTTACCCAACTCCTCTCCTAACACAGCTAAAATAAAATACCTCAGTTACCCCACTCCTCTCCTAACACAGCTAAAATACCTCAGTTACCCCACTCCTCTCCTAACACAGCTAAAATAAAATATCTCAGTTACCCAACTCCTCTCCTAACACAGCTAAAATACAATATCTCAGTTACCCAACTCCTCGCCTAACACAGCTAAAATACAATATCTCAGTTACCCAACTCCTCTCCTAACACAGCTAAAATAAAATATCTCAGTTACCCAACTCCTCTCCTAACACAGCTAAAATACAATATCTCAGTTACCCAACTCCTCTCCTAACACAGCTAAAATACAATATCTCAGTTACCCCACTCCTCTCCTAACACAGCTAAAATACAATATCTCAGTTCCCCCACTCCTCTCCTAACACAGCTAAAATACAATATCTCAGTTACCCCACTCCTCTCCTAACACAGCTAAAATAAAATATCTGTTACCCCACTCCTCTCCGAACACAGCTAAAATACAATATCTCAGTTACCCCACTCCTCTCCTAACACAGCTAAAATACAATATCTCAGTTACCCAACTCCTCTCCTAACACAGCTAAAATAAAATATCTCAGTTACCCAACTCCTCTCCTAACACAGCTAAAATAAAGTCTCTTGTTACCCCACTCCTCTCCTAACACAGCTAAAATAAAGTCTCTCAGTTCCCCCACTCCTCTCCTAACACAGCTAAAATACAATATCTCAGTTACCCAACTCCTCTCCTAACACAGCTAAAATAAAGTCTCTCAGTTACCCCACTCCTCTCCTAACACAGCTAAAATACCTCAGTTACCCCACTCCTCTCCTAACACAGCTAACATAAAATATCTCACTTACCCAACTCCTCTCCTAACACAGCTAAAATAAAGTCTCTCAGTTACCCCACTCCTCTCCTAACACAGCTAAAATACCTCAGTTACCCCACTCCTCTCCTAACACAGCTAAAATAAAATATCTCAGTTACCCCACTCCTCTCCTAACACAGCTAAAATACAATATCTCAGTTCCCCCACTCCTCTCCTAACACAGCTAAAATAAAATATCTCAGTTACCCAACTCCTCTCCTAACACAGCTAAAATAAAGTCTCTTGTTACCCCACTCCTCTCCTAACACACCAAAAGTAAAATCTCTCAGTTCCCCCTCTCCTCTCCTAACACAGCTAAAATAGAATCTCTCAGTTACCCCACTCCTCTCCTAACACAGCTAAAGTAAAATATCTCAGTTCCCCAACTCCTCTCCTAACACAGCTAAAATAAAGTCTCTCAGTTACCCCACTCCTCTCCTAACACAGCTAAAATACCTCAGTTACCCCACTCCTCTCCTAACACAGCTAAAATAAAATATCTCAGTTACCCCACTCCTCTCCTAACACAGCTAAAATAAAGTCTCTTGTTACCCCACTCCTCTCCTAACACAGCTAAAATAAAGTCTCTCAGTTACCCCCCTCCTCTCCTAACACAGCTAAAATACCTCAGTTACCCCACTCCTCTCCTAACATAGCTAAAATAAAATCTCAGTTACCCCACTCCTCCCATAACACAGCTAAAATAGAATATCTCAGTTACCCCACTCCTCTCCTAACACAGCTAAAGTAAAATATCTCAGTTACCCAACTCCTCTCCTAACACAGCTAAAATACAATATCTCAGTTACCCAACTCCTCGCCTAACACAGCTAAAAAACAATATCTCAGTTACCCCACTCCTCTCCTAACACAGCTAAAAAACAATATCTCAGTTACCCAACTCCTCTCCTAACACAGCTAAAATACAATATCTCAGTTACCCCACTCCTCTCCTAACACAGCTAAAATACAATATCTCAGTTACCCAACTCCTCTCCTAACACAGCTAAAAAACAAAATCTCAGTTACCCAACTCCTCTCCTAACACAGCTAAAATACAATATCTCAGTTCCCCCACTCCTCTCCTAACACAGCTAAAATACAATATCTCAGTAACCCAACTCCTCTCCTAACACAGCTAAAATACAATATCTCAGTTACCCTACTCCTCTCCTAACACAGCTAAAATAAAATATCTCAGTTCCCCCACTCCTCTCCTAACACAGCTAAAATACAATATCTCAGTTACCCCACTCCTCTCCTAACACAGCTAAAATAAAATATCTGTTACCCCACTCCTCTCCTAACACAGCTAAAATACAATATCTCAGTTACCCCACTCCTCTCCTAACACAGCTAAAATACAATATCTCAGTTACCCAACTCCTCTCCTAACACAGCTAAAATAAAATATCTCAGTTCCCCCACTCCTCTCCTAACACAGCTAAAATACAATATCTCAGTTACCCAACTCCTCTCCTAACACAGCTAAAATAAAATATCTGTTACCCCACTCCTCTCCTAACACAGCTAAAATACAATATCTCAGTTACCCCACTCCTCTCCTAACACAGCTAAAATACAATATCTCAGTTACCCAACTCCTCTCCTAACACAGCTAAAATACAATATCTCAGTTACCCAACTCCTCTCCTAACACAGCTAAAATACAATATCTCAGTTACCCAACTCCTCTCCTAACACAGCTAAAATACAATATCTCAGTTACCCAACTCCTCTCCTAACACAGCTAAAATACAATATCTCAGTTACCCAACTCCTCTCCTAACACAGCTAAAATACAATATCTCAGTTCCCCCACTCCTCTCCTAACACAGCTAAAATACAATATCTCAGTTACCCCACTCCTCTCCTAACACAGCTAAAATAAAATATCTGTTACCCCACTCCTCTCCTAACACAGCTAAAATACAATATCTCAGTTACCCCACTCCTCTCCTAACACAGCTAAAATAAAATATCTGTTACCCCACTCCTCTCCTAACACAGCTAAAATACAATATCTCAGTTACCCCACTCCTCTCCTAACACAGCTAAAATACAATATCTCAGTTACCCCACTGCTCTCCTAACACAGCTAAAATACAATATCTCAGTTACCCCACTCCTCTCCTAACACAGCTAAAATACAATATCTCAGTTACCCCACTCCTCTCCTAACACAGCTAAAATACAATATCTAAGTTACCCCACTCCTCTCCTAACACAGCTAAAATACAATATCTCAGTTACCCCACTCCTCTCCTAACACAGCTAAAATACAATATCTCAGTTACCCAACTCCTCTCCTAACACAGCTAAAATACAATATCTCAGTTACCCAACTCCTCTCCTAACACAGCTAAAATACAATATCTCAGTTACCCAACTCCTCTCCTAACACAGCTAAAATACAATATCTCAGTTACCCCACTCCTCTCCTAACACAACTAAAATACAATATCTCAGTTCCCCCACTCCTCTCCTAACACAGCTAAAATACAATATCTCAGTTACCCCACTCCTCTCCTAACACAGCTAAAATACAATATCTCAGTTACCCAACTCCTCTCCTAACACAGCTAAAATGCAATCTCCCAGTTACCCCACTCCTCTACTAACACAGCTAAAATAAAATATCTCAGTTACCCCACTCCTCTCCTAACACAGCTAAAATACAATATCTCAGTTACCCAACTCCTCTCCTAACACAGCTAAAATACAATATCTCAGTTACCCACCTCCTTTCCTAACACAGCTAAAATAGAATATCTCAGTTTCCCAACTCCTCTCCTAACACAGCTAAAATACAATATCTCAGTTACCCAACTCCTCTCCTAACACAGCTAAAATAAAATATCTCAGTTACCCCACTCCTCTCCTAACACAGCTAAAATACAATATCTCAGTTACCCCACTCCTCTCCTAACACAGCTAAAGTAAAATATCTCAGTTACCCCACTCCTCTCCTAACACAGCTAAAATACAATATCTCAGTTACCCAACTCCTCTCCTAACACAGCTAAAATAAAATACCTCAGTTTCCCCACTCCTCTCCTAACACAGCTACAATAGAATATCTCAGTTACCCCATTTCACTCCTACCACACTTAAAGTAAAATATCTCAGTTACCCCACTCCTCTCCCAACACAGCTAAAATAAAATCTCAGTTACCACACTCCTCCCATAACACAGCTAAAATACAATATCTCACTTGCCCCACTCCTCTCCTAACACAGCTAAAATCCAATATCTCAGTTACCCCACTCCTCTCCTAACACAGCTAAAATACAATATCTCAGTTACCCCACTCCTCTCCTAACACAGCTAAAATACAATATCTCAGTTACCCAACTCCTCTCCTAACACAGCTAAAATACAATATCTCAGTTACCCCACTCCTCTCCTAACACAGCTAAAATACAATATCTCAGTTCCCCCACTCCTCTCCTAACACAGCTAAAATACAATATCTCAGTTACCCAACTCCTCGCCTAACACAGCTAAAATACAATATCTCAGTTCCCCCACTCCTCTCCTAACACAGCTAAAATCTCAGTTTCCCCACTCCTCTCCTAACACAGCTAAAATAAAATATCTGTTACCCCACTCCTCTCCTAACACAGCTAAAATACAATATCTCAGTTACCCCACTCCTCTCCTAACACAGCTAAAATACAATATCTCAGTTACCCAACTCCTCTCCTAACACAGCTAAAATACAATATCTCAGTTACCCCACTCCTCTCCTAACACAGCTAAAATCTCAGTTACCCCACTCCTCTCCTAACACAGCTAAAATAAAATATCTCAGTTACCCCACTCCTCTCCTAACACAGCTAAAATACAATATCTCAGTTCCCCCACTCCTCTCCTAACACAGCTAAAATCTCAGTTACCCCACTCCTCTCCTAACACAGCTAAAATAAAATATCTCAGTTCCCCCACTCCTCTCCTAACACAGCTAAAATAAAATATCTCAGTTACCCCACTCCTCTCCTAACACAGCTAAAATCTCAGTTACCCCACTCCTCTCCTAACACAGCTAAAATAAAATATCTCAGTTACCCCACTCCTCTCCTAACACAGCTAAAATACAATATCTCAGTTCCCCCACTCCTCTCCTAACACAGCTAAAATCTCAGTTACCCCACTCCTCTCCTAACACAGCTAAAATAAAATATCTCAGTTACCCCACTCCTCTCCTAACACAGCTAAAATACAATATCTCAGTTCCCCCACTCCTCTCCTAACACAGCTAAAATCTCAGTTACCCCACTCCTCTCCTAACACAGCTAAAATAAAATATCTGTTACCCCACTCCTCTCCTAACACAGATAAAATACAATATCTCAGTTACCCAACTCCTCTCCTAACACAGCTAAAATACAATATCTCAGTTCCCCCACTCCTCTCCTAACACAGCTAAAATAAAATATCTCAGTTACCCAACTCCTCTCCAAACACAGCTAAAATACAATATCTCAGTTCCCCCACTCCTCTCCTAACACAGCTAAAATACAATATCTCAGTTACCCAACTCCTCTCCTAACACAGCTAAAATACAATATCTCAGTTACCCCACTCCTCTCCTAACACAGCTAAAATACAATATCTCAGTTACCCAACTCCTCTCCTAACACAGCTAAAATAAAATATCTGTTACCCCACTCCTCTCCTAACGCAGCTAAAATACAATATCTCAGTTACCCCACTCCTCTCCTAACACAGCTAAAATACAATATCTCAGTTACCCCACTCCTCTCCTAACACAGCTAAAATACAATATCTCAGTTACCCCACTCCTCTCCTAACACAGCTAAAATACAATATCTCAGTTACCCCACTCCTCTCCTAACACAGCTAAAATACAATATCTCAGTTACCCCACTCCTCTCCTAACACAGCTAAAATACAATATCTCAGTTACCCAACTCCTCTCCTAACACAGCTAAAATACAATATCTCAGTTACCCCACTCCTCTCCTAACACAGCTAAAATACAATATCTCAGTTACCCAACTCCTCTCCTAACACAGCTAAAATAAAATATCTGTTACCCCACTCCTCTCCTAACACAGCTAAAATACAATATCTCAGTTACCCCACTCCTCTCCTAACACAGCTAAAATACAATATCTCAGTTACCCCACTCCTCTCCTAACACAGCTAAAATACAATATCTCAGTTACCCAACTCCTCTCCTAACACAGCTAAAATACAATATCACAGTTACCCAACTCCTCTCCTAACACAGCTAAAATAAAATATCTCAGTTACCCCACTCCTCTCCTAACACAGCTAAAATACAATATCTCAGTTCCCCCACTCCTCTCCAAACACAGCTAAAATACAATATCTCAGTTACCCAACTCCTCTCCTAACACAGCTAAAATACAATATCTCAGTTACCCAACTCCTCTCCTAACACAGCTAAAATACAATATCTCAGTTACCCAACTCCTCTCCTAACACAGCTAAAATACAATATCTCAGTTACCCAACTCCTCCCCTAACACAACTAAAATTCAATATCTCAGTTCCCCCACTCCTCTCCTAACACAGCTAAAATACAATATCTCAGTTACCCAACTCCTCTCCTAACACAGCTAAAATACAATATCTCAGTTACCCAACTCCTCTCCTAACACAGCTAAAATACAATATCTCAGTTACCCAACTCCTCTCCTAACACAGCTAAAATACAATATCTCAGTTACCCAACTCCTCTCCTAACACAGCTAAAATACAATATCTCAGTTCCCCCACTCCTCTCCTAACACAGCTAAAATACAATATCTCAGTTACCCCACTCCTCTCCTAACACAGCTAAAATACAATATCTCAGTTACCCAACTCCTCTCCTAACACAGCTAAAATACAATATCTCAGTTCCCCACCTCCTCTCCTAACACAGCTAAAATCCAATATCTCAGTTACCCAACTCCTCTCCTAACACAGCTAAAATACAATATCTCAGTTACCCAACTCCTCGCCTAACACAGCTAAAATACAATATCTCAGTTCCCCCACTCCTCTCCTAACACAGCTAAAATACAATATCTCAGTTCCCCCACTCCTCTCCTAACACAGCTAAAATACAATATCTCAGTTACCCAACTCCTCTCCTAACACAACTAAAATACAATATCTCAGTTACCCAACTCCTCGCCTAACACAGCTAAAATACAATATCTCAGTTACCCAACTCCTCTCCTAACACAGCTAAAATACAATATCTCAGTTACCCAACTCCTCTCCTAACACAGCTAAAATACAATATCTCAGTTACCCAACTCCTCTCCTAACACAGCTAAAATACAATATCTCAGTTCCCCCACTCCTCTCCTAACACAGCTAAAATACAATATCTCAGTTACCCCACTCCTCTCCTAACACAGCTAAAATACAATATCTCAGTTACCCAACTCCTCTCCTAACACAGCTAAAATACAATATCTCAGTTACCCAACTCCTCTACTAACACAGCTAAAATACAATATCTCAGTTACCCAACTCCTCTCCTAACACAGCTAAAATACAATATCTCAGTTACCCAACTCCTCTCCTAACACAGCTAAAATACAATATCTCAGTTACCCAACTCCTCTCCTAACACAGCTAAAATACAATATCTCAGTTACCCCACTCCTCTCCTAACACAGCTAAAATACAATATCTCAGTTACCCAACTCCTCTCCTAACACAGCTAAAATACAATATCTCAGTTACCCAACTCCTCTCCTAACACAGCTAAAATACAATATCTCAGTTACCCAACTCCTCTCCTAACACAGCTAAAATACAATATCTCAGTTCCCCCACTCCTCTCCTAACACAGCTAAAATACAATATCTCAGTTACCCCACTCCTCTCCTAACACAGCTAAAATACAATATCTCAGTTACCCAACTCCTCTCCTAACACAGCTAAAATACAATATCTCAGTTACCCCACTCCTCTCCTAACACAGCTAAAATACAAAATCTCAGTTACCCAACTCCTCTCCTAACACAGCTAAAATACAATATCTCAGTTACCCAACTCCTCTCCTAACACAGCTAAAATACAATATCTGTTACCCCACTCCTCTCCTAACACAGCTAAAATACAATCTCTCAGTTACCCCACTCCTCTCCTAACACAGCTAAAATACAATATCTCAGTTCCCCCACTCCTCTCCTAACACAGCTAAAATACAATATCTCAGTTACCCAACTCCTCTCCTAACACAGCTAAAATACAATATCTCAGTTCCCCCACTCCTCTCCTAACACAGCTAAAATACAATATCTCAGTTACCCCACTCCTCTCCTAACACAGCTAAAATACAATATCTCAGTTACCCCACTCCTCTCCTAACACAGCTAAAATAAAATATCTCAGTTACCCAACTCCTCTCCTAACACAGCTAAAATACAATATCTCAGTTACCCAACTCC
Organism: Gymnothorax reevesii; assembly: GCA_029721435.1. Taxonomy (NCBI): domain Eukaryota; kingdom Metazoa; phylum Chordata; class Actinopteri; order Anguilliformes; family Muraenidae; genus Gymnothorax; species Gymnothorax reevesii. The sequence goes on from CM056577.1 coordinate 7,367,885, forward strand.
TCTCCTAACACAGCTAAAATACAATATCTCAGTTCCCCCACTCCTCTCCTAACACAGCTAAAATACAATATCTCAGTTACCCAACTCCTCTCCTAACACAGCTAAAATACAATATCTCAGTTACCCCACTCCTCTCCTAACACAGCTAAAATACAATATCTCAGTTACCCCACTCCTCTCCTAACACAGCTAAAATACAATATCTCAGTTACCCCACTCCTCTCCTAACACAGCTAAAATACATTATCTCCGTTACCCCACTCCTCTCCTAACACAGCTAAAATACAATATCTCAGTTCCCCCACTCCTCTCCTAACACAGCTAAAATACAATATCTCAGTTACCCAACTCCTCTCCTAACACAGCTAAAATACAATATCTCAGTTACCCCACTCCTCTCCTAACACAGCTAAAATACAATATCTCAGTTACCCCACTCCTCTCCTAACACAGCTAAAATACAATATCTCAGTTACCCAACTCCTCTCCTAACACAGCTAAAATACAATATCTCAGTTCCCCCACTCCTCTCCTAACACAGCTAAAATACAATATCTCAGTTACCCCACTCCTCTCCTAACACAGCTAAAATACAATATCTCAGTTACCCAACTCCTCTCCTAACACAGCTAAAATACAATATCTCAGTTACCCCACTCCTCTCCTAACACAGCTAAAATACAATATCTCAGTTACCCAACTCCTCTCCTAACACAGCTAAAATACAATATCTCAGTTACCCAACTCCTCTCCTAACACAGCTAAAATAAAATATCTCAGTTACCCCACTCCTCTCCTAACACAGCTAAAATACAATATCTCAGTTACCCCACTCCTCTCCTAACACAGCTAAAATAAAATATCTCAGTTACCCAACTCCTCTCCTAACACAGCTAAAATACAATATCTCAGTTACCCAACTCCTCTCCTAACACAGCTAAAATAAAATACCTCAGTTTCCCCACTCCTCTCCTAACACAGCTAAAATAAAATATCTCAGTTACCCCACTCCTCTCCTAACACAGCTAAAATACAATATCTCAGTTACCCCACTCCTCTCCTAACACAGCTAAAATAAAATATCTCAGTTACCCCACTCCTCTCCTAACACAGCTAAAATAAAGTCTCAGTTACCCAACTCCTCTCCTAACACAGCTAAAATAAAATATCTCAGTTACCCCACTCCTCTCCTAACACAGCTAAAATACAATATCTCAGTTACCCCACTCCTCTCCTAACACAGCTAAAATAAAATATCTCAGTTACCCAACTCCTCTCCTAACACAGCTAAAATACAATATCTCAGTTACCCAACTCCTCGCCTAACACAGCTAAAATACAATATCTCAGTTACCCCACTCCTCTCCTAACACAGCTAAAATACAATATCTCAGTTACCCAACTCCTCTCCTAACACAGCTAAAATACAATATCTCAGTTACCCCACTCCTCTCCTAACACAGCTAAAATACAATATCTCAGTTACCCAACTCCTCTCCTAACACAGCTAAAATTCAATATCTCAGTTCCCCAACTCCTCTCCTACCACAGCTAAAATACAATATCTCAGTTCCTCCACTCCTCTCCTAACACAGCTAAAATACAATATCTCAGTTACCCAACTCCTCTCCTAACACAACTAAAAAACAATATCTCAGTTACCCCACTCCTCTCCTAACACAGCTAAAATAAAATATCTCAGTTCCCCCACTCCTCTCCTAACACAGCTAAAATACAATATCTCAGTTACCCCACTCCTCTCCTAACACAGCTAAAATAAAATATCTGTTACCCCACTCCTCTCCTAACACAGCTAAAATACAATATCTCAGTTACCCCACTCCTCTCCTAACACAGCTAAAATACAATATCTCAGTTACCCAACTCCTCTCCTAACACAGCTAAAATAAAATATCTCAGTTCCCCCACTCCTCTCCTAACACAGCTAAAATACAATATCTCAGTTACCCAACTCCTCTCCTAACACAGCTAAAATAAAATATCTGTTACCCCACTCCTCTCCTAACACAGCTAAAATACAATATCTCAGTTACCCCACTCCTCTCCTAACACAGCTAAAATACAATATCTCAGTTACCCAACTCCTCTCCTAACACAGCTAAAATAAAATACCTCAGTTTCCCAACTCCTCTCCTAACACAGCTAAAATAAAATATCTCAGTTACCCCACTCCTCTCCTAACACAGCTAAAATACAATATCTCAGTTACCCAACTCCTCTCCTAACACAGCTAAAATAAAATATCTCAGTTACCCCACTCCTCTCCTAACACAGCTAAAATACAATATCTCAGTTACCCAACTCCTCTCCTAACACAGCTAAAATAAAATATCTCAGTTACCCCACTCCTCTCCTAACACAGCTAAAATACAATATCTCAGTTACCCCACTCCTCTCCTAACACAGCTAAAATAAAATATCTCAGTTACCCAACTCCTCTCCTAACACAGCTAAAATACAATATCTCAGGTACCCAACTCCTCGCCTATCCCAGCTAAACTCCAATCTCTCACTTCCCCAACTCCCCTCCTAACACAACTAAAATAAAATATCTCACTTACCCAACTCCTCTCCTAACACAGCTAAAATACAATATCTCAGTTACCCCACTCCTCTCCTAACACAGCTAAAATACAATATCTCAGTTACCCCACTCCTCTCCTAACACAGCTAAAATACAATATCTCAGTTCCCCCACTCCTCTCCTAACACAGCTAAAATACAATATCTCAGTTACCCCACTCCTCTCCTAACACAGCTAAAATAAAATATCTGTTACCCCACTCCTCTCCGAACACAGCTAAAATACAATATCTCAGTTACCCCACTCCTCTCCTAACACAGCTAAAATACAATATCTCAGTTACCCAACTCCTCTCCTAACACAGCTAAAATAAAATATCTCAGTTACCCAACTCCTCTCCTAACACAGCTAAAATAAAGACTCTTGTTACCCCACTCCTCTCCTAACACAGCTAAAATAAAGTCTCTCAGTTCCCCCACTCCTCTCCTAACACAGCTAAAATACAATATCTCAGTTACCCAACTCCTCTCCTAACACAGCTAAAATAAAGTCTCTCAGTTACCCCACTCCTCTCCTAACACAGCTAAAATACCTCAGTTACCCCACTCCTCTCCTAACACAGCTAAAATAAAATATCTCAGTTACCCAACTCCTCTCCTATCACAGCTTAAATAAAGTCTCTCAGTTACACCACTCCTCTCCTAACACAGCTAAAATACCTCAGTTACCCCACTCCTCTCCTAACACAGCTAAAATAAAATATCTCAGTTACCCCACTCCTCTCCTAACACAGCTAAAATACAATATCTCAGTTCCCCCACTCCTCTCCTAACACAGCTAAAATAAAATATCTCAGTTACCCAACTCCTCTCCTAACACAGCTAAAATAAAGTCTCTTGTTACCCCACTCCTCTCCTAACACAGCTAAAATAAAGTCTCTCAGTTCCCCCACTCCTCTCCTAACACAGCTAAAATACAATATCTCAGTTACCCAACTCCTCTCCTAACACAGCTAAAATAAAATCTCTCAGTTACCCAACTCCCTTCCTAACACAGCTAAAATAAAGTCTCTCACTTACCCCACTCCTCTCCTAACACAGCTAAAATACCTCAGTTACCCCACTCCTCTCCTAACACAGCTAAAATAAAATATCTCAGTTACCCCACTCCTCTCCTAACACAGCTAAAATAAAGTCTCTTGTTACCCCACTCCTCTCCTAACACAGCTAAAATAAAGTCTCTCAGTTACCCCACTCCTCTCCTAACACAGCTAAAATACCTCAGTTACCCCACTCCTCTCCTAACACAGCTAAAATAAAATATCTCAGTTACCCCACTCCTCTCCTAACACAGCTAAAATACAATATCTCAGTTACCCCACTCCTCTCCTAACACAGCTAAAATAAAATATCTCAGTTACCCAACTCCTCTCCTAACACAGCTAAAATACAATATCTCAGTTACCCAACTCCTCGCCTAACACAGCTAAAATACAATATCTCAGTTACCCCACTCCTCTCCTAACACAGCTAAAATACAATAGCTCAGTAACCCAACCCCTCTCCTAACACAGCTAAAATACAATATCTCAGTTACCCCCACTCCTCTCCTAACACAGCTAAAATACAATATCTCAGTTACCCAACTCCTCTCCTAACACAGCTAAAATACAATATCTCAGTTACCCAACTCCTCTCCTAACACAGCTAAAATACAATATCTCAGTTCCCCCACTCCTCTCCTAACACAGCTAAAATACAATATCTCAGTTACCCAACTCCTCTCCTAACACAGCTAAAATACAATATCTCAGTTACCCCACTCCTCTCCTAACACAGCTAAAATAAAATATCTCAGTTCCCCCACTCCTCTCCTAACACAGCTAAAATACAATATCTCAGTTACCCCACTCCTCTCCTAACACAGCTAAAATAAAATATCTGTTACCCCACTCCTCTCCTAACACAGCTAAAATACAATATCTCAGTTACCCCACTCCTCTCCTAACACAGCTAAAATACAATATCTCAGTTACCCAACTCCTCTCCTAACACAGCTAAAATAAAATATCTCAGTTCCCCCACTCCTCTCCTAACACAGCTAAAATACAATATCTCAGTTACCCAACTCCTCTCCTAACACAGCTAAAATAAAATATCTGTTACCCCACTCCTCTCCTAACACAGCTAAAATACAATATCTCAGTTACCCCACTCCTCTCCTAACACAGCTAAAATACAATATCTCAGTTACCCAACTCCTCTCCTAACACAGCTAAAATACAATATCTCAGTTACCCAACTCCTCTCCTAACACAGCTAAAATACAATATCTCAGTTACCCAACTCCTCTCCTAACACAGCTAAAATACAATATCTCAGTTACCCAACTCCTCTCCTAACACAGCTAAAATACAATATCTCAGTTACCCAACTCCTCTCCTAACACAGCTAAAATACAATATCTCAGTTCCCCCACTCCTCTCCTAACACAGCTAAAATACAATATCTCAGTTACCCCACTCCTCTCCTAACACAGCTAAAATAAAATATCTGTTACCCCACTCCTCTCCTAACACAGCTAAAATACAATATCCCAGTTCCCCCCCTCCTCTCCTAACACAGCTAAAATAAAATATCTGTTACCCCACTCCTCTCCTAACACAGCTAAAATACAATATCTCAGTTACCCCACTCCTCTCCTAACACAGCTAAAATACAATATCTCAGTTACCCCACTCCTCTCCTAACACAGCTACAATACAATATCTCAGTTACCCCACTCCTCTCCTAACAGAGCTAAAATACAATATCTCAGTTACCCCCCTCCTCTCCTAACACAGCTAAAATACAATATCTCAGTTACCCCACTCCTCTCCTAACACAGCTAAAATACAATATCTCAGTTACCCCACTCCTCTCCTAACACAGCTAAAATACAATATCTCAGTTACCCAACTCCTCTCCTAACACAGCTAAAATACAATATCTCAGTTACCCAACTCCTCTCCTAACACAGCTAAAATACAATATCTCAGTTACCCAACTCCTCTCCTAACACAGCTAAATACAATATCTCAGTTACCCCACTCCTCTCCTAACACAACTAAAATACAATATCTCAGTTCCCCCACTCCTCTCCTAACACAGCTAAAATCCAATATCTCAGTTACCCCACTCCTCTCCTAACACAGCTAAAATACAATATCTCAGTTACCCAACTCCTCTCCTAACACAGCTAAAATACAATATCTCACTTACCCAACTCCTCTCCTAACACACCTAAAATAAAATATCTCAGTTACCCCACTCCTCTCCTAACACAGCTAAAATACAATATCTCAGTTACCCAACTCCTCTCCTAACACAGCTAAAATACAATATCTCAGTTACCCAACTCCTCTCCTAACACAGCTAAAATACAATATCTCAGTTACCCAACTCCTCTCCTAACACAGCTAAAATACAATATCTCAGTTCCCCAACTCCTCTCCTAACACAGCTAAAATAAAATATCTCAGTTACCCCACTCCTCTCCTAACACAGCTAAAATACAATATCTCAGTTACCCCACTCCTCTCCTAACACAGCTAAAATAAAATATCTCAGTTACCCAACTCCTCTCCTAACACAGCTAAAATACAATATCTCAGTTACCCAACTCCTCTCCTAACACAGCTAAAATAAAATACCTCAGTTTCCCCACTCCTCTCCTAACACAGCTAAAATAAAATATCTCAGTTACCCCACTCCTCTCCTAACACAGCTAAAATACAATATCTCAGTTACCCAACTCCTCTCCTAACACAGCTAAAATAAAATATCTCAGTTACCCCACTCCTCTCCTAACACAGCTAAAATACAATATCTCAGTTACCCAACTCCTCTCCTAACACAGCTAAAATACAATATCTCAGTTACCCCACTCCTCTCCTAACACAGCTAAAATAAAATATCTCAGTTACCCCACTCCTCTCCTACCACAGCTAAAATCCAATATCTCAGTTACCCCACTCCTCTCCTAACACAGCTAAAATAAAATATCTCAGTTACCCAACTCCTCTCCTAACACAGCTAAAATACAATATCTCAGTTACCCAACTCCTCTCCTAACACAGCTAAAATAAAATACCTCAGTTTCCCCACTCCTCTCCTAACACAGCTAAAATAAAATATCTCAGTTACCCCACTCCTCTCCTAACACAGCTAAAATACAATATCTCAGTTACCCAACTCCTCTCCTAACACAGCTAAAATAAAATATCTCAGTTACCCCACTCCTCTCCTAACACAGCTAAAATAAAATATCTCAGTTACCCCACTCCTCTCCTAACACAGCTAAAATAAAATATCTCAGTTACCCCACTCCTCTCCTAACACAGCTAAAATAAAATATCTCAGTTACCCCACTCCTCTCCTAACACAGCTAAAATACAATATCTCAGTTCCCCCACTCCTCTCCTAACACAGCTAAAATAAAATATCTCAGTTACCCAACTCCTCTCCTAACACAGCTAAAATAAAGTCTCTTGTTACCCCACTCCTCTCCTAACACAGCTAAAATAAAGTCTCTCAGTTACCCCACTCCTCTCCTAACACAGCTAAAATAAAGTCTCTCAGTTACCCCACTCCTCTCCTAACACAGCTAAAATACCTCAGTTACCCCACTCCTCTCCTAACACAGCTAAAATAAAATATCTCAGTTCCCCCACTCCTCTCCTAACACAGCTAAAATAAAGTCTCTTGTTCTCCCACTCCTCTCCTAACACAGCTAAATTAAAGCCTCTCAGTTACCCCACTCCTCTCCTAACAAAGCTAAAATACCTCAGTTACCCCACTCCTCTCCTAACACAGCTAAAATAAAATATCTCAGTTACCCCACTCCTCTCCTAACACAGCTAAAATAAAGTCTCTTGTTACCCCACTCCTCTCCTAACACAGCTAAAATAAAGTCTCTTGTTACCCCACTCCTCTCCTAACACAGCTAAAATAAAGTCTCTCAGTTACCCCACTCCTCTCCTAACACAGCTAAAATACCTCAGTTACCCCACTCCCCTCCTAACACAGCTAAAATAAAATATCAGTTACCCCACTCCTCTCCTAACACAGCTAAAATATCTCAGTTTCCCCACTCCTCTCCAAACACAGCTAAAATACCTCAGTAACCCCACTCCTCTCCAAACACAGCTAAAATATCTCAGTTACCCCACTCCTCTTCAAACACAGCTAAAAAATCTCATACTGGTTTAGACCATGGACACCCTGTCCCTCCCAAGCACAGAGAATCACAGTGAGAGGAGAAGCGGATTTTCTCCCAACTGGAAGTTTTTGAAATCTCATTTGCCATTTTGGATCTGTGGATGGGCACTGAATTTTTTAATCTTAACAGTCTCTTTGTGACAGTCCTTCTGCAAAAAGAGCAATACAAATAATGTTGAATTGAACTGAATTATAGGAAAAATTATTTGGAGATGTTGGGCCTGAAAATCCTCACCCGTAGTCGCCATCAACTCTAGCCATGAAACTTCCTGCTTTGCTTCCATGGCCTAAAGTCCTGAAGTCAACTCACATCACCAGTCAGAATTAGCTTGGATTAGGACTGTAATATACACTATATTTAAAATAAATATCCTGCTGATTACGCCAAAATGTCTTCCAACCAAGTCTCTAAGAAAGCCAAAGGTCAGGGAGTGGTGCAATAATATTTATATCCGCGAACACCGAATGGTGTTCCGGGGGATATTATGTTTTTGGTGCGGCCGCCGCTGCACTATGTGTTAACGCGATAACGTCACTAATATTTCAATTACAAAATCCAAATTTTGCACATAAGTAAGTATCAAAGAGGAAGAACTGATTCGATTTTGGACAATTTACGATCTCTAGATTGGCCACCAGGGGCCAAAAACTGATTTACATGTTAATGCAATAACTGCAGTAATATTTCAATTAGAAATTCCAAGTTTTGCATATAAGTATCATAAAGAGGAAGAACTGATTCGATTTTGGACAATTTACAATTTCTAGATTGCCCAGCAGGGGCAAAAACTGAAAAATCACTGTTTTTATTATAATCGAAGACATTATACCCGTTTGGTTCAAAATTTTGACGCAGGGTGGAGCTTTGTCACATAAAATTCACCATTTTTGCTACATCTTTGGAACTATTTCTCCAATTGACATGAAACTATGTGCAACTGCAAGGTCATGACCTCACAATGTGCCACATGATGACATTATACCTGTATGGTTCAATATTTTGCCACCAGGTGGCGCTTTGTGATGGAAATTACTATTTTGGCCATCAGAACCATTTGACCGATTGACCTGAAATTAAGTTCAAATGAAAGTCTATTCATGGTCTATTCAAGGATTGGGGTATTGGAGTATTGGGGGCGTTCGGGGATATACCCCAAGCCGTCGCCTCCGACAGCATAAGCCTAGTTAATTTTTTGTTTTAAATTTGAGGATAATTTTCACCTGGAAATCGTTCACCCAAACTATTTTAAACGATGAAATCAGGAAATGCTGACTGCCTTGTCAGTCAAGGTCACCTGGTCACTGGAGGACTTTACTTATGGTTTCCCTAGGCCATCTGGACAGTGAAAAACCACAGCATGGGATTGTGGGATTTGAAGTCCACTTAGCCAAACTTTTACAACCAACATGGACCTCACCTGTGCATCTGTCGCTTTTTCACATCAACAGACTGGGAGGGGGGGGGGGGAGAAGTGGGGAGAGGGAGAAAGAGATGGAGAGCAAAGAGAGAGTTGTGGTTTTCCTGTTTAATTTATTTCATCCCCTGGAGTACCGACACCATCACGGCATGGAGGAATGGGGTAATTAACTGCCCACCCCTCCCCCCTCACACATCTGTCCCGGAGACACAGATATTTGCCTCTCCATCTTACAGGGCCATTTTTAAGTTTTAATAGCTCTGCTCAGATGGCCTCCATTTTTTTTGAGGAGGTTTCTGCTGCCAAAAAACCAAGAGGAGCACATTAACATCACTCCAGTGTGTGTGTGTGTGTGTGTGTGTGTGTGTGTGTGTGTCTGAGCATGCATGTGTACTTGCCCTCGTTTGCTTCCTGATCAAATTGTCCCAGCTTGATGATACTGGGATACATACGGTCTTCATCTTACTGGCAACTTTATGCACATAAACAGGGCCCATTGAGTGGCCACACAACACACTTCATTTTAGCTCTCAGCCAATGAACATCGTGCAGAGATGAAAACAGAGCTTCATGTTAATAAAACTCCCAGCCGGGAATAAACCACACAGAACTAACTGCGGCTATAGTTGGGGAACAGGCCTCCAATTATATTCCAAAACAAGCCTGGAAATGGAAAGAAGAAGGGATAAATAAATAAATAAATAAATAAATAAATAAATATATATTATATATATATATATATATATATATATATATATATATATATATATATATATATATATATATATATATATATATATATATATATATATATATATATATATATATATATATATACACACACACACATATGAGGTGCCGTTTAGGCCATAATTCAAATTTACCTCTCACATTCACTACTTTTACCTCTCACATTCACTGTTTTACATCTCACGTTCACTACTTTTACCTCTAACATTCACTGTTTTTACCTCTCACATTCACTACTTTTACCTCACATTCACTGTTTTACCTCTCACGTTCACTGTTTTCACCTCTCACATTCACTACTATTACCTCTCACGTACACTGTTTTTACCTCTCACGTTCACCACTATTACCTCTCACGTTCACTACTTTTACCTCTCACATTAACTATTTTTACCTCTCACATTCACTGTTTTTACCTCTCACATTCACTCTTTCTACCTCTCACATTCACTGTTTTTACCGCTCACATTCACTCTTTCTACCTCTCACATACAGTGGAAACGGAAGGTGATCTGTTGGAAACGGAAGGTGATCTGTTGGAAACGGAAGGTGATTTGTTAGAAACGGAAGGTGGTTTGTTAGAAACGGAAGGTGGTTTGATGGAAACGGAAGGTCGTTGAATGGGAAGAAAGCGCACCGTAATAATGAACTCTCAAGCTATGTTCAGCAAACGCAGTTTATAGGCCTGAATGTGAAATTTTATTTGGGCAGTGCTCATCTCCACTGAGATTCCCCAAGCACTGATGCTAACTTACATGGTTGGAGCCTCTCACTGTAAATGGACGAACCATAGACAGTACACGAACTGTGTCTGTTGTTAACTATGTTAGCAGCTACGCTTACGGGAAACGAATCCCTGCCTGGACGGGAGAAGATTGAGAGCGTCTCAGCCAAGCCGCAGCTTTATTGAGTAGCTTATTCCTAGCAGCTATTTTCTGTAAAACCACAACCAAATCACTTCAGTAACCTGCTGCCGCATAACATGTCTCCGTGACAGGAGAATTAAAATCACTTTTCCCGTCAAACAGGAGCTAACTTCACAACAGTAGCTACTACCACTAGTGCCACCATTGACGTCTCTCGTAGTGAGAGAAGAGGCCCGGTATCAGGCACAGTGGTGTTTTGGAAAATGGACAACCGGGAGAAGAACGAAGGGTGCTAGCCAATGTTTGCTAGCTAGCTTGTCAAAATTAGAAACCATTTAGCAGGGCTCTGAACTTGGCCACGTTTTCGCCAGTAACACATTCGATGTTTAGGCCACCTTAAATGGGTGAAATTACTAAAGCAGCCAGCTAGCAATATAGTGAGGGTTAGCTTACATTTTGTAGAATCATGTTGGTATGAAGCTATGTGAATTTACCTCTGTAATGACAGAAGGTCTTGTGCAGGAGATCTATGTATTTTTTTTATAACTTTGCTGACTCGACTCTGTTATGATTCATTTGCTATTGCAAAATTAAGCAACGATTTCAATCAATGTAATTTATCACCAAGTCGGTCCGAAAACTATGTAGCTCTTCAACCCTTCAAAGCCGGTGTTCTGACAAATTTTGCTACCTATCAAAATATGCTACCTCTGGCTCTGCGCTTGTGCAAACCTAAAATCTCGGGCTGTTTCTTCGCTCATATCTTAACTATCTTCAATAATCATAAAAATACATTCATTTTCAGTGCGCATTCCGACCTGTAAGCGCACAGATATTTGCACGTACACGCTGGGTTTTCCTTAAAATGCAGAAATTAGATCATAAAGGCATATATGGGCATATGTCTTCGAACAAACTTATCCAACTCGTTATAAAATCTGCTTATGGTATAATAAGTTAACAAATGACAAAGTTACCTCTGTAAACTCATGCATACTGCAATATCAAGGCGATAACAAAGACTTCACGATCGCTTTGCATTACGGTAGCAGTTTTTGACAAGGGAGCAAGGCTGCAGTGGACGAATTATGCTAACATAACTATCATATATAAGAAGCGCCTGTCGGTTAAGTTTTTAATGCTACGTGTATCAGTTAACTTCATGTGAAATTCGATCCAGCTTAGTGGGTAAAGTTTGATAGCAAATTTGCCACGTTAAATGCAAAGAGGTTAGAAAATTTCACTCATCTAAGGTAGCCTAAACACCAAACTCGGAACTAGCGAATAAGTAGCAAAGTACAGCACCTGTTAAATAGTTTCTTATTTCGGCAAACTAGCTAGCTATCCCTTTTAATCGCTTTCTTCACCCGGCGTTCCTAAACGCCGCAGTGTCTGGTAGCGGCTCCCTTCTCCATGGGGAAGCCGTTATTGACAACACTAGCGGCGGAAGTGCTGTAACGTTATGGCCCATCGGGGACAAAGTTTTCTCCTTCATTTGAGACATTTTATGCCGCAGCAGGTTACTGAAGTGATTTGGTTGTGGTTTTACAGAAAATAGCTGCTAGGAATAAGCTACTCAATAAAGCTGCGGCTTGGCTGAGACGCTCTCTTTCTATTCCCATCCAGGCAGGGATTCGTTTCACATAAGCGTGGCTGCTAACATAGTTAGCAACAGACACAGTTCGTGTACTGTCTATGGTTCGTCCATTTACAGTGAGAGGCTCCAACCATGTAAGTTAGCATCGGTGCTTGGGGAATCCCAGTGGAGATGAGCACTGCCCATATAAAATTTCACATTCTGGCCAGATAAACTGCGTTTGCTGAACATAGCTTGAGAGTTCATTATTATGGTGCGCTTTCTTCCCATTCAACGACCTTCCGTTTCCATCAAACCACCTTCCGTCTCTAACAAATCACCTTCCGTTTCCATCAAACCACCTTCCGTCTCTAACAAATCACCTTCCGTTTCCAACAGATCACCTTCCGTTTCCACTGTATGTGAGAGGTAGAAAGAGTGAATGTGAGAGGTAAAAACAGTGAATGTGAGAGGTAAAAACAGTGAATGTGAGAGGTAAAAGTAGTGAACGTGAGAGGTAAAAACGGTGAATGTGCGAGGTAAAACAGTGTATGTGAGAGGTAACAGTAGTGAATGTGAGAGGTAAAAACTGAATGTGCAAGGTAAAAATAGTGAAAGTGAGAGGCAAAACAGTGGATGTGAGAGGTAAAAGTAGTGAACGTGAGAGGTAAAAACAGTGTATGTGAGAGGCAAAAGTAGTGCACGTGAGAGATGAAAACAGTGAATGTGCGAGGTAAAACAGTGTATGTGAGAGATAACAGTTGTGAATGTGAGAGGTAAAAGTAGTGAACGTGAGAGGTAACAGTAGTGAATGTGAGAGGTAAAAACGGTGTACGTGAGAGGTAACAGTAGTGAATGTGAGAGGTAAAAGTAGTGAACGTGAGAGGTAAAACAGTGAATGTGAGAGGTAAAAACAGTGAATGTGAGAGGTAAAACAGTAGTGAATGTGAGAGGTAAAACGGTGAATGTGAGAGGTAAAAACTGAATGTGCAAGGTAAAAATAGTGAAAGTGAGAGGCAAAACAGTGGATGTGAGAGGTAAAAGTAGTGAACGTGAGAGGTAAAAACAGTTTACGTGAGAGGTAAAAGTAGTGAACGTGAGAGGTAAAAACAGTGAATGTGCGAGGTAAAACAGTGTATGTGAGAGGTAAAAACAGTGAATGTGACAGGTAAAAGTAGTGAACGTGAGAGGTAAAACAGTGAATGTGAGAGGTAAAAACAGTGAATGTGAGAGGTAAAACAGTAGTGAATGTGAGAGGTAAAAACAGTGAATGTGCAAGGTAAAAATAGTGAACGTGAGAGGTAAATTTGAATTATGGCCTAAACGGCACCTCATACATACACATACATACATACATACAAAACCCAAAACCAGTGAAGTTGGCACGTTGTGTAAATCGTAAATAAAAACAGAATACAATGATTTGCAAATCCTTTTCAACCTATATTCAATTGAATACACTGCAAAGACAAGTTACTTAATGTTCGAACAGGTAAACTTTGCAATTTTTTGCAAATATTAGCTCATTTGGAATTTGATGCCTGCAACATGTTTCAAAAAAGCTGGCACAAGAGGCAAAAAAGACAGAGTTGAGGAATGCTCATCAAACACTTTTTTGGAACATCCCACAGGTGAACGGGCTAATTGGGAACAGGTGGGTGCCATGATTGGGTATAAAAGCAGCTTCCCTGAAATGCTCAGTCATTCACAAACAAGGATGGGGCAAGGGTCACCACTTAGTGAACAAATGCATGAGCTGATTGTCGAACAGTTTAAAAACAACATTCCTCAACGAGCTATTGCAAGAAATTTAGGGATTTCATCATCTACGGTCCGTAATATTGTCAAAAGGTTCAGAGAATCTGGAGAAATCACTGGACGTAAGCGACAAGGCCGAAAACCAACATTGAATGCCCGTGACCTTCGATCCCTCAGGCGGTACTGCATCAAAAATCGACATCAGTGTGTAAAGGACATCACCACATGGGCTCAGGAACACTTCAGAAAACCACTGTCAGTAACTACAGTTCGTCGCTACATCTGCAAGTGCAAGTTAAAACTCTACAATGCAAAGCGAAAGCCATTTATCAACAGCACCCAGAAACGCCGCCGGCTTCGCTGGGCCCAAGCTCATCTAAGATGGACTGATACAAAGTGGAAAAGTGTTCTGTGGCCTGACGAGTCCATATTTCAAATTGCTTTTGGAAACTGTGGACGTCGTGTCCTCCGGACCAAAGAGGAAAAGAACCATCCGGACTGTTATAGGCGCAAAGTTCAAAAGCCAGCATCTGTGATGGTATGGGGGTGTATTAGTGCCCAAGGCATGGGCAACTTACACATATGTGAAGGCACCATTAATGCTGAAAGGTACATACAGGTTTTGGAGCAACATATGTTGCCATCCAAGCAATGTCTTTTTCATGGACGCCCCTGCTTATTTCAGCAAGACAATGCCAAGCCACATTCTGCACGTGTTACAACAGCATGGCTCCATAGTAAAAGAGTGCGGGTACTAGACTGGCCTGCCTGTAGTCCAGACCTGTCTCCCATTGAAAATGTGTGGCGCATTATGAAGCGTAAAATACGACAACGGAGACCCCGGACTGTTGAACAACTTAAGCTGTAGATCAAGCAAGAATGGGAAAGAGTTCCACCTGAAAAGCTTCAAAAATTGGTCTCCTCAATTCCCAAACGTTTACTGAGTGTCGTTAAAAGGAAAGGCGATGTAACACAGTGGTAAAAAGGCCCCTGTGCCAACTTTTTTGCAGTGTGTTGCTGCCTTTAAATTCTAAGTTAATGATTATTTGCAAAAAATAAATAAAGTTTCACAGATTGAACATTAAACATCTTGTCTTTGCAGTGTATTCAATTGATTACACGTTGAAAAGGATTTGCAAATCATTGTGTTCTGTTTTTATCTACTATTTACATAACGTGCCAACTTCACTGGTTTTGGGTTTTGTACATACATACATACATACATACATACATACATACATACACACACACACATACATACATATACACATACATACTGTATATATACACACACACATATATACATACATATATATATATATATATATATATATATATATATATATATATATATATATATATATATATATATATATATATATATATATATATATATATATATATATATATATAATTCCACACTCTTCAATTCAATTGATATGACTCATGGTTTGTATGCGCAAGCTTGCCAGGGGGTCGAAATGAGTCAGCAGAGATATCAACTCACCAGCGAGCAGGGCATAGACAGGCTAACAAGCAGGGATGTGACAACTGTGTGCGTGTGTGTGTGTGTGTGTGTGTGTGTGTGTACTAACCAGACCAGTCCAGGGTTAAAATAAGTCCTGCAATAAATCTCAGCCAGCCCAGACCCAAGCCAGGAGTTCCCCCTCCTGAGTTCGACAGTACATCCGTGCAGATTTCATTTATTGAATTTACAGAATAAATTTGATTTCCATTGATAATTTTTTTGTGATTTTGTTGTCAGCACATTCAACTATGTGAAGAACAAAGTATTTAATAAGAATATTTCATTCATTCAGATGTAGGATGTGTTATTTTAGTGTTCCCTTTATTTTTTTGAGCAGTGTATTTTATCTGTAGTCCGAAGGCAGGTACTTAAAAAACAAACCAAAAAAACTAGTTTTCAAAATGAACCTCACAGAACAGCCCACAACACAGCATACAGAAAATCACACAAACAGTATTACGTACAAGAAGGACACATTTATGGCATTACAACTACAGACATATTTGATAACCTGGTTAGAATGTAAAAAGAGCCCGGAGCCACTGGGAACGGGAATAGGACGGAACAGATATCACACGTGTGCATGACTGGTCTATTTTTAACTGGTTTTTTTTTTTAACGTTACACAATTGTCACAGTCCCTGATATGTACAGGTAAGTTGTTCCAGCAATGTGTCTCTCTAACAGACAACACTATTTGATCAAAATTTAGTTCTGCACAGAGGTACATTCAAGTCTCCCCAAGTTCATATTTAATAAATTATGCCAATTAACAAATCCGAGTGATTGAACAGAAAACTTACTAACTGGAGAACATGCTCTACACCAGAACTTGCTGGCTATGGTTAAGACCCTTTTTGCACCTTCATTCACGATACTTTAAAAACGCCAAACATTTAAAGCCGCTACCGCTGGATAATCTGGATATCCTTGAAGGGGTCTGCCGTCAGTTTAGTCGTGTTTTCTGTCACATCCGGGGAGTCAGGTCGTGTCACGTGTTGCTGGGTTAGTTGGAGGGGTAATTGTTTCAGCTGTCACCCGCCATACTTGAGGAGGAATGAATGGGTAAGATGGGATGAGTTAGGGTAGAGTTACTTTGCTGCTCACTTTGCCCTTTGTATCACTCAAACTAATTTTGTATCGGATGGAAGTTTTTTTGACCATGCTTTCACACTGGACGCGAAACAAATTTTTCGCACGACGGATTCCATTCAAAGTCAATGCAAAGACGCGAATGCATGCGTGTATTGAATGCATGGGGGGGGGGGGTTATGAAATCAACCGCTCATGGCATAGGAGGGGAGCTAATGGGTCGACATTGAGGAACCAGTCTCACCCCCACTGAACAGACGAGTCCTGGAGAATCATTGAATACACCCAGATTAAATTTAATGATTTAGGCGACCAAATTTAAGTCTCAGATTGGGACACCTATATATTATCTTTATTTATTCTCGAAAGGACATTTTCAATGCCGTCGAGTTAACGAGTATACTTAGCGCCATTAGAGACGAAGCAGTGAGGTATGAACTGCATCTGCGGCAAATGAAAGAATCGACTGATTCTTGCTTTTCCAGTGAGGCACTAGAGGAAATAAAGAAAAGTGTGTGGTATTGTAATCCTGCCGCGCACCACGTACACACACCACGCACTTCAGTAATAACAAACATTGAGTTGTTTGTGATGTGTACAGTGACACCTGACTTGTTCTTTTTGGTGATGTCAATAGCCTACAGAAAGCAAAAAAAAAAAAAATGCTACTGCATCAAGAAAATGGAACAGCTTGTGACACAGGAGAGAGAAAAAGAGCCAGTCACACTTTAGATGAAGTGTTGCTCATAAAGGCTTTATACAGCATGTATAATGCCTTCATAAATGAGACATAATGTCTTTATAAATCATACATAAGCAAATGTCATGCTTTGTAACGGGTGAAATAACACATCCTTATTCAGGATCTGATGTCAAATGTGATATAACTGACAATGTCACTTAGCTAGTGGCTAAATGTCATTAAGGGTGACATTGTCAGCTAAGGGACATTGTCATTGTCACATCTGGCATCGCATGCTGAAGAAGGTTTCACCTTTTGTAAAGCATGACATTTGCTTCTGCATGATTTATGAAGACATTGTGTCTCATTTATGAAGGCATTATACATGCTGTATAAACCCTTTATGAGCAGTACTTCATCTAAAGTGTGACCAAACAGCCTTTGGTGTGTTACGGGCAGATCTCAGCCGCCGAGAGGTGGTGCGTCATTTGCACTGTCACCGTTCAACAATCAGTCGGCTGTCTATCTGAGAATGGAACACAAGCACTGTCACTGACCGACCCCGCTTAGGTCAGCCACGAGTGACGATGGCAGCTCAAGAGCGTCACATCTGGATACAGCCTGTACGCAACAGATTCTGCACAGCAACCAAAACTGATCATGCGACGAGGGGTCCGAGGCATCTGAGAGCAAGCACAAGTTCCGTTTGACGCAGTCTACGTGAGCAACACATGCGTGCACACTGCCCCTACAGAAAACCCACTTTTTGCCCATTTACGCATGGCTGCCCTTAGCGGGGTCGGTCAGCGACAGTCTCTGTTTTCCATTCTCAGACAGAAACAGGGAAATAAAGTGTCATAAAATTACACAGAGCCAGGTGCCAACACAAGTGAAGAGTTGCTACTCCTGTTGATGAGCAAAAAATGGGTTTTCTGTAGGGGTCGTGCGCACGCATGTTTTACTCACATAGGTGGCGTCAAACGGTACTTACGCTGACCCTCAATCATCTTGTCCCACCCTCATCTCATGATCAGTTTTGGTTGCTGTCCGGAATCTGTCACGTACAGGCTGTAACCAGATGTGGCGCTCTTGAGCTGCCATTGTCACTTGTGGCTCCCTAAGTGGGGTCGGTCAGTGACAGAGCCTGTGTTCCATTCTCGGATAGACAGCCGACTGATTGCTGAACGGCAACAGTGCACTGACGCACCACCTCTCAGCGGCTGAGATCTGTGTTGTGATTCTGCCTCTGTCATACCATGTACCATGTTTCATGTTCACGTTTCAAGTTCTGTGCCTGGCCTGGTGCCATGTTTGACGGACTTATATGTTTCTTGACCTCTGCTTATGTCTGACCATTCTTTGATTATGTATTATATTTTGGAATTCAGATTTTCATGTTTAATTATTTTCCAGATTTTAGTTTACTCATAGTTTACCATGTCATGTTTCAGTTCCATGAATTGCACTTCGTCTCCCCAGTCTTGTCATGTGTGTATCTTTGCTCACGGTCCCTTGTCTTGCGTGCCACTCCTTCAGGTGATTTATTGGTTTCTGGGTTTCAATCTTCTTTCATTATCTCGTGTTCTTCCTTCCTCTTACTTTTACTATTTTACTAACACCTACTAACAGTTTGTTATTTTGGATAAATACTAACCAACACTAACCTTGTATATTTTGACTAACTAACTAACGAGCACTTGGGATTGTATAGCTGCACTTACTAATTGACTAACGATCTCTCAGCAGTCGCCCTATTCTAGTCTCCGCCTCTTGCCTTTCCCTAATTATCTCTGCTGCGATTTTCTGTGGATCTCCACTAATACTTTATGCTTTTCTTTCTCTAATCTATACACTTTTAGTACTCCGTGACAGGAGCTGTTTGTCTGTCCATAGGTTTGTCTTGTGATCCCTGTCTGCGTTTTGGCCACGGCCAATTTCATGTGATTAGTTTGTTCCCAATGTGTCTCTCCATGATTATTGTTTCCATTGATTGCACCTGTGTTCCCTTGTCATGTGGTCACCCGGAAATGTATATTAGATGTCTGTTTGTAGCACTTCCTTGTCAGATCGTTACTTCCCTTGTTACCTGTGCCACGCTTCTCTCGCCTTGTATCATTGTGATTATCTTTCTGACTGGACCGTCCTAGACTTTGCGCTTTGCCTTATCCCTGTACTTCACAAAATTCTTGTTTATTGACCCATTTTTGTCTGACTACGATATTTGTGATTGGTGCCCAGTTTACAGTTCTGGATTTCACCCCCTGGATTCTGATTTTGGTTTTCGGACTTTGTACTGTCACCTGCTCTGTTGGGGGGTTTCCCCCTTCAGAAATAAAGTCTCCTTTTTGCATTTTACTGGTGTTTGCTCTTGGTTCATTTCGTAAAACCTCACAATCTGCCCATAACCTGCTAAAGGCTCTTTTTCTCTCCTGTGCCACAAGCCGTTCCATTTTCTTGATGCAGTAGCATTTTTCCTTTTTTGTTGGCTTTATGCAGGCTATTGACCACACCCAAAAGAACAAGTCAACTGTCAATATACGCATCACAAGCAGCTCAATGTTTGTTATTACTGAAGTGCTTGGCGCCTGCACGTGGTGCGCATCAGGATTACAATACCACACACTTTTCTTTATTTCCTCTCGTGTCTCACTAGAAATGCAATAAAAATCAATCGATTATTCAATTTGCTGCATATACAGCAAATACCTCACCGTTGCATTTTTAATGGCTCTAAGTATATCTTAAAAACAAAAATAACAAATATATGCAAGAAACAAATCATTTAAAACAATTACAGTTAGAAACACAGTGTTCAGAAATTTTAGTCCGAAACTCTGAAAGAGAAGGAAGTGCCAGGCAGTTCACGAGTGCCACCCAGTTGGGCTGGCTTAGTCTGCTCATGGATTTTACCAACAGTAATTATATAATGGATAAGCTTTCATTCATTTACTGCTGTTATATGTCTGTTCAGTTTCCTTGATGGGGCATTTATTTCAGTATTTCCCGCAAATGTTAACTGACCATGGACAAATACGTTGCATAAGCAAAAGATATACTTTTACATGTAAATGGTTGAAAAACATGATTTTGCTTTTCATTAGTGCAGTGTCTTTGAGACCTAATTTAAATCAATTGGCAATATGTTGTTTAACAAGGAAGCAATAACAATCTATATTAATATTTTAGGCTTATGGCCAGACCTTAACTCACTCTGCACAGGTATGATCGAGATTTTGGGAGTACTGCTCGTGGAGGAGAAAGAATTGCGTTGCCAAAGTTACTGCAGGGCTTTCACTCGCTATCCCAGATGGAATTCTACAGTTAATGTTGAAAATACAAATCACGGCAACTACAATGATTAAAAAGTATGATAACGTTAGGTAGATGGTAGTCATTATCATGCAGTTTCTATTTCTGAATTTACTAGTTTTTTTTATCTACCATATTACTCCAAGCTGAGGGGTGTAGCTACTATGAGGCAAGTTAAACTTAGCCAGGCTCTCTCAACGCGAGCTGGCTGGACAAACCCCAAAATCACAATCAAATACCATAGCGAAGCAATCCAGCCTGTTTAAAAGAGAACCACCTTCATGACACAAAAAAACTTATTTTTAGGCCCAACATAACTCCCCAAGCTAGCTAACCCTCTAATCTAGCTTAATAGCGGAAATAACCCTGCTGCAATTAGCTAGCTCCTCGTGCTTCCTCAATGACCAAACGCTACAACATCCGACGCTTGCAGCCATTGCAATGTCACAGCAGACATGGCAAGGTCATGTAACAAAAAAAAAAAACAGCTCAAGTTTTACAAAATGAAGAACTTATTGAGTCAAAAGGTCGTAAACTAGCTAACATCTTTACGGGTTTGCTAGCTCGCTAGCTAAGTTAGCTGAAATGCCATCATAAGCCCCATCTACATGATCAAAAACAAATTCAAAGAAAAGCGTAACGTTATAACCATTATAAATTTATACCTCCTCTGTAACTCCATCCAAAATACAGACCACAACTGAAATCTTCACGAGGCAAAGAGAGGGGAAATTGCCAGAAGACAAGCTGACAGTCCATGCCTCAACACTTCTATATATGGAATGCAGTTTGTGTTTTCCCCAACAGGAAGTATTACTTCCTCATTCCGGGAGTCATCGCCATCTTCTGAAATTGGCCCACTGCTCACTACTGCTAAGAAAAATTCGGCCAACAGAGAGATGCTTCAAAACTTCATTCCCTGTCCTGTGGTATAGGGTACTCGACGGATTTGCTTGAATAATGGATTTATTTAAAATGATTTTATTGAAAATAAATTGCTTAATCATTGCACTAGTAATTATGTTTGGGGAAATTTTCACCTGAAATTCAGACCTTGTTGTTTTAGGGCATTAATGGGCCATTCGAATGAGGAATAAAATCAACAGACATCTGCTAATTAATCTCAGGCTGGATGCTAAATTGAAAACGGATGGGCTAATCAGAAACAGATCGGCAGCACCATCTAAAAGCAATGCATCACCGCATCTGCTGCCCCTGTGGTAATGGGCATTTTTCTGGGCTTACCACAAGCATGAGAAAAGCTCAGATGAATGTGCTGCATTTACTGGCCAGGGAGCACTTATCTGCATATTAAAATAAAACTGTCTGGACACCAGGGCTGTGATTAAAAAATAGATTAAATTCAGGCAATTTAAGAACCAGGAGTCTGTAATTCAAATCCCTTTACGGTCTTCAGGATACAGTCTTTAGTAAACAGATATCACTTTATAAATGAGCTTGTATAGTTGTATAGTGAACAAAAAAAACCCTGAAAGGGTTCAGCTGCCTCAGTTAAGGAGCTTCTGTTTACAGAATTACATGAGATTTTTATTTAACGCGCTGCAAATGAGTTCTAATGTTGGCCTTTGTAAATCCACAAAGGCAACAAACTAATGGTTGAGGCACAGAAGCATTACCGCAGACTGTAACATTATCGCGTCATGATTACTGGACGCCTATCCGCCTCTCACTGTCTAAAAAGAAGTGACAATCCAGCCATTCTGTTTTGGTTATGTGATCAGAAAAGCAGCATGATATGACTACACTAGTGCCAGTCGTAAACATTTTAATCTTGATTTATTTTCTGTTTTCAAGAGAAAAATAATGAAATTACAAATTTATTTTAAGTTACGTGCTCGACAAATGAAATTTCCTTATTCCATTGGGTAAACTAAAAATCAGTCATAATCTTACCTTATTGGCATATTTTTGTCTTACTGAGAAATATGTGTTTTCAGTCTCTATACCACATTTAAATGATTGGCAAGATAGACTTATTATTATTTTTTAACATGGCTTACTAGCCATGCTCTGCTAAACAACGCGGTATTGTGCAATGCCTTGATATATTATGCCAGGCAATGCTAAACTTTGCTGAGGGAGACAACCTTGTCCTGTTAAGACAGGCTAGGCAGTACTGAGAGTGAACCAATATGATGTGGTATGATTCAAGAATGGTTACAAGAATTATTAAGTCACTAAAGTTCATCTGTTAATTTTACTGTAGTTTCTGACTGCTTGCGCATGCATGTGCATATTCTGATCTCCATAATTGGGCTCCGCTAAACATAGAAACTCACTAAATTGTCATTGAATATTTTATTGCAATTTCACGGATTGATTTCCTTACTTTCTACAACAAATTATATCTCATCATCAGTCACGTGTGACAATCATGCTGGACGGCTGCTGTGCTAAACTGCTGGCAGCAAAACAGCATGTGAAAAATATCTGGAAACACAATTAGTGAGAATAACTGACACGTGACATTAAAGGCAAAATATACTTATTAGAACCCGTGGGGTAATTGGTCCTCTGCAATTGGCCAACCTTAGATACTCAGGAGCAATGGGCAGCCACAGTGCAGCGCCAAGGGACCAACTCCAGTTCTACAGCCAGAGCCTTAGTCAGGGACACTGGTAGGAGTGTTCTTATAGAGCATGTCTTTCTAAAGCCAGAGCCTTGGTCAGGGACACTGGTAGGAGTGTTCCTATAGAGCATGTCTTTCTAAAGCCAGAGCCTTGGTCAGGGACACTGGTAGGAGTGTTCCTATAGAGCATGTCTTTCTAAAGCCAGAGCCTTGGTCAGGGACACTGGTAGGAGAGTTCCTATAGAGCATGTCTTTCTAAAGCCAGAGCCTTGGTCAGGGACACTGGTAGGAGTGTTCCTATAGAGCATGTCTTTCTAAAGCCAGAGCCTTGGTCAGGGACACTGGTAGGAGTGTTCCTATAGAGCATGTCTTTCTAAAGCCAGAGCCTTGGTCAGGGACACTGGTAGGAGTGTTCCTATAGAGCATGTCTTTCTAAAGCCAGAGCCTTGGTCAGGGACACTGGTAGGAGTGTTCCTACAGAGCATTTCTTTCTAAAGCCAGAGCCTTGGTCAGGGACACTGGTAGGAGTGTTCCTATAGAGCATGTCTTTCTAAAGCCAGAGGCTTAGTCTGGGACACTGGCAGGAGTGTTCCTGTAGAGCATGTCTTTCTAAAGCCAGAGCCTTGGTCAGGGACACTGGTAGGAGTGTTCTTACAGAGAATGTCTTTCTAAAGCCAGAGCCTTGGTCAGGGACACTGGTAGGAGTGTTCTTACAGAGAATGTCTTTCTAAAGCCAGAGCCTTGGTCAGGGACACTGGTAGGAGTGTTCCTATAGAGCATGTCTTTCTAAAGCCAGAGCCTTGGTCAGGGACACTGGTAGGAGTGTTCCTACAGAGCATTTCTTTCTAAAGCCAGAGCCTTGGTCAGGGACACTGGTAGGAGTGTTCCTATAGAGCATGTCTTTCTAAAGCCAGAGGCTTAGTCTGGGACACTGGCAGGAGTGTTCCTGTAGAGCATGTCTTTCTAAAGCCAGAGCCTTGGTCAGGGACACTGGTAGGAGTGTTCCTATAGAGAATGTCTTTCTAAAGCCAGAGGCTTGGTCAGGGACACTGGTAGGAGTGTTCTTATAGAGCATGTCTTTCTAAAGCCTGAGCCTTGGTCAGGGACACTGGTAGGAGTGTTCCTATAGAGCATGTCTTTCTAATGGCAGAGCCTTGGTCAGGGACACTGGTAGGAGTGTCCGTATAGAGAATGTCTTTCTAAAGCCAGAGCCTTGGTCAGGGACACTGGTAGGAGTGTTCTTATAGAGCATGTCTTTCTAAAGCCAGAGCCTTGGTCAGTGACACTGGTCGGAGTGTTCCTATAGGGACTATTTATATTTAATAATCACCCGAAACCCTTAGGCACACCATACAACCTTCTGCATTGTTTATCCATAGTCTCTCGAAGAAACTTTCCCCACACAAATTAATATAAATGTTCAAGAAGGAAGGATTCGCCAAATCTATGCTGGACCTGATGCCATCTTTAAACCAAAGAGGTTAATTTGCCAGGCCCAGTATGCGAGACATTTCTTATTTGGAGGACACAGTTACCCAGGGAAACACGGAATACAAATGGGCGAATAGCTGAGAGCCAATGAGAAGAGAAGGTTATGAGGAAGTGGATTTTAATGATCTCCATTAACCTTGTGTGGGTTGAAACTGTTAAACACTCCACCACTTCAAATCTGGAACAGAGATAATAAAAAGGTCAAAGTGCTTTGATCATTTTTTTGTTCTGTGAACTTGACACGGGTTCCATGATTCATGAAGTAATTTCAAGTTTTATTTGCAATGCCAGTTTTGGACAGTGAGAAAAATGTTTACCGACAGCCAGTTCAGATCCAGTCATGATCAGCAAAATGTTTCAGCAATAGTAAGGGAGATTCACTCCATTTAATATGTCTTTACATTAATTCAGAACAATATTGAACAGTAATGCAATAAAGAATCGGCATTGGACTCGGTCTCTCCCCCTCTCTCCTGTCATCTCTTCAGCGTGTGAGGTTTACTGTTCTATTTTTACCACCAAAGGTCTTCACTCTTATGTCTGCAGAACGGTTATGATCTCTAGCATAGCACATTAGCAGATTTACGGTCGCCTGTTTGACCACTGTAGGTCAGAGCTATAATACTGCAACGGTGACCTCGTTCACTGCTGATCAGAGAGCAGTTTGCTCGAAGCGTCTGTGTGTAATCACTGCATAAATTATGGGATGGCCAGGAAACGACCCCCGCGCTGGTTCCGTTGGTACTTTTGTGTGCTTTTGGGTTAACATCGTAATAATAATTCACAAAAGGACAGCTTCCTCAGTCTCATGAACGCACAAATTAACCAAACGCCAACAGACCGACAGGAGTCGAGGCTCAGTCACTGGGTGGAATTATTCTTCCTTGCTTTACTTCATATCCTTGCTGTTTGCTCCACCCACCAAGGAGGCAAGGAAGAGTTGTGAATAAAGGAAGAGACGACAGGAATAGAGGAAGTGCGAGTTTAGGAACGGAATATTCAACGGATGAGGAGCGATAGTTCCACAAGTCTTTTTGCACACCGCAGTCAAAATTACGGACACACCCCCATTTCTTCAAATATGAAGCAGAGATTAGAAAAAGACACAAAGCACCACTTATTTTACAAAAGAAACCTAAATCATGAATTAAAATGGCCACCATGTGTAATCATTATTGTTGAGTTCACACATCTCTCCCCTTGAGGCGAGTTACATGATTCTGTGAGTCCAGAGCATCACCACAGTGGACGTACGCACAGCTATGCTACACTTGTGCTTTGTTCGTGTTATTTTTCCAAAGATAAATTTTGGCATTTATTCCATGAATTTTGGGAACAATCCTGTAAATTATTTTTTTCTACCTCTGACTAATTATACCTCATATTATACCATTTATGACTCGCTAACAGCAGGACACAGCACTGCACTGCAGGGTCGCCCTTCTGGTGTCATTGAGCAGAGAAGGAGGAGCCAACTTTGAATGTTGTGTTTACAAACTGCAACTGGCTATTCCTAGAATATCTTAAGATGGCACAAAAAAAAAAAAACTTTAATAGGAGTGCATGTCAAGCTTCTCAACGAATAATACATCAAAGGACTGCATTCAGTCTCCTCACTCAAGCTGCTCTTGGAAACTCCAAACTACCATTTCCACAGAGTTGCATTGAATTAATTGCCATTTTGGCAGACCTTAATGGATTCTGCCGCACTGACAGGAAGGAGTAAAAGAAGTATGTGTTTGCAAAACAACAATCAAGCCTTCGGACATCCCCTCATATCCTGCCCCCAAAGGACCGTGGGTAGGTTATTCTCTCCAGGCACTGTAAGCCTAGCAAAACTGCATTAATGACATCTCATGACCTCCAAAAGCTACCATACTGATTGCCTCAGAAATGAGGACATCTTTTGGCCCCCATCGCATACCCTCCACAGAGGGGTCATTTACCAGGGAACTCCCATCGGAGGCACCAACACTGAGAGACAGATGTTTGGCTCTGACACCAGAACGCTCACCTTACTCCCCAGAAAACACATCTGGGGTTTTGTTTTGCCGCATAACGTTTACCAAGAGTATGTTCAACAGCATGACTTAAAATATCTGCCCCTAAAATTTCAAATATCATCAATAATTATTTTCACCAGACTGAAAACACACATTGGTGTCTTCTTGCCCGACTCGTCCACGCAATTTTTGCAAGCAATTTACACACAGGAATGTCTTTATGGCTGTTCAGTTTAAAAAACGGCCTTGTAAAAATTTTCAAAGCATATCATCATCGTTTTAGATTTCGAAAGCCAAGTGACATTACAACCCCGACTTCCTCAAGATGGGATGAAAAATGCACATAAAAACAGAGCAGTGAGTTCTAAATTAACCTTGACTCGTACTTCACTGCAATAAAAAATATAAAGAAAAGATAGTCAACGTTTTTTCTGGTCAAATCAATTTTGGGAGTAGAATCACATTAATTCCTGCCATTCAGGCTTGCAACGCATTGAAAAAAGTTGGGTTTGGGGAAATTTGACACAAGTAATGAAGTAAAAAATTGGAAAAATTATGTAATTTGTAACAGCTGATGTCACAACCGGTGATTGTAATCAAAAGCAGCTCAGGAGAGGCCTCATTCTTCAGGAGCAAAAACAGGCCGAGTGTCACCAATCTGCCCACAAATGTGAGAGAAAATTGTTGCAAGGTTTAACAACAAAGACCCTCAAAGAAAAAAAGGAAATAATTTTGATATTTCAATCGCTTTTAATATAACTAAAAGATTCAAGGAATTGGGAGAAACTTCTGTGTGTCTGGAGGAATTTCCGTGCATACAGGAGGGTGCAATCCTCACCTGAATGCCTTTGATCTCTGATCGCTCAGACAGCTCTGCATCGAGAACCATCATTTATCTGTGAGTGTTAAAACCACATGGACTCAAGATTACTTCGGCAAATCTGGCAAGTGCTACAATACCTGGTAACATCCACAAATGCAAGAAGTTCAATCAACTTCTCTGGGCTCAAAGGCATCTGTGATCGAGCACTGCACAGTGGAGACATACTGTGGCCAGGAGGACCAATATTTCAGGTCTTTTTTTGTTTAAAAATGGTGACCATGTGCTTCAGAAGAAATGAACTATCCAGACTTGTCAGCCAAAAGTCCAAGAGTCATGCGGTCATGGTATGAGGATGGCCCAGTGCCCAGTCTCCAAGGCACAACTGACCTGCACCTCAGTGAAGGCACAATTAACACTGAAAGGTACAGTGATTTTAAATAAATTTATGCTGCCTTCAAGATTATAATGGAAAGCCCATGCTTATTTCAAAAAGAAAATGCTTAACCACACTCTGCAGGCATTCCAAAGGCATGCCCGCATGAAAAGAAGGTGCGGGTGCTTGATTGGCCTGCCTGCACTTCTGACTTGTCCCCAGTAAAATGTGTATTTTGAAACCCAAAATGAGACAAAGACCCTGTGCTGTTGCACATGGTAAGACTAGTCTGGAGGGAGACTGGGACAAAACGCCTGAAACATTAATCGCTTGGTGTCAGCAGTCCCTCAGCATGAATTAGGTATTGTGAAAATACTTTTCTATCTCAGGTCTTATTTTATTCATTTATTAAATTTGTTGCAATGATTAAAATCGAAATCCCTTCATTTTAAGTAGATAGGTGAGGTGAAACACTGAAAAAATACGACAGAAGATTAATGTGAAACATTCCGGTAAAATATAATTTACACATGACTGCTTTCAGTTTGAATTTGAACAACACCTCAACTTTCTCTGATTTGGGCTTGGACAATAATCCTCAAAAAGCGACCTTTCGGACAGAATTGGACATTAAATTGGCTGGGCTTTAAAAGTGATGAATACAACGTTGAAAATCTGAATGTAAATGCTGTTTAAGCTTAAGCAATCTGCTAATGGAAGTCATAGCTCGCAATGAATATTACGTTCAGGAGAATAGCAGTGAGACATAGCATATTGTATACTGCCACCTAAAGGCCAAAAACCATGAACGAACAGTCTTTTGGAGGTCATGCTGAAAACAAGAAGTTATTCCCTTTGTTTGCTCGATGTCATTCATTATTCTGAAAACTTTAGCGACAAAAAGCAAACGTGTTGATAGCCAAGGATTCTACAGTTTTTTTGTTTTTTTTTTGCATCATATCTTTTCACAAGGAAATGTGAAATTTATGAAGCGTCACTGCGTATTCCAAGTACTCCAATTCACTGAATAACTTACATTCATCCGGCCATCCGGTTTAAACGTGAGATCAATCACAAAATGTCAGTCAAAATGAAATGAAACTGTTTTAATGGGCGACGAACACTTTCTCCTTATGACCGCAACTCACGCCGCAGTAATAAACTCGGAGCTCACTTCAGTAATCGCCAATTACAAGGGCCGATATCACCGCGACAGATATAGGACACCGGCTGAATTTGGATGACAGATGGTCGCTTCTTCGGTGCACTTATTTGCGCACATATTCACTGTTTTGACAGGGCCAGTTGTTAATACAGTCACGGGTGGAGTAAGGGAACCGCTTAAGGACTGGCATAAATTTACTGCTCGCTATAAGAACAAGAAATAACAGATATTATGTGGTCCATAGGAGCCGAGAGTATCTACTCAGTACGGACACCATCAGTGATACAGCGTCGACCAACTTTCGCCTTGAAGCCTGGTGTCAGTATTGAGGAGTAACTCATTAATAACCACTCAAACGTGTATGACAAATTAAACCGAATTCAATTCGTGTTTCCGTGAGCAACTTAATCATTTGCAAAGATATAAGCCCGCATGTTAATGTATTTGGATTAAAGCAAAAGCCGCACAGAATACACCATCAGTGAAATGACAGTACCCAAGTCTCCTCGTTTTGGGGAAAAAGTGGAATTTCCTTCCAGCAGAGAGTAACTACGCAGTGAATTTTATCGTCCATGAACGTCACCTTGTTTAGACTGAATAAACTTTTAACTGGAAAGGAGAACACTCAAACCACGTAATTAGAGGCGATGGCTATTTCAGTTAACTAAGTTTTCAGAAAGATGTCTCGCCGTTTAAAGAATGAAGCATTACAGATGGGACACGTCAATCATATTTGAAACGTTCGTGGTTCCAATCCGTCCCTGCGGAAAGCCTAAACATCATTGAACAGGTGATTTATTACATTTTGACATTACTAGACGAATGTCGATGGAGCGCACAGAATATTCCAAAAAGACGCAAGAGTTCACCTGTTCTCTTTGATCGCCTCCTCCTCCTCCGTTTGAACTTGCATTTCAGCGGGGAACCAACAGTTCCCGACGAGCGGCTGTTGTTTCCAAGGACCGATGCCATCGGCGCGACTGCCACGGGACAATCAACGAATTCGGGTGACCGTCACGCTTCCCAGTTCAAGCAGAGTTGCTTCTCTTTACTTCCACGGGAAACTGCTCGGACGGGAACACTGAAGTTACATATTAGGCAAAGCTGGGCTAAGCTGCGTTACCATGTCCTGACCCTCCTTATTTGATACAAGACACGGGATGGAGACATTCAGGGAAGATGTGTCGTTTGCGGCTGTAAATCCTAATTAGACCAAATCATAGCCCAGCGGTCTCCGGCGTGTGACATCACAACCAATAGGCAACACCAGTCCTCCCCCTTCCCTCCCTCCTGACAAATTTGTCCTGATGCCTGATGTGGAGAGTAAACTGGGCAGAGGTCCATCACTAACATACAATCAAAATTCGAGTTCACGAGTATTCTGTGTGCTACTATCATTCAAACCAGTTTAAAATAAATAAATTAATAAAGAAGTAAAAAAAAAAAAAAAATGATGCAACCGGGCACACCACATTAATTTTCAAGTCATATTTGTGCATTCACACGTTAGGGGATATTCTCGCAATCGAGGCTGGTGGAAAACTTCGTGTCACGGAATAAAAATGCTCGATTGAGGTCATCTCTCGATGGGCATTGGGAGGGCCATGGCACATCCCCCACTCCAGTCTCACGCTTGGTGACGGTGTCACGTCATGAAAGCAGTCAGGTAAAGTGTTCGGCTTAGATGACCGACAGAAGTCAGGGGAGTACCCTTTGGTCTCATTCACCTGTACGCTATTGTTTTTGAATAATGTAAATCATTAAATTAATTAATAAATAAACTCCCACCACTGCCAAGCTGTTTAGAAATTCGTTGAATAAAAAAGTGTACGCATAGAGACCTTATCCAGAAAGCGCTAGTGTGGGTGCAGGTTTCCATTCCAACCAAAAGGTCACACACCTGTCTCGACTAATCAACTCCTCGTCTATTTTCTGAAGACTTTAATAAGTCGAATCCGGTCTGTAAATGCTAGACCCTTTTTAGATAAAGTTGAGAGCCCCTGGAGCACAATCTAGTGGTTCCTGGAAACGCATAATAAAGCCACTAGCAAACTTTGTCATAATGAGTCAAGGGCTCTTTATGGACGGCATGAGGGCGTTTATTCCAATCGTACTGAACTCGTGAGTTCTGACAGCACCAGACATTAATGCCGCCTACGAACAACACTGATTATTATTCTGTAATGATGGAAGAACAAGCCTCAAAGAGATCTTCATTACAATAAAAAGGCGAAACCCATCACTGCATAAAGTATTTATATCAATCAATTAATAAGGGGACATACTTTCAGGACAAAATATTCATTTATTCATCAAAACAAAAACAAGACACAGAATTATACTCGCCCGTGGACGCAGTCAGCGATTATTTTTGCCAACATGACTCCCCCGCCTTTTCGGCAGCCATGGTGTTGCTCTTCACGGTGATTTTCGATTTTTTTATTTCCATTTTTTCTCATGATAATCTGCAAATTTTTCTTGCGGCTCTTTTTATGTGTGAGATTTTATGTGCACGCAGCAAATTCATTGTCCCAAACTGGAGTGCATAAACCTGGCTCTGCATGATTTATTGATAACCAGTGTCACGTATCCAGTTGATGCAGATCGCATTCTCATGGTTTCGTCAAGCTCAAAGTTAGCTTAAAGCCTGAGCATCTCAAACAAGCCCTTGCGCAACAGGCCTAGTCAGGAGCCAAACATCAGGCTTTGTTTACTGGGCTTGTTTCCAGAATGGAGTGCTATAGTGCTAGTGAGATTAACAGGTCAGCCTGAATTTTAAATGTCACAGGATGGCTACCTTTTGAAACGGGGCCCAGCTAACCCCGTAATCCTGAATTAGAAACACTGCCCAGCTAACAGTAATCCTGCTTTGTGAAACAGGGTTCAGCCAACTCAGCAATCCTGCTTTGTGAAACAGGGTCCTGCTAACTCAGTAATCCTGCTTTGTGAATTAGTGCCAGGCTAACTCAGTAATCCTGCTTTGTGAAACAGGGCCCAGTAAACTCAGTTATCCTGCTTTGTGAAACAGGGCCCAGCTAACTCAGTAATCCTGCTTTGTAAAACAGGGCCCAGTTATCTCAGTAATCCTGCTTTGCAAAACAGGGCACACCTAATTTTGTAATCCTGCTTTGCGAAACAGGGCCAAGCTAGCTCAATCCTGCTTTGTGAAACAGGGCCCAGCTAACTCAGTAATCCTGCTTTGTGAAACAGGGCCCAGTTAACTCAAGAATCCTGCTTTGTGACAGTTAACTCAGTAATACTGCTTTGTGAAACAGGGCCCAGCTAACTCAATACTGTTTTGTGAAACAAGGCCCAGCTAACTGTAATCTTGCTCTGTAAAAAAGGGCCCAGCAGGAGGAGGCGGACACATTGCCTTCACAGGCTGTCAGTGAGTGTGATTGAAAGGCTGTGGATGGACGGTTCATCAGGTCTTTGCGGACATCCTCCTGCCCTCATCTTCATCATCCTTACATTTCTTCTTTCAACCCCAAAGGACTATTTACTCTGACACCTCGTGAAGGGCAAGACGACTACGCCGATTCTAATATGAGAGCTTTTCCTGATTGCGCAAATATGAATTCAATGCAATTTCATTTGTATAACACTTTTCACCGAGACACTGAACAAGGTAACAGAAGGGACAGATGCCTGGTCTTGTATCTCAAAATACCAAATGAAAAAAAAAAAACCTCAAAATAGGACAATAGGAAGAGGTTTTAGAGGGAACCCAGTTATAGTAATGGGGGAGCCCATCTACTGCTGTCCACCAAGATATAAAACTAATTGAACTTTAGAATGACTTTGTAGAAGTGTGAACAGACGTCCATGATACCAGTTCACATTAAGAGCGGAGCAGGAGGGGAACAGGAACTGAGCAGGAGGGGGAACTAGAGCAGAGCAGGAGTGGAAAAGGAGAGGATCAGGATCTGAGCAGATGGGGAACAGGAGTGGTGCGGGAGTGGGAACAGAGTCTGAGCAGGTGGGGGAACAGGAGCAGAGCCGGAAGGGAACAGGAGCTGAGTACGCAGGAATCAGGAGTTGAGCTGGTGGGGAACAGGAACTGAGCAGTGGGGGAACAGATCACCAACAGGAGCCATGCAGGAAGGGAACAACGGTTGAGCAGGAGGGGGAATAGTAGCTGAGAAGGTGGGGAACCAGAGCTGAGCAGGTGGGGAACAGGAGTGGAACTGAAGCTGCGCATGAGGGGAACAGGACAGGAAAAGCAACTGAACAAGTGAGAAACAGGAGAGGAACAGGAGCTAAATAGGCAGGGAACAGGAGCAGAATAGAAGTGGAACAAGAGCAGAACAGGAGTGGAACAGTAGTTGGCAAGATGGAGAAGAGGAGCTGAGCTATAGGGGAAAAAAGACCAACAAGAGCTGAGAAGGTGGGGAACCAAAACAGAGCAGGAAGGGAACAGCAGCTGGCCAAGTGAGGAACAGAAGCTGGGCAGGTGGGGAGCGGGAGCTGAGCAGATGAGAAACAGGAATGGAACTGAAGGTGACCAGGAGGGGAACAGGAGCTGGGAAGGAGGAAAACAGGAGCAAAGTAGTTGGGGAACAGGAGCTGAGCAGGAGTGGAACAACAGCAGAGCAAGAGTTGAACAGTAGCTGGCAAGATGGGGAACAGGAACTGAGCGTGTAGGGCACAGAAGTGGTACAGTAGCTGAAAAGGGGGGAGACAATAGAGGAACTGGAGCTGAGCAGGTGGGGAACAGGAGTGGAACAGGAGCTGAGTACTTTTGTAGGAGGGGAACAGGAGAGGAATAGGATCTGAGTAGGTGTGGACTAGGAGCTGAGCAGGACGGGAACAGGAGAGGAACAGGAGTAGGGGTGGGGTGGGGTGGGGGGGGGGCAGGAGAGGAGGAAAAAAGCTGAGCAGGGAGCAGGTGGCATGCTTATTTTTCCAAACGAAGTTGCGGTACCACTTCTGCTTTGAACCACACTTCAGCTAACCAGATTGTACTTAACTGGGATTTTAAGCCAATCAGACTGTATGTAACTGGAAAATTTTCCCTAACTTGGTTATGGAAAATATTCTGGCGAGCTGGTGGGGAACCAGAGCTGAGCAGGAGGGGAACAGGAGCTGAGCAGGTGAGGAACAAGAGTGGACCCAGATCTGAGCCGAAAGAGGAGAAGAAAAGGAGCGAAGTAGGCGGGGAACAGGAGAGGAATATGAGTTGAGCAGGTTAGGAACAGAAGCTGAGCAGAAAGGGAACAAGAGCAGAGAAGGTGGGGAACAATAGCTGGCCAGATGGGGAACAGAACCTGAGCAGGTGGGAAAATAGGAGGCGAACAGGAGCTGAAAAGTTGGGGAACCAGAGCTGAGCAGGAGGGGTACAATAGCTGAGCAGGGAGGGAACAAAACAGGTACAGGAGCTGAGCAGGAGGGGAACAGGAGTTTAACAGGATGGGAACAATGGCTAAGCAGGTGGGGAACAGGAGTGGAACAGGAGCAAAGAGGGGAACAGGAGAGGAACAAGAGCTGAACAGGAGAGAAACAGGAGCTGAGGAACACGAAGGGCAGGGAACAGGAGCTGAAAAGGAGCTGACCAGGGGGAATAGGGGCTGAGCAGGAGGGGAACGTTTTTGCCTGCAACAGACCAAGTACAGGGACATTTTCTTGCGTTTCACTCGCCATGGTACAATTATTATCAAATGAACAAAATTGAACTTGACACTCCATTCTCACACGTTAGTGACATATTCATGTGACATGTGAATAGATTCCCTAAACGTTCTTCAGTGGTTTTATTTCAACAATATGGGGTGGCCTCTAGCAGGATCGAAAATACATTTCCGCTGGACCAAGAAGGCTGGTGGTGAAGACGCACTACAGCCATACGGTCGCAGCCTACTAACCATACACTATTTACCATACACTGCTTTGTATTAGTCTCGGATTAGTCTAATAAACTATGTTGCTTTTCATTAACGCATTGGCTAAATCAATGTCATAATGTCTATTTTAATGGCTAATTACAGTTATTGCGTATGGAAATCTGGTTGCCAAGACATTTTACTTATTAATTTCAATAATTGCTCTTTTTAACAAGAAGTTTTATCTCCAGCGTCACCTCATGACACATTGATTGGGGAACGCAGTGCCTCGGTGACTTGTGTCATGACAGCCAGTCTGGGAGCTGCGAATCTCTGCAGACCGCTGTCCTTCCCGCTTCTGCGCTCACCCGCTAAATGACCCCTCATGTCAAGAGCTCTTTAATAAACTCTCATGTTTAATCCGCAGCTCGTCAGAAAGATTATACATGATCTGCTCTTCCAATTTACGCAGCGCAATCACCCAGCCCACTAATTAATTTCAGTAAGAGGCCGCTTTGCATAATCTTTGTCGATTTTCCATTCAGCCTGCACCGTTAATTGAAATTGCATTTTTAATCCTTGCTCGTTTCAGACGTCGTCCTCCTTTGTGATCGTTATCAGCGAATACTCATTATGCTTATGATAATTAATAGAATTTGCCCGTGAAACGGTAACAGTAAAGCCTCTGTTTTGCGGATGTTTTTTTTTTCCTTGCGAGTAGGTACGAGGCTCCTCCTCTCCGGGTTCATAAACGGGGCGAGTCTGAGGACTTATCTTTGACTGAAGATTCGTATATCTGGGCCTTAAGTTCACTTGAGACCGTTGATTTCAAAGGTGACAAAGTTGCAGTGAATGATCCCTCTCGCCATTGCAGGTGGTTTCACTTGTCTAATCGCTGGTGGCGAGCAAGTTAAAGATTCGCTAATTGCAGTTCATTCCATCACAAATTTTGGGTCTGCACGGGGTGTCAAAGTTCGGCTCGAGAGCGGACGATGAGCTGATATTGATGTTTGTGCACGAAAAACCCATAAGTTAACTTTGATGAACAGGAAACTCAGGCTAGAATTTTAAAAACTACACATCCATTATTGGTCCCCTTATACAAGGTCAGGGTCACGAGGTACTACTATTTAAGCCCATCACCCCTATGAAGCATAGGCCATCAACGACAGGCCTCCATCTCACTCGACTCTGGGCTACCCTCACGACTCCATTCCAGATGGTTACTTGCTGTTTGATTTCCACTCCGGTGTCCCACCTCCAGCTGTTCCTAGGCCGGCATCTCTTCCTTTTTCTCTGTGGGTTTCAGGTCAGGGCTTAGCGTGTGATGCTGGATGCTAGATGCTGGTTTCCTCCCGCTAGCTTCCATTGATCTTCGTTGCTGATCTCGTCCAGCCATCTGATGTTGTAGATGTGCCTCAGACTGATGTTCATGAATGTCTGCGTCTTCTGTTGTGTCGTCTTTGTCATCCTCGATGTTTTGCATTCATACAACAGAACCGATTTGATGATTGAGTTGAAAATGCAAAGTTTTGTCATCGTGCCAATTTCTCTCAAGGCCCAGATGTTCTTACGCATGCCAAAGGCCGCTCTTACCTTGCAAATCTTGGCTGTGACGTCTCGGTCAGGACCCCCCTGCCTGTTGACTACACTTCCCAGGCAGATGAAGGACTCCGCTGCCCTGACGGGCTCTCTACAGACTGTGACTGGTGTGTTGGTGTTGATCAGCTCCGTCTTCTTCCTCTTGATCTTGAACCCTGTCCCAGCTGATTTGTCTCCAGGTGAGTGATCTTGTCCTACATCTTGGTACGGTTGTGAGAGAGGAGCGTCGGGTCATCAGCGAAATAGTGGTCGTCCAGCTGCGTCCAGAGTTTCCACTGTATCCCATGGCTCCTGCTTGCAGCGGTGGTCTTCGTGATCCAATCAATAGCCAGGAGAAAGAGGAACTGTGACAGAAGACACCCCTGACAGACTCCGGTCTTCATCGCAATCTGCCTGACCGCTGGCCGGCATGGGCAACCCTGCAGTTCGCGTCCTGGCAGGAGCACTGGATGAGGGAGATGATTTTCTTGGGTTCCCTGTAGTGCCTCAGAACTGATGAGGGGGGGAGTTCAAGTCCAGCAGTTCTAGTCCAGCGACTGCTCCACTATGATACAAAGGCTGGCGATACGGTCGGCACAGCATCTGTCCCTCCAGTAGCCCGCCTGCTGGTCTTGTAGTTTGGGTTCGCCTGCCTCCCTCATCCTCTCCTCATCCTTGCTGAAGAGGCTGTATAGTAGGGCTCCTCAAATCGCGGTCCTCGTGGGCTGAGAACTGCTGGTTTTCAGGTGAGATGACAATCAGCATTAATTGTTCACTTAATTGTCTGGAAGGAAGGAAAACCGGGACTGTATTTGGAATCGAGGGCCGGATTTGAAGAGCCTGGTTGTATAACATGTCGACGGCTGTTTCCATGTCAGCTTAGTCGGCTTCTGCTGGTATCTGGTCGGCCCCTCCTGCCTTCCTGTTTCTCAGTGCTATGACAGCTTTCTTGATCTCTGCTTTTCAGGGCTTGTCACAGTTGATGGGTAGTTCTGTCTCAGCTGGTGAGATGTCGGCTGGTGCTGTGGGGGCGGGGCAGTTTAGCAGCTCCCTGAAGTGTTCTGCTGATCACTTCAGCTGTTCTCTGGCTGTGGTCGATGGGTTCCTGTTTGTATTCTTATTCTTCACAGGCTTGTCAGTTTGCCGGAACTTGCCAGCCAGTGTCTTAATCACCAGGTCCAGGTCTTTCAGGTTCTCCTGTCCTGCTGCTTCCTCCACTTGACTGGCCTGGTTATCAATGTTGTCTTTCGTCTCTCTTAACCCTTCACTTCTTTGTCAGCCGCCGCATACTCCTTTTGTGCTTTTGTTTTAGCTGCTCTTCTTTAGCTCATATTGAGGGGAGTTTTTCTCTTTCCGAGCTTCTAGTTTCTAAATGGGGTTAGCAGAGACTCATTCTTTGTCCTGAATCTTTTTCCGACCCAATACGTCTTCGCATGTGTCACGCCAGAGCTTCCAGGTGTGCTGCCACTGGCTCTTGGTGTCTGTCTCACTGTCCCCAAGCAGCTCCTGAAGTGGCTGGTATCTGTTGGAAAGACTGAGGTGTAATGCTGCCTGTATGTGTTTGTTCTTCAGCAGACCCACGTTGTGTCTCGTTCCTCTTCTGCTTGTGTTAGTATATCCTTTGAGTCGAAGTCTTGTTGTCACCAGTAGGTGGTGGTCAGATGTCAGCATCTCACATCACTTGCACATCCCACCATGATCACCTGAACGTCGAGCTGATGCGGATGAGATCACTCTGGTTCTGTGTGATGTGGTCTGGGGATCTCTCGGTGGCCTTGTGGATGCCCTTGTGAGGGAAGACGCTTTCTCCAATCACCAGTTAGTTCATGGCGCACAGGTCTGCAAAGTGCCCTCCATTCTCATTCATCTTGCCTAGTCCGTGTGTCCCCATAAGGTCCTCATAGCCAGTGTTGTCTGATCCTAACTTAGCGTTGAAAAATCCCATCAGTATGGTGATGTCCTTGGCTCCTCTTTTGGCCAGCACTGCGGTAGTGCAATTCTGTATTCTTGCTTGCTATTAGGAAGGTCTTCCTGCTTCGTACATGGTCTTCATATTCCTTTTGGCAATTTTTGTGGTCTTCCTGGGGGTCGGGGGGGGTTCGGGGAAGGCAGGTGGCATCTTTCCTCCGGGTTTCACTGCACTGCGTCATGAGTCATCAGTATGCAGACCCTCTCCCAGAGGAAAGCTTTGGCTCGTTGTTGTCAATGCTTCTGTAAAGGTGCACATTTTTACAGGTGGGGGTGTTCGGCCCACAGAAACCTATATAGCCTTTGGGTGAGGTGGCCCACCTTCATCTGACCCCTAACCTTCGACCTGTCCAGCGTGGAAGACCCTGCCAGTCCTGCTGGTATAGCTCTCCAGATCACAGGGGTATGCATGCCATCACACCATGACAAAGTATGGGCCATGTGATGGGAGGGTCGCGGGGTGCTAGGGTCTATCCCATCATGCAATGGGTGAGTGGCAGGATCACATTCTAGGCCGTTCACCAGTCTGTCGCTGGGCTCTCACATCACTCAATCACACTCTCGGATCTTACTCTAAGGGCAATTCAGAATCCCAAATTAGCCTCTTATTAGTCCAATCATCTCGGGCTGTGGGAAGAAACTGGAGTACCAGGAGGAAACTCCCACAAACTCGGAAAGAACACGCAAACTCCACTCGGAGAGTCCCCAGGACAGATTCACACACATCAGTGCCCTTAAAACAATTAAAAGCGAAGCACTTCTCTCTTCACGAACAAACCTTAGTGTCCCGAAACCTGCAAACACTAAAACTACCTCATTACAATTGGTGAAGCATTTGAGAGCAAAAAGTGCCCTGCTCAAATAGAAGTTGAGGACAAATGTTGACAATGCTTAAATGATTGGAGTAGCTCCACGCAAAATTAGTCAAGCAAAAACGTAAGGTGTTGACATTTTCCTCCCAAATGGCACAAACTCCACGAATGACTACCCTCCTCAATATTCATCCCCCATTTCAACCAATAAATATGTATTTTCCATTTGAGCCCCACCGACTAAATAAATGGATGAAAATAACAGCAGGAAAATGGCCTATACGCCACAAAATATTCATGGTTTTTAATGCAGCTGACACCGCACGTGTGAGCTCATCCAAGAACTGGAGACAATGACGGTATGCAATCTATGGGAGCTGATTAAAGAATGGAAATTTGCGTGCATGCTGATACTTTATATGCACCCTGAGTCCATTTTTATGGGGGCATTAATTTCCAGGAAAACTTCATTTCCACCAATCATCAGCACATATGAATCATTATATCAGTCGCCATACAGTATACCAACATGCTATAGCACAGAGCGATATATCATCAATTCCATCCATTTGAAACGAAGACGGGCTGTAAGAAGTGGTCGTAGAACCGCGTAAGTTAATCCACGCGAGAGAGAGAGCGGTCACGTCTAAACCCGAGCGCATTCAGTTCGATTACTCATCTGCGGCAAGCCATTTGTATTTAATTTGACTTTGTTTGCATTTCATTTGACTTTCAACGGGCGCGCTGATTGCCCGGTTATAATAGATGCGTTAATGAATATGAAAAGTGCGTGAGTGGAATTCCCGATGAATTAAGAAGTTAGAAAAGGCAGTTGGTTCGGGGAACAAACGTGGAGCCACATCGCTGTTCGGAGCAGGACTCCAAGAACCCGCAAAAGCACTGAGAGCGCATATCTCCACCGAGGCCCAACAGTCCCCCAAATGTCTGGGACACATAAGAGTAACATTATTACCTACCACCAATCCAGTTTAAAAAAAAAAAAAATCACCGGATCAAGAATTTGATTCAGATCACTCCCAAAATGACAGCACGTCTAGGATGGAAATCACTTCTAAGACACGCCTCTGGAAAAAAATAAAAAATAAAATCTGCCCATATTTTTTTTTGTAATGTTGCTAACAAACAAACAAACGCACATACCCAAAAATCAGGATTTGTCCTTGCAACTTTGAGGAGACTTGAGTCGTGACAGGATGCGAGTTGTGTCGCGAGTCATGTTGCTCCAATTTCCTAATATAGAAGCCTAAAAATCTCCATGACTCATTTCATATCTATTTAGGAATCATTTGCACACATTATGTTGGAAACCGCTAAAAAAGTCATTCCAGAGTTCTCTTTCAGTGAGGAATATGGATTCGTACCACTTTGTTGACAGTCAAACGCTTTATTGGTCAAGTCTGTGAAAAAGTGCTTTGAATGCCACTTGGATGTCCACTTGAATATCGGTTTTAAAGTGGCTCAAACACTTAGTTAACATTCTGGACAGAATTGGTAGACAAACCATCAATATAAAGTGGCTTTGAGAATCTCTGTACTGGAAATCAGTATTAAGCAAAAGCCTGTCAAAATTGTAACTAAATGGTACAATGTTAAAACCAAACAAAGATTTGATTTTACTGCAGAAAGCAATGCAGTACTAATATATCTGACAGATTACTCCCATAAAAATAGTGAACATTTACTTTTATAAAAAATGAATATTTTAATTGCCAATGGCCTAAATAAAAATCTAACGCCCTTAAAATTGATCTTTGGCCCCCACATACATCTCCCCTTGTGTGACCTTGACCTTTGACCCAATGATTGCCAAAACTGAATAATTTCAGCTACCCTCTGTGGGCAGGTACCATGTTTAATTGAAGAAAATCCCCTGATCCTTCAGTAAAAGTACAGCAGACAAGACATTTTGACGGACTGACAGACAATCGGAAAATGGGATGCCTTCCGAACACTGAGGGCTCTAATTTCTTGGCGCAGCGCAGGTGGCGTAGCGTGGCGCAGCTCGCGCAGTGGTAATTTCGTGCGGTGCAACACTGTGCGCAGCCACTTTGGCAATTTGGCAGACGCACGTGTGCCGCGATGGGTGTGGCGGCGTGGTAGGGGGAGGTATCACATGTTCATCAAGACGCAGTGACAATTTCGTAGAAAAAGTCTCCACTGGAGTTGTGCAGAAATCTCGCCTGCTCCAAACTGGTTTACTTTCAGTGCAGTGGTAATTTGGCTGACCGGCGCACAGTGCGCACACGTCACCGAAACCTCACAGGCAGGTTTCCAGAATGTCAGGCACATTTCAATGCAAGAGATAGTTACATTAAATAGTGCTTCCTGTAATTATCTGAATAAGGACATAAATTATAGTATCTACATCGATTGTCCTGATGTGAGATTAAGGGCGGTTGCCACACATAATGGAAACTTGACCTGGCTTAATCAACCCAGCTGAATCTGTGATGCAAACTAACTAACTCTCTCGGCCAAACACAAATTCGAGAATGCCTCATATTGGTAATGCTTAATATAGATGTAAGCGGTGCAGAAAACAAGCCAGAAGCAGCGAAGTAAAATGCAACATAAACGCATCACGCAGAGGACAGAAGCGTCTTTATTTCAACACTTTAAAGGTGAGGAGAGGAGCTCATTTTATTGGTGAAGAGTTGACTCGGCTGTGTTAAACCCACTTAAGCCTTTTCTCCTCCCTCTGTGTTACTTGCGCCGGAAGGCGGGACAGGAGTACTTGCGCCAGGCTACGCCGGGCACGAAATTGCAACATAGGCCTGGACACATCTCGTTGGGGCGGTGCACCCCCCATTCGCCGCGCCTGCGCCTGCATGGTCTACGAATTTAGAGCCCTGAGTGTGTCAGAAACATGCCCCCCCCCCCCCCCCCCCCAAAAAAAACACAAGTTTAGCTGCGGTGCCTGTATAGATCGGAGCCTTGGCCTCGCCGTAACAGAAAACGGGATTTCTGTCTCTCCCTGTACACGCTCATCAGTATAATTGTTGTGTAATTAAATGGAGAGGTTGGATTTAATTTCTCTCGCCAAACCAATCTCTGTCCACTGAAGCAGAAAAGGTTAACATGAAACAAGAATTTAAAAACCAGGGACAGATGTAGGCCAATTAAATGATAAAACCATTCATTTTCTAAAGGTGGATCCGCGTTCTTGTCAAGCCTGTTAATGGAACGGGACTGCCTCAGTTCTTGAGACGACTAAAATGTAATATTCAGAAATCCATAGGCACGTGGGAGTCCACAAATTCCCCAGAATTAGAATAATTACAAATGCATTATATGTTCATATAAACGGTATAAACGGGTCATAAACAGTAAAGGAGAGAAACAAGAATTGTAAACAAAACAATAACGCTACAGCCCATTCGCGAAATATTACGCTCGCATGAATAATGTTTGACACGTGACTGAAAAAAGTAAATCTATCGCGCAAAAACAACATTTAAACTTTGGAAATGAACAAAAAACCTTCATTAAACCAATGTGCCGACTTTCACAAAAGTCTATTGAGAAATGCATCCCCTGGATTGAAGAGAAGGAATTTTGAAGTATGCTATCTATGACCTTTGGCCTTTGACGTAGGTCACAGTAAAAAGAGCCCGTCCAAGGCAATTTGGCTCTGAACCTATATACAAATTTTTTTTTTAATCAGTGAGGAAATAAAGCCTGCTCTGTGATGACAAGGAATTTGCACCCTGGTAGTAAAATATTAACCCATCCATAGGACTCTGAAATTGAACTTACTGTATATACCAAGTTTTGGGAAAATCAATCAGGAAATAAAGCCTGTATCAAGCTTACTTGTTCGTAAGAGGCTCTGTCACATGGCCTGCGGGTTGATTGGCTGATCGGTTGGTCAATAGGTTTGTCAGTCCTGATTTTATTTGAGGACTCGTCATTGAAAACCTGTTATTGTTTAGCAGCACACAACAGGTGCTTACATGCTGGTAATCAAAACAATGAATCAGATTTCATGTTTGTACTGGACTGGAGATTTCATTAACCATGACCTCATTACTCTGCATGTATATTGAAGTATTTGATTGCGTAATAACTTCAACAGGAATCAGAAAGCCCATGAATGTTAATCGAGAAGATTGTCACAATCTTGCAAAGTATTGCAACAAGAAGCCATGACAAATTGTGACAAGGTGCTATTGCAAATTGTGACAGGTACTGTATTACAAATTGTGACAGGATTTCTGACAAATTGCGACAGGTATTACAAATTATTACAACCGCTATAACAAATTGCGACAGGTATGGTATTACAAATTGCAATGCAATTACAAGTTGCAACAGTACACCCACTTCAGAAGCCTTGTGAATACCAATTGGCCTTTAGCCCGTGTTGCAACCTCTGCCCTAGTGTTTGTTTTGCCTAGGTCTTAATCAAGCTCTTAAAGCCACAGCTTGCAAGTGCCAGTTGGAGACTTGCTCTTCGACCTTGCATTTACAGGGTTTGCGTACTGTGAGTATTTCATTACCTTCTGTGTTGGTCCAGTTTGCCTTTTGACCAAAGATTCTCACCTTGCTCTTTTTTGGTCTGTTTAAATTTTTGTGGTTGACCCCTGGCTTGTCCCATTTTGACTGAAATTCTAGCCCTTGCCATTTGGTCTGTTGCTTGGTGAATTCCCGGTGCTTGACCTTGGTTTCCGTATCTGACAACTCCTCTCGTCTTGCCACTTTTGCACGCTGTTTGGTTTACTCTGGTTAGTTCGGCTGCTCCCAGCTGGATCTCACGGTCCTTCCATTGGTGCACTTCTTTTTTGTTTTGCTTTATTTTTGAAGATGGTACGGGGCAGAAACTTGTGCCCAGCGAACCTTTGAAGATTAGCCGTAGGTTTAGTTTGACTCTGGTTAGGCAGTTAGGGACCGGAGTTACTCATCAGCAAGCAATTCCTGCCGATTGCAAATCTCCTTGCCGGTCTTCCATCATTTCTCGACCTGTTGCCGCCTGCCCTAGACCGGGTCATAACAGACGTGATACCCCAAAAGAGCAGCTGCCTTA
Source organism: Gymnothorax reevesii (assembly GCA_029721435.1). NCBI lineage: Eukaryota > Metazoa > Chordata > Actinopteri > Anguilliformes > Muraenidae > Gymnothorax > Gymnothorax reevesii. Next base: position 7,412,336 of record CM056577.1, read on the forward strand.
CTGAATCGTCGAGCCTTCTCAAATGGGAACACAGTCGAGAGAGAAAGAGAACAACATTAAAACTAAAGCAGTTCTCCCAGTGGAAATGCAAACAGTACTCTTGAGGTCAGAAAATAAGAAGTTGCATGACTCCACCCATGATCCCCGGGGGCTGAAAACAGCTGACTGGTGATTTGCAGGACCCTTAGGTCAAAGCAAAATATCGAAGAGGACTTTCATGTTTTGAATGAGGACTTTCACATTTTGAATGTGGATTTTACATATCTGCACAAAACCACACACTTCTCGATGTGGGATCAGTCAGCCGGGGGCTCTTCACATTATCCAGAGACAGCCAGGGTGTTGAAGCAGACTTCGAGTCCAGTCGTGCAGCTGAAAACCTTCTACAAATATAGATCTTTAGGATATATACGGGCTTTGTTGCCCTTGAGTAAGGCTAACAGATTTTAATCGGTCGCCTTCTAAGACATGCCCGTGGATCAGGGGTCTCAATCTGGTCCATGAAAAGGCCAAAGGGCTGCAGGTTTTCATCTCATACATACAGAAGCACACCTGATACCACAGATCAGGTGATTAAATGAGTTGTTTCAGATGTGCTTCTGCTTGGTTGAAATGAAAATCTGCAGCTCTCTGGCCCATTCATGGACCAGTTTGACACCCCTGCCATTGATCATGAGGCAGATTAGGACCTGTATGTCTTCTTGAGAGGGAACAAGGTCTTCAAGTTGATCAGACAAGTCAGGTGTGAATCTGTATGCTTGGAATGCAAGTACGCCAGCAGTTTCTGGGTAAGGTTATTGTGAGCCCTTGAAGTAACTTCTGTGATTCAGAGAGATAAATTTCCAAAGAACTATAGAACAATAGATTTGATCTGAGTTGAATTTATGTCCCGACACTTCGGTCTCACTCCGAGCGGGGGATTTTCGCTCCAGCTGTGCTGACAGGATCATACCTGGGGTGAAAGGCTGGTGTTGATCAGGTGTTTTTCTATTAACTGTCACAAGAAAAGTTATTTACAGAGTTGGCTCACAGAAAATAGACCGAGAGAGAAATATCTTCTGAAGCTCCTGAAAAAAAGAAGAGAGCTGGTAAACAGGAAAAAAACCTGTTTGGTTTTATTTGAATTATTCAGCTTGAGGAATGCAATGAAACTCTTCATTCTGAAAGGCCTTCTTTTCAAATGCAATGGAACTTTGAGAATTGCTGGAAAGCATGGTCGGTAATCCTGTAATCTTTTAACACTATGTGGTGGTCTTAAATAGAGCGCTATTAAGTCCAACACAAATAAGAAACCAATATGTTCTCAACTACATCTCTCGGTCCGCACAGCACCCTCTGTGATGTTTGGAATAGAGAGATTGTTCTGTGGTTTGGCTCTGTATTCTGCAATTTCAGATTTGTAATAAAGGAATCCACTTGAGATTAAGGCGTGGATTCCCAGCTTTTATTAAAACATACTTTTATGGTCAGTGGTTTGATCATGAAGAAAAAACAGCAGGTTTAATGTTTCGCCGCCTCATTTCATGGCACAGGGTGAGGGTTACTGATATACAGCATATGATCGAGGACACCGCTGGGAATCATGTTTCACTACAATAACAAGTGAGCCAGAGGTGCTAACGCCCCTGGATGTGTGAGAATTCTGTGTTTGATGCCTCCCCACTCCTCAATCCTCACCTGCTCTCCATCCGCCATCTTACAGGCCTTCCCAAAGCTCTCGTTTCTGCTGCGAGGAGCGAGGGGGGAGCTCTGAGGAGTCATGAGGAGGACACACCAGAGCAGCCATCTTGGAACACTTTCAGCTGAGAGTCCTGACGTCGGTCAGTAACGACATCAGCTGCACGCTGTCATCAGAAATCAATGTCTCTCCATGTGACGCTTCAGAGGAAAGAGTGTCTCATTTCTCTAAAAAACATTTCTCCACATTTCTTCTGTCCTCGCGTAGTTTCTCTTCCCCCCCCCCCCCCCCACAAAAGCAAAAGATGCACAAAAGAGACACAACTGAGGGGAACACAGATGCGGTTTAAGAGCGTGACATCTTACTGACATCATTACGGCAGTGAGCCACGGCCTAGTCTCCAATGGGGTGCGTTAGGCCCAGGATAAATCGATATCAACAGGCCTTGGACTACAGCATGTGTCAGGAGTGATGCGGTGGTTCGTTTAAGGTTGTCTAATGGTATTCGAAACATGGATCAGTGAACCAGGCCACGCCTAAAAACGTCCCTCAATTCATCCACGTACTAACCTAACAGCCTACAGTATTTATACCACCTTCAATCTACACTCCTCGTCTGTCATCCCTCCCTCCCGCTCCCTTCTATTCATCTCTCACCTTATCACTCTATAGCAGTGGTACTCAACCCTAGTCCAGGAGAGCCGCAGGTACATAGGTTTAAATAGGGAGGAAAAAACCAAACTCACACACCCTCTGGCTCTACAGAACCAGCGTGATCCACCCCTGCTCTGTTAACTTTTCTGTATTTTGTACTTCAACTTTGTCTGCATAACAACTACGCTAAATGTCCAACCACATTGACAAATCTTGGTTTCCACTTAGACTTCTGTCACAACCTGCATGTCTGTTTAACTGGCTCTAGGAGTCTTGTGAGTGGTTCCTGGTAATTGATTGATTGGCTTATTATTCCCTCAGTGCAGGAGTAAAGCTAACAGCACAGGGTGTGTCAGTTTGGTTTTCTTTACGCTATTTAAACCGAAGACACCAGGTGAGATGAGTTAAGTGTGTAATGAACTGCTTTCATTCATCAATTCAGTGCAGAGTAACGTCAAAATCCAGCAGACACTGCGGCCCTCCGGGACCAGGGTTGAGTACCACTGCTCTATAGGAACCTCAGGGGGACTTAAAAGACCTTTTCTGACTCCAAGAAGAGACGAGACCCCCACGGAGTCTCATTGCCTGGGGCCTCCTGCTATCCTACACTGGTCTCCACCTACTGGACTCCAGTCCGTCCCTCATCAGTACAAATTCCCCTGCTTATTCAATGCAATAGATATCGTTAACTACAATTGAATTGGTGAATTCAATAAGGGCCCAACTCCATGTTGAAAAAGTGTGGAGTTGGGCCCTAATTGAATTCACCAATTCAATTGCAGGTCTGTTCTGGAAGTCATTAAATATTAGGCTAGAGTACTCGTACATTCTCGCACCACACCTACACAGGTCTCTGATGGGTCAGTATATTTCTGTTAGTATGACTGATTAAAGAGTCCTGCCTCTTGTTGACGTCTCTCTAGAACAAAGTAAGTCTCGATCAATGCTTCACCAAGTGGCATCTATGAGGTGTGGCGAGATAATGTGCGGAGTGCAGGGCATTAGGGCTTCGGACCTCCCTCATGTCCACCCAAATGGTTTGTGGCTTCAAGGAAACAAATTCCTGGTAATGCCGACAGCCATCCACATCCATGTACCCTGTCCAAAGAAAACGCTACTGGCTTCCTGTGAGCTTCTCAGACACCTGTCAGTGTTGACCAGCAGCACTAGTCAGAAAAGTTTGCGACATTTTGCTAATTCTCTGACAAAATAAGCGGTCATTTCACATGCATTTCAGTTCACCAGGCAATAAACATGCCAATTAACAGCCAGTTGCCAAACAATTTTAACAATCAATAAATTGTGTGCATCATTCCGATCAGCTATGCAATTCAAGGTGTGGTTAAATCTTTAGGTATCAGACACCTGCCTGTAAAATTCAGTGTGGTACATTTCACAGAGTTGGGTTATTAACATCCTTAACTGAATATCATCAGTGATGACGCGGACAATCACCGCTGACAATCAACAGTACTTAAGTCAGCCCAGTGCTTTGTTATCGTAACGGTTTATTCCTCACTCGAGTCGCAGGGGAGCTGGAGCCTGTCCCAGCTGATTATGGGCGAAGGGCAGGGACCCACCGCGGGCAGGTCATCAATCCATCGCGCGCGCGCACACACACACACACACACACACACACACACACACCCACACACACACACACACACACACACACACACACACACACACACACACACACACACACACACACACACACACACACACACACGCGCGCGCACACACGCACGCACACACGCACGCACGCACGCACGCACGCACGCACGCACGCCTCTTAGAAATTTCAAGTCCCCGATTACCTTAGAATGCATGTTCTGTGGGCGGGGAAACCGTAGTACCCGCAGGAATCCCACGCAAATGGGGAGAAACATGCAAACTCTACACAGAAAGGCCCCAGGCTGGATTCAAACCCGCAAGCTTTTTGCTGCGAGAGAAGTAATTACTTGTGAACAGAAAAAAAAAATAATTTGTTGTACACGTTAATCCTCAGCAAAGTGGAGATTAAATAAGGATACCCAGCGAACTGGCAGAAGACCACAGCGGGCGATGATTGCACTGCATCAGTTGTATAGTGTGATTTATGAGATAGGGCCGTATAAAAGAACAGTCCAAGCAAACGCTGATAGAAGTGTAATGAATGCTGAACTTCTCCATCGAAAGACATCCTGAAATAACATTCTCAGCACGAGTAATTTTAGCCAGCGAGCTGCAGCCTGCAGTATCTTGCCGGATTAAACTTCACAGCACATGGAAGAATCTGTGCTTTTCAATAATGAAAAATGATCTAGAAAATATGCGGCAAACTTCTAAAAAGATAAGTCAGTGATGCATACCTGATGCATAAAATTCATGAATATATTGAGGACATATGGTATGAAATATCTTTGAGAAAAAGCAAGGAAAAATGTTGGAATGAATTATCTTCATCTGCTCATGACGATATTACACATAAAATAAAATTGTACATCAGTCTCTCATAAGAAATGTGAATAAAAATGAGTTTGGACATTTGAACTGTAAATAATTTTATTGCTTTCGGGACCAAACAGATTTAAGCTAAACCTTTACACTGCCCAGTCATATAGCCTCACGCATCCAACCTTTCATAGTGAAACCCATTCAACCCAGAGTGAGAATGTACAGGTGAAGGGAGGGGCTAAGAGAGTATCCCAGCATACAGTGGGCTATAGGCACCCAGGATAGTTCAGAGATGAATCGCAGGATTTCCATACCCGCACACCACTCATTCACTCACGCACACATAAATGCACACACACACACACACACACACACACACACACACACACGCACGCACGCACGCACGCACACACAGACGGGTCATTCAAAGTCTCTCATCAGCACTGAATGCATGTTTTCTGGAGCAAACAGGAGCACCCGCATGACCCCACACAAACCTGCGCAGAACATGCGAACGGTTAGGTGAGTGTGACTCACTGAACCAGTATCTCACCTCACGGAGAGCTACATGCCACACGTTCTCATAATTGAATGGCAATATTAGAGACAGAAAGTTTTTTGTTGTTTGAATATTGAATTGTTCTTCCATGCATTCCCTCCAAATTAAAACATTTTGTCACAAAATAAATACATATAAAAAGGGGTAAAAATGCAAAATGCCTCCAGCACAATATGCAGAGTGTGAGCAGAGAGCTCCTTTGCCGAACCTTCCCAAAGGAGTGCCGCTGGTTTTCCAGTTTTCCCCGTTCAGGCAGTCATCATGAGAAGACAGGAAGAGGCTCATTTATCCACACATCATCACAGTAATCTTCAAAATCACAACACAGCAGCAGCCTTTGAGTCTGTCACTGAAGCATCATAATCACTACACTCTCGGGGCAAACACATATCGTGTTTAAATTAGCTTGTGCTTTTCTGAAGTTACAGATTTGGAATGAAAGCAACAACTACAAACACATTCAGTTTCCCGAACATCAGAGTCAGATTTCGGTTAAGAAGTTTGAGTGGATACGTTCAAAGTTGCGAAGAAAAAATACCTCATCCTACAGGAAATGAAAAATAAATGCCTGGCTTCTATATTAATTGGACTCTCATTCTTACATTGCGCTTATTTTTGTCCACCCATTCAGTGTAAATGGAGAATTACGTGTACTTCCACAAACTGATCCAGGATCTGTTTATGAAACAGCCTAAACCCATCTATCATCCATCATCTGTCAGAGGCAGGATCAGGGCTCCGAACACCTTGCTAATCCATCACAAAGCCCACAATTTCGCACACAACACTCATTCACACGGAGACATCGGGGACAACACAGTCTCAAGGCAACAGGACTCTTAAGACTGAAAGAGGGAACAGGATTACATGCAGGAAACTGACACACTTCATACAAGTGCTGTGGGCCTGGCTGGGATTCAAACCAACAACCATCTTACTGTGAGGTGACAGTGCGACCTGCTGCACCCTGACCCATCCAGAGCCTAAAGCCCGACTCGGCACTCAGAGGCCGTGCCGAACCCGAGTCCAGCGCTGCTTCGCTGCTCCGAGTTTAACCGGAAATCTATTCCAGGCGCACAGTAATTGGTGATGGTCTTAAATCTGACCCCTGATGTGAATCCGCTAATGAATTCATCGCTGAAGATCCCCCTGGTGCGTACAGAACACGCCCTGAACCACAAGGCCCATGAGCAAACGGGCCTTTTTGAATAAAATAACATCACGAGTGAAAAAATAGAATCCCCACATGGAAGGGATGGCAAAATCAAGCTCTGAACAGAAGAAAAGAGCGGAGACCTGGTCTCGCGTTTGTGTGGAGTCTGCCTGACCCCCACATGCTCGTGTGGCTTTGTGCGCTCTGGGTGTCAACAGTGCAAACACCTGTATTTTGTGTTCAATGCAGGCATTAAATGGCTCAAAGGAATGAGTGTATGAGAGCGAATGGTGTGTGTGTGTGACACTATGACAGACCGGTGAACTGGTGTTCCCATTGCATGCTGGGATAGGCCTCCAGTCCACTGACCCCCCTCATCTGAAAATGGTGAGTAAGAATATTTTGCGTAAATGCATCAAGCTGAGGCCCTATATTGCCTGTAGGTATGTGTCAGTTGGAGTTGTGCTCATTGCAAAAACTTCATTACAATGTAAAAGCGAGAATCATGATTACTTCATTATCTTAATTACTTAATCACCCGCAGTAATGAATGGGTCTCAACTCCGGAGGAAAAAAAAAAGAAAAAGAAAAAAACGAGAGAAAGTGCACAGGCCTAATTTGAAATGGAAAGAGATGTTAATTTAGTCAGCAGCCATCATATTCCATCACTGTCAGGCGCTGAATGGCAGCTCCCGCTGACGGCAAATAAATCTCTGTTAGGAGTAAATCTCGCGCCCTCCTCTTCTGCGGTCCAAACGCTACCCTCTGCTTTCTGTTGTTCCCGATTTTACCGGCGTTTTCTCAACAACTGCACGTCGAGATGCGATTCCTCCGCATTCGCAAGGCAAACAGAGCATGACGCTGGGAGATAATTTCAAATTCATATTTCCCTTAATCAAATCTGCAGTGGTCCTGAGCAGAGTTGAATGAGTCTTAGACGAATGATTCCAAACTCGCCCTGTAAAACAAAGAAATCGGCTGTGCCGCACGCAGTCTTTTGCCGCTGTACATTATCGGCTGGCAGAAAACTGGTGCGACCGACAGCAGCCGTCACTCAAGCGAAGAAAATTAAGGTGACAGTCCGGTACCTGCCGAGGCGAAATCGTCTTGCAGGGCTTTTTAGCCATTCTTTCTGGGAGATGTAGGGTGGAATCTGCGCTCGTAGCAGACGGCGCATCCATTTAGGAAGTCGTCATTAAGCGGTATTTATGGACGACATCGTCCTTGGATTTCCATATTTTCCTCGTTATTTCCAAAATACCTTTAACGGTTTGGTGAAACAGAAGAGAGCAGAGAAATGGCACGCTTTAATGGTCACTATTTTTAGTAATGTTTGTACAAAAAGAGAAAAAAAAACTCACTTTCACGCAAGCAACAAATAAATTCAAAGTTTACACCACTTGTGAATGGAAACTTGAACCGTGAACAAGCAAAACAAACAAATGTTAGAACGTAACCCCAATGGAATATTAAATGTCGGAGCGAGAAACATTTGCCATGAATGAAAGCACCCATTGAAATAAAAGATTTCAATGAAATGCCACTGAGTGAAGGATGTGTGCTCATCTCAGGCGAGCTGCATAAGTGATTCATGGATTAACCCTTTCAGTGCCGTGGGCAACTATAGATGCCCAGTGATGTAAGATATCAAAATCAAACGCTGTTGAAAACCTATCATGTGGCAACTTGTAGGGGAGCTCTTCTAAACAGCTCAGGCTAACTACATTTTTAATTCCTTGAAAATGTATTCAGCGCTCAAAGGATTAAAACGCTGCTGGTCTATCTCCTAAACCAACTGCACGGCTAAATATTTCCTACAGGCTCACATTCCCAACATGGCCCTAAGGACTCTTCAGCACCATGGACAGGGGCACCAATCAAACCTGCGCTACAGTGGCAGAGTGTCTTCACCAACACACGTCTCGAAGAGAAGTTTCCACACAAGACGAATAACTTTTTTCATTACCCAATAATTGTCCTGATTTGTTGAGAATGATTTTGGGTTGTTTACTCGGTCCAGTTCAGTGTTCATTCACTCAATCTTTTTCTGGACTTTTTTAAGGCTCCAGCAGCTGCATTGCTGCTGAACCGTACCAGAACCAATGACCTAATGGGTCTTCCTCATCGGGCGCCAAAGTAGCCAGGATACAGTCAATCCCCAAATACAGCATTACTGAACCTGAACAAGTACATTTCACTCCAGCACATTACATTTAAAACCCATAAATAAGAAGTTGAAATCAGTCAGCTTTAATTTGTTTTTAATTACACCCATACCACGCAGACCATTCAGGAATGGCGACCCTCAGTACACGCTATCACTGCATACAGAGTATACAAAGTATAATGCCATGACAACAGACAGTGTGCAAATCTACATCATAAAACTTCATCTAGAACCGGGTAATGTGGGGTTCTGTCTGGAATGGTGAATCTCTCATTGCATTTAATTAATATCCATTATCTGTAAAGCGCATGTCTCTGAGAACACGCACGCATAAATAGAACGATAAGCATCGGTTTTATGCTCCGTTAACAGTAAATTAAATTTGGCGGCAATAGACGTTTTGTAATCAAAATGGGGCGCTTTAGACTACTAGATATCATGGGAATACGGTTTTAATCTGTATTAGGATTCAAGTGCTCAGACAAATTGTTTATTTCATGGTTTGTGATCGAGGTACACAAACTCGCTCTCGTTTTAAATTTAGGAGAGTAAATCTGCACACACTTCATCTCTGCAGGGGTATTTTCAAATCTCATCCCGCTAAAGGATTAGGGGTGATCAATATCAGATTAATGAACACTTATTTTATCTCCCAACTCCCACCAACATTTGGCAGTGTCATACTGTCTAAGCACTCAGAATAAAAATATTCATTTTCATTGACACATTATGAAAAATGTAAATAAAATCAAAAAGGAGTGCTTCGAAGAGTCCATTCACCATATTGAAAACACTACAACACATTATGTGATGCTTTAACTCATTATAGTTTCAATAAAAAATGTAATCATATGATTTACAATCTGATTTCACAAAAAACTTCATGAAAGTTTATACCGGGCTCTCTATAGCAATGATAATGATGTGACAAGTTGCAATAATAATGCGATATGATGATGCGAAACAGGGAATGTTTAACAGGTGTACTAATTGTGTTATAATATGAAAGCAGACTCCAAAAAAGGTTGCGTCCCTTAAGAGCAAAGATGGGTCCAGGCTCACCAATTTGCCAACAGATGCATATGTTCATATTCCATCACTTTGAGAACAATGTTCCCCAAAGAGCATAATGTAATGAAAATATGGAGGGAATCTTGCGCTCACCTAAACATCAAGATCTTCAGAACCATCTAACAAGTGTAATGGATACCAGGACATAGGTTTATCAAAGAATTTCCAAGCCTTTGTCAGTCAAAATTTGCCACTGCATCCACAAATACAGATCAAAATATCACTGTGCCAAGCTGAAGCTATTCATCAGCGCTGACTGAAAGCACTGCCGACTTCTCTGGGCTCAGTCTCATTTGAGATGGACAGAGTCACAGCGGAAGTACGTTTTGTGGTCAACATTTCAAGCAGTTATTGGAAATAACCGCCAGAGCATTCTCCAGACCAAAGACGACAAGGACATTCCAGGCTGTTGTCAGCGTCAGGTCTGAAAGCCAGCATCTGTCATGGTGCGGGGGTGCATTGGTGCACATGGCATGGGCGAGTAGCACATTTGTGAGGGCACCAGTAATGCCAAAAGACATGCACACATTTTGGAGCAATATATTTAGCCTTTTTAACTGCCTAACTGTTCTGATCCATCTCTGAGAATGCATGATATATTTTGAAGAGAACTTTATGGCAGCAAAGGCCCCGTACAACTGCGCAGCTGAATGCCAACACAGTGGTGGAATGGGGGAAAAAAATTCAGCCACCCAAATGGTTAATGAAGGTGATGAAAGAGATGGCGAAGTTAGAGAGATTAACAGTGGACTGTGCCATCTTTTCTGGACTCTGTTGCAGTCATCACTTTGTACAGTTTTTGTGTCGCCTGCGAAGCATAGCGGCACATAGGGATCACTTTGTCCGGCGTCTGTCTGTCCGTCTGTCCGTCCAGTAGTCACACTTTCAGTTGGTAGTCACACTTTCATATAAGTGCTTCGCAGGCGACACGTGTTCACCTGAACACTCTAGTTTCAGGAAGAAATTTAATTTATGTTAGAACATCAAATAATGTGTAGTTGTGCGGTTTTCAAAATGTAGATGGTGAAAAGACTTCTCATGTCAGTTGTTTTATTTCATTCGTAGTTACTATGTTGTACCGACTTTTTTACATTGTTGATGTATTTTTATCCCCCGCCAACACGAAGTGGGAGGGGCATATAGGTTTCACCTCCGTCCGTCCGTCCGTGCGTGCGTCCGTCCGTCCGAGAGAAAGGGGACAACTTTTCTCAGAAACTATTACAGATAGGACAACCAAATTTGGTGTGTAGCTTCTGACCATAAAGGCCTTGGAGTTCGAAAATAAGAAGCACACGATTGGCCGGGGATGTTGTAGACCATGTCGACTTGTGGAATTCTGCAACTCTGCCACACCAAACATTGCGACTGTGAATACAATTCAAATTATTTAGATTAAATCTAAGCCACAGTAGTGATATTTTTCACAATCATATTTGTGCATTCAGCCTTCTTAAAAGGTTCCAAGATTCCGCCCAGTAATAGCACCATACAGCCGCAGCAATATCAATACAATTTTCAAATATGGTGTGCGTGCATTGAAATGTGATTAACTATGATAAATGTTTTAGAGTTATGCACGACTTGCCGCATAGGCTACTAAACTTGCCAGAAGCACGAACACGATCCCAGGACTAGTATGTGGCGTAGCCTAGTCCAGATATAGGCGCTGAGCATTGCATGCAAGATTTTTCATTTAGATGGTTACTTTTGTCAGTTTGCATAACCTGAAAACACATTTGCAAGAACGCCGAAAAGTGCGCGCAACGATTCGCGCCAAGCTGTAAAAACGGCACAGAGCAGGAGGTGGATGAAGGAAAGCGGGGGAATTCTAATCCCATTCGAGCGGCCTCCGCGACGCGAGTGCCGCGGACTCTCAGCAGTTTTTCGCCCGGCGTATTTGGTATGCACGCTGCCGTGGGAGGACAACGAAGAGTAATTTGTTATGTCGCTTGAATTTACATGCGCTGGCCTCTAAAGCAGACGCGAACCCGATCCGCTCCATTTGCGCGGCACTTAACAATCCGCAGCTCCGAGTTCATAGAGGTGATATGATTGATTACTGGATAAACCATTTTCTCTGCTGCTCTAGTTTTTTATCCAAGGGATGCGCTTAAGGACGGGATTTTGGGGGGTGGTAGCCCAGAAAGGAAGAGGGCGTGTTTCAGTGCAATAGGCAAAGTACACGGAGAAGGAAACAACAGCGGTGAAGAGCATTTATCCAAGCGTAATTCGCGAAGCACGATTTGCGTTTTCCTGGGTGACTGTGCAGCGCAAGCAACTTTTTACTCCAGTCCTTTCTCCTCCCTTCTCTAAATGTTTTGATAGTGGGCCTTATTATAACTCAGCCGAAATATAAAACAAAACTTAATTCTCACGCAAATATTGAGCCATATTTTCATCCTAAGTATATTGGTTTCCCCAAGGTTTAACCCAGCTTTGCTAAAAATTTATTTCCCCATCTCCGTTTTTAGCGGTAAATAAAACACAGCCCGCACTTAAACAAAATGCTAATTTATTCCGAAAAGATGACAGCTTTTTATTGGAGTCGTGCTGCGCATATCACGTTTAAGAGTGCATGTGACACCATCTCCACACAAGAGAAACGGTATTTTACTGCAAGAGTCAATGAAAGGAGGGAGGACCGCACCTGGAGCTGGTTTCAGAGTATCGCACATTCCGAGATGAAGTTTCCAGCTCCTGCTTCCGCTTAAGTCTTCGTGCTGCAGGAGGGGGGGTCAGAGTGTCAGCAGCTGTCTCTTCGGAAACGAATGAACGGCGCAAAGGGTCAGTTCATTTCCATGAAATCGCAATCAAGGCATAAATGTGATTGATAATCTCACAAAACACATTATTTCTCTCTGATTTATTGTTTGGCGCAAGTTAGAAATAAGCCTGCAAGTTCGTATATGCAAAGCCATACTTCAGGGGATAGAAACTCCACAAAGCTGGAGCACAACTTCAAGGGCATAAAAAGGTTTATAAAAGCGTAGGTTCCCAGTTCACCACATTCAGTATTTGATTGAAGATGATTGCCGTTGTTTAAATTCAACACAGTGGATCCTAAATTTACAAAAAAAGAACTTCCTTAAAATGGAGTGACCGCACATAAATGTTGCTGCACTTCCAACAAGATTGGCACAAAATGGATTTAAACGTTGTCAAATTAAAAGTTGACAGTCTGCACGCAAAGCCCATGTTCATTTTCTAATATGAAATCCAGAGGTGTGACCCCATGAAAAGCAAAAACGGGTGTTGGCTCACAGCACTGATGACTGTTTATGAACTCATGCGGTGAGGGGTGTGGGGGGGGACATGATTTCCCTTTCGTATTTTTTTTTTTTTCAGTTTTTACTCATCTGCGAGGTCATTGTATATTTGCACATTATTTTTTTTATTCCATTATATTGCGTGGATGACTCATCATGCAAACTCGAGGGCGAAAGTCAGTCACAACAGTGGCTTACCCGCGGCCTAATGGGTAAACCTGAAAACCAGTGGCATTCAACAAATGAAAATGGAATCATTATCTTTTCAGAAGCAAGTCATCCCTCAAAAATAAGGAGAGACTTTTTACAGAATTAATTCTGTCTGGCTGAGGATAAAAGCCCTCTGCATACATCCTTCCTGATTTTATTCGCCACTCATTGCATAAACAGGCATTTGGTTTCAATAACCTATTTCTCAAACAATAATTAAGAGCTTAATGCTTCAACTATTTGTTTAAAAAAGGAAGGAGGAGAACTAGAACGCTAAAGTAAATTAACTTAATTGCACTGTGTCCTGAGAAAAATGTTCTGTGCTTGCACTGCAAAATTCACTCTTGCGCGCGCACACACACATGCACATGCACACACACACACACACACACACACACACACACACACATACACAACACAATCTTTTTCAATCCATATACGGTATTTACTATATTCATTTTTATATCAATTTATGGACTGGTCCATCCAAGTTACATTATTTAATCACATTTATAAAGTTTCTCTGTGACAATAATGGCCAAATATGTTAAATTGTACTTATCTGAGTGGGACTAAAATGAAAAATTTTCTGCGCTTCTTTGACTTTGGACAGCCTGCTGTATGTACTGCACGTGTGCCTCCTGTGTGGTTAAATCTCGTGAGATCTCACGAGATCTAGGCAGCCATGTATGACCCACACAGAGCCGAGTGCTAAGCCCACTCAGAGCCCAGCACAGTTGTACCAAGTGTGCCCACTATTCTCAAACCCGGGACCCACATGGGCGTGCTGACAGGAATAGTAACTCTCCAGGCTCAGGGTTAAAGACCACTGGGATAAACACACTGCACAAGTCTACTCCAGCTGATTGGTAAACTGCCCATCCCAACTCACCAGCATAAATAATGCAGTAAAGACAGACACAAACATATAGTAACGATTACGCCACAGCCATGAAATATTCCATAAATATTTTAAGAAAGTACTAGATTAGTGTTGAAATATTTAACGGTAGTGTACTGTATATCTGCAGGGCAGTGTTCGGTCATTAACTCCAGGCAAACATATTATGCGGTGCTCTGCCATGGTTTGTCGATGTTATATTAATACATCAAAACGCGACACGCGTAGCCGGAACAATGAATTATTCAGAAAACTGTTGTAATGACTTATTAGTGAAGATTTATTTTTAAGATCATGAAAAGACGCTAATCCATTCATTGGGTTTTCACCTGTCTAACACAAACACGGAAGTAGGCATGAGTATTTGGCCCAAAGGTATGAGTGTGTGAGTGAATGGTGCTTGTGCCCTGTGATTGATTGTTGAATGATAACTATTATTCATACCTAGATTGAACCCCGTGGGGTAATTTGTCCCCTGCATTTGACCCATCCTATAGTTAGGAGCAGTGGGCAGCACCAGAGCAGCGCCCGGGGACCAACTCCTGTTCTAAAGCCTTGGTTAGGAGTTCTGGTAGGAATGTTCCGGTAATGTATGTTTTTGTGGGTGGGGGAAACCGGAGAACCTGGAGGAAACCCACGCAAACACGGGGAGAACATGCAAACTCCACACAGAACGGCCCGAGGCTGGACCCACAACCTTCTTGCTGTGAGGCAGTAGTGCTAACCTCTGTGCCACCGTGCCGCCCATACTTCTACCATCTCACATGGTACTGCTGCAGTATGAAAGCCTTCACACACAGGCCTGGAATTATGATTGGACAATCCTGTTATGCTAAGGCATGCTAATATATGCCAATACAAATATGCACTTCAGGCAGAAGGGAATCTGATACACAGATCTATGAGAAAGTATTCGCCCCTTCCCAATTTCTACTGTCTGTCACACTTAAACGTTTAAGATCAAACAATTTTTTTTTAATTGAACAAAGACAGCCCGAGTAAACGCACAACGCAGTTTTGAAATGATGATTTATTTTATTGAAGGATTTATTCTATTGGAGAAAATCAGCTATCCAAGCCTACATAGAACTATGTATAAAAGTAATTGCCCCATTAGTCGCCAAGTCAACCACTGAAATAAATTTAATCTATAACTGGGTTCAATTTTACTAGACACACCCAGTCAAGATTACTGCCAGCCCAGCTGAATTTAAATAGTGTTTGAGTACAACTTTAACTGACAATGCGAGGCAAGCAGAAAGCAGCATACAATGCTGTGATTGAAAAATTCAAGAGCAGATGAGAAGCAAAGTCATTGACATCTATCTGTGTGGAAAGGGTTACAAAGCCATTTCCAAGGCTGTGGGACTCCAGCGAATCACAGTGAGAGCCATTATCCACACATGGAGAAAACCTGAAACAGTGATGAACCTTCCCAGGATTGGCCAGCCTACCAATAGTCTTCCAAGAGTGCATTGACAACTCACCCAGAAGGTCACAGAAGAACCCAGACCAACATCTAAAGAACTGCAGACCTTGTCTCAGTTAAGGTCGGTGTACGCGATTCCACAATGAGAAAAACATCGGGCAAAATATGGGGGAGCTACAGTGGCATCTGATGAACAGGCGATGGAGGGGAAGGCTCAAACCCATCCCTTAAAATTAATGATTGATCGTGACCTGTTTTCAATCATTCATTTCAAGAATTCATTTCATTACAGACACTCTGAAAACTCTCAACATTATCAGGTGCGGTAATTTTTCATTAATAACGCATACCTGTCAACTTTCATGCATTTGTTTAGTTTTAGAGGCACATTTACGTGGAGTTAACCCACGCTTAGGTGCACTAGGTAGCCACAATGCAGCACGCAGGTACTAACTCCTGTGCAAAAGCCAGAGCCTTGGTCAGGGACACTGGTAGGAGTGTTCCGATAGAGCATGTCTTTCTAAAGCCAGAGCCTTGGTCGGGGTCACTGGTAGGAGTGTTCCTATAGAGCATGTCTTTCTAAAGCCAGAGCCTTGGTCAGGGACTCTGGTAGGAGTGTTCCTGTAGAAAATGTCCCTCTAAAGCCAGAGCCTTGGTGAGGGACACTGGTAGGAGTGTTCCTATAGAGCATGTCTTTCTAAAGCCAGAGCCTTGGTCAGAGACACTGGTAGGAGTGTTCCTATAGAAAATGTCCCTCTAAAGCCAGAGCCTTGGTCAGGGACACTGGTAGGAGTGGTCCTATAGAGCATGTCTTTCTAAAGCCAAAGCCTTGGTCAGGGACACTGGTAGGAGTGTTCCTATAGAGTGTGTCTTTCTAAAGCCAAAGCCTTGGTCAGGGACACTGGTAAGAGTGTTCCTATAGAGCATGTCTTTCTAAAGCCAGAGCCTTGGTCGGGGTCACTGGTAGGAGTGTTCCTATAGAGCATGTCTTTCTAAAGCCAGAGCCTTGGTCAGGGACTCTGGTAGGAGTGTTCCTGTAGAAAATGTCCCTCTAAAGCCAGAGCCTTGGTGAGGGACACTGGTAGGAGTGTTCCTATAGAGCATGTCTTTCTAAAGCCAGAGCCTTGGTCAGAGACACTGGTAGGAGTGTTCCTATAGAAAATGTCCCTCTAAAGCCAGAGCCTTGGTCAGGGACACTGGTAGGAGTGGTCCTATAGAGCATGTCTTTCTAAAGCCAAAGCCTTGGTCAGGGACACTGGTAGGAGTGTTCCTATAGAGTGTGTATTTCTAAAGCCAAAGCCTTGGTCAGGGACACTGGTAAGAGAGTTCCTATAGAGCATGTCTTTCTAAAGCCAGAGCCTTGGTCAGGGACACTGGTAGGAGTGTTCCTATAGAGCATGCCATTCTAAAGCCAGAGCCTCGGTCAGGGACACTGGTAGGAGTGTTCCTATAGAGCATGTCTTTCTAAAGCCAGAGCCTTGGTCAGTAGCGATGGCTGAACTTTACCAAACCACATATAGAAATGCCATGTAATTAAACATTTAATGAATATACAGTCTGAGGTTTTGAATAAAATGCTGGAGAGGCTTTTTAACAGCCTGGGTGAAGTAAAATTTTAATTTGTTTCTAAACTCATTATGCACGTCAAATAATTATTTTAAATGTGAAAAGGCTGTGAACTACACTAGCATTGAATAACAGAGTTTTCCTCCATTTTTATGTTCAGGATTTTTCGGGCTGGTAGACCTAACGGCTCAATAATGCACTAGAGGCGTTTCATATAGTTTATTTATTCATAATGCATTTAAATAAATACTCAGCCATTTTTTTTAATCATAAATATTTGGCCGGGTGCTTCTAAACACGTTTCTATGGTGCACCAGAATCAGAGAACATTATTTTTACTTTATCCTGATTTAAAACATTTGATGTGCATGAATTAGATGTTTAAATACAAGACCAGAAAAAAATGGGAAAAAAAACATTTGGTGTTTATCAGCTGTAATTGAGTACTTAAAAACCGTAAGGAAGTGAATTTTGACCTTGAATATAACTTATTTAACACTGAGAGATTTGCAGAACCATTTTTTGCTCTTACAAGTAGTCAAAAAATAAATGCCAATTTATTGTAATTCCAATTATCACTTAATTAGCACATACGGTATTAAACAAGGCAAAGATTTAATCAAACTTTATTCTGAACTTTCACTTGCAAATGCTTTCAGTTTTTTTGTTTTTTTCTCCTTCACAGGCACAGTTGGACAGCTGCTAAAAAAGCACGAAAAGCACCAGAATCTATCACACAAACTGTGTCAAAATTCTTTTTCGTTACACCTTTTTATGAAGGGCTGGGCTGAAAAATAGGTCCTTTTATGATCTCGCCAACAGGGAGACAGACTATTCAATTACATCTCATGCAGGGGCGACTCACAACTATTAATCCAATCTAAAAGTTTTTATTCTCTCTTGAGCTTTTCTTTGGTTACTTTATTGAAAAGATATTTCCACTGTGCACTGCTGGGTTTCTTTACATCTGACTCCCAAATCCACCCAGTTACTGACTGACCAGCTGTTGAATGAGGTGAGCTTTGTTAGGGTTGGAGCGAAAACCTACAGGATGGTAGATCTCCAGGAACAGGGTTGGGCAGCCCTGCTCTAGCTGTTGAATGAGGTGAGCTTTGCTAGGGTTGGAGTGAAAACCTACAGGATGGTAGATCTCCAGGAACAGGGTTGGGCAGCCCTGCTCTAGCTGTTGAATGAGGTGAGCTTTGTTAGGGTTGGAGTGAAAACCTACAGGATGGTAGATCTCCAGGAACAGGGTTGGGCAGCCCTGCTCTAGCTGTTGAATGAGGTGAGCTTTGTTAGGGTTGGAGCGAAAACCTACAGGATGGTATATCTCCTGGAACAGGGTTGGGCAGCCCTGCTCTAGCTGTTGAATGAGGTGAGCTTTGTTAGGGTTGGAGTGAAAACCTACAGGGTGGTGTACTGGAATCAATGTATTACTTTTTGGCAAATCCTAAGCAAGTGCAGTTTTGAAATCTTCTGAAAAGAATGGTTTGTTGATTAGGCTGTGATTGCTCAATAATTTAACCTGAAAAGAACTTTAAAAATCTTGAAAATGGTGCGCAATAATGCAGAATTCATGACTTCAGAAACCAAAGCAAATCTTTCATTGTACGTCAGTCTACAGGGCCCCATTGTTTACCATGATCACTTTGAGTTTTGAGTGTTTTTTGGACCCCCTAATGTGGGTCTCTGGAGGGGAAAGGGTTCATGGTTCCATGAAATCGGTGAAGAATGTGACTGGCCTGTGCGGGTCATTAAACTCAAACCCACAAATACGCATGAGGATGAGCTGGGAAAGGCAACTATGAGTGAGGCCAAATAGTCCGATATCGCTGTCCAACCGCACTTATGTTTTTGGTCAGAGCGGAAGCAAATCCCTGCCAGAAGTCCTGACGGAAAACCTCCTAGAACAGTGGAGGCTGTTCATCATTAGATCTCTCAAATGTCATCCATGCTGGCAGTCCAGTAATCATTCATGATAGCACATCGAGAGCAACATTTGCCTTTGATGGCCTCATAAGTGTCTTATCTTCATGTGGTTGTAAGGATATACGTATATCATCTCACTCAATAAAAGGTACGCCTCTACTTTCAATCACAGACCCCATTTCTTCTGATTTTCAAAAACCCCCTTCATTTTTTCTCATGGACACTGGAGCGATGGAACCAGAAGAGGAGACGTGAACAAACCTGCACACGTCGAAATACCGTGAAGTTTGAATCATTGACTCAACGTTTTTTCATGTTTTTCCGCGATTCTAGTCATTTTTTCGATGAAGAAAATGATTTTTTTGAAAAAAAAAAAAAAAGGTAAATAAAAAATTGGGTCGCCACCATTTTTGCCCATCAGGAGGGGTCAATAATCAATGATCAATAATTTTTTTAATATGGCCTTAAAGTATTGGACTGAAATGGACCGAACAAGACAACTGAATCGTTTATCACAATTATTTCTTCGACAAATTAGTTGTCTGACAAAATTTACTGCAGTGTCACATCTGCTAATGATCAGTATCACTGAGACCAGGCATGTCAATCTGATGACCAGTAGTTTTTTTTTTTTTTTTGCCAAATTTCACTACAGCATACCTGCAGGCTGCCATCAAGTTTTATGAATCATTTCAGCCACATCTCCTCTAAAATCTCCCCACACAGCAACAAGTCACATTCATTTCTTACTCTGAAAGCACTCTCTCAAGTCTGTCTCTGAGCCTTACCGTCGGTTTCAAGTGGAAGGGAAACCGCTCCAATCTGGCAATTCCTGCGGCGGATCGCCAGCTCTTAATCCTCACGTTTAACTTCAAATTGCACATGCATTCCCCCACCTGCATCAGAGGGGAAACAACGCTCCAAGACATGATAATATGCAGGTACAAGTCCCTGTCAAAAGCCACTAATTTAAACACAATTTGGATTTCGCCGCTGTGACCTGCAGTGGAGACCTTCAGACTCACGATTTTACTCGCTGACTCTGGAGGGCTGTAATTACACCGTGTGACAGTTCTGCTTCGCCTGACGGCAAAACAGCTCCTTTAGCATCCCTGATAATATTATTAACCCTGAGAGCACTAAATGCAGCTATTGCTGGTGGACAATGTAAAATGTCAAAATCAAAGCTGTCGAAAACCTATCACGTGGCGACTTGTTTAAAAGGGCTCCCAAAGGAGCTCTTTTAAACAAGTCCCCACATGATAGGTTCTCAACAGCCCAAGGTAATTAAATTTATATATTTTTAAAATTTATTTCAGTGCTCTAAGGGTTAATTTCCTCCCGCCCAGCTTCCAATTTGCCTGTGATTGCAGAGGAGTCTGCCAGACCTCTCACCTTATAATTACCACAGAGCAAGACGACAGCATCATTTATACCATTTACGATAGCTGCTGCAGGACACGGATGTTCCGACAGGCCAACATGGCTGTAGGCTTTGTTTAAAGGCAAAGCACAAACTCACTTTACTCTAAACATCACAGTCTACAATCAAGACAACAATTTGTTAGGCCAACCCACTTATTCCAGGTCAGTTTTGGCAAAAAAAAAAAAACCCACAGGGAAAAAAATTACTCGTTACATCCTGCAGCTATTCAAAACAGCTTAAGATTGCAAGGAGTTACCACAACCTTTGCACTAATTTGAATAATAAGCCAGTCAGGGAGCGAGAAAGTCCCCGACCAAATACCAGATAGACAGACGCGCGGATCTATGGACATCGCCTAAATAAGTCGTCCCCTGATCTGTGCTTTCGGTGAAAAAAAAATGAACCAGTACTACATGTAGAAACAGATATAGGTGGTTTGGACCCCATACCATCTTGTCCCTAACTGAATGGACCTGTTACCGGTTGGACCGCTGACTATTTGGACTCAAACCAGTTGGACCCCTTACATTTTAGACCCCCGATCACTTAGACCCCAGACCCTACCCAGTTGGACCCCATGCTGTTTGGGGCCCAGACCCTAACCCAACTGGTTTGGGGTTTTGAGGTCCAAGTTGCCTGGGGTCCAAACGGTACAAGGTCCAAATGACCCGTTCCCATAGGAATGGCTTCTCACTGACAGAAGCGGATGACACACAGCTGTTTGGTTCCCCGGATCCATTTCTACACCAAAGACAAGCAGCTTCAAATAAAAGTTTCGGTGTCCATGAATCCTTTAAACATAAACAGCGCACAGCAATGTGACCTTCCATTTACATCATCCAGAAACTAAAGTTATAAAAATGCACATATTTTACCCCAAAATGAAGCACAGTACTTGGAGAAGCAGTGAAAGTGAGTTTTCAAACAGACTGCTGGAGTCCACAGAGGTTAATCAGCAGCTGGATAATCTGAGAAAAATTCATTATTAATTTAACCAAATGGTGTATAAAGAGTGTTTAGAGAGGGAAGCGACGGCTGCTTGAATCAGGCTATAAAAGCACATCTCTGCGCTGTCAGCGAAGATAAACCCTGCGGAGATGGAACACGCTTTCCTGGGGTCCCCTGGATCCAGGAATCTTTCAGTCTATTACTGTTTTTAAAGTATAGAACGTACTTACTCACTCGCACGCGCACACACACACACACACACACACACACACACACAAGGCCCACAGACCTGTCTCTGTCACCTGGAGCTACCAAATGAAAGCTGAAGAACTGTACACAGTTGTGATTGTTAGTGGTAGTCAAACACAAAACAAAGTCTCATTTCTCATCAACTGTTGAGTGACATTGACTGCAAAATTGAAGACCGATAGTGTTTTCCTTGCCATCAAATTGATTGTTTTCAAATCCAAGCAACACTTAATCCGATCTGGGCAGCCTAAATTACTCAAAGTTGTCAGAAACCCTTGTCCTTCAAGATTAGAAAGAATTTGAGCCAATTTATTCCCATCCCAAGTATCTCAGGTCATCCCTGACACACTGGATATATATGGTAGCAGCTTCCACCAACCGGTCCCACAGATTCCTGCTGTGTGTGTGTGTGTGTGTGTGTGTGTGTGTGTGTGTGTGTGTGTGTGACTCACAGCAAATGCTTAGTAGGTTCACGACTAGAAACACATTTCGCCAATTATTAAAGCCTTTTTTCCCCCGGAGGATGACGTAATTTACTATTGAAATGTATTACAGCGGTTGATTGAAGGCGCGCTGCGATTCCAGACCCTTTTATACATGTTCGTGCCACTTGATATTCGCAGGCTTGAAGTCATTTTCCCCGCTGTATCAAGTGTTCGGGATTCCGGACGCGAACTCTCGAGGCTTTACTGCGTCTTGTTATTTAACGGAGAGCGGAAATTAGAGAAATTAGGTGCCGGGAGACGCGCGCTGAGGAGGCGACGAGGATGGAACCTAATGAAGAAACGCGCGTTTCAGTGGTTCCTTTTAAATGCCGTAAGCCCGCGATACTTAAATAATATACTCAGCAACAAAAGTTTCTGTGACACCATTTATGTGTATGTTATAAATGACACGCAAAGATCTCAACGCAATCAATATGTTTATTGAACAGGAGAAACACTGACTTTTCAGTGCCAACATCACTCAAAACGAAAAATGTCATTTTCATGCGTCATGAAGCACTTGTCTGACGTCTAACCAATTGTGACCTTCACACTTCAATACCGGGTGTGACTTCCTCGTGCCATGATGCAAGCAACGCATCTCCGGCGCATGGACCGAATCAGATGTGCCAGAAATTGCTGTGGGATGTCATTCCAAATCTGACGTAGACGTTGTCGCAATTCCTGGAGTGTAGCTGGCGGGTTATCCAACCGCCGCAAACGTCGATCCATCTCGTCCCAAAGATGCTCGATTGGGGACATGTCTGGGGATCTGGCTGGCCATGGCAGGACATTGACATGTTGTTGTATCAGATACTGCTGTACAATCCTTGCAACGTGTGGTCTGGCGTTATCATGTTGCAGCGTTATTCCGGGACCATGTTGCATCAAAAACGGTACCACCAATGGCCGTAGCACTTCATCGCGATATCTTTGACCTGTCAGATTTCCATCAATAACAAGCAAATCTGTTCTGTTTCTAGCCGTGATCCCTCCCCAAATCATGACACTACCACCTCCAAAACGATCAAATTCCTGAACACAGTTGTTGGCATAACGTTCTCCACGTCGACGGTATACACGTAAACGACCATCACATCGGTTAAGCATGAATCTTGATTCATCAGTGAAGAGTACAAGATCCCACTGACGTTGGATCCACCGTCGATGTTGTTGTGCCCACTGTAGACGCAGTCGTCGGTGTTGTACTGTGAGTATTGGACGTCTTGCTGGCCGACGTGGGACAATGCCAAAATGACGGAGACGGCGACGGATTGTCTGTGCAGACAGTCGCCTCAAACCAGGTATCGTTCTTGCAGTTATGGTTGCAGGTTGGAATCGATTTCGGAGATGGGTTGTTCGAATCCAGTTGTCCTGTCTGGGAGCGGTTACTCGTGGACGGCCGCTGCGAGGACGGTCTCTGACATGTCTTGTCTGCTGATGACGCTGCCATAAGTTCCAAATGGTGTTTCGGTGGACATTCAGGCGATGAGCAACTTCCCTCTGCGAGGTTCCGGATTCAATCATCCCAATGGCCCTCCACCGATCATTTTCAGACAGTCTTGGCATTTAGAGGGTAGAGTTCCTGATCCGAAATGGCTGTGTTTTCGATAAGTGATGCTTCCGTCGTTCATCAGGCACAATGTGAACATTCCAAAAATTCTCCTCTTTTATTGCCATCCACAAGCATGATTTACGCACATTTTCACGTGCAAAGTCATTTTCTCGCATTTTCATGATTTCCATTTCAATGTTGTGTTTACGTGTACTGTTTCAGTCTGATATCACCATGTATGACAATTTCATAATTGCGTTATGAAAAATAATTAACAATATTGGTGTCACAGAAACTTTTGTTGCTGAGTATATAATACAATGTAGGCCTAATTCTGAAAAGCGCGTAATCACCGTTTTGCGAATACGGCAGATGTGATTGCAGGTGACAAGAACTGAATTTAAATGAGTTGTTTTGTTTATTCCCCGTCATGGTCCGTAAACACCCGAAGAAAAATAAAAATGGGAAAAAATATTTAAATGAGAAACCGAGAGGGCGCACGAGCCCCGAAAATAGCGTTTAGGCCCACTTTCTCAGATTCTCCCTGGCTGAGAGTTCCCAAAATTAGCGTGCTCAATAATGGAGGAAGTTTATGCTGCATATATTCCAAACACAAGCTTGTTGCGTACAGCAAACCTGGAAGAGGAAGAGAGCAGTAGTGTGATGATTACTGCACGATGAATAACCTGCACACACTGCCATACCTGACAGTCTCACTGATGCCGTCATTCAGTCCAGGACTCAATTCTCCCCAACAATCGCCTATCGGCTATGAATGACATTATTACTGCACGATCTCTACAGGCTCAAATTTGTGTTCATAGGCCAAAACAACGCACTTAACGCGTTATCACAATTTAAACACAATGTCATTTTGTGCTGATAATGCTGATTTTAAAACTTTTGATGGAATAACTCATGGGCTGCATTAAAAGCAACATAGCTGTCCTCGATTGGATATACGAATGTATGGAGAAGCAACAGTAAGTATCATCTTCAATTCACAGGCAAAAATTCGGAGAAAAAAAAAGTTGGTGGATAATTTGACCTCCTGATAGCCAAAATCCACGCCCAAGCAACTTGTGCTGTGCATATTAACTAATAAAGTTCAACAAATTCAAATTAAAAATATGTTGTACCATTGTTTAGGAGTTTGATCTAACCATCTATGGGGTAAGTCCTCAATGTCACGTTTCATAATTGAACAAGTCTTGCTAGGCAATGCAAACCTTGCCTGACGGCACTTATTTTAGTGCTTTTGATATTGCCTCAATTTTACAAGTGTGACATCAACAGTTTTCAACTTCTAGTCCTTTGAAAATCCGTGCCCTTGAGTTAAACCTATCAAGGTCAAAGGTCATGGTGGCAAATGAAAGTCCATATGGGACTTCCTAGATGTTGATTATGGTAAATAGCAGCCAACCACAAACCATTTTAAAGTTATGGCCCTCTGAAAACCTGCAACCTTGAGTTTGACCTTTTAAGGTCACGGAAGATCAAAGGTCATGGTGAAAACATTAGCCCATATACGTTGAAAATAGTACAAACATATCAACCATAAACCGTTTTCAAGTTATAGCCCTGTGAAAATCCGTGACCTTGAGCGTGTCCTCTCAAGGTCACTCAAGGAGAAAGGTCCGGTGTCCGGTGCAGCCCGCGCAGTGGTAATTTCATGCAGTGCAACACTATGCGCAGCCACTTTGGCAATTTGGTAGACAGACGTGCGCCAAGATGGGTGTGGCGGCCTAGTAGGGGTAGGTGTCACATATTCATCAATACGCAGTGACAATTTCGTAGAAAAAGTCTTCGCTGCAGTTGCGCATAAAGCTTGCCAGCTCCAACCTGGTTTACTTTCTGTGCAGTGGTAATTTGGCTGACCGGCACACAGTGCGCACACGTCACTGAAACCTCACAGGCAGGTTTCCAGAACGTCAGGCACATTTCAATGCAATAAATAATTACAGCAACCACTATTGAACCCCTTAAGTCCCGAGCCTCTTTTTCAAAAATGGCAAGCCCAAAATGAAATGAGTATATCTCTGCGACTGCTTGGTCCATTTGAATAAACTTGGTATCGTAATAAAGGTAAAACCATTTGGGATTTCATACCTGGTGTAAAAATCACTATATATGTCACTGAGTCAGAGTAAATGGAGATAGAACACAGTGTAAATGAAAGATCTCATTTTGCACCGACAAAGTTTTACTTCGATCCCTTGTAAATTTGTTGAGTTGCAGCCTGAAACCTCTAAAAAATGACAGCACAGAATGTCATTATTATCTGTGCCAAAGTTTATTCTGATCAGGTCAATCAGAGCAAAATTAGAGAGGAATGTCTTGGTGGCCTCTCCATTTTGGCAATTTAGGTACCTTGTGTTCCATTTCAGATGTCTCAGATACCAAACTGTAAAACCCATAAAATTTGACTTATATATTACTACAGGCATCCATTCCATCCAAATACAACATTTTTTTCATATTTAGAATGGAAAAGAAATTATTATTTCTGCCAGTTTTGTTGCCTATACAATCTCCCATTCAAAGATAATACATACAATGAAAATTAAGTTTGACTCCACTGGAGCATATTTATTAAAAAACAAAACAAATAAATAAAATGATAAATACAAAGGCAATGTGAAAAAATGTTAAAGAAAAGTAAGAATAAGAAAAACCCCAGCGATTATTTGTAGAAGGAGACTGCGATCATTTCCAAAAAAATAAATAAATAAAATAAATAAATAAAAAGTACCATGATCAGAAATCGAACCTTCACAATATCATTCGCAGCGCAGCATTTTATACAATAGGCTACGCCACTTGACAACAGTCTACGGTCAAATTGCCCATTCAACGAATGGGTAAGGAAAATACGTACTGTACTGTTGTAGGCTCAGTATTTGTGCGGAATACAGCAAAGGTTCTGACAGAAAATGACTTTGAAAATGAATGTTGAATATTTAGCAGATCATATGTCAGACAATACCTCAAACAAACTAGTTATGCGTTTATATTGTCGTGCTATTCAAGAACATGCAAATGTCCCAGGGACTCAGTTTGACGCACTGGGAACGCAAGGCTGGAGCTCAGGCTCGGTTTCTGCAATTAAGGTGGTTTAGAGTTCGTAAGAATCATCAGGACTCATACAATAAAATTCCTACCGGCATAGTCTTACTGACAGCATCACAAGCCAATTGCAGAGAGGAAAATAGCATTCAGCATCCTTGCAATGTAAGGAGCCGAAATCTTTGAAGCAACGCCCTGGGAAAGAACACGCTAGGATCCCGGCAGATTTAGGCTAACAATATCGGACTAACAATAGCAAGCGCAGATTTACCCTCAAGCAGTTTTTTATTTCAAAATATCAAAAGGTAAGAATTTTTTTCTGCTCATCTCTGTAGACTGTAAAGTGCATGCCTGCTGTTCTTTGAATGCGATGTCGGTTTAAAATGACAGGGCTCATACCCTTGCATTCTGTGGACTTTCCTCTTTTATTTGAGGTATTGTTTTTATGCATAGCACGAATTCAGAAGAAATTGTGGTGATTCAGCACTGATATGATTTTATCCTATGTTTTGCTGCATGCTTATTTACTTGCTTGGTTCTTGAATTGTGTTCGGTTGAGGTAAAAATGGTTTACATGAGCTTTTAGCAGAGTTTCTCCCCGTCATGTTGGTATGCGGCATGTTAGGATTGGTGCTTCCGGGTTGTCTGTAGCGCACACATCTCACGCAGGCCCCATAAAAGGGGGCACTCATAATGAACAGGTTAATGTAACTATCTGAATCAGGACATAAATTATAGTATCTAAATCGATTGTCCTGATGTCAGATTAAGGCAGATGGCACGCGTAATGGAAACTTGACCTGGCTTAATCAACGCAGCTGAATCTGTGATGCACACTAACAACTTCACATCTTTCTCAGCCAGCCACAAACTGCATATATATAAAAGAAAAAATACTTGCGTTCTCTGCTCAGTAAAGCTGCTTGCACACTGGACACGAAACAAATTTTTGGCATGACTGATTACAGTCAAAGTCAATGAAAAGAAAGTCGGACAGGGTTTTAACCCTTGTATGGCGTTAGGATTTTTGTTACTCAGCCAGTGTTCATGGGTCTGGGACCCGCTAGAGTTTTGGGTTTTCAAAATTGTTTGATTGTGTTGTTTTATGTTAAAATGCTCAACAGATGTTTACTTCATCCCAATGACAAGTCATATGAACAGCAAACATGGTTTGATGAAAACTGAAAATGGGTCCCACAGACCTAAACACCATACAAGGGTTAATATATCTCTGTGTCCGAAAGTCATAAAAGTTCTAATTTTTCGAGTATTCCAGGAATGAATAGACGTGCAAACTTGGCCATGTTTGTGTTTGACCTTCGCAAAATGCAGAATGATAGCTATCAACTTTTCTTTGTCTTTTTATTTGTGTTTTCTTCTGTTGAAGATGGACAACAGTCTTTATCCAGTCTCTCTTTTGAAAATTAGTCAGATGGATCGAACAGATTCACTCTTTATTTCCACACCAGAGTAAAATAGTGCTTGTAGTCAGTGAGCAAATCAATTCCATGACCATTGAAAGTGTGAATAAATTATCACATCCACGATCAAGACTGTCCGAGGCGAAATGCAAAATACTCCATGTCCGGCAGCCAGAAAAAAGTAAAAGTATTGGTATGAGAACAGATTTATAACAAAATAAAGAATAAAAATATATCACCAACAAACAGAACATCCAAAAAAGATGGCCCGCAAATAAATAAATCGCAGTGTTCATTGGATGTTCTGTTGTTTCTTTTGTTTCTTTTAATTCTTTATTTCGTTATCAATCTGTTCTAATCGTCCTCTTTTTTTTTTTGGCTGTCAGACACAGAGGCATTGTACATTGTCCCACACCAATGTCGACTCACTTTATTGAGCGGAGCTTAAACAGAAACATTGATTGAAATTCTTGGTACTCATCTTGAAGAACTGAGCCCTCTTATCAAAACATTCAGGTTTAATATCTAAAACATTCAGTAGATTTGAAGAAATTAAAAACAATTATCAATGTCAGACCCGGAGTTAGGCCTATATTGAAACCATCCGACTGTCGGACATGTAGACACTGGTTCAACGCAATCTGTCGTGCGAAAAATTTGTTTCGCGTCCAGTGTGCAAGCGGCTTACTACTAGGCTACCATTATTGTCACTTAGATTTTATTTGTTTTAGTGGGGTAAAGGAATACAGCCCGATTGCTATGATCTCGTACTAAAAGATCACATATTGAAAATAAATGTGTAACGTATCTTGTATCGTTGTCCATGCATGTAAATCCCAAAATTTTAAACAGCAACAGACTATAATAATAGGAACACTCTATCCATCGTTTCTCTTCCCAATGATGAAGGCAGAAGAAATAAATGAGCAACCGCCGTATTTCATTCCAACTTCATAAGTTTGAATGATCTGAAGTAGTTTCGTTTTGAAATTCCATTCAAGTTCGCTAATGGTAATAATTCGCGAATGCCCTAGCTAGCCAGCTAACTCATATTCGTAATGCTTCATATAGACGTAAGCGGTACAGAAAACGTGCCTGAAGCAGCAAAGTAAAATGCAACATTAACGCATCGTGCAGATATAGGACAGAGGCTTCTATATTCCAACACATTAAAGGTGAGGAGAGGAGCCCATTTGATTGGTGAAGATTTGACTCGGCTGAGTTATACCCAAACACGCCTTCTCCTCCCTCTTTGCCACTTGTGCCAGCAGGAGGGACCAAGGCGGGACAGAGGAGTATTTGCGCCAGGCTACGCCGGGCACGAAATTGCAACATACGCCTGAACACACCCCATTAGCGCAGCATAGCCCCCATTCGCCGCGCCTGCCCCTGGTCTACGAATTTAGAGCCCAATGTGATCATTTTGAAGAAAGTTATCCAAAAAAAAATAAATAAAAAATTAAAAAAAAAAACTGACCTTTCAGGTGACCTTCACCTAGCCCAAAAATTTAATCACCGGCCACTGCCCTCCTACTTTGAAAATTTGAAGTCAATCATAGTAACCATCTAGATGCTAGATCGTTTTCACACAAACCGCACTGATTACAATACATCGCCCCACTGACTCCGTCGCGGGTGCGGTAATAAGGTCGATCGGCAGTTACGTCATACAATCCCCACCCGCCTCATTTTAAACGCAAGAGTTACAGTGAGTTACAGTGAAAATACAGCTAGTCACCCAAGGTGCGGGAACTGCCAAAATTGATTAGTTTGATTACTACAATGAAAATGATGAAAATATCCTTGACGTGCTTTATTTGAATTCCATATTCTATTCGTCTCGATGCGGAAGAATCCCAAAACGGTGCGTGCAGATGGCGTCTCTAATTGCCGATGTGATCACTGCTTGTTCTCTCCTGAATCAGCAGGACTGCTCCCTCGTCAGGCTCTCTGCACCGGTAACGAGTGGCAGGACGGCCGCACCGTCTCCGAATCTGAGGCAAACGAGATTAACCAGTCAGCCAATCAGTGACAGGGCTAGCAAGTCAAACCTAAGCAGCCCGTCCACACAACCCTGCTCTCATGAAAACTCGGCACCGTTTCACAATTAATCCAACGCATTGGTGGCCAACGCGATCTGCACATTCCACTGGAAGACAGAAGACTGGTGGTTAACAGCCCAGAGTTGGCTCTATAAGATCAGTGCAGCTGTCAGGCCAAAGAGCAAGGCCCCTGGCCCTACATTACCCCTGAGCAGACTGGGGCCAATTTTGTCTGATTAACTCTAAGTGGCAAATAAGCATGTGCAACAGAAGTGACTATGTGTCTGGGGATTCCCAGCTATATTCAAAGAATAGACAAAAGTACGGACCCATGCACACACACACAAAGACACACACACGCATGCACACAGGCGCATGCACGGACGCTTGCAGGCACGCACAGGCACGCAGGCAAACACTCAGTATCCTGATCAAACACTTTTTTTCCTCTTCTTTGCCTGAAGCTGCAGGTCTTCCCAAATTTACAAAATGAAACTGAAATACCTCGCTGTGCTCAACTGATTTTCACTAGTGCATCTGAGTCAACCAAGAGCACCACAAGAGGTTTACACTTTGAGAGTGTACGACTAATGTATGAGGTCCCATAACCTCGAGGTAACAGTCACTTTTGATTGGCTAGCAACACAACTCCTGACTGTCCTCCTCCAGATAGCTATGGGCTGGTTTCAGACGAGCCAGGTCTGCGTAGAATCGATTGCCAGAGACCATCGCACAGGGCAGACCAGTCAGATTTGGCCACTGTAAGACTGTAAGAACCAGAGCATGATGGGAAATGACTGACTGTCCCCTAATCAAAGAGCTGATTGGCTCTTTCTTTTGACCAAAAACACAACAGTTTGTAGAAAATCTTACTTTTCAGCATACTTGAGATATTTAACCCTGGATTGTGGTAGTCTCATATTATGTAATAATTGTTTCATTTGTCAATACCGTAATCCCGTGTGGTCATTAATAACGAACGCACATGCAATATTTTTGGCTATGTAACTCCAAACGAATGCTGTTTGCAAGCTTCAGGTAGGGATCTTAGACACCGGTGCCCAGTCATGAGAAATGGAGGTCTGAGAGCATACAAGTTTTTATTCTGACCAGTCAAGAAAATTGTACCACCAATAAAAGCCAATCACAACGCCTGTTGATTAAGAAGTAATTGGTGTGATCAGCTGCTGGAGTGATCGCTCGGAATGAAAGTCTAGTTATTCTCAGCCCTCCATGGCATGATTGGGCACCACTGATCGAAGTGGATGTGCAATGTTCCTGTGACTTCCCGTATATTTCTTAAGTCCACTGGACACAGTCTGATTTGACGGCAGCTTTGTGTCTCCGCCCCTGCAGCGACTCCCTGATCTCCTCCCCTTACTGGGCGAGGGGCGGTTCATCCCGAGAGAGTCTAATTAAACCAGGATCATTTATATGGAATGGACTGGATTGACCTCCCATTTATAGAACTGGACTTGAATACTATCAGTGCCGCGAGTAAAAAGATCCTCAGCGAATGTTACTTTATCGAGTGTAATATAGTGTGCAGTATATTGCACGCTTAACCCCTTAAGCCCGATGCCCACGGTACCAGAGGTGGTGCTTACGCATGAGAAATACAGCATGTTTCCAAATGGCAACATTGTTAGGCGGCATATCCGCTTTACGCGAAGAAACTCTGCAAAATGCTCATGTAGACATTTTTACCTCAACCGAACACAATTAAAGCACCAATCAAGTAAATAAGCATTTAGCAAAACATAGGATAAACTCATATCAGTGCTGAGTCGCTAGAATTTCTCCTGAATTTGTACTATAGATACAAATGATACCTCAAATGAAAGAGGAAAGTCCACAGAATCCAACGATATGATCCCAGTTATTTTAAACCAACACCACACTCAAAGAACAGCAGACATACACTTTACAGTCAACAGAGATGAGCAAAAAAATTCTTACCTTTGATATTTTGTAATATTAAAAAACCGTTTGAAGGTAAATCCCAGCTTGCTATTGTAAGCTGAATGTGTCTGTGTTATAACTAAACTAGATCTGCCAGTATCCTAGCATGTTTTTCCCAGGGCATTGCTTCAAAGATTTCAGTTCCTCAGCATTCAGCTTGCTTGCAATGTATTTTCCTCTCTGTGATCGGCTTGCAATGCTGTCAGTAAGGCTTTGCCACAAGCCATTCGATTCTATGGGCTTTGCTGTTTCCAACGAGCCCTAAACCAGCATGATCGCACTAACCTAGCCAGAGAAACTGAGCCTTGCATTCCCAGTGCATCAAACCAAGTCTATGAGCCATTCGAATGTATAGTGGCTCCAATAAGTATTTGGACACTACTTGAAAATTCGACTACATAACAGCTTTTGTATATTCGGCTAAATGCTTGCTATTGTGTGTAAAAGTGATTAAATATTTGATAATCAATATGTTTTAAACAAATATTTAATGTCAAAATGGCATATTTGGTCAGAAAGGCGACTATCTGACCCAATAAGTATCTGTACAGTTCCATTAGAGAGTCACAAAACTTGTAATACTCACCTAAAATTGACTCAAGATGTTTACAGGACATGGTTGACTCACTTGGTCTGATTTGGTGAAGCGTGACCATACTGGACACTCCCTCTGTACACAGACTGGCCTATGTAAATGGCCTGACCATGCCCATAATGTATTCCTGTGATATATGGCTAAGACAGGCGAGATACCCCGTCGAATGCGGGAGCAAATCATTCAGCTACATAATGAAGGCCAAAGCACCAGAAAAATTGGGACTCTGCTATCGTTACGCCACACGACCGTGCAGTACATCATCAAGAAGTATAAACAGTCTGAACGCATAGCCAATGCAGCCAGGAAAGGACGTCCCAGGAAGACCAGCCAGTGCACTGACCGGTACATCTCCCTGCTGGTACAGAGGGGGAGAGAGTCCTCGGCCTCCAGTCTTGCCACCAAAGTGGAGGAAGCAAATGGAAGCCATGTTTGTGCCCAGGCCATCCGTAACCGGCTCCATGAAGTACAGTAGTGTACAAATACTTATTGGAGCCACTGCATATTTCATACAGAATTGTTCATAAGTTAAGAAATTGCCATTCGTGTCCATCAAGTAAACTATAGACCATATATTCCTCTCATACCAATCCTCAAAAAATAAGGATTTACAGTGGCTCCAATAAGTATTTGAAATGTGGACTCGTCAGACGACAGAACACTTTTCCACTTTGCATCAGTCCATCTTAGATGAGCTTGGGCCCAGCGAAGCCGGCGGCGTTTCTGGGTGCTGTTGATAAATGGCTTTCGCTTTGCATTGCAGAGTTTTAACTTGCACTTGCAGATGTAGCGACCAACTGTAGTTACTGACAGTGGTTTTCTGAAGTGTTCCTGAGCCCATGTGATGTCCTTTACACACTGATGTCGGTTTTTGATGCAGTACCGCCCGAGGGATCGAAGATTACGGGCATTCAATGTTGGTTTTCAGCCTTGTCGCTTACGTGCAGTGATTTCTCCAGATTCTCTGAACCTTTTGACGATATTACGGACCGTAGATGATGAAATCCCTAAATTTCTTGCAATAGCTCATTGAGGAATGTTGTTTTTAAACTGTTTGACAATCAGCCCACGCATTTGTTCACTAAGCGGTGACCCTCGCCCTATCCTTGTTTGTGAATGACTGAGCATTTCAGGGAAGCTGCTTTTATACCAATCATGGCACCCACCTGCTCCCAATTAGCCCGTTCACCCGTGGGATGTTCCAAATAAGTGTTTGATGAGCATTCCTCAACTCTCTCAGTCTTTTTTGCCACTTGCGCCAGCTTTTGTGAAACATGTTGCCGGCATCAAATTCCAAATATTTGCAAAATATAACTAAGTTTACCAGTTCGAACATTAAGTAACTTGTCTTTGCAGTGTATTCAATTGAATATAGGTTGGAAAGGATTTGCAAATCATTGTATTCTGTTTTTATTTACAATTTACACAACGTGCCAACTTCACTGGTTTTGGGTTTTGTAAATAGCGCAACAATATTAATGCTGAACAGATTTGTTTGTGGTATTTTCGGTGTAATTATCCGATAAATATTCAACCGTCGTGATCAAAGTCGTTTTCTGACAGAAAACACGGGAATACTGAAGGCACAACAGTACAAACAAGGTGAGTGACTCGTTTTTGTGACTCATTCATTATGACTGACTGTGATGCAGGCGACCAGGGTAGGATCCCCAGTCAGATGTGCTTTTAGGTAGCAATGGTAGCATTTTCCCTGTATAAATAATTGCTGGGTTTTTTTTTTTTTTTTAACTTTCCCCCCATTTTTTAAAAACTCTTTTTGTATACATTATCTCATTAATTAGCTTTTTTTTTATAAATCTGCTCCAGTGGGCCAAACTTCATTTTCATTGTCTTTGAATGGGAAATTGAATAGGCTATAGCACTGGCAGAAATAATTTAAAAAATAACTAATTCTAAAAATTAAAAATTGGTTGTATTTGGGGGGAATGTATGCCTGTAGTGACATAAGTGAATTTAGATGAGTTTTACGGTTTAATATCTGAGAAGTCTGATTTGGCACACAAGATACCTGAACTGCCAATTTGGAGAAGCCACGTAGATATTCCTCTCAAATTTTTCACTAATTTACTTGATTACAATAAACTTTGGCACAGATAATAATGAAATTCTGTGCTGTAATTTTAGAGGTTTTCGATAGCAACTAATTAAGTTTACAAGGGACAGAAGTCAAACTTTGTTTGGTGCAAAATGAGGTCTTTGATTTACACTGTGTTCCATCTTCATTTACTCTGACTCAGTGATATGTATATATAGTGATTTTTTTCACCATGGCAGAAATCCCAAATGGTTTTACCTATTTTATGAAACCAAGATTATTCAAATAGACCAGATAGTTGCAGAGATATACTCATTTCATTTTGGGCTTGCCATTTTTGAAAAAGAGGCTCAGGGCTTAAGGGGTTAAGGTGGTGTCATTTGTCATAAAAAACAGAAAATGTACTCAGTGACAAGTTGAGTTTCAGAACGGGTTCGTCCGATTGAAAACTTACCCACTGGCTTCACTTTCTCGCATAGAAGTTCTTTGGCCGATTTATTTTGTGTGTGTATGCAATGACATCACTGTAACCACGGTCACCCAGAACTTGTTGGAAGCCATTTCTATCTGCTATCACCTTTCACATCCAAATGGACCCGTTTCATCTGGGTTCTGCTTCTAACGAGTTTCCCCTTGGTGCTGTGCGGAGGTGTGAATTGGTAGGGCTGAACTGGGATCAGCACGGCACCCATTTAGTTCCAAAAAAATGACACCACATGTCACTCCTAAAGCTCCGCCCCCCAGGGAACAAAAAAAAAAAAAAAAACACCCCCTGAAAGCTGAATATAAACCCGTCCTGCATGACTTGGTGAGGCCTAATTTTATATGAATAATAATTGATCAAACTTTCTCGGAACCCTACTGAAGTCACTTTCCGGACTCCACGTGCTGAAATGTGGCCCAGACACATGCGATCGCAGACAGCGAGGACTCGTCACCTTCACCGGGGTCTGGGCGAGAAACTAATGATGTCTGGCAGCTCCGAACTCACCAGCTGAATCCACAACTCGAATTTTCCATCCACGGACTCGGTCATTATTTGCCTGCTGTGCCGACGGATGAATTCAGCAAGTTTGAAAAGTAGGATACGGCTGATGAGCGGAAGGTTAAAAATAAATGTTTGTGTGCCAGTAAACACTACTCAGTTGGTCTTTCAAATGAACAACTTTGCATTCAACTGCTCAAGATTTCATTAAATCCAAATTGAACACCCATTCACGGGATGTAGGCCTACCCAGACAGCCTATGATCACAAATGCAAAATAAAAATTATATTCTTTGGCTGAACATCATTTGTAACAGAAAAATGAATAGCCTGCATTCCGAAATGTACCATTTTACGACAAAAGACCTGTTGTAGATATTTCATCCCCAAGTCCCTGAAGCAAAATAGGCAGGCGTGTGAGAGCTCAATTTACAAAGAACGACTGCATTGGCAGGGGCGACGATAATGGGCTTGGCCCCTAAAATCCTGTCCGACGTGAATGAAAAATGATTTGTGCACCCCCGGCACTGCTTCTTCCTCAAAGTATGTCGTCACTGCATTGTATTCCCCCAGCAAACGTGATGTCCCATTAAATTGAGACGGAAATTTAGCAGAGCAGAATCTGCGTTTGACTGTGGAAATACTACACAGTAACACACACTCTGAGAATTAAGCAAGGCTGATGCGTGCGCAAATCATTTTCATTCAGTTGGGATCAGATTTAAGGGGCCAAACTTGTAAAACGAAGAGTTCACACCAAGTACAACATCCAGCAGTCAGTTCTAGAAATCCCTTGTTTCCTGCATTACCGGAGTCATGCTACCTAGTCAATCGAGGCAACATCATTATCAAGTCGAGCGATAACACAATCTTTCCAGATCTTTCCACGTCCACAGTCCCGGCCTCATGTCATCTTTAGTTTGGAAATCAGTCCTAATTTGCTGTGTCCGCCGTCTAATGCATTCGAGTCTGACCGCCTTCAAACAAAATAGAGGCCCACCAAGCCTTAACCTACACTGTAGATTTTGGTTTCGACATGAACCCTGCATTGACAAAAATCCTCATAAGTCAATTAAGGTCATTCCTATACATTTCAAAATCAAGTGATTTTTGAGATATCTCAATGCACTGAAGGAGTGATAAACAAGAATTTAAGTTTCCTGAAGGTATCAGTTAAGGCAAGACAAGGGTTGCCACCCGTTACGAATTTTACGGAATCATTCCGTAATTGAAAATAAATTGTTGCGTTCCTTGACGAATTAATACGGAACGCCATTTCTTCCGTATTTTATATCTGAGCATTACATTACTTATGAAAAAAATCAGCAATCACATTTTCTCAGTGCACAACTTCACTAGAGTGGCCGTAAGTTAAACAAATCACAGGCAAAAAAGCTCACTTTCCTTCAAACTTCAGTGTGCATGTCCAGAGCATAGACTGTATAAAAAGATGGACGAAGCAACCGTGACATCACTCATCGGTTTCAGCATACCGTTTAGGAAGGCTCAATTTTGGCAATTTGAATAGTGCCATTTTGTCATTTTGAAACCAGATGTGATTCCTATTGGACAAGAGCGTGAACTGAATATCCTGGGAGGAGCGAGTGGTGGATTTACAGGTGGGTCTGACCATTATCATTATCATTATCTCCCATGCCACAAGCAAGTTAGCAAAGCCACTCCCCTCCATTAGGAAACTTCAGGTACAATCAATTAATCTGATGACAAGACAAAAAAAAAGGTTCCGTCAGCCAAAATGCAACCCTCAAATAAAGAAGCGGGAACATTCCTTTGTGTAACCATGAAACTACCAACAAAATACCAATTACTAATCAGCAACAATGAACCAGAGTTCACTTCACCTCAAATCAACCTAATCAGCAAACTCCAAAACTTGTGATAGTCATAACACTGCTCTGGAATGTTCCATGAACAATCACAAGGGCATCCCCAGATCCTGACTAACAGCACAGTTCCATCTACTTAACTATGACCTGTGCTAGTCTTCAGTGCTCCTTCCAGGCTCGAGGCAACTTTGAATGCTGACCTCCTGAGCATGGTTCGAAAACCAATTGACAAGTCAACCAACTGTGCTCCGCAGCATACCCCCCCCCCAGAATTTCCACCAAAAACAAAAAAGGCAAAATAACAATTTGACAAGCCTCACAGGACCTGCCCAATGACTGACTAACTGGGGAAAGGCACCATAATCCTCAAAACAAAATCCAAATGGACCAACTCACCATATGTATACATGAGCAACGAAGCAAAACTGTCAAGGGTTTAACTTAAAGGATCAGCAGTTATCTTTCCGTATAATCTGTTATGTCAGCAGTTATCCAGGTTGCCCCAGCTTTTGAAGTACAGAAGACTGTTGATGGTGAAGGCTAAAACTTATCAGGCGAAACTAATTTTTGGAAGCTCTTGTCTTTGTTGATTAGCTGGTTGGCTTGACTTTTTACAATGGATATATTTTGTTGAATGCAACAAGAATGGAATGTAGTTTATTTTTCAACACAATTGACAAACAATGAATATTTCAATTCTATAAACAATTTTTAAAAGTGTAAATACATTTTTACATTCTAAAAAATGTTTTGTGATTGATTTTTTTTTACCCTGATGACAACAGGCCTTTGGTATGAAAATGCATTAGCAAACAAAGCCTAAAGGCCAACTAGCAAAGGTGTATCAAATGAAGGGGCCAGTGAGGGTACGTGTGTGCGTGCATGTGCTGTGTGTGCGTGTGAATATATGAAAAAATAAAGTCAGGTTTATTCTGATAGGTTAGCCTATCATATAGGTGTATCTCTTTTTCAGAGACCAGAGAGTGATTTACCTGCGAACCTACGTCTCCCCATCAGTCAGTGTTACCATTCACGTTGAATTGATGTTTGAAGATGCGAGGACGTTAAATTTTTCGTGTTGACGTTTCCTGTCAGTGCGACGGAAAGCCGCAGACCGCAGAGAAGTTTTCTACCCCGGAGACTGAAGTTCAAACACACGCCTCCTGCTTCGGCGCGAAGGTCCTGCTGTTTCGGATTTGGTTCCCCAGGCAGTTTCCCGCCTCTCCCTTTATCCGCATTTAGAAAGCCCAAATCGCCCTCGCGGTCTAACGCTCATTTAATCTCATGCGTCCGCGAACGCAGATTTTAACTTCAAGATTGTCCTGATTCTTCACACAGAGACAAGACAGGGTGCTGACAAATCGCGTAAAGACTATTTATGGTAAAGTATACCGAAAGAAAACGGGACAATATAATCAATCCCCTTGCGAGAGTCTTCGTCAGATTCCCGAGAAACTAACGTCAGCATCACCTTATTCTCGCTTTCTTGGGTGCACTCTACAGCACTCCAGTTGTTAGAGCCTTAACAAACCAACATTACGTTAAAGTCTTTATGATTCTTTAGAGGTGTCCTCAAAATCTATCCCTTGTTTCATTTCCCACCGTCCGAGCAATTCAAGCTAATGCTACAGGCTTCACACCCGAAATGTGGTAAACAAGCAGCTGGCAGAAATTGAGGAGTGAATTGAGGATCGGCACTTTCAGGCTTGAGGAGGCCCATTAGCTGCTTGTCAGATAAGATTTGGGATTAATTTATCACTCATGTGCCTGGTGTGAACATTTTTTGACATTCACAAGATTTTCATGGGAAATGTACTTTCGCAGACTTGGTGTAATGATGTGTGATTCATTCTCCATACTATATTGAAAAAAATGTATCCTGAAAAATCATCAACCACCTCTCTGGAAGGACTAAGAAAAAATGAGGGAAATACAGGAGAAAGGGAAGTGACGTTTGGGCTCCCGAGACTTACCTTGACCACCAGCTAAACTTCACGAGGAAATTTACTGGCCATCATTTTGCGCCTGAACACACATCACAACAAATCAGCAGCGGTTCCGTCAAAAAGTATACGTAGACCAAACAGTACAAGTACATAGCACTGGACTAGCCAGCATCATTCAATCGCTGCTAAAAATTCTATGATGTGCAATCCTAAAATTGTCTAACTGACTTGAGCTGTTTCAAACTATTTTAACAGGTCAGCCAACAGCTCAGCATGTAAACAGCTGTCCCAACTGTTTGAACCTGACCCTACTCTGTCAGCTTAACCAGCCAAGTCCAGTGAATGACCAGCCGTGAACCAGCTGTAGCCAGTTGGAAGTGTTGAAAACACAAAAACTCTTCAAATCCCAGCTGAGCCTTTCAAGCAGGGACACATTACAATGTAAAAATATGCATACCAAAGTGCATTCAATTACCATAAAGATAACTAGATTTTATGAGTCCATAAAATACACTTGAATTCATTTTTTTTTTTACACTGTTTTGTAGGCAAATGCAGAATATTCCATTATTATACTTCGTAGACAGTTACAGACAAGGGAATATTTTACTCACTTCAAAGAGCCTTGTTTGTCTGCCTTTTTGTGCCGAAATGGTAATAAAATACAGTGCTGGCAAATTCCAACATTAAAAAACATGGAAATCAGGATTATAAGGTGCATTTCTAACGTTTCACTGACCCCTGGTGTCAAACACAGGAACAGCCCGTTTCCACGAACGCTGTTTAAAAAAAATGTAGAAATGTGGGAGTTTTTCAATACACCGCGACCTCTGCTGGATAATGTGTGACAGCACACTCTACTGGTAAAATACAAGAAACAACATTCATTCACTTGAGAGAGACACTTCCCGAGTTACAACAGCAGAGTCCAAAATGACCGGTATCGCATCGCGATAAAAAAAAACGGCAACAGTTTTGCGATGCAACTCTACTTTTGCTTCACAGCATTTACGATACAATAATTTTACTCCGGAGCAACAGTTACTGATATCTTGGAATTCGGGAAGACTTCTAAATTCTACATTCTTATCTAAAACCGTGTCTTGACGTTGAGAAAAACCCGTCATCTTAATTAGCAACCAGCGAGCTCAGCGGTTCTGAAGCTCGTGGGCTATGCTATGTCATTCTGAGTCTGTAGGTTAAGGTATGTGACATCTAAAAAAGGGCCGCATGAATCAGTCTAAATAGAGCAATGCTCTTACTGGGAAAATTCTGCGGTCTACTATTTCTTTTTTACACAATAATAATAAAAATAATAATAATAATAATAATAATAATAATACTTCGGTAAAAAAAAATAAATTTGTTTATATTTTGACAATGTTGCGTTTTCAATTTAGGACAGCATTATTATGTTTAATTTATTTCAGGACAATAAGTAAAATAATTAATAATATAAATAGGAATATTGTTTTCGGACATCAACCACAGAATTGAGAACATAACAAACCGCACCACGATTAGTGCCACAGATTAACAGGCACGGCAGGCGAACATGCTCATTAGAGTAGGAGAAAGTAGAAAATGGGCAATAAAACCAGTAAGAAAAAGTTCTTCACAAATTTCTGCCTTTGCGAGACAAATTTATCTTTGTATCGCAATTGTTGCTATACATCTTTTCCCCAAAATATCGGACCCTGAAGAAGAAGGTAAGTTCTCGTTGAGAAAATTTGTAAGTCACAGTCATTATTGTCAGCGTAAAATTGTCAGCAACACAAATCAAAACATTACCCATTCAAATTGATGGGTAATTCAAGTTCTCATCTTCCCACAATCTAAATAAACGCTGAATGTTTTGTGAACAGGTTTCAGTTCATGTCGATTTCTCCTCAGATGTTCTCAAGAAGCGAGACCCTGGATAGGCCGCATATTGCAACATTTGTGGGCCACATAATGAGAAAACGCCACTCCAGGACAGCCACTCCATTGCCACTAAAATGAGGAAAAACACCAAAATTCATAT
This sequence comes from Gymnothorax reevesii, assembly GCA_029721435.1. Classification (NCBI taxonomy): domain Eukaryota; kingdom Metazoa; phylum Chordata; class Actinopteri; order Anguilliformes; family Muraenidae; genus Gymnothorax; species Gymnothorax reevesii. The sequence goes on from CM056577.1 coordinate 7,453,961, forward strand.
TCAACAAAAAAGAAGAAATGAGTAAATGGTCAGGTTACTAACCCAGCCACCAGGGATCACCCCAGTCCTCAAGACAAACTGTCCTTTTCTCCGCTCGCCGCCTCCTCCCATGGTTTCAGAGACAGTGGTGCAGAGGTGGACAGTGTTTTTGAGTAACGGGGTGCACCTCATTAGGCACATCGCTCCCAACACATCCGCTTCACCCGCATGCAGCGCCTCAAAGTACCACCTGACAAACAGCAGTAATTGGTATGCAGTCGCCTGTCATTGTTTAATTCACCCAAAAACTTAATCTTTGCCCCCCTAGTACAACTGACCTTAGGTGACCGTGACCTTTGGTCCGATGACCCCCAAAACCTGATCAGTGTAGCTCACCTTTGCGGGCAGTTATCAAGCCGAATTCAGTGAAAAATCCCTCCACTCCTTCAGTAAATGACACAGACAGGACACTGGTGACACAATAGACCGTATAAAACAGGTGACACAGTGACTGATGCTCATACGGACGGATGATCAGAAAGCAGTATGTCTCCCGGCCTCTTTGGCAGAGGCAGCTGTAGGCGCGAAAGAAGAGAATGCAGAAGTCCGCAATCTGTCCGTTACCTTTATTCACAACAGACATGGCAATGTCACGTACAGCAGTTAGTCCGAAAAAATTATATTCCAAAGTGTGCAGTAGACCCAAACAGAAAATATTATGAAAAACCCTCTTTTGACCATTATTTTTGTTTTAATTTTCTCATCAGTCCAGTTCATACAATATTTGCACAGCCTCAGTGATTTTAGCCCCAGCTTCTAACACTTGTATTTAACATTCTGAAAATTAGACAATTTACAGTTAATTTCTGGTCATATGTTTATTAAAAAAAAAAAACTGTACAAAGTCCATTTTATAGATCAGTCGGTTGTTTAACGTACTGTAGATAAATGTTACAGGTTCTCAAAATTGGTTATGGGATTTAAATTCCTTTCTGCTCTCTATTAATCATGCCTGGTGCCTTTGAGCTTGCGACGCAGAGCAGATGGGTGGGGTTCACATTACCGGGATTATTTGGTTTATTCTTACAGGCCAGGCAAGAGTAATCAAGAGCAGGAAGGGATATAAATCTACAACAAATGCGATTTATACGCAGGTTTTTCACGTTCTTTAGTTCCTGTTAGAGGTCAGAGCATGTGTTCGTCTGTAAAACCCCACATATATTAATGAAGTCTATTTGCGTTTGTACCATATATTCATAAAAATACATGCAGTAATCATTTCAATAATCCTTGCTCCCTCGATAAAAGAGCTAAAATGCCTGGAAAACCAGTTTTGTTCAGTGAGCTTTGGATGCAAGCAAAGTTTACAGGAATTCTGTCCCAATTCCAAGACAAAACAGAAGGAATCGCCAATGACTTTTTGGCCAACAATCATCTCCGAAAACAAGTGATCTAACACTCCAGAACTGATGCATCTCAGTGTTTATCAGAATTTAATCTTCAGATACTGTCCCTCCAGGACTGGAGTTAAACCTGCAGACACTGTGTCCCTCCAGGACTGGTGTTAAACCTGCAGACACTGTGTCCCTCCAGGACTGGAGTTAAACCTGCAGACACTGTGTCCCTCCAGGACTGGAGTTAAACCTGCAGACACTGTGTCCCTCCAGGACTGGAGTTAAACCTGCAGACACTGTGTCCCTCCAGGACTGGAGTTAAACCTGCAGACACTGTGTCCCTCCAGGACTGGAGTTAAACCTGCAGACACTGTGTCCCTCCAGGACTGGAGTTAAACCTGCAGACACTGTGTCCTTCCAGGACTGGAGTTAAACCTGCAAACACTGTGGTCCTCCAGGACTGGAGTTAAACCTGCAGACACTGTGGCCCTCCAGGACTGGAGTTAAACCTGCAGACACTGTGTCCCTCCAGGACTGGAGTTAAACCTGCAAACACTGTGGTCCTTCAGGACTGGAGTTAAACCTGCAGACACTGTGGCCCTCCAGGACTGGAGTTAAACCTGCAGACACTGTGTCCCTCCAGGACTGGAGTTAAACCTGCAGACACTGCGGCCCTCCAGGGTCAAAGTTATACTGGAGTTCTTTTCTATCTTAAAAAAATTATACAGAAGAAAAGTTCTGTACTGTAATGGTGGGTCTGTTTACCCAAAATCTAATGACGCGTCTTCTCTTCGAGGCCACTGCCCCCGTTGCTGTGGCAATATTCAGTTTCTGATCCTCTTCTGATATACAATCAAAGCAGACCTCCAACCTCCGGGCCTGTTGAGTCAGTCCTGTCCCACAATCCCCCACTTCCCCACAGCCCTGCCCCCGAAACCAACCTCAACTGTCAATCAAATCCCAGCCGCCAGAAGTGCAGTGTCATCTTTCTCGCATTCATTGTGTCATCGTTTGCATGCACACATTCCACAAACCAACGAGGAGAGGAGGGGCTCACTGTATCCATGGCAACTGCACCACTCCCCCTCCCTTCCACAAACACACACACACACACACACACACACACACACACACAAAATGCAGATTTACAGCTTCCAAAAAAGCCACTAAGTGCAAGGAAAACTAGTTTTATAGTTTCAATACTTGTTAGTATCAATGTTTCGTATTTATAATAGGCATACAGTACCAACTCTGTACTGACTGGTCCACAGACTTACTGTTCCACACCGGGATAGGGTCAGGGACTGGGTTGAGTGGGGTGGTTGTTTAACCGCAGTAAATATCAATCTTCATACTCATATTTATAATTTGTAGACCATCTCTGTGATAATTGGTCAACAGCTTGAGTCCCCATAGCAGGATTGGCTCTGAGGCTTGGAGGTGGGTGTGGCCTGGTTCTACCTCCCAAAAATACTCTCGTACTCCAGCAGAACGAGCTCCACCAGGTGGTTCTGATAGGTCAGGTTCACTGCCATGCTAAATGACTCCACCTCCGGACGGAGCAGTGTTGGGCCAAACACAATCGCTACGCTCTGCGTCGTCATGCGGTTCTCCTCGCCATGGTCAATCACTCTAGAACACAGAGGAGAAAGGGTTAACCAGGCTGAGGTCAATTACTCCAGAACACAGAGGAGAAAGGGTTAACCAGGCTGAGGTCAATTACTCCAGAACACAGAGGAGAAAGGGTTAACCAGGCTGAGGTCAATTACTCCAGAACACAGAGGAGAAAGGGTTAACCAGGCTGAGGTCAATCACTCCAGAACACAGATGAGAAAGAGTTAACCAGGCAGAGGTCAATCACTCTAGAACACAGAGGAGAAAGGGTTAACCAGGCTGAGGTCAATCACTCCAGAACACAGATGAGAAAGAGTTAACCAGGCAGAGGTCAATCACTCTAGAATACAGAGGAGAAAGGGTTAATCAGGCTGAGGTCAATCACTCCAGAACACAGAGGAGAAAGGGTTAACCAGGCAGAGGTCAATCACTCTAGAATACAGCTGAGAAAGGGTTAACCAGGCTGAGGTCAATCACTCTAGAATACAGCTGAGAAAGGGTTAACCAGGCTGAGGTCCATAATTCCAGAACACAGAGGAGAAAGGGTTAACCAGCCTGAGGTCAATTACTCTAAAACACGGAGGAGAAAGGGTTAATCAGGCTAAAGTCAAACACTATGGAACACAGACCAGAAAGGGTTAACCAGGCCAAGATGGATGGCTCTGGAACAAAGGGTTAACCAATACATGGCTCAAAATGCAGTAAGAGGTGGTAACTAGGCAACCATGCAAAGAAAGTCTGTTTAACAACTACTTTCGTTTCAAAATGAGATTTGAAATCTCGCTTTTCCTGAAGACAATACACATCGTTTTCATGAGTCACGGTTTGGTTGATGAGAGAATCCTCTCACTCCATCAGCCAATCCTGAGATGAGTCCAGTGTCTCCCTCATTCATAGTATTTGCATCTTACATCACCAAAAAAAAAAAAAGGTCACAAAGATGACTCTTAGTCTGACAAACACACTTCAGAGATCAGATAATCTTCCTGATTTTGCAGGGTAGACAGGCTCACTAAATTTCGCGGTACTACTGACAGCAATCTATCACACCAAATATCACTGGGATATAGGAGAGAACATTAAACACTCAGGAAGAGCGTATTAAAGGGTTAGTTCAGCCAAAAATGAAAATTCACTCATCATCTACTCACCCTAAGGCTAATCGAGGGGTCCGTGAATAGTTTTTGTCCTCAAAACACTTTTGGAGCTACAAAGGAAAACAGCATTGAAGACAAACCCAAATAAACTGAAGTCATTGGTGACGACTCTTTCAAGTGAAAAACAACATAAAAAAAAAAAATGCCTCCATACTGCTCATACTGCGTAACCCAAGTGTCCGTAAGCCCTGACATTCAAATTTGACTTGAAAAGGCATCTTTTCACCGTGTTTTTAGCTAAAATGTCGAATGTAGCCACTTAGCTAGGAGGCTTGTTTATTTTCATGGGAGAAGGTGAACTAATGCTGCCTTCACGGGCTACAGGGAAAATGATACTTTCCATTTGTGAATTCGAAATTATGAGTGCGTTGTGCTCCAGTGCTTTTGCTGTTGGAGCAAAATAAAAAATGGCGGGCACAGAGTTTTCCATTGGCGATGAATCCTCGCTCGCTCTCCGCCATGTTGAAAAGGTCAGAGGTTATTTCATCTCTGCAACTTGTTTATCAAAATTATTTCCCAGTTCTCCAGAGGACATTACGACGTGAGAGGGGATTGATGTGCTATTCTCACGTCGGTCACTCGTATTCACATTATTCCTATAGCACGTGAAGGCAGCATTAGTACGGAGGCCAACGAGGGTAAATAAGCTTTTCAGTCAGTGATACTATAATTCAAAACTGCAGCGCATTTCTCCAATTCGAAATGTTTAGGGCCATTGCAGCGTTATTTACCCTCGTTGGCCACCGTAGGTAGATCATGAATTTTAAACTTCTGCTTAGGTGAACAGGGCTCATAGCGAAGTGTCTACATTGCACATTTAGGTTAAAAACATGGTGAAAAGACGCCTTTTTGAGTGAAATTTGAATGTCGGGGCTTACGGACACTTGAATTACGTCGCACGAGCAGTATGGAGGCATTTTGACTTCAGTTCAGTTGATTAGGATTTGTCTTCAATGCTTTTTTTGCTTTAATTAGCCTTGGGGTGAGTAGATGATGTATGAATTCTCATTTTTTTGGTGAACTATACCTTTAAGCTCCGAGGCTGTGACTCACTTATTGAGGTGCTTGAAGAGGACTTTCAAGGTGTCGTGGTTCGGTTTGGGCAACTGCTTCACCAGATCTCTCACTGAATGTATTCGCTGCTTTTTATCGTAAGATTCTGCAGTAAAGAAAAATCAAAATGCACAGAAGATAAGTCAAGTAGTCCTTGTGATAAAAAAAAGTCAAAAATATGAGATGTGAGTTTATTATCCGGGGGATATTATGTTTTTGGTCTGGCTGCCGCCGCCGCAGCACTACCTGTTAATGCGATAACTTCAGTAATATTTCAATTACAAATTCCAAATTTTGCACATAAGTAAGTATCATAAAGAGGAAGAACTGATTCGATTTTGGACAATTTACAATATCTAGATTGGCCACCAGGGGCCAGAAACTGGAAAAAAAAAAAATCACTGTTCCGCGATAACGTCAGTAATATTTCAATTACAAATTTCAAGTTTTGCACATAAGTAAGCATCATAAAGAGGAAGAACTAATTCGATTTTGGACAATTTACGATCTCTAGATTGGCCACCAGGGGCCAAAAACTGATTTACATGTTAACGCGATAACTGCAATAATATTTCAATTAGAAATTCCAAGTTTTGCATATAAGTTAGTATCATAAAGAGGAAGAACTAATTCGATTTTGGACAATTTACAATTTCTATATTGGCCACCAGGGGCCAAAAACTGAAAAATCACTGTTTTTATCATATCTCTGGAAATATTTGTCTGATCGACCTCAAATCAAGTGCAAATGAAAGGTCATGACCTGAGGATGTGTCCCACAATGACATTATACCTGTTTGGTTCAAGAATTTGACACAAGGTGCAGCTTTGTCACATAAAATTCACCATTTTTGCTATATCTTTGGAACTATTTCTCCAATTGACATGAAACTATGTGCAACCGCAAGGACTTGACCTCACAACGTGTCACATGATGACATCATACCTGTATGGTTCAATTTTTGCCACCAGGTGGCGCGTTGTGATGGAAAATTACCATTTTGGCCATATCTTCAGAACTATTTGTCCGATTGACCTGAAATTAAGTTCAAATGAAAGTCTATTCAAGGTCAATTAAAGGATTGGGGAATTGGAGGATTGGGGGCGTCCTGGGATATACCCTCAGCCTTCGCCTCTGACGGCATAAGCCTACTTGCTGTAAGTGATAGGTTACATATTGGGGTTTTGAAATATAATGCTCAAAAATTAATTTCTAACATCATACATATCAAAAATAATGAATTAATTGTCTCTAAGTTTACGTTTTTTTAACAGAGAAATACCGGAAGTTGGTTTCCACTAGGCTCATTTCAGCTATGGTTTCAATCGGCTTTTAGTTTCCCTTCGGCAGATAAACATCGGATAGTTTTAGGTGTCATTCGGTTTAGGAAGTTCTTTTCTACTATTAGAAATGAATGTAGACCATAATATCAATGCATATCATCGTAAAGAAGGTCATTTCATGGTATGGTAGAAGAGTTGCGACTTAAGCCGGGTGCGGATTTCTCCATGGATTATGTTGCATCACCTCGGAAATGTCAGAAGTTAAGTGTTTGCGTTTACAGATGAATGTCTATTGAAGCTAAATAGCCTAGTTTGAAGACATGTCATGCCAGCTACTTCGCGAAACAATTAGATGTTTGGACATTGACGGCACGCAGACCCATCGTTCTGGGGTGCGTTTCCCAAAAGCGTAGTTGCTAACTAAGTTTGTCCATTCTCAGTCAATGGGTCCAACTATGTAAGTTAGCATCTGTGATTTCGGGAAATGCATCCCTGGATGCCATCTTTTTCTCCAATACGACAGCAGCACCCGAAACACAAGAATGCAACATTTCCGGGATATTATACAAATGTTATGCCATAGCCTTGGAGCTGAAAGAGATTTTGATGCTGAAATGCAATTTTACTAATAAAATATACAAATGATCTCAATCAAATTATTTTACCTCCATAATTGCTGTTGCAGGAAAAGTTTATATGATACACCTTCCCACCAAGCATTTCAATACGCTTTTTGGTCATGTGCATCCTTATAAAAAGACTGATTTTGCCTAATTTCGCCCATGTATGTACTTTTGTATCATAAATGGATGAAAAGAGGAGAATGTAAGCTTTAATTTGGTATTTGACACATAGGCAGCAAAATCATTGTTTGAAAGTATGGCCGTTTTAACAAGAGCCATCTGGCAATGGCGGATCCCCCCCGCTGGAGGCTGTGTAACCTACAGGTTGTGTGGACAGACGGACGGACCGAAACCCCCAAAAGGCACAACTAGACCATAAGGAGAAGCTTCATACCAAATTTGGTGTTTGTAAGTGGTATACTTTTCGAGTTCTGGTCCGGATACGATTTTATTACAGACGGACGGACGGACTGACGGACACACTGAGCGCTATATCTCCCCGCATTATATGCCGGGGGGATAAAAATGTGATCATTTTTAAATTGGAAATTCTTGAGAAGTATTTCTGAGCCTGAAATTTGTCAAAACTATGAAATGACCTTTCTCGGTCAATATTAGAGACATAAGTTTGATTTTTTCACAGAATATTCCTTACTTGATGTACAACCCCTATTCCAAAATAGTTGGGACAAAGTGTAAACTGTGAATAAAATCAAAACGCAATGACTTTCAAATCACACGAGCCAGTATTTTATTCACAATAGAACAGAGATAACATAGCAAATGTTTAAACTGAGAAATTTTACAATTTAATCCACTAAATGAGCTCATTTCAAATTTGATGGCTGCTACAGGTCTCAAAAAAGTTGGGACAGGGGCCTGTTTACCATGGTGTAGCATCCCCTCTTCTTTTTAACACAGAGTGGAGGCGTCCTCTGTCATCCTTTTTGCATGACAGAGTTTTAGGTGGCATCTGTGGATGACACGATGGACTGTGTTTACAGACCGTGGTTTCTTGAAGTATTCCTGGGCCCGTTTAGTAATGTCAATGGCAGAATCATGCCAGTGAGTGATGCAGTGGCGTCTGAGGGCCCGAAGATCACCGGCATCCAGTAAAGGTCTTTGGCCTTGTCCCATACGCACAGAGATTTTTCCAGTTTCCCTGAATCTTTTGATGATGTTATGCACTGTCGATGATGACACCTTTAAAGCCTTTGCAATTTGACGTTGAGGAACATTGTTTTCAAAGTATTCCAAAATTTGTTTTACACAAGCCTTCACAGGTTGGAGAGCCTCTGGCCATCTTTACTTCTGATAGACTCAGCCTCTCAAAGACTTCCATTTTATAGCCAATCATTGTTACACACCTGATGCCAGTTAACTTAATTATTTGCTAAATGTTCTTTCAGCTGATTCTCTTATATATTAATTGCTTTTACAGCCCTTTCAGCCCTCAGTCCCAACTTTTTTGAGACCTGTAGCAGCCAGAAAATTTGAAATGAGCTTTTTTTTGTGGATAGAAGTGTAAAATGTCTCAGTTTCAACATTTGAAGTGTTATCTATGTTTGATCATAAATAACATATTGGCTCATGAGATTTGAAATTCATTGCATTATGATTTTATTCACGATTTACACTTCGTCTTGACTATTTTGGAATTGAGGTTGTAATATTTGACAAAGATAACCCAAGTAAATACAAAATGCAGTTTTTAAATGATGATTTCATTTGTTAAGGGAAAAAAGCTATCCAAACTTACCTGGCCCAATGTGAAAAAGTAATTGCCCTAAAACCTAAACCCACCCTCAGCGACAACAACTGCGAACAACCGTTTGCAATAACTAGCAATGAGTCTTTCACATCACTGTGGAGGAATTTTGGCCCACTCTTCTTTGAAGAATTGTTTTAATTCAGCCACATCAGAGGGTTTTCGAGCATGAACAGCCTGTTTAAGGTTGTGCCACAGCATCTCAATTGAATTTAAGTCCAGACTTTGACTAGGCCACTCCAAGACCTTCATTATCAGGCCTTTTCTTGAAAAATCTTTAGGTGCACAAACATTTGTGCCCGTAAACTTAATTTTTCAGCCTTAGGTGTGCATTTTTTAACGCAGCTCAAATGCAATTTTAGGCGTGCATACCGTGCTCTGCACGAAAAGTTAAGGTGATATGAAATTTGTACATAATTAATCTAAACTAATAAAAGCAATATATTATGGCCATCTTTAAAATATGTAAATCTACCATGTGCAACACCAGCTTTCTATTCCTACATTATATTCTTCTCACATAGGCACGCAAGTGTGCGTTTCAATTGGGTCCTTAGATCCGGCCTAACTACAGTTAAGTGATCTAGGCATTAGTTGCTCACTTCAATATAGTCTTGGAACATAATGTTAAATGAAAAAATCAGGAGTTTGGCAGAATTTCCTGTAAGTCATAGATTTTTCAAAAAAACGGAATGAATTTGCAAGCAACATTTTACTAACCCAGCTCAACTACGAACGGATCTACCACTTGAGAACTGTAAATCAGCTTACTTAGTATTCTCTCCACGCATAAACCTGTTAAATGTGCTTTATATGTGAACATTAATATTAAGTTGTTATATGTTATATGGTCATTTGAATTGAACCGCTAGTTAGTCAGGCTACTTAAATTGAAACAGAATGAAGAGGTGCATCTTCACTGCATTGCGGGCAGTAATATTGCAACTTGCAGGTTTAAAGGAGAACTCCGGTTTGAAATTGACTTGGGGTGTATTGAAACATGAAAATGAGTACTAACTTTTGTGGAACACCCCATCTGTGTACGCAGCATTTCGAAATACATGGCTTTTTAGCCGAAGCTCCTAACAGGCTTACAATGGTAGTGAATGGGGCGTAGCATTGCCATGCAAAGAAATCGCTATTTTTACAACATTAACAAGGCTCAAAGTAGCTCCACACTTCATTGGTAGAATTCCGAGGGCCCTGACATTTAAAACGAGGCACCAAGAACTTGGAAAATGCACATGTAGTTCATTAAAAAAGACTGTTTATACAAACAGTACCTTGAGGTACTGTCGACTTGAGTTTCAACATGGAGGCGACTGGAAACTACCTCAAGGTAATGTCTGCATAAACAGTCTTTGTATTTCCTGATGAAGATCACTTTGATCAAAACGTTGATACAATACATTTTTGGGGAGCATTGTCTTTCAGTGTGCGGACCTGACCATTTTATTTTGGATAGTTTTTTTCCCTTAACTAATGAAATCATCATTTTAAAACTGCATTTTGTATTTTCTCGGGTTATCTTTGTCTAATATTAAAATTTGTTTGATGATCTGAAACATTACAGTGTGACAAATATGCAAAAAAAAAAAAAAAAGAAGAAATCAAGAACGAGGCAAATACTTTTACACGGCACTGTATCTGTATGTGTTTATTTTATCTTCATTTATTCCTTTTATAATAACAAAATTGTACTTTCTTTTGATGTTTTGGCAATATTGCGCAATTGATATTCATGCCGATAAAACAAACTGAACTGAACTGAAAATTGAAAAACTGGTGACATGGCCTAGTATCATTCCCATTGCAGGACCATTTCCTCCTCAAAACTAACACATGAATGGCAATTGAATTTGAAACAGCCCATAGCCCAACAGGTCACGGAGATGCAGTGGGTCGCTGGTTCGAGCCACAGTGGAGCCACAGTGCGATAAATGCAGCAATTGGGCCCTTGAGCTAGATCCTTGACCCATCATGACCCAAGGGTGGGGAGACAGACACCATCATGTGATCGCACGGCACTCACTCATAGCGGCCATCAAGTCGTCATAGAGAGGGAAGGTGAAGAGCGGCTCAGGAAGTTCCCGCAGGAACAACTTCAGAGCGCCGGCGGTCACGTGCATGTCCTCCCACTTAGAGTCCTCAAGATTCACCTTCTCATCTGAGAGAGAGAGAAATGACATCACCACACAATATCATCGTCATCATCATCATCATCATCATCATCATCATCATCATCTCATCTGAGAGAGACAAAGATCCTGTTCTATAAGATTACCTTCTCATCAGAGATACTATCCTAAGATTACCGACTCATCTCTGAAATTGTCCAATAAGACTTCCTTCGCATCGTAGATACTGTTCAATCAGATCACACAATCACTGAAGACTGTCTCAGACACTGTGCAGTAAGATCATCTCTAATGCAATGCGCCGGCCGGATCAGTACCGTGATTGACAGCGAAGCGCAGTTTCTGAATCGTCGCCAGGTTTCCGCTCACTCTGTACAGCCCATCAACACCAAGACCTGTCAAACAGGAAGTGTGTAAAACCTTAAGAGTATGAAATGGGAAATGTGTGACTCATGCTGACCTCAGCTAACCACAGGACACTCAAACAAAGGTGGTCATACAAAATAATACAAGTACACTACCACTAATAATAATAACAATAATAAAGTAAGATGTGGTACAGACTGCACGTCCTTTGACAGTAACTGTAGGTGAAATGGGACTAACTCGATAGACCATCATCTGACATGGATGTAAAAACACTCCAAGTCATGAGGTCCTACTTAAACTGCATCTTCATCATTCAATTACTGAATCATGGGAGTAGAGAACAAAGTAAAAAAATTAATCAATGCATATTTACAGACCACACAGCACAAATAATGCATGGTTACCGTGATTCTCCACGTGGTCGATACACATTTTGACAAATTTGGGAACAGTGCTGCTTTCCTGCTGACACAGGCTGTCCAGCGTGCAGCCAAAGACTTGATCTGTGCAGGGAAAAGCCCACAATGACACAGAAGCTTAGAACCATCAGGTCTCACAGCAGTAATAAACAGTCCTGTTAAAGGAGCTCAATCGTTCAGCAAGTTCTCACTCCAGCCCGAACCAAGCATACCTCATTCAACAGCCAGAGAGAACTCCTGTTCAGCTGCTTAATAGTAGAGTGGTTCAAATAAGACAAAATGAAAACCTAGATGGTATTACAGCCGCACTGGTTACTACTAAACCATAGGATCTATAGTCCAATTAAAAAAATCAAGCGACAGCACAGTCCATTATCAGAAGCACTAATCCTCCTCTAGAAACAATGTGGGAGAATTTCTGCATATCCAACTCAATATCCATGTCATTCACAAAACAGAGGTTTGGGGGTACCCCATGGCCCAGTTTTAGGGCCATGGTATCTTGGATGTAGTTGTTGGGATTCCAAGATACCAAGCTTTTAGACCAGCGTACATTCCTTTTGACCATTTAGGTCCCTTAATGACCCAGCGATAAGGCCACTGAACCCCTGAAGCTGCCCTTGAGATACCCATGAACCTGGTTTAGGGTCACTGTACCTTTGATGTAGCCCTTGTCTTTCACAGCTTGCAGAGTTGGGCGGCGTGTCAGGAACCTCTTCAGTTTGTATCGTGTTCTCTTCTGCTCAGGAGAGTCCGCACCCGATGAGTTCTTTATACCTGATGGGGAAGTATGGAGGTACACAGAAATAAGTCAGGATCTGGCCTTAAGCTCTCAGCCTCCAATTCGACCTCTCCAACAGAAAGGATATTGGACTCTCTGCTAGAAAAAAGGCTCCTCTGCATCAGTTACACAGTCAGAGTCCAAATAAAACTGAATTTCATCTCTCTCTCTCTCTCTCACTTCTGCTCTTCTTCGAGTGCTCCTTCTCTGTGTCCTCATCCTCAGCACCTGGAGATTCTGGCATATCCTCCTCGATGGCCTCATCTGACTCCCAGGCCTGAAGAGGGTAGTTTAAAACCGGTAAAAAAAAAAAAAAAAAACCCTCTTCCACAAATTAATTCCCAAGCACTGCTTTAACTCAGTCCACACAATGCAAAATCTGTGTGGCATTATTGATTTGGCCATGAAAGAATGCTAGGAGCTAAAGCTGGGAGTAAGGGTGGAACATAATGTGCAGGAGCTTTCCTGGGTTCTCATGGGTTCTCCGGATGAGGGAACCCATTTTAGAGCGGATAACATGTGTGTACGGTGCAGACGATAGACACTCACGTGAGCGCTGATGGTCTCGGACAGGGCTTTGTACCACTCGTTCACCAGGCTCTCGTTCTCCGAGTGAATCAGCAGCTCCGTGCCCTGCCTGGTCTTCAGCTGAGGGCCACAAGGAGAGAGTGAAGCAAAGAGGACAGCAGAGGGCAGCATCGAGCACGGCCTCCGCATACACAAAACCCCAGCGAGTGCCCGGATCAAAATGGATCCGTATGTCACACAAATCAATGAATATCCCTTTGCAAATCTCTTTCTAACCCAAACCCCCACAGCCTTAGCTTATTGTCAGAGAAAACCATGTAAAAGAGCACGTTTTAACAGAGTAAATATACTGCATCACATTTACACTTCGTTGTCTCTGACTTCAAAACAATTTTTTTACCTTTTAAAGGGACTTCTTTATTTAACCATTCACTCTGCAGAGAATTAGGCAGCGTTAACAATGACAGGGATGGCCTTCGAGACCAGGAGTCTCTTGTTTTTTTTTTGAGTATTTAATTTCAGTGTAACTAAAGGAGAGGCTGAATGATCCAGTTTAAAGGAATAAGGTCAGGAAAGGAGACGAGGTCCTCACCTCCAGGACGTGCTTCTTGCTGGACTTGTCTTTGGACGCCCAATCAACTGAGGCACCTTTCAGATCCACCGTGAACTCAGGCTTCGAGTGACCACCGAACTGCAGAGAGAGAGGGAAGGAGGGGGATGGGGAGAGAGAGATGGACAAGGGAGGACAGAGAGGCAGAGACATAAGAAAGAGGGTGACTCTCCTCTGTTTGCACTTGAGAGAGGCGGTGTTTTTAAGGTCATGCTTTTTCCTTGAAACACGAGGTCATGAATCCACTTTGTTTTACACAGGAAGTGGGGAAAAATCTGCATTTCATTAATCATTGTTTGGGGGGGGAGGTATTATTTACCTTGTGGGAAACTGCACAGTCCGTGATTAAATATGCATGCAGCCACTGTCTACCGAGCAGGTGAGGGCACGCAGAGCCACCCAATTAACATACAACATTCACAAGCAGCCAGCCAATCAGAACAGGTTTAGCGAGCGTTCAGCCAATAAGCACACAGCCTACACATGCAGTTTGAACGCCGCTTTGAAATTCATCGAGCCACTCAAAAGACAGCTTTGACATGCATCCAGCCAATTAACAGCTTTTTTCTTTTCTTTTAAAATAAACAGCTTTTCTGGCCTGAATGCACCAATAGGAGTGTTCTATTCCAATTGCATCCGGTGACAGCAACTACATAAACAGCGCCGGAGAGCTGCATGAGGAGGCAGTTCAGCATAAACCAATCAGAAATGGCCTATAATTTACAGCTAAATGACAGTACTGTCTATAGAGAAGACACTCTGGCCAACTATTTTCAGCCTGTGGACATGGTTCTCCAAGAGCTTCCAAAACCAACATAAGTCCCTCACGCGAACCCTGCCTCATGCTAGAACTTTCTCCAGCTAAACAAACCTTCACTCAAGTAACAGCTACAATCTAATCAGCCAGGCAGGAGAAATCTTTGGGGAAGGGAAAATATCAGGTGCCTAAATGGAGCACAACCACTGAAGTTTAACAGCCTCCAGCAACTGTCCAATCAAGAACCTGATTCAATTAGAACAGAACAGAATGAGCACTCCCACTGCGCTGGGTCTGACCAATTGTGAGAGAGAGAGGAGGCGGGCATGCAAGCGTGACAGAGAGAGACAGATGGGGGGAGAGAAAGAGGGATAGAGAGAGAGAAGGAGAGGGGGGGGAGAGAGAGAGGGAGAGATAGAAACACATACAGCGACAGCTGGCCCAGGCCTATACACATAGGAGACAGCTGGGCGGAGCTTGAAGGACCGCCTCCAGTTGCTTAGCAGCGAGAGGAGGAGCTCAGGAAAGGAGCCACTGCGGTAGAATGACTGACAGCCAGCAGGGAAGAAGGGAGAAGGGTGATGTCATCACATCAGAAAAGTTTGAAATACTGAGCGAGGCGGGAAAAGAAAGAAACAAAGGAGTAACAGAAAAAGCACAAAGAAAGAAGCAACAGCAAGCCCCGCCCCATCGATAACCCCACCCATCCATCTTCTGCCCCGCCCCTCCCTCCTACAACCCGCCCCCTCCCACCATCCCTCCCTCAATCCTGCCCTAAAAAAACATCTTCACTACCACACTCTTTAAGGCCCGAGAGGGATATTTCTCTTCAGTATTTATGTACAGTCTAACAACACGTTCTGCACGCTATTTCACAGCTGTATCACATCAGATGGGTGAGCACAGGTAGGAATTGACAGGGTCATTCTCAGACCGATGGGCAATTTAGAGTTATCAGTCAGCCCAGCAAGCATAGCTTTGTACTGGGGAATACGCGAGGAGTAAACCCGCTCACGCCCGCGGAGAACAGGCAAATGCCGCACAGAAAGGGGCTTGGCTGGATTCGAACCCATAACCCACACTGCCAGAAGCAGAGCTTCCCACGACACCACTAGAGGGAAACGCGGTGCAGCCCTGACTGCTCAGGCAGGGACGCACTTTCAGCTGCTCTGGCCCAGCGCCCCAGTACACTGGGGGTGAAGTGATGAACATTACGTAAGGTTACAGCCTCTGAGTCTTAATTTGTGGATATTTATACATCTATGTACTGTGAACCACATAGGAACTGCAGCCCTTCTTATCGTGTCATGTCCAAATATTTATGGACTGCACTGTATGCTTGTGCATTAAATCACACTCACAGTTCTTTCATAATTGCTACAAATAGTTTGCATAACGAAGTGAGTCCTCAGAATAACATGAGATGTGAGATACTACAGGTGGGTCACAGTGAGTGCAGGAATTTGCTCAAACCAGGTACTGGACCATCCGAGTCCACCAACCAGATAACTTATTACGCCTACCAGGAAAAACCATGGAAGCTTAAATCTAACAACGCTACAATGCGTGTGCATTCTCAGTTATGTTTTTCTCATTGTCAAGAAGATGCATTATTTATAACATAATGAAAATGAAAATGTAATCCTCAAATGCTTTTATTTGCGAGCTCATGTGTAAAGACCATTTAAAATGCACACATGGACTGACACATGAAAACGCAAAGTGGATTAAATTTTCATTGTCCTGACGATTGAAACAAAAATGCGCTTGCCTCTCAACAAAGAAAAAGCATTGCTGAGGATGAATTCTCTTTGTGAGATTAGCGTTTTTCATTTTATTTTGTTGGCAATATGGTGGGGCACTTTTTGAAAATTAAACAGCCAATGAGGAATACTTTTCAATTAGTCATAAAAAGTGCATATTGACTAGAAAATAAAAAGATCATCAGATAACATCTGAAGACCCCAATGGAAAAATTATCATCATATTTTCACGTTGTGGAGAAATGATTAATTAAAAATTCAACATGATCATAGAAACAACGCACAGGAAAAAATGCAAAAAATATGAAATATTATAATAATATATAAAATCAACAAAAATGCTAAATTTGGACACTGATAATTCTTCCTTTGTGGTTTTCATTTTTTATTTTCATCATTATACAAAAACCGCATTTGCTTCTTGAAAAAGAGAAAGCATTTCTGAGAGAGCATTTTCATTTAGATATATGCTCCCATAAATAACCTGTACAATCAGGTGGTGAAAAATGTGGCCTCAGTAAATACATGCTGCAGCCCACATCATCTGGAGTTATGCAGCCAGGCCTGAATTTATTATAGAAAGGCCTACGGTGTTGAACTCAGGAAGAGAGCCTGGATCTGCAGGAGAGACTGAATTAAGCCTGTGGCCTACATTTCAAGAATATCAGACAAGAACCTCCATGAAAGAAATTGGGATGCACTCAACAACGCACGTCTGGATTATACTTAAAAATATCTCAAGTGATACGGCCATGAATGTCCTAAAACAGTGGAGCAGTGTGATTGGTCACCGAGTGTTGAGTGAGGCTTACCCAGCTAGACCCGCCCCCTTGGCCCTTAGAGAATTGGAAGGAGGAGCCCTGCAGGACCGTCCAACCAGAGGTCCAGTTCTTCCTAGAAAAGTAACGTGTCATCAGTAGAAGACCCCCCTGTCCCATACTGTGCTGATTTTACACCACATTTTAAATTTCACAGTTCAACACTTGTGTTTAATTACTAAAACATCCATCCATGGATAACAGTTGAATACATACAGCGGGGAAAATAAGTATTGATCGCGTCAACATTTTTCTCAGTAAATCTCTTTCCAATGGGTCTATTCACATGAAATTTTCACCCAAGCAATCCACGCATACAAAGACATCAAAACAAATAAGTCACAAATTAAGTTCTGTGTAATAAAGTGGAATAACGGGGAATAAGTATTAAACACATGAAGAAAAGGAGGTGCAAAAAGGAACAGAAAGCCGAGAAACCAGATGAAATCTGTCAGTATACAGAAAGCAATCCTGCCCCCTATCAGTGCAAATTCATATCAGCTGATTTAATCCCAACTGATGGCCAATAAAAAAGGTTTCTCATTACCAAGGTGTCACATAAGAAGCATCTCATGATGGGTAAAAACAAAGAGCTCTTTCTAGACCTTAGCAACCGTATTGTTGCAAAGCATACTGTTGGCATTGGTTACAGATGTATTTCTAAACTTCTGAATGTTCCAGTGAGCACCGATAGGGCCATAATCCAGAGGTGGAAAGAACATAATTTCACAATAAATCGGCCACGACCAGGTGCTCCTTGCAAGATTTCTGACAGAGGAGTCAAGAGAATAATCAGAAGAGTTGTTCAAGAGCCGAGGACCACTCGCAGAGAGCTTCAGAAAGACCTGAAATTAGCAGGTACAGTTGTTTCAAAGAAAACGATGAGTAATGCACTCATCCACCATGGCCTCTATGCACGCTTACTGCGCAAGACTGAAGAAAAAGCATGTTGAAGCTCGTATAAAGTTAGCTGCGCAACATTTGGACAAGCCTATGAAATACTGGGAGAGTATAGTCTGGTCAGATGAGACTGAAATTGAACTCTCTGGAGGTCATGGCAAAAACCATGTTTGGAGGACAAACTGCACTGCACATCACCCCCAAAACACTACACCAACAGAGATGTTTGGAGGTGGGAACATCATGCTGTGGGGCTGTTTTTCAGCATATGGCACTGGCAGACTTCATATAATTGAAGGAAGGAGGAATGGAGAAATGTACCAATACATTCTTGATAAGAATCTGCTGCCATCTACCAGGATGCTGAAGATGAGATGAGGGCGGACATTTCAGCAAGACAATGATCCCACACACACAGCCAAGGAAACTCTCAACTGGTTTCAGAGAAAGAAAATAAAGCTGCTGTGGCCCAGTCAATCACCGGACTTGAATCCAATTGAAAATCTATGGAAAGAACTGAAGATCAGAGTTCGTAGAAGAGGCCCCTGGAACCTTCAGGATTTTAAGAGTTTGTGTGGAGTAATGGGCCAAAATCACACCTGAGCAATGCATGCGACTAGTTTCTCCATACAGGAGGCGTCTTGAAGCTGTCATGACCAACAAAGGCTTTGCCATTAAGTAAGCATATTCAATACTTGTTCCCTGTGCCATTCCACATTATTACACATAATTCTAACAGAAATTTTTTGAAATTTCTTTGTATGTGTAGATTACTTGGGTTACGCCCAACATCTGGTGAAAATTTCATGTCAACAGACCCATTAGAAATATATTTACTGAGAAAAATGTTGACACATTTGATACTTATTTTACCAGCTGTAAAATGAAAGTGCCCTTCCCCCACACACCCAGGGTACCAGCAATCTCTAAATATGGCTCAACTATTTCTGCTTTAAGCATCACAAAATTATGGGTCCATTAAGTCATGAAAATCATAGTGAACTGCATCAAAAAACAAGTGAATTCAAAATAATTATTATATGAGAACAAATATCAGTAAAATATTGTGGATGAGCAACATTGATAGAGGATAGATGTTTAGATATACTTTACTGAACCCAGTGGGGTAATTTGTGCTCTGCACTTGCCACAGCCTATAATTTGGAGCAGTGGGCAGCCACAGAGCAGCGCCCGGGGACCAACTCCTGTTCTTAAGCCTGAACCTTGGTCAGGGACACTGGTAGGAATGTTCCGATAGAGCATGTCTTTCTAAAGCCTGAACCTTGGTCAGGGACACTTGTAGGAATGTTCCTATAGAGCATGTCTTTCTAAAGCCTGAACCTTGGTCAGGGACACTTGTAGGAATGTTCCTATAGAGTACGTCTTTCTAAAGCCTGAACCTTGGTCAGGGACACTTGTAGGAATGTTTCTATAGAGCATGTCTTTCTAAAGCCTGAGCCTTGGTCAGGGACACTGGTAGGAGTGTTCCAATAGAGCATGTCTTTCTAAAGCCAGAGCCTTGGTCAGGGACACTGGTAGGAGTGTTCCTATAGAGCATGTCTTTCTAAAGCCAGAGCCTTGGTCAGGGACACTGGTAGGAGTGTTCCTATAGAGCATGTCTTTCTAAAGCCAGAGCCTTGGTCAGGGACACTGGTAGGAGTGTTCCTATAGAGCATGTTTTTCTTGGTACTGTACTCAAGACAACTGGAAACATACTTCAATTTTATTATTGACAAATAAAATCAAAGATATATTGAGTTCTTTTTATGAAACAGAAAAATGTGGATCCAAAACAACAAAGGGCTCCGGGTAAGAAATAAAAAGAAATCTTTGAGTGAGCTGAGCCCTCAATATAGAGAAATAGGTATTTTTAATGGAATTTTGGAGGAACTCCCCCTGAAAGTTAAATTTTCTAGTTCAGGCTGTTGAACCAGCTGTCTGGCGAGTGGTAAACACGGCTCTCTTCCGTGTGCAACTGCACCTGCAACAGGGCCCAACATGGCCGCCTGGCTCTTACCGCACTCTCCGGCCGTTCTCTGTGATTTTGGTCACGTTGAGGGGGCCACTCTTCTCCGAGGGCTGCAAAGCGAGGGGGTGGGGGTGGGGGTGGGGGGGGTGGTTTAGGAGGATCACAAAGAAATCAGTGTCACTGAGGCTGTTATCAGGGTCATGTTCATTTTGCGTTATTACAGGAGCAGAATATCATTACGTTATTACAGTAGCAGAATATCATTTTCATTTTACAAAATGGAATTTTATAACAATTGAACAAGGAATCAATCCAAAGAATCAATTACAATCAAACAATTAAACAATCAAACAATGAATCAAGGTGTGGACACTTGCATGCACACACGCACAACCACATGCAAGCACACACTCTAATACACACACACACACACACACGCACGCATACATGCACTCTCATACAAACTCACAGATGCGCACACACCCACACACACAGGCAGTTACAGAGATTAGTCATGGATAGAGAGGTGCTAACAGATGAGAGGGCAGTTAGAGGGGTAGTTACAGACAGAGGGGTATTAACAGATAAGGGAACAGTTAGAGGGGCAGTTATGGACAGAGGAGTAATAACAGATGAGGGGGCAGTTACACTACCGCTCAAAAGTTTGGGATCCCTCGCAAATTTCTTTGTTTTCCAAAGAAAAATACACTTTCATGCATTTCACAAACATGTTTTTCCATTTCAAATATTTTTATCCATGTCACAAACAATTAAAATGAATCAGATGATTTTCTAAGAATGATTGACATTTTTGCATAGAGGCCTATTATCAGCAACTGTCAGTCCCCTGCATCAATCTCCTGGTATGGCTGCAAATCCAAGTTCAGCATTTTATAAGGCTAAATGATTATTAGAAAACCCTTTTGCAAATGCGCTGCAAAGCTGAAAACCGTTGAACTAATAAGGGAGTGCAAAAGGGAGCATGGCATTAGTTTAGTAACTGAAGCATCAGCAGTTGTTTGTTTCGTTTACAGGCTCAAAATGGCCAGAAAGAAAGAACTTCCTTTAGAGACCCATCAGTCTGTTGTTGTGCTTAGAAAAGAAGGCTATTCAATGCGAGAAATTGAAAACTTAAGAGGGGTATTAACAGATGAGATGGGCAGTTACAGAGGTTAGTCATGGACAGAGGGGTGCTCACAGATGAGGGGGCAGTTAGAGGGGTAGTTATGGACAGAGGGGTATTAACAGATGAGATGGGCAGTTACAGAGGTTAGTCATGGACAGAGGGGTGATCACATATGAGGGGGCAGTTAGAGGTGCAGTTATAGACAGAGGGGTATGAACAGATGAGGGGGCAGTTAGAGGGGCAGTTATGGACAGAGGGGTATTAACAGATGAGGGGGCAGTTAGAGGGGCAGTTATGGACAGAGGGGTATTAACAGATGAGGGGGCAGTTAGAGGGGCAGTTATGGACAGAGGGGTATTAACAGATGAGGGGGCAGTTAGAGGGGCAGTTATGGACAGAGGGGTGCTCACAGATGAGGGGGCAGTTAGAGGGGTAGTTATGGACAGAGGGGTGCTCACAGATGCAGGGGTGGTTATAGGGGCAGTTATAGACAGAGGGGTATGAACAGATGAGGGGGCAGTTAGAGGGGCAGTTATGGACAGAGGGGTGCTCACAGATGAGGGGGCAGTTAGAGGGGTAGTTATGGACAGAGGGGTATTAACAGATGAGGGGGCAGTTATGGACAAAGGGGTGCTCACAGATAAGGGGGCAGTTATGGACAGAGGGGTATTAACAGATGAGGGGGCAGTTAGAGGGGAAGTTATGGACAGAGGGGTGCTCACAGATGAGGAGGCAGTTAGAGGGGTATTTATGGAGAGAGGGGTATTAAGAGATGAGAAGGGGAGTTACAAAGGGTAGCCATGGACGGAGGGGTGAGCACACATGAGGGGGCAGTTAGAGGGGTAGTTATGGACAGAGGGGTATTAACAGATGAAATGGGCAGTTACAGAGGTTAGTTATGTACAGAGGGGTGCTCACAGATGAGGGGGCAGTTAGAGGGGTAGTTATGGACAGAGGGGTATTAACAGATGAGATGGGCAGTTACAGAGGTTAGTTACGGACAGAGGGGTGATCACAGATGAGGGGGCAGTTAGAGGGGTAGTTATTGACAGAGGGGTATTAACAGATGAGATGGGCAGTTACAGAGGTTAGTCATGGACAGAGGGGTGATCACAGATGAGGGGGCAGTTAGAGGGGTAGTTATGGACAGAGGGGTATTAACAGATGAGATGGGCAGTTACAGAGGTTAGTTACAGACAGAGGGGTGCTCACAGATGAGGGGGCAGTTAGAGGGGTAGTTATGGACAGAGGGGTATTAAAGGATGAGATGGACAATTACAGAGGTTAGTTATGGACAGAGAGATACTAACAGATGAGGGGGCAGTTAGAGGGGTAGTTACGGACAGAGGGGTATTAACAGATGAGGGAGCAGTTACAGAGGTTAGTTATGGACAGAGGGGTGCTCACAGATGCAGGGGTGGTTATAGGGGCAGTTATAGACAGAGGGGTATTAAAGGATGAGATGGACAATTACAGAGGTTAGTTATGGACAGAGGGGTGCTCACAGATGAGGGGGGAGTTAGAGGGGTAGTTATGGACAGAGGGGTATTAACAGATGAGATGGGGAGTTACAGAGGTTAGTCATGGACAGAGGGGGGATCACAGATGAAGGGGCAGTTAGAGGGGTAGTTATGGACAGAGGGGTATTAACAGATGAGATGGGCAGTTACAGAGGTTAGTTATGGACAGAGGGGTGCTCACAGATGAGGGGGCAGTTAGAGGGGTAGTTATTGACAGAGGAGTACTAACAGATAAGGGTGACTTTGGGGATGTGGGGCAGGATTCTGTGTCAGGGGGGGCGAGCCTTGTACCCGCTGGGGTCTCCTGAGGATGAGAACTCAAATGAAATCAAACTTTGTTAACACACTGCATCACGTAAACAACTGGCACATCCCAGGGGAAATACCTGCGTAAGCAAGCCTGGGGTAACAGGAGCAGATGCAGACAAGACCACACCCTGAGAGGAACCAGACCCAACAGGGGGTGTGGGGTAACATTAGCACCGCGGTCAGTTAGCCTGAGCTCAGCATAGACATAAGCCAAGAGTACAGACAGCATAAACACACAGCACTAGCTTCTTTAACACACCATGCACTCTCTCACTCTTTGGTTTTTTTGTTAATTCCGTTCCTCCACTCTGAGCACATTTGAGCCGTTCAGTCCCCCGCAGCGACCTGCCCCCAGTAACCCAGGAGGAGGACAGCGTGGCTCATGGTGGGTGAACCAAATATGTGCGTGATCACTGTCGCACTCATGGACTTTGACACAGACAAAGGAAGGAAGGACAAATAAAGATGCCGCTGAGGACCAGACCAGTGTAATCCTCATCCCCCACCTGTTCGATTCCGCAAAGGGATCTTGAGCAGTGATGAAAGATTCCCTCACACATCACCATCGATCTCTGCAATCTACAGCTCACCAGCACTTAAGGAGTAAAGATTTTCCATCATTGCCATTTCTGTTCTGAAGGCCCACTCACACCGGGGCGGAGCAAGAAAGCAGCACGGATTTCCAGAATATTCACAGCACGAAAATTTCGCGTGAAACCATTCACACCGAACTCGGTGCGAAATTTCGTATTCTTGTTTTCTAATTTCGCAACCAAATACACAAGTTATAATTTAACTTAAATGAACCATGAGAGCAGCAGCGACGATGACATTGTTTGTATGTATCTGAACGGTAACATTAGCCTCACAGTCTACTTTGGCACTGATGTAGCCAACAAACGTTTTCCTTATTGATGTCCGGACCTAGGGCTGTTTAATTAAACTCAACTTGTCCAACCTAGACGAAGCCACATGATAATTTGCACCTCAGCGACGCACAGCTTCGTGATTTGGTGCACAAATATTGAAAATATGAAAACTTTAATTGAAAAAAAAAACAAAAAAACAAAAACAACTATGATTAGCTAGATCTCTAACTACTCTGAAAAAGTAAACCAACAACGCTAGCTATAAAATGTCATGCTAAATTTCAGTGTTAAATGAATACAAGCTATCCAGCTAATCAAAAGGTTTAAATGCTGTGACATCAATAAAAAACAAATCATTTCATTGGCTAAAAGCACAATTTCGCTGGCGGATTTTCGCTGAAGCATAAAGCCCAACGCCCACTGGAGGCGTGAAACGCGTCAAAATATTGGTTACATTAATTTCAATGGAGCAACGCCCACTGGCAGCGTGTGACACATGTCGGATTTTTACTTTTCGCCATTGCTGAATTTTTACTATTCGCCACTGTTCAATTTCATGAGCGACAACTCAATAGAAACACATTAGTCTTTTAGGTTATTTAACTATTTTGCCTTGGCATGGTTAGTGGCACACATTTAGTGGAAACCTCAAATGCAGTAGTCAGAACCGATATACCTGCTGTTTAACCAAGTCGCAGTTTTGAGGAAATTCGTTATTTTGCGGGAATTTTAGTTATTAAGCGATCTACGGTTACACAGTACCCAACTCAGGGTACACCGATAAGAACACTGCAAAGTTAACTAGCTAGCTAATTCGCTGCTGGGTGAAGTAAAGTGAACAAGTCGACATGGTCTACAACATCCCCCGACAATCGTGCGCTTCTCATTTTCGAACTCAATCAAGGCCTTTATGGTCTGAAGCTACACACCAAATTTGGTTACTGTATCTGTAGTAGTTTCTGAGTAAAGCTGTCCCCTATATCTGGAACGGACGGACGGACGCACACACGGACGGACGGACGGACGGAAGGAGGTCAAACCTATATCCCCCTGCCACTTCGTGTTGGCGGGGGATAATAATAATCTGAATTTACTAGACGACTAAATTTAAGAGGGAAATTATGGCTGTATATAACATATAGAGCACAGTAACCTGAAACTCGCGCTTTGTCATCACTATAAATAAGATTTATAAGTAGGTGTTTTCAAAATTAAACACTCTCTTGTTGAATATTTTGAGATTGACACTCGGCTTCTCGGTCGTGTTGATAGCTGTCAATGTTGATGTGGCTGACGCTTTCAGTGGATGTTTAAAAGCGTCAAGGCAACGTTCAGATTTTGACGCGACGCTTCGCAGCCAGAGGGCGTTGGGCTCAAGTCTGAGCGCATGTTTTTTCTGCCGTACGGAAATTCCGCCTTTGTGTGCAAGCTTACATAAGAACCCATGGAAATAGCTCCTTTTAAAATACGCGCAAATAGTCCGCAGGGAAATTCGCGCTTGGTGTGAATGGGCTTTCAGAAGGATATTCTAAATTTCAAATCTCCAGTGTTCATTGGCATACAGGCCAGTGAACACTGCTGACCTTATTAAGCCGTCAATTAAGCACATATTTTTTCATCCTTATTGAGCGCAGTGATGCCTTAATGGGGAAAGTTCCAGAACACGGAACCCCGGTGTGCCCATGGAAGTCTTTCATCGCTGGCTGGGAGGCGGTAAGAGAGAGAGAGAGAGAATGATCTCAAGATTGACAGGTCAGAGGACCAATCACTGCGTTCCTTTCTGCTTGATTTCGGAGTTATCAGACATGGATCCAAAGAGAAACCTATGGAGAACTAACAGAGCTGAAGTCCAGTTCTTCCAAGCATAAGATTAGTGAAATTGTCCCCCTTGACCATTCCCATTCACCCTCAAGCCCCAATTAGCAGGAGTTTCTCTTATGGTTAGAGGGCCCTGATTGGTGGAGCGGAACAAGGGGGTGGGGCAGGGCACTGACTTGCTCCTGAAAGGTCGGAGAGCTGGAGAGGCGTTCGGAACGGAACCCCCTCTGCTTCACAGGCTGCAGAAACACAAGCAGAGCAGCTGGAGACCAGAGCTAGCAAGCTAACACGACAACATTTAACATGCTGGCATGAAGCAAACTGACATTTAACATGACAGCTTAACACATTAACACTTAACATTTAAACACTTAAGGCCAGAAACCAGAACTAGCATTTAGCACACTGGCAACAAACACACATGTATGAATTACACAAGCATTTCGCATGCAAGCAATTAGCGCACTGCCATTAAACGCGAGTAATTCAAACATGCTAGCTTTTAGCATACTAGCATGTAACGCAATGGAATTTCAACAGGATTGCATAAAGCGGGCTAGCATTTAACACACTGAGAGGGACCAACGCAGATTACCATTCAACACACGAGAAGTAAGCCCAATTACATGAGCAGAGTCAGTAAACTGAAGTCGCAGTGTTAAAATACGTGGATTTGTCCAGTGGTCAGCAGGCCACCACCTCAAGAGCCAGTGTTTGAATCATCTCGCCAACACCTGTGAATGACAAATGGAATTGGACCTTAGAACCCCTCCCCCTTTACCCCACCTTCTCATTGGTCTCCAGGATACAGGTGCTGTGTCTCCATTTGTTGAGCACGATGGGCGGTTCCCTTCGGTCCAAACTGCGCGTTTTAGGAGTGGGGTCACCTGACTTTGTAGGGGAGAGGGTGTACTGTGGAGAGATGGAGAAAGGGAGGGAAGGAGAGAGAGAGAGAGAGAGAGAGAGAGAGAGAGAGTGTAAAAGGATGGGGTAATCACAGCAAACATGAGAAGAAAAAAATTAAAAAACAGCAACAAGTTCCTTACCTACAGACATAAAAATATCACAACATTTGCAAATTCAAATTATAAAAAGACACCTGATTCAGTGAGATATACAGTGGGGCAAATAATTATTGAACAAGTCAACATTTCTTTCAGTAAATATATTTCTTTCGGAGCTATTGACATGAAACCCAAGTAATCAGCACATACAAAGAAATCTAAACAAATAAGTTCATAAAATAAATGAGTCATAAATAAATGTGTGGATTACTTTGGTTGTTATTGACATCTGGTGAAATTTTCATGTCAATAGACCCATTAGAAATATATTTACTGGAAAAAGTGCTGACACGTTCAATACTCATTTCCCCCCACTGTATTAGGACTGTTTATTCACACAGTAAATCAGTTCAAGACTCACTCTGGGAAGTTCCCATTCGGACCGCGAGCCATCAGCGCTGTAGTAATACTGCCGGCCCTGTGCATCCATGTGCTTTAACCACTGCAATCACAGACACACAGCTCGGTACGGTCAGAACCATGTTTACACACTGACAGCACAGGACAGTACTGCACAGCTCAACGCCATCTTTATACAGCTGGGTCATTCCATGGCAAATCATCAGATATACAAAACATTTGTCACCACGTAGTCATAGATCGCTTCCATATTTCACATTGGATAAATATGCATAAGTGATGAACAAATCTGAAATTTCAGCTCATTTTAATGGTACTGTCCGTCAGTTTTGTCAGTTGACATTTTTCTTGTAGACCACTCCAAAAATTATTGATGTGTTTTGACCAATATGAATTTTGCAGGTGTCTGAACAGGGGTGGGGTCATCTCAGGAATGGCTGGGCATTTTCTAATATAATAGAGGAATCATTTGAAAAAAACAGAAGAAAATCCAAGGTGCGCACCTGGAGATGCGGGGGGTTTGAACAGGTGGCATTTTCACATGTTTTTCACTTTTAACAAGGTACTGACTGCAGTTGGAGATGAATTCATGGTGAATTCAGCCTGATTTACATTCAGCAGACACAAATAAATGAAAAAATGCCAGAGAGCCTGTGCAAGGGTTTATATTGGGGAGCTTTGGGGACCTAAACATGGAACTGCCTGAACAAAAGGCACTTTTGGTGTCCTCAAAGCTCCACAACCAAGAAGGATACAGTAAAATGACTGTATTTTCTGATTAAGCAGTATAACATTAGCTTAGATGCAAAGTTTCAAGCTATAGGCGTAATAATAATAAAGTTATGCCATGTTAAATACAAAAAAAATGTCAACTGAAAAAAAAAAACAAAAAAAAAAAAACTGACGGACAGGACCTTAGAAAATAATTCACCAAAAATTCATTTTTGGTTCGAATGAGCCAAAATTTCGGATTTGTCAGTGATATATATTTATACAGCTGTATACAAAAAACTAGCAAAATTGAGAGGGTGGTGGTGAGACCCATGATGATCTGACATGGAATGACCCGGCAGAGAACCAGCACAGAACCTATAATACACAGCTCAGAGCCATCTTTACACAGCAGAAAATCACCTTCATACAGCTCAGAACCATCTTTACAAAACCCAGAACCTTATCTATACAACACAGAGCAATTGTTATTCAGCACAAACCATCTTTAAAATGCGCGGAACCATCTTCACACGGCTCAGAACATCCTCACACACAACCATCTTCACACAGTGCCCAACTACCTCGACAGAGTAAAGCACAAACTTTATGTAGAGTAGGACCATCTTTACCCTGAGCACACTGTACACACACCAGCTTCAACCACAGCAAACAGAGATCAGCGATATTGACACAGAAGGAATACTTATGGTAACATGAGAGGCAGATGTAGATCCCCCCAGTATAGCACAGGAGCACTCAAGTGTATAACTATGGGAATGTGTGTGTGTTCGTGCGTGCACACATGCGAGTGAGTGAGATTTACCCAGCAGAGTCAGTACAAACCCAAATTGACCAGCACACACCCGACACAGGACAGCTTAAGAACCCAACCCAAGGAGGTTACAGACAGACAGACGGACAGATGCACAGAAGAAGCCCCAGTACCTTCTCGTTAGTGTATTCACACACATACAGGGTGTGTCCGTATTGGTCACGCTCCTCTGACCAACCACGCGGCGGGGAGGAGCTGTACTGGCTATCTGATTGGCTGGAGTAAGCGCTGTGACACGTCTCCTCCGATGACAGAGGCTACAACAAGCGAGGAGAGGGAGGGAGAGAGAGAGAGAGAGAGAGAGAGAGAGAGAGAGAGAGAGAGAGAGAGAGAGAGAGAAGGGAGAGGAGGAAAGTTGCCTGCAATTTTCAATGCAGAGGATACATGTTTATGCACCGCAGAGACACCTGATCACCACAGAGAGAGAGAGAGAGAGAGAGAGATAGAGGGAGAGGAAGACAGAGAGAGGCCGAGAGGGAGTGAGAGAGCGAGAGAAGAAGGAGAGAGGGAGAGTGCACACCCAAGCACCTGCCCACCAAGACTGAGCAGCTCCATATCCCAGCATGCAGTTCAGCATCTCCCACACACCAAGGAATGACTATCGTTTGTTTTTGGGTGGGAGGGGAGGGGGTATTGAGTGTGAACAGGATTAGGATTGTGAAAAACCAACGGCTCATAAGGTGTGCAACCTGGGCTCTCATGATCTCATTGGTGGGACATTGCAGCCAGTGAAATGACAGGAATCCAGTTGGGTGTTTGCCATTCAAAACAAATGCAGGAAAGATTGCAAGTGCAGACACACAGACTGTCCCCCTGCAGGGTTCAGTCAATATTGGGTTCCAATTTTAAAAGTTAAACAGTTAACAGAAAAGGAGTCAGAGCACAACTCCAGCGCGGGGGGTGATAATGTCTTTTATTACCAAATGTAGAGATTCGCTCTCTCCTGATTGGTCAAGGTGAGCACCGCTGGTCACCGTAAACGGTGATATTTACCATTCGAAAGCCGCGAGGGGTGAATATAACAATACAACGTCCTCCGGCTAAATATAGATTAGGCTTCACTGCAGGAGCTCCTGACAGTGTCCATATTTAATGTCGCTTTGTCTCTGTGAGGAGCTTTATGTATTCAGTGATGTTCATCCTCATCACTTATCCAAGATTCACTTCAACTCAAGTCAATAATTATATATTTTGTGTTAAGGCAGACACAGCTCACAGCTCCATATATTAACTTGTCCGAGGCTTTTGACACAATGGACCTCAGTATTGGGATACAACATATCATGCAGGCGGGGTTTTCTGATCGAACTGTTGGTTGGTTTGTCAGTTATTCTTCTGATAGGACTCAGGCTACCCAGTTTGATGGTCTTGAATCCATTATGTTAACAGTCTGTAAGGGAATCCCACAGGGCTCAGTTTTGGGTCCACTTTCATTTCCTCAGTACATCAACAGCTTGGATCAAAACATTCCAAATGCAGCGTTCCATCTCTTTGCAGATGACACACTCATTTATTACAGTGCACCTACTCTCTGCAAGGCTTCTGAGCATGTCCAAAATGCTTTTGATATTCTGCAGGCTCAATTTTGCTCAATTTCTGCAGGCTCAATTAGAGCTTGTTCCAAATGAAGAAAGTCCAAACTAATAATCTTTTAAAACGGGGAGAGCTCTTTAATAAGAGCATTATTACTTTTCCAGGTAAACAAATTGACACTGTCACTACTTACAGTGCCGTTAAAAAGTATTTGTCCCCTTCCTGATTACTAACTTTCTTGCATATTTTTCGCACATAAATGTTTCAGATAATCAAACAAATCTTAATATAAGACAAAGATAACCCGAGCAAATACAAAATGTTTTTTACAGTTTTAAAATGATGATTTCATTTATTAAATGGAAAAAGCTATCCAAACCTACCTGGCCCTATGTGAAAAAAGTAATCCCCCCTTCTTTAATCACAGTTAATTCATGATTTAACACATTTTTTTAGTCCAATTTCACTAGCCACACCCAGCCCTGATTACTGCCAGACCTGTTAAACCAAGAAATCACTTCAATCAGTTCAAACTTCTTTGAAAAAGTGAAGTAGGCCAAAAGATCTCAAAAAGCAACACGTCATGCTGCAAACTAAAGAAATTCAAGAACGGATGAGAAACAGAGAAATTAACAAATATCAGTCTAGAAAACGTTGCAAGGCCATTTTTAAGGCTCTGGGACTCCAGCGAATCACAGTGAGAGCCATTATCGACAAATGGAGAAAACTTGGAAGAAAGGTGAAGCTTCCCAGAAGTGGCTGGCCTACCAAAATTACTCTAAGAGCCCATCGAAGACTCATCCAGGAGGTCTCAAAAAAACCCAGAAAAACATCTGAAGAACTGCAGGCCTCATTAAAGTCAGTGTTCATGACTCAACAATAAGAAAGAGACTGGGCAAAAATGGCATCCATGGGAGAGTTCCAAGGCTAAAACCACTGCCAACCAAAAGGAATGCAAGGGCTCGTCCCACATTTGCCAAAAAACATCTTGATGATCCCCCAGACTTTTGGGAAAATTTGGGAGACAAAAGTTGAACTTTTTAGAAGGTGTGGGTCTCAGGGGTAAAACAAACACAGCATTTCATATAAAGAACATCATACCAAAAGTCAAACATGGTGGTGATAGTGTGATGGTCTGGGGCCGCTTTGCTGCTTCAGAACCTGCACGACTTGCCGCAATTGATGGAACTATACATTCGGCTTTCTACCGGAAAATCCTGAAGGGGAATGTCCAACAATCAGCTTGTGACCTTGTGATCAGCTCAAGGGCACTTGGGTTATGCAGTCAGACAATAATCCAAAACACACTAGCAAGTCCACCCTGGAATGGCTTACAAAAACAACATGAAGATTTGAGTTGCCAAGTCAAAGTATGGCCTGAAATGCGTTTGCCACGCAGTGGCATGACCATAAACAGGCCGTTCATGCTCAAAACCCTCCATAAAGCTGAATTAAAACAATTCTGCAAAGACGAGTAGGCTTAAATTCTTCCACAGCGATGTGAAAGACTCCTTGCCAGTTATTGCAAATGTTTGATAGCAGTTGTTATCGCAGAGGGTGGCACAACCAGTTATCAGGATTTTGGGGTCAATTACTTTTTCACATGGGGCCAGGTAGGTTTGGATATCTTGTTTCCCCTAAATAAATGAAATTATCATATAAAAACAGCATTTTGTATTTACTCGGGTTGTCTTTGTCTAATATTAAAATTAGTTTGATGATCTGAAACATTTAAGTGTGACAAATATTCAAAAAAATAAATAACCAGGAAGGGGGCAAATACTTTTTCATGGCTGTGTACATATAGCAGAGATTTTTGATTAATGACAAATTTTTATTTAAACCTCTCATATTCAATCTTGTAAAGAAATGGAAATTGAATCAGGATTTTGTTTTTGAAACAAATCTTGTTTTTCCTGTTTAATATCAGAAAAAGACTCATGGAAGCAACATCTTCCCCAATTCTTGATTATGGAGATCTGCTGCATATGAATTCATCAGCTCTTTACCTGGAAATGTTAGGCGCTGTGTATCAAGGGGCCCTGAGAGTCACTGCAAACCATAAAAGCCCAAGACACTGTCATGTATTCAAAGGTTTACTGGCCACACGTCTCTTTCCACACGTCGACTTAGCCTTGTTATTTATTGCGTTGCATGTCCCGAAAAAGTGGCTCCTGTGGATTGCAGTCTCAAGCCATTGTGGTTATGATTGTTCCTAAAACTCAAACTGAGTTAGGCCAGAAAGCCTATCAAAACCTGTGAAAGTTTACTCTAATTGTGATGTGACTACAGCACATTTTTAATGCACTGCATTGTTTGCTTTGCTTTGTCTTGATATGGGTTTATCTGTGAACTATGTGTACTGCAGCAACTCTTTGCTCTGTCTCTTTTGAAAAAAAGATTTTAATCTCAATGGGACTAACCTGATTAAATAGAGGTTAAAAAATAAACAAATGAGCAGCACCGGATTGTACATGCAGTTTTTGGTCACTGGGTGGGAGTGTTGACCGTGACAGTCTTCCTGTTCTTCTTGCTCTATGGAAAAAACCCCTACAGGAGGACTGGCACTCTGTTTATTCTGCATCCTGAAGCCCACTGGGCAGAGAATTAAAGACTCCGCCCACATTCAAACTGCTACACAGCTTTACAGCCTGCATTGCCCTCAGAAGGTCGGTGGTTCGAGCCCCAGTGGAGCCAAAGTGAGATCAGAGCAGCAGTTGAGCCCTTGAGCACAGCCCTGAATACATAAAAAGGAGCCAATTTTTAAAATAACAAAGCTCAGAAACGGCTAAACTTAACTGTCCATTCTGAAGTACAATTACTTCCTCCTTTCCATTCTTTTGTCTCATTATGGAACATTTCATCACTTGCACGGTAAACCCTGACACATTGCAAACATGCAAACATGCAGTTATTTTGAGAACAAGCAGGATAAAAATACAACACACACAGCTCAACTACAGCCCCTGCACAGCAGAGCCAGAACTTTAACCTGATTCAGAATCCACACAGACAACTCCCCGAGGCTCAGTTTCACAAAGCAGGATTACAGAGTAAACTGGACCCTGTTTTACAAAGTAGACTTATGGAATTAGCTGGGCCCCGTTTCACAAAGCAGGATTATAGAGTTCGCTGGGCTCTGCTTCACAAAGCACGATTACAGAGTTTGCGGGGCCCTGTTTTTCAAAGCAGGATTATTGAGTTAGCTGGTGCCGGTCAAACAAAGCAGCATTACAGAGTTAAGTCGGGCCCTGTTTCACAAAGCAGGATTGCTGAGTTAGCTGGAAAAAGGCACCAAGGAAATTCCAAAATCCTCCCAAACCTGGAAGATAGACTGATATAAAAAAGCCCTTCCTGGTTTCACACAGAGTAGTTACCCAGCTAACTCCACAATTAAGCTTTGTGAAACAG
Source organism: Gymnothorax reevesii (assembly GCA_029721435.1). Lineage (NCBI taxonomy): Eukaryota > Metazoa > Chordata > Actinopteri > Anguilliformes > Muraenidae > Gymnothorax > Gymnothorax reevesii. The sequence continues at coordinate 7,487,441 of CM056577.1, forward strand.
GTCTCAGCTGTTATTGAGCTCAAACACAAGCAGGACTTAAGCTGATCTCAGGCTTACGAGCTCTAGAAGAACAGCTGTAACTGACTAATGAAAGAATACAGGTAACAAACCTGGTGCGTCAGTGCCAACAGACTGACAGAAACCTAACATCTCTCTAAACATGTATTTAATGTTATTTCAAAACCAAATATCCTTCAAATAATACAAGTGAACAGCTGCAGAAGTGATTTAAATCCCTTCAGAAAAAATATGATGCCATGCTGTCATACATGGGAGCTCTTACACGCAGAGGTGCAGTTCGGACCTTAAAGCCGGTGTCATGAAAAACTTAACTGTTCTGGGGGGCGCACTTCCCCCTTTCATTTTAGCGGTAAGTCAACAGGCAAGCTTTCAATTTGGGAAAACACTGAACATCCTTCTTTCTTAATCAAGTGAAACACAGCTGATGTTCTCACCAGAGACGGTATTAGGGAGGCCGATGTGAGCAAAAATACAGGAGACTTCCGTTCGAAGAAATTCACAACAGTCATGGTCAAGCTTAAATAGCAAAATGGACCCGGGAGTTTATCATTCAATTAGGCAGAAATGATATGGACAAACTCCAGCACAAACACTGAGGTCCATAAACCTTTGGACAGGGACAAAAATGCAAAGGGATGGAATATCCTCCCAATTTACACTGTGGATGTAGAAGAGGATACATTACAGACCCCAGAGAATGATGTTATGCAATGACCCCAGGTAATGATGTTATGCAGTGACCCCAGAGAATGATTTCATGCAGTGACCAAAGAGAATAATGTTATGCAGTGACCCCAGATAATGATGTTATGCAGTGACCCCAGGTAATGATGCTATGCAGTGACCCCAGAGAATGATGTAATGCAGTGACCCCAGAGAATGATGTTATGCAGTGACCAAAGAGAATGATATTATGCAGTGACCAAAGAGAATGATGTTACGCATTGACCCCAGGTAATGATGCTATGCAGTGACCCCAGAGAATGATGTTATGCAGTGACCAAAGAGAATGATGTTACGCAGTGACCCCAGAAAATGATGCTATGCAGTGACCAAAGAGAATGATGTTATGCAGTGACCAAAGAGAATGATGTTACGCAGTGACCCCAGGTAATGATGCTATGCAGTCACCCCAGAGAATGATGTTATGCAGTGACCGCAGAGAATGATGTTATGCAGTGACCCCAGAGAATGATGTTATGCAGTGACCCCAGGTAATGATTTTATGCAGTGACCCCAGGTAATGATGTTATGCAGTAACCCCAGGTAATGATGTTATGCAGTGACCCCAGGTAATGATGTTATGCAGTGACCCCAGGTAATGATGTTATGCAGTGACCCCAGAGAATGATGTTATGCAGTGACCCCAGAGAATGATATTATGCAGTGACCAAAGAGAATGATGTTATGCAGTGACCAAAGAGAATGATGTTATGCAGTGACCAAAGAGAATGATGTTATGCAGTGACCAAAGAGAATGATGTCATGCAGTGACCAAAGAGAATGATGTCATGCAGTGACCAAAGAGAATGATGTTATGCAGTGACCAAAGAGAATGATGTTATGCAGTGACCAAAGAGAATGATGTTACGCAGTGTCCCCAGAGAATGATGCTATGCAGTGACCAAAGAGAATGATGATATGCAGTGACCAAAGAGAATGATGTTACGCAATGACCCCAGGTAATGATGCTATGCAGTGACCCCAGAGAATGATGTTATGCAGTGACCGCAGAGAATGATGTTATGCAGTGACCCCAGGTGATGATGTTACGCAGTGACCCCAGGTAATGATGTAATGCAGTGACCCCAGGTAAAGATGTTATGCAGTGACCCCAGGTAATGATGCTATACAGTGACCCCAGGTAATGATGCTATGCAGTGACCCCTGAGAATGATGTTATGCAGTGACCCCAGAGAATGATATTATGCAGTGACCAAAGAGAATGATGTTACGCAGTAACCCCAGGTAATGATGTTATGCAGTGACCCCAGGTAATGATATTATGCAGTGACACCAGGTAATGATGCTATGCAGTGACCCCAGAGAATGATGTTATGCAGTGACCTCGGAGCATGATGTTATGCAGTGACCGCGGAGAATGATGTTATGCAGTGACCCCAGCGAATGATGTTATGCAGTGACCCCAGCAAATGATGTTATGCAGTGACCGCAGAGAATGCTGTTATGCAGTGACCCGAGAGAATGATATTCTGCAGTGACCGCAGAGAATGATGTTATGCAGTGACCCCAGCGAATGATGTTATGCAGTGACTCCAGCGAATGATGTTATGCAATGACTCCAGCAAATGATGTTACGCAGTGACCCGAGAGAATGATATTATGCAGTGACCCCAGCGAATGATGTTATGCAGAGACCGCAGAGAATTTTGTTATGCAGTGACCGCAGAAAATGCTGTTATGCAGTGACCCGAGAGAATGATAGTATGCAGTGACCAAGGAAAATGATGTTATGCAGTGACCCCTGAGAATGATATAATGCAGTGATCAAAGAGAATGATGTCATGCAGTGACCCCAGAGAATGGTGTTATGCAATGACTGCAGAGAATGATATTATGCAGTGACCGCAGAGAATGATGTTATGCAGTGACCCCAGCGAATTATGTTATGCAGTGACCCCAGCGAATGATGTTATGCAGTGACCCCAGCGAATGATGTTACGCAGTGACCTGAGAGAATATTATGCAGTGACCCTAGCGAATGCTGTTATGCAGTGACCGCAGAGAATGTTATGCAGTGACGGCAGAGAATGATGTTATGCAGTGACCGCAGAGAATGATGTTATGCAGTGACCCGAGAGAATTATATTATGCAGTGACCAAAGTGAATGATGTTATGCAGTGACTCCAGAGAATGATGTTATGCAGTGACCAAAGAGAATGATGTTCTGCAGTGACCCCAGAGAATGATGTTCTGCAGTGACCCCAGAGAATGATGTTATGCAGTGACCCCAGAGAATGATGTTATGCAGTGACCCCAGAGACTGATGTTATGCAGTGACCCCAGAGACTGATGTTATGCAGTGACCCCAGAGAATGATGTTATGCAGTGACCCCAGAGACTGATGTTATGCAGTGACCCCAGAGAATGATGTTATGCAGTGACCCCAGAGAATGATGTTATGCAGTGACCCCAGAGAATGATGTTTTTGCGAAAGGAAAAAACTGGTCTTTCCTGCTGAAGTGTTTGAAATGCGACAGCTCTTTGGGAATGAAAACACTGAGAGTTAGTGTAAAACTGAAACAGGAAGCCGGAGGGTGACAGACGAATAACTCACATCGTCTACAGCATAACTGTGGTGTTTCGTCAGAGACTCTTCAGGTAATTTAAGACACAGTTTTCATTACAGACTTTTATGCGTCTCTGTGTAAGGTTCAGTCTTACAGGTACAGCAACATGAGGACCAAAAACACCAACCAACCGTGCAAGTGTGTGACAGCACATGTAGCCCCGAAGCCCCTGGTGTGTGTGTGTACACATGTAACTCCACTACAGGTGCGCGTATAATACGTGGATGTGCTTTCAGCAAGGGTGGGTTTAACTCAGTCTCATCCAGTGTGTAAGAGTTTGTGCATATGTGCAGAGTGCATGTGTGTGTGTATATGCCTGTGTGTGCGCATAATGCATTCACATACAGTGCTAGTGTTTTTGTGAGTGTATGTGTTTGCGTGTTTGTGTGTGATTTACACCTCTGCGTCCCCCTGTGTGTGTGTCTGTGTGAGTGAGTTTTATACCTCCGCATCCCCCTATGTGCCTGTGTGTGTGAGAGTGTGTATGTGTGTGTGTATGAGAGAGAGTGTGTGTGTGTGTATGAGAGAGAGTGTGAGTGCGTGTGTATGCGTGTGTGTTTTATACCTCTGCATCCCCCTTCCCGCTGCTGCTAGTGCTCGTATCTCTCGCTCGCGGGGGTTTCCAGGTGCGCTCCTGTGTGGCGCGGTTGTAGTAAAAGTGGCGGCCGCTGGCGTCGCTGTGAGTCTCCCAGTCTCCCAGCATGCTCAGCGGCGGGCCGGAGGGGGCAGGGGGCAGGTTAGTCTGGGTGACCTTCAGCTCCTGCAGGTTAGTGTACACCGGCGAGTCCGGGCTCACCTGGATCACAGGGGGCGCCGTCTGCCGCGAGAGACAAAAACAGCAAACATGAAGAACTGAATAAGCCTGCTGATATGGCCAATATTCTTACTGTCACCATACGAAACAGGTCAGTTAAGTGGTTGATGATGCGTTCGAGAATGGACCAGCATATGACCAGTGTGAAACGCAGCAGAACCCCAGCTGACCTCCTCTGTCAAGGGTCATTCCATGCCAAATCAACCAGGGGTCCCCAGATCACCATCTCAAAATATTTTGAAAAAGAAAATCATAGATGTAGTACTACTGGAGAAATGAATGTGTGCTAAGTTTTAGGTATATGCTGCCATCCAAGAGACGTCCCTGCTCATTTCAGCAAGAAAAGGCCAAGCCAGATTCTGCACGTGTTAGAACAGCGTGGCTTTGTAGTAAAAGACTGCGGAGAACAGACTGGCCTGCCTGCAGTTCAGACCTGTCTCCCATTGAAAATGTGTGGCGCATTATGAAGTGCAAAATACGACAATGGAGACCCCGGACTGTTGAGCATCTGAAGTCGTACATCAAGCAAAAATAGGCAAGAATTCCACCAAGTATCAAACTGGTTCTATTTTTATAAATGCAAAAAAAGTTGTCCCTGTATAAAAAATCTCAGCTCGGTAGCAGAGTTAACAGAATGCTGCATATGCTCCTCTGAACATGGATGAAAGGCAAATTTTCAAAAAAAGAAAAAATAACTGAAATATTTAGGGAGCTGTATTTCTGAAACTAGTACTATTGCTTAGATTGACCTAAAATTTAGCACACACTCATCTCTCAGGTACTACATCTATGATTTTTTTCAAAATTTTTTGAGATGGTGACGTGCAAAAATTTTCTCATTCTGGATGATTTGACATGTAAAGACCCTCAAGCAAAACACCAAGCGAGTAATGACCAGCTGCACCAGGCCAGAACAGTCCTGAATTCATCCAGCCAGCGAAGAATCTAACTGGTCTTTGCTGGACTTAGAAACAATCTTAAGGAAATTCTCAAGGTATTCAGCGGGAGGGAAAGATGGAGAGATATGGGGAGAGAGAGAAACGCTCTTCTGCAGTGCAGTCTGGTCACGATGGGAGCGTTTTATCAACGCCAGTGAAGCTATTCAAATTTAACAGAGGGACTGAGAGAGTGTTGAGGATCATATTACAATAATATTACATCGTATACATCCGTAAATCAATAATCATAATCTTACCATTATCAATACCCATAATCAGGAAGCATACTATGTAAGCAGCAGTAACAAACACACACACGCACGCGTACGCACGCACGCACACACGCACGCACACACGCGCACACAAGCTGTTGATATCTGTAGCTTTGATTAATATCGTGTCAGTGTATTTAATCATTAGCTGTTCAGTTGACTTCTGTAGATTTGATTAATGTCGGTTCAGTTGATTTAATCAATATCAGTTCAGTAAATCAATACATATATGACTGGAAACCATCAGTTGAGCCATTTATGTATCATTTGTACCCTATCTGTAAATGTATTTTTCTCCATTTTTAAATGTACTTTTCTTTCTTTTTTTTTCCATTTTTTAATGGGGACAATACCTCCATGTGCCACCAATATTTTCCAGAAAATTCCAAAAAGAACCTGCCAACCAATAGCAGCAGGGAAAGAGATAAGCGGTAACCAGTGCAATGTGACTGTAAGGCCTTTTATTTAAAACAAAAAAGAAGGCCAGTGTGAATGAGTGAATGAGTGGGGGTCGTGTCCTTTGCATGCAGACACAACTCCAGGCTTTAGGTCCTTTTATCATGAAGTCTGATAATTTTCTGAAGATTCTGCCTCTCTGCAATTACTTGAACATAAGGGGACCTTGAAAATACAAAAACATGTCTAAATGGGGAAAGAGCCATTATTAAAGATAGAAAGAGAGCAGGGACATGGAGGGAGGGAGAGGGGAAGAGAAAGAGAGAGAGAGAGAGAGAGAGAGATTGAGTGTGAGAGAGAGATGGGGCGAAAAACCGATGAACAGATGAACACAGAGGGATAGAGCAACAGACTGCTGAACACCATGCAGTCGTAGTAGTAATTTATTTATTAAAGTGACACGTTTGATAGAACATGTAAAAAACATCCATAAAAAAAAATGTCCTTTGAGCCCAGCCCAACTGAACATACATCACTGTGTGAGATATCCATGTACAAGAAAGCAGAATTAACATCAGACACTTACACCTTTCAATTATGCACAAAAGGTAGAAAAACAACATCTTTCATCCATATAACCTTTTCGCTTGTCATACGCTCTCCAGATATTTAGCGACTTCTTCATTCTCATATTTCATCAGATATAAAAACTTGTCATGAGCATTTAGAGAGACAAAATCTGGATGTTGGTCACTAACGCGTTCATACAAGTAGTACATTTCTGGATAATACAGATCACACACACAAAGGAAGTGGAACTCATCTTCTATGCAGTTACCATTACACAAGATGCACAGCATATCCTCCAGAGGGGTATTCTGCCATCTCCCGTTTCAGTGTGCAGGGGGAGAGTCCCTGCCCTGAACTGCGAGAATAACTAACGCTGGTATCTCGACATAATTCCGCGTTCAGTGATCCTCTGTCCCAAAACTTTGCTTAAAAGGTTAAATACGTGCTTAATTGAAGCTTAAATACTATAGTATCCCACCACATTCAGTTCGAATCTCAAGCATTTCTTCTGACCAGTTGCTACATCACATCACCTAATCCCAAAGAACCCCAAAACTACAGCACAGTAATCAATCAGTGCATTTACATGATGTGCGAGAAAATGGATTGGGTAAGTCCGACAATAACTGGACTGTTAAAATGCATGTAAATGTTAGTCTGGCTGGAATCGCTGGAAATCAAATTTCTCATAGTCCGACTACCACACCCAGATAATGCAGTTAGTCGCATCATGCCTGCATGTATTCGCTTGAATCGAACCAAACTGGACTGCGCGCTCTGAGCATGCTCCAAAATCTGTGTGCAGGGCTTTGACTCGGAAGTCTTGTGGACTAATGAACACCAAACTGATTTGCAACTAGAGATGGGATTTATGGCACTTTGAAGGGAGCCGGATCTTGAGGAGACTGGCTCCTTGTTAGATTTATTTTCTAGAGGTCAACCAGGGGTAACTCGTTTTTATCAAGGAAACAATCGCTGGTAGCAGTTATAAGATTTTGATCAGAATAATTTAGCTTACACATCCCACCAATATATACTCTATTGGTGTGAATTATTCTGAAATATTTCTAAGAACTTCATTTGGCTTGTGTTTTCATTGTAAACATTCCATAAGGTGGCGCCATATCCCCAAGCTTTGACAGTGAAATCACTATTTTGAATTTTCCCTCACCTAAAAAACTTCGTGGCACAATAAAAACTGCGCAGGCTTCAGATAACTTCCATGCGAAACAACTTTACTGTGAAATTTTCCCACACAAGGTAATTTTAACAATACAGAAAAAAATAAAAACAATAAATAAGAATTAAAAAAATGTTTATAAAAAAAATATAAATAAAACTAGATTAAAAATGAGGACATGATAAACATGTGAGCGTAAAATTGCACTGCCCTACCTGGTGTTTGTACACCTGAACTACTTTACAAACAGGAGCTCAGCTCTTGACTCGAATCCAGAACAGATACAGCGGCAAATGTCCTCAGTCCAGTCGGGCGGCGCTCACTAATATTCTCCTCCCCTAAGTTAGCTGCACATGTACAGTACAGGCCAAAAGTTTGGACACACCTTCTCATTCACTGCGTTTCCTTTATTTTCATCACTATTTATATTGTAGATTCTCACTGAAGCCATCAAAACTATGAATGAACACATGTAGAATTATGTGTGTATCTAACAGTTGTCCAATAGGGCTGTCGGCTGTGTATCAACCTGACTTCTGCACAACACAACTGATGGTCCCAACCCCATTGATAAGGCAAGAAATTCCACTAATTAACCCTGACAAGGCACACCTGTGAAGTGAAAACCATTTCAGGTGACGACCTCTTGAAGCTCATCAAGAGAAGCCAAGAGTGTGTGAAGCAGTAATCAGAGCAAAGGGTGGCTACTGTGAAGAAACTAGAATGTAAGACATGTTTTCAGTTACAGGTATTTCACACTGTTTTGTTAAGTACATAATTCCACATGTGTTCATTCGTAGTTTTAATGCCTTCGGTGATAATCTACAATGTAAATACTCGTGAAAATAAAGGAAACGCATAGAATGAGAAGGTGTGTCCAAACTTTTGGCCTGTACTGTATAGCTGCGTTCACGTGAATGGATCGTGCTGTGGACAACTCAAACTCGGAGATGTCATTAGTCGTTCACGTGAAGGCAGCGTGGACAAATCAGACTCGTGGGCCACACAGATGACACATGAAGGCAGCGTAGGTAATTTGCATATAAAAATGGCTCGCGAACGAGCGGCTCGCAACTGCGAATCGGTTCTCATCGTTCACTGAAGAGAGCCGTTCAAAAGACTTGACTCGTTCGCGAACGTCACATCTCAACAGCAAAAGCTCTACACTCTGCCCAGCTAGCATGAACTGAACACCAACAATCCTCGTCTGCAAGGGTATCAGCGCTTGAACAGCAACGTCTTGGGGTCGCTTAGCTTCTATCTGCATGATTAATCGAATGACTTCCACTCTCCATCGGAAAAACAACACTCTCCCACCAGTCATTACTCCTGACCCACATCCAACATGCACGGGATGCCCTGGAGTATGTTTCCCAAAAGTACAGATGCTAACTTACATTGTTCGAACTGTGGTAGGAACCGCAGACTGTGAATGGACAGGCTATGTTAGTTGTTAGCAACTAGGCTTCTGGGAAACGCACTCCGGGGTAGTAGAAAGGGCACAAAGTAGAGCATAGCGGTGTTGCAGCCAAGCTTCGGCTAATGCCATAACCTCCGGGGATAGCGTGCATCTAGGGCTGTGCGATATGACGATATATATCGTGCCACGATAGAAAAATGTCTATCGATAGAAAAATGGCTCTATCGTTTATATCGTTGTGTTACAAATCAAATCATTTCCAGTAAATTATTAAGGCCACATTCACTGACTGCCTAACATACATAATAACACAGTCTAAAGTGATAGTCCGCCCAAAAACAATAATTTGCATATCAATTACTCAGCATTAGATGTCTCGAACGGACAAAGTTGTTTTTCACCTGTTGCAACTTTATGGCCACTGGAGAGTTTTGAAAATTTAACCTAATTTCTTTTCTCTGGACGCAAATGGGGTCACCCAGTAGCAACGACAAAACTCCACAAAACATCTGTGGACAAACTTTCAAACCATCGTCGAACACATCGTCCAGCATAATCCAAGTTTACTTTGTCCACTCGTATCCTCAGAACTCCAGAAACGTGGTCATTTTTCGCTTTTAAATTGTTGTTCACTGTTGAATTGAAAATTTGCACGGTTACAAATGAAAGGAGAAAAATAATAAGATATGATTAAGTACCTTTTATTTGTCAATATGCCCTTTCCATGTGGTGATTTTATAGAAACTATTTATTCATAAAAATTACAGAAATTTTGCTATAACGTGATATATATCGTTATCGGGATATCGGGTAACCAATATCGGGATATGAGATTTAGGTCATATCGCACAGCCCTACGTGCATCTCAATTGTACGAAAAGCATTGTTAACAGCCCATATTTAACATATAGAGCTGTAAAGTTGTCCACGTTCTCGCCACTCGATCTGATACAGTCAAAACTCGACATGCTACTAGATTGCCGCCAGCTAACTTTTTTGTCAAATGCTTGGTCGGTGAAATGAGAGGTCAATTAGAAAAAAATGCGAAACGAACATGCCGAAAGCCATATCGCCACCTATCGTAGCGGGAACGGGCATACTTCAGTCAATAAATTGAATTTTGTCCTGCTCATGTATACTGGAACATGGACAGTTGTCCGATTACATGGCCAAATTGAGCTATTACCGTCGCTCGGCTTAACTGTGCATGTAAACGTACTGAGTAACTGACAGCACGCAGGTGTGAGGGTGCTGTTAGGTTGTAGGAATTGAAAGGTGATGCTTTGTGGAAAATTTTGTGATTTTGTGGAGAACACCGCATGAGCGACCTTCACTGGAGACACACGCTGAGGAGTGAATGAGTCTTAGGGCGCTTTCACAGCAGGTACAACTGTTCCATACCGGTCCACAGTACGACTGTAATCTCACTACCTCCAGTATGAATATTCTATAATGAATTGACAGAATTGTCACGCTGGACGCATTCACTCAGCAAATGCATTTTTTTTGTCCTTCAAAAATACGCAGCCACTGCAGTGATATGTTTGGACATACATGCATGACGGGGCAGCAGATTTTCACCATCATCAGGATTAAAATGACAAATTTCGTTTGTTGAAAACACAGAACGGTCCGGAAATTTTTTTTTGGACATCGAAGGCATGTAACCAAAACATTATTCACTCTCTTCGGGGTTAAATGTACTGGATAGATTGCAGACCGTTATCGTCAAATGACCAGGTCAGCGACATGATTTTTGACAGCTGTAATTCTTAGTCAGTTAAAACAATGTCACGACAGTTTGAGTATTAGCCCAATGAAAGTGAATGACTCATCCGAAGGAGCTGTTCTGAAGGGCGAGACACCAGGCAGAAATTCACTGCTCTTCTCAGTTTGTCCACTAGGGGAAGCCTCTGAGTATCAGCAAGAGCTGTGGCAGACAGCAGAGAGGATGATGGGAGATTCAGGCCCCGAGCAGCATGACTGCAGCTCATAGACCAGTCTGACCACATTCCACAACCACTCTCACTCTCTCTGTCTCACATACAGACATACACACGCACACAGACACAAACACACGCACACAATTAACCCAGACATATTCCCTCGCAAGCATGTAATCACCCTCTATGTCTCTCTCTGACAAACGCAAACACAGACACACACCCACACACACGTGCGGACACATGCAACCCATGCAAGTGCACACAGAGACATGTTCATACTTGCGCAACCACACAAGCACACAAACGCATCCAGGCGCACGTACGCGCATGCACACACACCCCCCACACACACACACACGCAATACTTTAACACACATCCATGCTTGCACTCGCAAACACACGTACACAAACAACATCCACACGCAAAAACAGGCAAACACACACAAACACACAATCATGCGACACGAACGGAGAGGCACACACGTGCACATCAAGACACCGACGCTCAGACACTCATGTAATCCGGCAGATGCACCATAAAATGCACGCGCACACTTTAGTAACCAGCCCATCAGTACACAAGACCAGCAGTCAACTACGCGTCCACACAGACCGCCACACATCCAAACCGCACCAAAATACATCAATACACAAAACGCCCTGCATAAAACACTGTCACAGCTCGTGCCAACATGAATCCTGGTCGAGACTAAACCCTCCACAACAGAAGGGCCAGGGGCTGTAAAACACTCGTTATGCAGTCAGAAAAATAACCGTGAGAATCAAACTCAAGACCAGGAGCAAACCGGACTCAAGGAGGTGGGACTCAGATTCAAGAGAATGTCCAGCGTAGGTCTGGGTTCATAACTAAGACAGAACTGCGAATTAGCAGGATATTACAGTCATTACTGTTGAGGCCAGGAGCAGCCATCTTGGATTTGAGGCCGCGGTTGGCGACGTTCTTCTGACTTTTGTGGTCAGAAATCCAATTTCAGGGGGTTAACATTAACAAAACAATACAGTTAAGTTTTCTGACCGGTAATTCGTAAATTCCAACTTCGGTGCTCAAATGGAACACACCATGAGTGTATAAAGTCCCTGACCTGTCTGCAGGTGACTGGCTGAGAGGGACCATGTGACAAATAAAGTTCATCAGTGATTGGCTATAAAGCGCATTCCACTCAGGAGGAGCAGAAGTGTTTTAAATGGCCGTAGGTGTTTGGCTAAACCAGGCCGTGACTCAGATTTGAGCCCCAGAAAGTCAGGGCTGTCTGATCGAGCAAAGCTACACTTCAACCCAGCAAGCGAGACGATGCCTTCCGGAGGCTCTCCTGTAACCATGGCAACATCAAACACAGATGACTGCAGTAATGTGACCCATCACTGATCACCATCACCACTTCCTCAGGATAAAAGGGAAGCCGTGTCATAAATCCACATAAACACACAGGCAGAGTCTGGCTCTGCAGCGTTTCAGCGTAAAAGTAAAATCATTATGCTGATGAGCAACTCCCTCTGAAAACAGAATACAGACTGTTCCAGCAGCCTCCTACACACTCCAGTGGCATCATGGGATATCAGCTGCTGTGACATCATACTGACAGACATCCAACTGAACCAAAAAACAAGCGCACCTGTTCTGGAATTGTCCACTTCTACTGAGGTGTGCAAATATACTGGAATTTAATGTTCTGCCCAGTACAGAGACACTCAAACACAAACGACAGAGCACCATACCGGAATACAATCTCACTCTGAATAATCGCGCGCACACACACACACACACACACACACACACAAACACACACACACACACACACACACACACACACACACACACACACACACACACAAAAACACAAACCACACGCTTTGAGAACATCACCACCAACAGTCAGCACACAGGATTGAAAACAGTGCCTCTGGTGAGAATCAAGAGAATTTAACCCTTTCATGACCAGACGGACGACATAACGATAGAAATTCAACACTAGAAAATTCACTTTAGCAACTGAATGCAAGGAAAAATTTCACTGAAATGCGTCAGTAAAGACAGACCTACTGCCAGCCCCACAGACACTCTCAGACCCATGTTCTCGTGGGTTTTCTCTGGGTACTCCGGTTTCCCCCACCTACAGGAACATGCATTACAGGAACACTCCTACCAGTGTCCCTGACCAAGGCTCTGGCTTTAGAACTGGAGTAGGACCCCGGGCGCTGCTCTGTGGCTGCCCACTGCTCCTAACTATAGGATGGGTCAAATGTAGAGGACAAATTACCCCACGGGGTTCAATAAAGTGTATCTTATCATCAGGCCTCAGCCTGTACCACAGTCAGTCAGAGGGGGGCTCTGTTTATGCCTAGTTAATCAGGCCTCAGCCTGTACCACAGTCAGTCAGAGGGGGGGCTCTGTTTATGCCTCGTTAATCAGGCCTCAGCCTGTACCACAGTCAGTCAGAGGGGGGGCTCTGTTTATGCCTCGTTAATCAGGCTTCAGCCTGTACCACAGTCAGTCAGAGAGGGACTTGGTTTATGCCTTGTTAATCAGGCCTCAGGCTGTACCACAGTCAGTCAGAGGGGGGCTCCGTTTGTGCCTTGTTAATCAGGCCTCAGCCTGTACCACAGTCAGTCAGAGGGGGGCTCCGTTTATGCCTCCTTAATCAGGCTTCAGCCTGTACCACAGTCAGTCGGAGGGGGACTTGGTTTATGCCTCGTTAATCAGGCTTCAGCCTGTACCACAGTCAGTCAGAGGGGGGGCTCTGTTTATGCCTCGTTAATCAGGCCTCAGCCTGTACCACAGTCAGTCAGAGGGGGGGCTCTGTTTATGCCTCCTTAATCAGGCTTCAGCCTGTACCACAGTCAGTCAGAGGGGGGGCTCTGTTTATGCCTCGTTAATCAGGCCTCAGCCTGTACCACAGTCAGTCAGAGGGGGGGCTCTGTTTATGCCTCCTTAATCAGGCTTCAGCCTGTACCACAGTCAGTCGGAGGGGGACTTGGTTTATGCCTTGTTAATCAGGCCTCAGCCTGTACCACAGTCAGTCAGAGGGGGACTTGGTTTATGCCTCGTTAATTAGGCCTCAGTCTGTTCCACAGTCAGTCAGAGGGGGACTTAGTTTATGCCTCCTTAATCAGGCTTCAGCCTGTACCACAGTCAGTCAGAGGGGGGCTCGGTTTGTGCCTTGTTAATCAGGCCTCAGCCTGTACCACAGTCAGTCAGAGGGGGGCTCTGTTTATGCCTCGTTAATCAGGCCTCAGCCTGTACCACAGTCAGTCAGAGGGGGGCTCGCTTTGTGCCTTGTTAATCAGGCCTCAGCCTGTACCACAGTCAGTCAGAGGGGGGCTCGGTTTGTGCCTTGTTAATCAGGCCTCAGCCTGTACCACAGTCAGTCAGAGGGGGACTCCGTTTACGCCTCGTGAATCAGGCCTCAGCCTGTACCACAGTCAGTCAGAGGGGGGCTCTGTTTATGCCTCGTTAATCAGGCCTCAGCCTGTACCACAGTCAGTCAGAGGGGGACTCTGTTCATGCCTCGTTAATCAGGCAGAAGCCACCTGACTGCCTCCGCTCTGTTTGGAATTTGCGAATGATAACATGGAGGTATCCTGCGCACTAGCTTGCTGCATTTCAGGAGGTTGTGTTTGAAAGAGTGTGGGTGTATTTGAGAGGGATAGAAAGGTTTTCCCAGACTCAGGTCAGAACACTCCAGACCGGATCACCCAGGCCTTTCCTCCCAGTTCACAGAAGCAGGAATACCAGTTAAACTATCACATCACCAGCGCTTTGGATCCCTAAATTCCACAAGCCTGCATTAGTGTACTACTACAGCCATTAATAAAACCCGAAACCAATCTTAAACCAGTAGGGGTGAAATGGTGCACGTATTTGTCCCAAACTGTTCTGTGCAGGAAGTTCAGTTCGGTCAGAGTATGAACCAAAATAGTTAAGCTTTTAACCTGCGACATGAGGTGGAACTAAAATGGCGTGGGAACCATATAACTCCGAGAATGCCACCCAGAGGCTGTCAAAGCAAGTCGAGCAACTGAATAGCAGTGAAGCCACCAGTTAGCAGAGCATATTAGCACAAACGCTACAGGCCAAAAGTTTGTACAGGCCAAAAACCCTCAGATTAAAAAAAAAAAAAAAAAAAATCACATATCAACATCATTATTTTTTGCCAATGAAATGACTTCAGTGCACTAGATATAGGAAGCCAATAGGTTTTGGGTGAATTCCAGACCTAAGAACACATTTTAAAGCTGTCTTGATAGATTGATCACTGACCACAATGTTTTATAATGGAGTTCCAAAGCCTTTGTGTTACATGATTTAATGTCACTAGGACGTGAGCAACTTTATCTAAGAGGAAGGCATGCTGTGTAAATGCCTTCCCCAAAACCAAGGCGTCACACTGCACTTGCT
Source organism: Gymnothorax reevesii (assembly GCA_029721435.1). Classification (NCBI taxonomy): domain Eukaryota; kingdom Metazoa; phylum Chordata; class Actinopteri; order Anguilliformes; family Muraenidae; genus Gymnothorax; species Gymnothorax reevesii. The sequence continues at coordinate 7,502,727 of CM056577.1, forward strand.
GCACCATTAAAAATATGAGGTTGGCCCCAAACTTTTGGCCTTTAGTGTACATAGTTTGAACCAGACCTCACATGGTTAACAACTAGGGAAGGACGACAAATTAATCACTGTAATTTTAAGCGCAATGATAACTCCCGAACTTCCTCCATCAAAGGCCATATGAGAAGTTTCCGGAAAAGAGCTTCACCGACTTCAGTATTTCTCAGTGATGTGCTTAACAGAGCAACTTTAACCAGCTATTTCTCTAACCCAGTTCTCATTTACCTTGCTCAGGTACCAATTAAACACATGATTCACTCCATCACAAATTTTAATTGGTATACAGACCAATTCATTTCGACAGCCTTTTTTGTTTGTTGAATTTTAAAATTCAAATGACCATGAAACAGCACGGATTTGCCTGACTGAGTTTGTCACATTTCTCAGCTTAAATTCCACGATTTCCTGCGAAGGAGACACATGCATTGCCCTACCATTCAGACAGACAGAGACACACACACACACACACACGCACACACAATCTTGCAGAGTCACTCAAACAGGCAGAAACACACACCCACTCATTCACTGACACAATCACACTTACAGACGCACACACCTCATCATTCACAGACGCACTCACACAGATTTACTCGAACACTGACACTCAGATGCACTCACTCAGACACACTCACCTTCTCACTCATACACACACACACACACACACACACACACTGTTCCAGAGCCTCGTACAGTAGCGACAGACTCCTCGCCTCACCAGCCTGATGCGGAGCGTGCAGAGGTTGGCTGTTGCTAGGCAGCCCAGAAAAGAGGAGCCACCAATCCAGCAGTGACAGACAGATACAAACACACACACGCGCATACAAACACACGCACACCCACACGCACACACTCACGCACAAACACCATGGCTAGGGTGCCAACACCACACGACAACTTGCAGCCACAGTCAGCAGCCAATCGCTAACGAGCAAACCGCGAGAAGTCAAACTCATTAATTCTCTGGACCACACAGTTCCAGAACTTTCCGCACTAAACCACAGCAACTAAGTGAGGGTGACACCAAAAACCTTTCATAACACAGCGAACTGCAAGCGTGACTGTGTGTTTGCATGGCCAACGGATCACAAAGGGTTGCGGCTCATCTCCGTAACCGATACCGGTGTGCATTTGGCGTCTGTCGTACAACGTAATGGTTTTATCAGGTTTCAAATTCATTTTGAAATTCAAAATCAGTGTCTGTCCATAAGCAACACTGCGTCCATTATATAAGTGTTATGGCCCCTATTTGTTATTACATTTACCACACAACAGCAACAGCAAGGGATGACAGACACAATTTAAAACTTAAACACATTTAATTAAACAGACAATAAAACAACTAACTAATCTACTGATCAAGATTGAATATACAACAACAAAAACAGAAATATTTACAGTCCCTCTTTGTTGGGGTGGCTTGGTGATGTGCTGGGTGAGGAAAATGCTCTAACACAGGCAAAAATCCACTAGAAGCTTCACAGGTCTTGAACAGAAATGACAGGTCTGGTCACATTTATCCTTCTCCTTGCAATTTCTCCTACTACTTTACTGTCTCAATTCTACTCCTTATATACTCTTTTGCAGACCCCACCCACATTTAGACCTCTTTTTTTTTTTTTTAATTTCGGGGACTTGCCCCAGACATGTCTGAAACATGTCCAAACATAGCTCCAGTCTGAGCTGAATAAAAAAAAAAAGGTAAATACTGTCATGTAGTGGCCTATGTTCACATTACATAAGATACAAACAGAGAAAACAAACAAGCACAACTGAGCAGAAGAGACACAATGGAGATTAGCAAGCCTGTTAGCCAAACAGCTGGCAAGCTAATGTCAGCCAATGTTATTTAGTACAGAGGGGTCAATGGACTGATGATGTAGCATGAAGCCATCACAGGTTTTTAGAAATAACCGCAGTGAAATTAAAGTGATCAGACTCCTGTCCATTCAGGACGAGACACGCCATTTTCCCGCCTCGTCACGAACGTGACCTTCGTATCTCCCTCGTCGAATGTCCACACTGGGTGACAATGAAATGCTATGCTGTAGTTCAGTTTGGTCTGTCGGTCATGTGATCTGCTGTTTCAGCCTATAGCACAGCAGTGTTTTCCCACCACAGTCCTTTATAGAAGTGATGACATCACATTCTATTGATGATGTCACATTCCCACTCCTGAAATACCTCAAAGCTGTGAATTATCTGCAACACCGATTAAACACACATAAGCTCCTCTTCAACAGTGAACGATGCCAAGTAATCACTACATAGACAGTGGAGGAGTACAGAGGTCTGTTCTTACAAAAAAATCCTGTGACTGGACTGTTCTTTTTTTAAAAGGCCTGTGATTGGACCGTTCTTCAATAAAAAGCCCTGTGATTGGACTGTTCTTTTATTAAAAAGCCCAGTGATTGGACTGTTCTTTTATATATTAAAAAAAAAGCTGTGTTTGCTCAGCACTTGTATAAGAAGCCCTGAGATTGGTTAGATCCTCAAACGCAGTTAGTTCGTTCCTGAAAATGGTGCCAGAAAGCAGCACTAAAGATTTTTCCGGTGTTGGAGGAGAGAAAACAAGACACAATTACCTTATCCAAGACTCCAGAGAAGTTCAGTTGCACCCAAGAGCTGCTACCGTAAGCCTCAATACTCATAGAAATGATTGGGGGAAAGTGTGAGCGAACATGCCATTCATTGTGAAGGTCTACAGTCTTTCCACAGATCAGGGGTGGCTAACAAGGGCCCGATCTGTTCCTGGTTTTCATGCCAACATCTGGCCTTAAATTACTTAAAGGAACTCTCGATTACCGGGTACATTGACACTAATTTCATAGTTCTGTACTTGTAAACTATGTGCACCAAAAATTCCCATGAAAATACACACAGTAATAATTTTAGGCTTGTTTTCTGATGGCAGACCTTGATTTTCAGCCAGTCTCTGCCCCGCCCACAATTAGGTCCAACTTCCAACTATTGACACATCAATCTGCTGACATCATATAAGGAATGAGACGAGCTCAATGGAACTCGTTTTTCTATTACTGCCTATGGGACACGAACTGCAGTAGGTTTATAAAATCATTATTTTCTCGCGAAATTTCGGGAAACGGCAGAGGAAATGCCCACCAGATGCATTGTAGCAGGCTATAGTAACGTATTCAAAGGAGTCAGCCTTCATCGATTTCCAAAAGATGAAAAAATAAGCAAAATTTAGGCATCTCCGGTGAAACTGACTCGGGCAAAATGGCAAGGACCAAGCGACAATAGTGTGATTTGTAGCGACCGCTTCAACGATTCCGACTTCGAGGATAAAGAGTTTTGGTCTGAGTTCGAGATGAAAGAGGAGAAAAATCAAGCCAGATACTATTCTCAAAATCAAAAGTCCATTCGAGGAGAGAAGCACCGAGGAAAAGGGGAGAAAGAAGAGCAGATCGGGCACTGAGAAATGGAAGAAAATGAAGGCAGGCTGCTAATGAACAATTATTACGCGTTAGCTACGCCAGAGCTTCGGCAGGGCTTTCGTTACAGACACTATAGAGCTTAATAAAATGCTGGCTGCGGCTAGCACTTAGCAGACTTTGGCTTGCATTCCACACGTTTAACGCCTTCTCTTCGCCAGCGCTCTATTAAGCTACTTTCACACGTGTATTCGCGTCTTTGCATTGACTTAGAATGTAATCTGTAGTACTAAAAACTCGTTTTGCGTCCAGTGTGAAAGCGCTTCCCCCTAGCTGCTGCTGCGTGTCTAGTTGCATGCTGCCGCTGTGTCTTGACTCTTGTCTCGTATTCTAATGTTACATAATCTCGTACATAATCTAACGAGCTTGTTGGAAGTCAGCTCAGGAGAGCATAATAAACAAAGTCAAATCGACATCAAAGTGTAGCCGAGCACACAGTTTGGCAAACTCGCGAACAGCTGATGGAGGAATAAGATTTTCATGACAGAAATCTGGGTCATACCCTTTAAAAACGCGGTTCTTATGTCACTATAAATGGAGAAGCAAACATCTGTATAATTCGTTTAGCAGTAGCCTAAGCAGAGGGCGAACGCGAGTGAACCATGGCTCTCTACCTCATTTAGCGCATCTCTGATTGCCCATAAATAAATCCAGTGTAAGATTAAATAAAAAAATACATATTGCCAATTTTTCTTTTACTCATAATGTAAATCATATCAGATTTGAATTTATAAAGCACTGGGGCGACGAAACGATGTAATGAAGTGATGAAAATGATATTTCTTCATTCAGTTGTACATAGCGGCCGTGCAGCGAATTGGTCCGGAGTTCATTATATGACGTTACGCTGAGAGGGCGGCATTATCGATTGTCGCGATTAAAAAGGGGTGGTCCCCGGGGCAAGCAGACAGTTACTAATTACTCCAAAGCGGTTTGATATTATGGGAAAAGACTACCGTGTTTTTTTTCTGGATGAAAAAATACACCAACAGAACCTGTTTGTGAAATTTCGCCCTCTTGACGCTGCAGTTCCTTTAATTAGCATAATTAGCCAAACCATTTATGAGATCTTAAATTTTAGTAGAATTTCTGAAATGGATCAGGTCTTCAGATTGTTCTTCTGTCCGTCAATGCAACATTTTGCCATGATCTAACCCATGACTAAACTCACGTCTGTCCGTAGAGCCAGTCGGCTAATTTATTGAAAAAACCAAGAGGACCTGCTCACGCCCCCCATAGATGGCCATTATAGGCAGAATGACTCAAAGAGCAGTACGTGCATTATGGGTAATATTACTACAAAAGCAGTGGTGCATTATGGGTGGCAGTGCGAGTAAAAAGGAATGCTTGGCCTGTTGGCCAGAAAGTTTGAATGAAACCCAACCCAACAGTTCCCACTTAAAGCACGATAACAGTCAATGTTTTGTCGCCAACTTTTTTGGCTCATTAGACAAGAATAAATCAGCTGCAACAGAAAGCAGTAAATTGTGATTTGCTGTTACAACCCTTGGCTCCACACCATATGCTCTCTCAGAGGAGTGCAATCGAACCCCACATCACAGATGAGGAATATTAATCAGGCTAAAGAGAAGTGACAGGGCTATGATGATCCGCTCCTGGCATACTATCATACCACAGAACCTACACATGCAGCGGCACGGCGCTTACACAGGCTATGCTAAAGTTACGACAAGCAGCGACACCATCAACCGCACCACCTGCTCCGCTGAAGCAGGGACCATCAAATCTAGGCCTCGGATCCAAAACCAGTCCTGGTTTTCCATCCTGCCGGGAAATTCATAGAACAGCGAGCTCTGCTTATTAGCAGTAGTGGCTTCACGCCCGACTCTCAAGTAAAGGGGGTTATTGGCACCCGACTCTCAGGTAAAGGGGGTCATTGGCAGTACTGGCTTCACACCTGACTCTCAGGTAAACAGGGTTATTGGCAGTACTGGCTTCACACCTGCCTCTCAGGTAAAGGGGTTATTGGCAGTACTGGCTTCACACCTGACTCTCAGGTAAACAGGGTTATTGGCAGTACTGGCTTCACACCTGCCTCTCAGGTAAAGGGGTTATTGGCAGTACTGGCTTCACACCCGACTCTCAGGTAAAGAGGTTATTGGCAGGACTGGCTTCACACCTGATGCTCAGGTAAAGGGGGTTATTGGCAGTAATGGCTTCACACCTGACTCTCAGGTAAAGGGGGTTATTGGCAGTAATGGCTTCACACCCGACTCTCAGGTAAAAGGGGTTATTGGCAGTACTGGCTTCACACCTGATGCTCAGGTAAAGGGGTTATTGGCAGTACTGGCTTCACACCTGACTCTCAGGTAAAGGGGGTTATTGGCAGTACTGGCTTCACACCTGACTCTCAGGTAAAGGGGGTTATTGGCAGTAATGGCTTCACACCCGACTGTCAGGTAAAAGGGGTTATTGGCAGTACTGGCTTCACACCTGACTCTCAGGTAAAGGGCTTATTGGCAGTACTGGCTTCACACCTGACTCTCAGGTAAAGGGGTTATTGGCAGTACTGGCTTCACACCTGACTCTCAGGTAAACAGGGTTATTGGCAGTACTGGCTTCACACCTGCCTCTCAGGTAAAGGGGTTATTGGCAGTACTGGCTTCACAACCGACTCTCAGGTAAACAGGGTTATTGGCAGTACTGGCTTCACATCTGACTCTCAGGTAAAGGGGTTATTGGCAGTACTGGCTTCACACCTGCCTCTCAGGTAAAGGGGTTATTGGCAGTACTGGCTTCACAACCGACTCTCAGGTAAACAGGGTTATTGGCAGTACAGGCTTCACACCTGCCTCTCAGGTAAAGGGGTTATTGGCAGTACTGGCTTCACACCTGACTCTCAGGTAAACAGGGTTATTGGCAGTACTGGCTTCACACCTCACTCTCAGGTAAAGGGGTTATTGGCAGTACTGGCTTCACACCTGACTCTCAGGTAAAGGGGTTATTGGCAGTACTGGCTTCACACCTGACTCTCCGGTAAAGGGTTTTTTTTGCAGTACTGGCTTCACACCTGACTCTCAGGTAAAGGGGGTTATTGGCAGTACTGGCTTCACACCTGACTCTCAGGTAAAGGGGTTATTGGCAGTACTGGCTTCACACCTGACTCTCAGGTAAAGGGGGTTATTGGCAGTACTGGCTTCACACCTGACTCTCAGGTAAAGGGGTTATTGGCAGTACTGGCTTCACACCTGCCTCTCAGGTAAAGGGGTTATTGGCAGTACTGGTTTCACACCTGACTCTCAGGTAAAGGGGTTATTGGCAGTACTGGCTTCACACCTGACTCTCCGGTAAAGGGGGTTTTTTGCAGTAATGGCTTCACACCTGACTCTCAGGTAAAGAGGTTATTGGCAGTACTGGCTTCACACCTGACTCTCAGGTAAACAGGGTTATTGGCAGTACTGGCTTCACATCTGCCTCTCAGGTAAAGGGGGTTTTTGTGCAGTAATGGCTTCACACCTGACTCTCAGGTAAAGGGGTTATTGGCAGTACTGGGTTGTCTGCCCTACAGTGCTGTTATTTGAGAAACTTGAACTGAAATGGTCAGTTACAAAGCCCAGAGTGCAGTTGCTTTCAAAATGGCTTTTCAAGCACAGGAAATACCAGACCAGTTCTGATCCAATGAAAACTGCCAGCGTCAGTTTCATCATTGATATAAACACACGGACACACAGACACCAGGATAGACAAGGAAATGTCTCTCCTGAGAAAAATGCACTTATCGTAGTCTGCCTCACTCACCTAATCAACACAACCGCTCACACACACACACACACACACACACACACACACACACACACATATATATATATATATAAATACGAGATAAAAGCTCATTAAGTCCACAAATAAAAGCTCGCCAAGACTAGCGTGACACCATTATTACATTCATGCAAAGCTATAACATTCTTGTGTGTGATCATTAAACACCAGAAAAACTTGTCTGGCTAATGACTTCTTTAATTCTTTGAAAATAATCAAACTTCCTCCCCCAAAAGTGCAGAATTGCATTTGGTGAACTGGATGGCTCCATATCCCAACAACGGTCAGTACCGAACCTCCCATAATACCCGGCTTGCCCCAGCTGCCCAAACGGTAACCGCACGCAGCATCAGCCCTTACATAACACCGAATCGCACTGCAAACCGCTCAGCAGCTAACTCCCCAATGCCTCCGCTCCCACTGCCCGCGAGCTGGCTGCATGTTCCGGATCCTTCCGATGGGAATGCGGGGATAAAAGCCAGCGTTTAGTGGCTGGTGATACGTGCCGACAGAACTCCCGCACTTCGAGGAAAATTCAGCGGTGTTTTTTTTTTTTTTTGCAGTGTTGTGGAGGGAGATGCTGAGTCAGTCACGGGCGCCGTGGAGACGGCTGCGCATCGCCGTGGTGATGAGGCAGAGGTACTGTCGCGGGGTGTTGCCTACCTTGTCGTCGGGGTACATGCCGTGTGTCCGTCAGTCTGCCAGTGTGGAGAGAGTGAGAGCACAGTGTGTGAGAGCGTGGAGTGCAAGCAGAGAGTGTGTGTGTGAGCAGGGCGTGCGAGTGTCGCAAGGGAGGGATCAGAGATAGAGACGGAAGACATGCACAGGACAGAATCAGAGAGTGCGTATGTGAGAGGGAGAGAGAGACGAAGCGATATAAAGAGAAAGAGAGAGAGAGTGGAAGAAAATGAAAAAGTGCGAGACGGAGAGACTGCGGAGCATATGGACTCGAGAGCTTACACACACACACACACACACACACACACACAAGCTTACACTCAGATGCACTCTTATGCGTACACAGTCAATGCCCTCCCACTCTCTCACTCACACACACACACATACTGACACACACACGCACAAACTACTGACGGGGAGGTTCAGAGAAAGGCTCTAACAGTAGATGCTTGAATCTCCTTCCTGCTGAATACCAATGAGGCTCACACCACAGGCTCATGCGATAGGCTAACACTAGCGCTGTCTCCAGGAGCCATCGCAGGCTGAGGAAGCCCCCAGAACATGCAGGCCGGAGGGAGATAGCCAAAGTCATGCCCTGAGGACAGAGCACGTTACAATCTAGGGGAGTGTTCCGGAAAAATCCGCAGGCAGCAACACAACCTTTAATCTCCAGATCAGACCCAATCAGCCTGTCAGGGGGAGGTGATTGTTTCCTGGGAAATAATCCTCATCACATGTTCCACTAGCAGCATGATTGACAGCTCTGCTGCCAGCCAACAGACTCCACCCCGCCTTTTGATGACATAATCAAAATAATGCACACTTAACCCTTTCACACCCACATACGGAAATTTCCATATTATGCCAATTGATTCCTCTGCCTGAATACAGATTTTCCTGTTTTTTGATAGCTTTGGGGTCCTCAATCTTATCCAGAAAGGGCTGGTTTCGGTGCAGCTTTCATTCCAGTTACACACCTGATACTACTACTCAAGGTCTTCAGCAAAGACTCAAATTCATACGGATAATGTATCTCTGAGCATTTGCTCTCGATCGGCTATATTTTGCTGTTAATAAATGCATCCAACTTGAGCCAAAATGCATAAGCAACATTTAATTTCCCCATTCCATACCTTGAAATGCTATGGTGAACTGAAAATTTAATAAAATCTTTGAGCATATCTGATCTAAATGAATTTGGGCAGAGCAGTCATTTTTTGGCTTAGTATAAGCCGCGTGTCAGAGTTTAGGGATCTAACTATGCATTAGAAACGCCATACAGAAGTGTTCCCAAACTCAGCCCAGGAGAGTCGTTTTGACCATAATTGCAATAGTAAAATTTTGATAAGCTGTTTTGGATGCCTTGAAGAATAATAGACCCTGGCACATGTAAAGAACAGAGGTGACATCACAGCCACTGAGCTTTTAGTGTCAGTTAAATCCTTATGGAAATTCATTATGGGGTATTCCCGCCATTACTCGAATAAGGATTACAACCCCAATTCCAAAAAGGTAGGGATGCTGAGTAAAATGTAAATAAAAACAGAATGCAATGATTTGCAAATCTCATAAACTGGCATTTTATTCCATTTTAATTTATATTTATTTATATTTTTATGCAGTTGTTTTAAATGCATCACACTATGAATATGGATTATTTTATTCTTCATGGCATGTACACAGATCTAATAAAGTTGGTTTAAGATTATAAAAAACTGCCTTACACATAAATATACCCAATGAAGACAAACTAACAGCCTGAACCCGATGCTTGTGAAAGTCGTGGGAAAGATAAACCAGCAAACACAGGAGTGACCCGGGACTGAGTCAGGAAACCAGCGCAGTATAGGATCTTAGTTGGCATGAGACAGACATGAGCACACACACACACACACACACACACACACACACACACACACACACTCTCTCTCATTCTCTCACATACACACACACGCACTCAATCACTCTCATTCTCTCTCGAACACACACAAACACACACACATACACTTGTGTACTTACGCTTGCACACACCTAACTGAGCGCTCCCAGAGCAGGGCTGGGTCACAGGCCCTTCACCCACTATCGCCGAAGAGCGAGATCAAAAAATGGCGAAGCAAAACTCCTTCCAGCCTTTGCCCTCTTACACAAGTGTGTAAACATGAGCATGTACTGAAAAGACTCACCAGCCAATCCCAGGGTGGAGGTTGCAAGCTGTTCCACTCACTGGGTGACCACAAATCCCATAATGCTCTGCGTTCATGTGTAGCATTCAAGGATTCCACAGCAAGACTGAAGTACGGATCAATACAGCCCACCCATCCTGAGCTGCAAAGCCTAATGTTGAACAGGAATCTGGACTGTGATCCATAATTCTTTGGAGGCCACACTGAAGAGAGTTTCTCAGGTTTCGCTTCAAAACAAGCTCCTTTGTGTACCACTCGGAGGACCCCCAGTGACAGAGAGATAACGCTGCTGTGTAATCAGGGCAACCGCCTCCCTCTCTAACTCACTCTTCTCTCTCTCTCTCTCTGAGAAGACCTGATGTGATTGCTAAGAGTCAGTAGCTTAACCATGACACAGTCTTGATCACCAGGTCTGCTGACCATGCCAGACCCTTTGAGCAATAGGGGCAACGCAGGTACTGATGGCTTGACCTCGGCCTGCTGAACCCCATCACTGCCGCCAGAACCAGGATCCCAGAGGATCTGTTGTTTGCCATCCAGAGGAAGCACCACTGCTGTGAGAGGCTCGCTGCCGGAGGACCGGAGGGGAAGGTTTTACTCTCTGGGCCACCGCGTTTTCCATCACCCGTAGGCCTTCGCTTTTGTAGGCTCTGGACAGCAGACCACCAGGCTACCTCTGGAAGACGAGGCAAGCTGAGCTGACTTGAGAAGCCCAGGGACCTACCCAACAGACCTGAGGGATCCACCACATCAAGCGGCGGTGCATGGATTGGATCAAGGCTAGGCACCCTCTGGTGGCAGGGAGGTCCCCTTGCAGCATTAGGGGCTGGTCTGACATCCGCCCCAGTGTATAAGTTGGGCTTCTGAGGTGTAAAACATCTTCCTCCGAGTGTGTAAGTTGCTCAAACAACGTGAAGCCTATTGGATTTATACTCTCCAAACTCCGGCTCCCAAAGGGCTAAACGATGAATTGAAAAGTTGAATTGAAAAGTTGAATATTTTTATGCGAGTTTATTTTGTATGTTGCAGTGGCCATCTCTCTGAGTGCTTATCTGTGTACATTCATCGAATGTTATTTTTATTTTGTATGAAGGGAATCTTGAACTGGGACTTTTTGCTGCGCATTTTTTGACTTCTTTTTTGGGGGGAGGGGAGCGTCTGGGAATTCTTTTTACAGGGGGCGGGACAATTACTAATTGAAATGACAAGAATTGTGATTGCACATTTTATCTCTGATCCAATTCTTGAAATGTAATTTGTTAGACTTGCATCGTGTTATAGACCATTTTCTGTGGGCCTTGTATTCTTAGTCAGGTAACTGAAGCTTATTTTCTTGCGTAAACTCTTTTATTGACTCATATTGGCAATTAGAATGTTGATTGGTTGCAGGTCTGCAGCTACTACCATTTGTAATGCCCCGCCCTTCTCAATGAATCGTTTTCCTGATGAAGGTCTCTAGCTGAAACGTTGCTTTCTATGAATAAATATTTTTGCAAGTTAGGACGGTGTGCGGGAGTTTGTATTTTGTGATTGGCTTTTGCCTCATTTACCCACCCGTTCCATATCGAGGGTTACTTTGTAGCTCACCGGTCATATGTCCATTTTAGAGATTTTGAGAAAAATAGATTTTTAAGTTTCCAAATGTTCTATTAAATCAGGTACATCATTTACATAATTTTTTTATGACAGTCACTCTTTTACTGCATGGTTCAGAAGTATACTGAACATGTAAGTTTTCATAAGTGTGGTACTGCGACATCATAGCCAAAATTGCCAAAATGGACGTCACCTCCGTGCTCCAACAATTCCAGCTCGAGGTGACATAACACAATGATGATAGGTTGAAGTTAAGTTTGTTTGCAATGGAAGTCAGAAGATTCTGTAATACTATTCATGTTTATTCATAAAAATATCTATAGGCAGATTTTGTTGGACATTCCACAAAGTGAAAATGTGAATTCTGTTTAAAACTGAGGCGCATGGACATATAATTTTTGTGCTCCAAGAATTAGCCGATAGATACGTTTGACAGGAGGTAAAAATCTCAAAACCACAAAATTCGGACACATCACCACTGTGCTCCAAACCTTCGATATTATGGATGTGCGGAGGATTTTTCAACATGCAGACATTGTCATTCTGTGATTCTTAAAACGGTGAATTTCATGATATAGCGGTGAGGACAGTGTTTAATGGTTGCAATGATTATGAAGTTATATTTTAAATCCTAACAGTTCCAGAACGTTCTTGTATTTTCACTTTTAATCAAATCCATTTCAGGCATTATGGCCGTTATATTTTTATGTCTTAGGTAAAACAGGATATGATCGTGTGATATTGGATGTTTTTCTCCAAGAACAAGTGTTGTACAACGTAAAAATAGACTCTCCTTACTCTCTGAAACATCAATTAATGATTAATTATCCATTTACTAATGTCAGATAGGCCATTTTTTACATCCAAAATAGATCTATAGTTCAAAATTTAGTATAGACATTTATTATGAGGATATTCTTGTACATACTGTGAGGGTATGAAATATGAACAGTATCTAAGGGTTAAAACAAACAAATCCAAATCTGCTTATGGTATAATAAGTTAACAAATAAAGTTACCTCAGTAGACTGATTCGTACTGAAATATTAAGGCGAAAACAAGGACGTCAGATCAGCATTTAACCCTAACACAATTGAAGATTTGATTGGGATCAGTGTGGAGGGTCCTCTGGTCATATTTGACGCCTCACACGCAGTGAGGAGATGGATAGAAGGGCAGAGGGAGACCCAATTTTAAATCCTGGCCTCCAGATATGGCATAAAGCCAATGTAGTGGAAACCTTTGTTAATCAATGAACTCAAGACTCTCATATTGTTTAATGACTGTCATTAGCTGGAGACAGTTGTAATGCTAATGTGGAGTGTTATATTGTAGTTTTTTTAAACACAGTGCCTGACTAAAGTTGCATAAGGACATAGTGACTAAAAATGGCATATAACTTTATTTCTAACAAATCACAGATTAGAGTTTAACCTAAGACACATACTGTAATTAACACATTCCCAGATGTGTATAGGAATAACTCCAGCGCACCAGACTTTCATATGAGGTGCGACTAGACCTCTGACAACATGCCAAAGATTCAACCACAGACCACAGTGCTGATCATGAAGAGCCTGAAGACTGAGTCTGCTGCTGAGGTGGCCGACATCTTTAATGTGTCCAAATGTC